>CM074860.1:52292500-53542500 GCA_037501455.1 Lantana camara | reverse complement strand
TGTGCTTAAGTCTATGTGTGTTATGAAGGAGTTGGTTGGATGTGTACTCGTAACCGCCGAGTTTCATTATGTTTGTCGGTTATAAGTTCGTGAAATGGGGTTAGACTCATAAGTTAAGATAAAATTTTTTATACTTTTAAGCTAATAAAATATGCTCTGATATGTGTGCTAAGTTTGCATGAATCTGAGTTCATACTTTAAGAAACGTTTGAGTTCAGATTTGTTTGTTTAGTTTTAAGTCTCCCTATATGTATACTATCACGGGTAAATGTTTTGGCGTGCAAAAACTAACCCCGGGTTCATGAATAATGCTTCTACTTTGTACTGTGCTCTATATATATTTATAGCGTGCGTGTGTTAACCCTTCGCTCAGTCTTTGGACTGACCCCTCCCCTTTTATGTTTTAGTTTGCAAGTTTTTCTTTGGGGTTCTTTGGTGCTAGGCGGCAGTGTGTCGAGTCTAATGAGTCGATGTCTGTTCATTTAAGTTTGTAAAGTATTTTGTTCTGGTTTATGATTCGTAAATTTTGTATAAGATTTATTTTGTACATGTTTGCAATTTATGATTCGAATGTTTGGAATTTCGGGACAGGTTAGGACAGGCGCTTGGATTAGTTGAACCCGTTTGATTGTGTAATTATTCGGGACAGGATAGGACAGGTTTGCTGGATTAGTTGAACCCGTGTAGTTGATTTTATGCCTGTAATGCGCTGTATGTTTTTTGTATGAAAAGTTATTGAAAAGTGGGTATTTCGTTCTGCTCTTGTTGTCTTGTTTTGGATTCTTTCATTCGTACAGGGTTAGGGACCACCTAGCTTAGGCCTGGAGTTTTGTTTTGTTTCCCGTTCACTATGACATGGTGCGTTTGCGGAGTCTTCGTTTCGTGATACGTGTCGGGTTATAGTGCGGGGGTGTGGTGCCCACCGCTTGGGGCGCTACAATTACAATCTTAAACTCACCTTGTGAATTGGATGAAGGTTGGAAGAGATTTGAGCTCCAAAATCTCCAAAAATGGCAAGGTGACGGGAAAACTGGAGAGCAGGGGGTTTTTGATGAAATTCTCTAAGTGTGGAGGGTTAGTTTGGTTTGGGGTGGTTAAGGGCTGTTAGAGGGTTGAGTTAGGGCTCCAAGGAATCAAACCATGGTTAATTTGGTCAAGGTTTGTGAAAGATATGGCCATTTTAGTGAGCTGTGGCAGTTTTGACGAACGTAACACTTTTCGGTTGAGTTTCGGAGGTTCAAATGATTTTGGAAAAATATAAAGCTAAATTCATTAAACTCGAATTTTCGTTACGAGTTCAACGAAGTTGACAGAACTCGATTCAGAGTTCCCGAGATCAAGATATCACATACGGAACCAAGGGTGCACTAATTGATCGTTAGCCCCCGATTTGGATTCCAAGAACAAAATAAATTCGAAACTAATGCAAATGAACCCGAAAACATGAAACGAGCATATATCCATATTCATAACATGTATATTTCCAACATATTAAATTTTTACGGAATTTCGATATCAAATCGTATAAGAACGAAACACGTTTATAGCACTCATGAGCAATGCATAATAAATTCAAGGAATTTCATAATATAAAACATAATTTAAATTCATATTTAAATAAATAACAAGTGCACGTTTAAAATTTACATTTAATATTAATAATCATTAAGATATAAGTTTAATATTAGTAAAATTAAAGAAATATAAATTAATTATACAAATCACTTATAAACAAATAATTCGTGCAATTTGGTAAACACAAAAGTGGTTCCTGTACGGCCGAAAAGTCGGGGCGTCACACTGTCCGACACTATGCTGTTTGGAACTCCATGTAGTCTGACAATCTCTTGTTGATACAGCTTTGCCAACGTGCTGACCTTATCCGTCGTCTTTGCTGGCAAAAAGTGTGCTGACTTTGTCAATCGATCAATGATCACCCAGATACTATCTTGTCCTCCTCTGACATTAGGTAATTCGGTGACAAAACCCATCGTGGTTTGCTCCCATTTCCATGTGGGAATCGGTAATGGTTGCAACTTCCCACTCGGCTTTTGGTGCTCCGCTTTAACTTTCTGACAAGTTAAGCACTTCTTGACATAGTTGGCTAAGTCTCTCTTCATTCCGTTCCACCAGACTTGCGTCTTAACATCTTGATACATTTTAGTGCCTCTGGGATATATCGTGTACTTAGTCTTATACGCTTCGTCCAAAATCTCTTTCCTCAAAACACTTGGTACGCATACTCGACCTTTGTACCTCAATATTCCATGTTCATCAATCTTGAACTTAGTCTCATCATATTTCTCCTTAGATTCGAGACATTTCTTGATCCACTCGTCGTTCTTCTGAGCTTCCAATACTTGTTTTTTCAATGGTGATAGCATCACAACGTTCGCGATCCGAGCTTTAGTTATCATCTCTAATCTTTCTCTTCGATCAGTCTCTGGTTTGGCAGAAATCTATGCGAAACAAACTTTCCTGCTTAGTGCATCAGCCACAACATTTTCCTTTCCTGGATGGTACTGAATAATGCAATCGTAGTCCTCTAGAAATTCCATCCATCTCATTTGTCGCATATTCAACTCCTTCTGAGTGAATAGATATCACAGGCTCTTATGATCAGTAAAGATCTCAAACGTAACCCCATATAGGTAATGTCTCCACTTTCCAAGAACAAAAATTATCGCGGCTAACTCCAAATCATGTGTCGGGTAGTTAACTTCATGCGTCTTGAGCTTCCTTGATGCATACGCAATCACTTTTCCATTCTGCATTAAAACTCCTCCTAGTCCTTCTTTTGAGGCATCGGTGTAGACAGTATAACCTTCTTTTCCTTTTGGTAACGCTAACACGGGTGCAATTTCTAACACCCGTGACGATAGGCGCCACATCCCCCGCACTACAAGTCTAGTCCACACGTGAAATTAAAAATCCAGCATGAACCGGACTCATAGCGAACGGGAGATAAAATAAAAAAAAAACTCACTGGCTAGGTGGAATCTAACCCTGTACCAATTAATTCAACAACTTGACGAGTGCAATGCGGAAGCAATTAATAATAATTTATCACAACAAAAGCTCAAAAGCTCAATATACACAATAATGGCTTCAAGCCTTAAATCCAAAAACATAATTAACTTCAACATGCACCTAACGACAGGTTCAACTAAGCATGCAACCTGTCCCGAATCAATATTTAACAGTAATTCATAATTGGCACACAGGCCCAAATACATAATAAGATACAAATAGTATGCAATGCGACTCAAGTGTACATGTGAGACTTGAACGAATACAAAGACTTGACTCCCGCCTAGCATAACCTACAAGAAAACAGAGAAGTGGGGAAAAAGAGGGATCAGTCTCTAGAAGACTGAGTGAGCAGGAGCTATACATATATATAAAACATGCACATGTAAGTCATAAATCCCGAGCAAAGTTTTATTTAAAGATAGTTCCCGAGAAGGGCAAGAAATAGATTAGCAATGCTCGGACTTTACGACTAATTCATATTAAATTCGTTATGGCTCGGCGAGTGAGCGTGCATAATTCTCCAACCAAACTCCGACTGTGTACAATGAACATGATTTAATATGTTTTAAATACGTGATCATGCAGTACATAATAATACAGGTGAGACATAAACATGAGACATGAGCGTTTGGGCAATTCGTATCCCGGCCTTCCCGCACTATGCATAATCATAATCATAAAATAATTTCCAACCTTCTCCCTCCATGATGGTCGGGCCTGCAGACCCGAACCATCTAATAATATACTATATCGAGACGAGGGCTCATGACTCCTACCCGCTCCTTCGATGGGTTAATCATCGGCTCAAGAATAACTCAAATTCCACACTACAAGGTCGCGTAAGAGATTCTCAATGAGTACTTTGTGCAATAGCTTAGCTATAAGTCGGCCCGATGCCGAACCGGTCTCCATTCACACATTTCCTAGGGGCCCAATACATGTGCATGATCAATGCGCATAATCTCGCCAAAACATTTCACGTCATGAGAATCACCCTCACCTGGAATAACCCGAGACAAGAAACATGCTTGATACGGGTGCCTATTCAATCCGGAAGTCTCCGCCTTGGAGATGAATTGTACAAGGGAAAGTAACAATGTGTACTCGTGAGAGGAGACTCAATATGAGACCAGATAAGACGGACGACATTGTTACATGTGTGACCTTCAGTTAACATATAACAGATGCAATTAAACTCAAAGAGGTCATGTATTCATGCCATTTAATCAAATGAATTCATTTCATGTAAGGCATGGGGTTAACAATCAAGTCTAAACAATTAAAGATCAAAGAGTGTTCTAGACTTCAATAGGTTTCCGTGGGTTCAAAAATCAGGTCAAACGGAGTTCTTATGAGGGAGAAACGGTCGTTTGAAAAATGTACTGAAAGCAGAAACGGGCGTTTGAAAAGGCGCGGATGAGGCAGTAGCTTTCTACACGAGCGTTTGGTGAATGAACTGAGAACCCAAATGCCCGTTTGGGTATGCTCTATTCGAAAAAAGGGCAGGGGATCAGATATGGGTCTAAGGGAAGGCTCCCAATCCATCCCAAAACAACACCCCAACCAAATAACTCACAAAAACACCAAAATACATGATATAGCATACATAAAACTCATTAAACAAGTATTAATCCATGAATCTTGTCACAAATCTCAAACCCACATATATATACAAATGTATACCTATATAGATATACACATGTACCTTGGAATGAAGAGAAGGAATGGAAGAATGAAATGATGGAGTTGATGAAGATGATCATTATGTCTTTTGATTCCTCCTTCTCCTTCATCTTGCTTGGATCAAAATGAAGATGTATGTATGTGTGAAGGATTGAGAGCAAAATGTGTGTTAGAGATGAAATACGTCTAATGGGTGAGAGTGTGTGTTCTTATGTATATCTGTATATAATTATATGATATACGTGATATAATGTATACAATGTAATATAGGTATACATACAAAAGATATATGTATAAAGTTAGATATTAATTATATTATATGAATATAATGATCTTAGTGCTCCAATTATATATACATATATAATGAATGTGTGTGTATTAGTGTCCATGAAAATAGATGCATAAATATATAATGTATATGAATGTATTAGTGTAGGAATAAGTAATGCATATATATATATATATATATATATATATATATATATATATATATATATATATAATTACATGTCTCATGACTGAATGTAGTATATAAATATACTCTTATGAAATTATTTTGAGTTTAAGTATATATATATATATATATATATGAAACATGTTATGAGATGAAATATATAAATTATGCATATGTTAGAAAATGAAGTGAAATGAAATTAAAATGAATTAGCAATTAAAATGAACACTTAGGCAATTACACAATTAATCGCATAAACCACTTAGTCACATAATTGAATTAAGCACACTTAACAGTTCTAACTCTCAAGCTCACACGTGTGGCGCGCGTACCTGTATGACAAAAACACGGGGCGTTACAACCTCTCCCCCTTAAGAAGGACCTGTCCTCAGGTCCTATGCCTCGAGTTCTGGACTCTAAGCACAACTTCTTCGTGTTCATCCCATGCGAGTTCGCGACTCCCCATCAGGAATTAGTTCGGAAAATCTCTTCAAGCAACAGGGGTCTTGACTCGTTGTGGAGAAAGCTTGTCCTCGAGCGAGATCCGGTGTTAAGCGAGTGGTTCGGTAGGACTTGCATAATAAGAGGGTCCAACGGATTCATCTCCTATCACTCAAGTCCATTACAACCTAACTCTTGGGGCTCGGTTTGAAATGAGTATGGTGCCTTAGACAACGACTAACTCACAACCATGAGCCTAACCGAACTCTTCATGCCTCCAAGCTCGGGTTCGATGTTGAGAAGATCCAACCATCCTATCTACTACTCCGGTACAATCGTTGAAACTCATCTCTTGAATCATCCACGACCCTCAACTCGCAAAACTAAACTGCCGCCAGAGCAACTAAACAAGTAAAAAGCAACAACGAGAGAGCCCCGTCTCTCAACCAAGCAATGAGAGAGCCCCGTCTCTCAAACAACAACAAGAGAACCCCATCTCTCAACACGAAAAGGGAAAACCCCCAAAACAAAATTAAACGAGTATTCACACAAGGAACAGGTAAGAACATAAAAAACACCGAGTATCATATAAAAACAATTATTACAATTAGTGATTAAGGCATATAACATCATAAAATTGTTCAAATTAAAGTTGCATGTATGCATATGCCATGAATATTCGATATACCGTTCACCGAAGTAATAAAATTGATGATTATGCTCTCATTGCCCGTGCCAATGCATCCGTTGGGTTGCCTTCTTGAGTTCCTTCTTTTTATCCTTATACACATGCCCGGTCATCAATCCATCCCATCTTTCAAATAACTCAGTATCGATTCCTTTTCCTCTCTTTACACTTCCAAATTCTTAAGTGTTCTCTTTGTCTAACCCGATCAACTCATTTTTCCTAACGAGTCACGTTTGCCGTTCCCAGTTGTTCGAACCACTCTTGCAGGAAATTCAAATTACAATCTCTAACTCTCCATGGCGAGTTGTATCCCCTCAATCTCAGAAACTTGAGCTCATTTCTACTAACCCAGGTTATGGTTTGTTTCCTTGGAATGTCCTCGGCTCTTCATGAAGAAATGACCAACGAACCGGAACCCGACTCATTCACGTTATCTCACCTCGTAGATATCCACTTTTCAACGCTCGGTTGAATTGACTCTCACTTTCCATCACGGAATATGGTGATCTGATCGGCTTCTTTATCCATTCCTCTTCATCATTTCCGTAATTCCTTCGTCACCATTAACTCGGAAATTGAAATTCACAATATAACTCATCATTTTCCACCCTTGGGAGTTTGAGTTCGTATGTCACCAACATAAGAGATCGATGACTTTGGTTTGTTCCCATCGATCACACTTTTCCTTCTTATCAACACGGCCTCCAACAACTCCTGAAGCTTTAATTCTCTCGGCCTTATTCGTTCCTCGATTACTAAAATTTCCAGATCATCCCTTGCAACTTTGATAGGATTCCGTAATTATCAATTCTTGCATTTCTGTTGTTCTCACTAGATGTACTCCTTCATCCTCAACTGGAGATTTAGATTTACTCCTTTGTCGTTCTCTCCCCATTAAGAATTTCTTTCCTAGCTCGCTAAACTTGGTCTATTATTTCTTCAACCCGAAATTCTTGACTTCTTAAATTCCTCTTTTCACAAAATAATTGACTCCAGTTATGTGGTGTGCTCGGTACTCTTGCTCACCTTCACTTTGAAGGGATTTGGTTAGGGTGGCACCCATAGTTCTCGCTTTTCCAGTTTCTACTTCGATCTCCCCAACATCCAAATTTTCTTTACACTCTCGTTTGGTTCACAATCCGAGATCCATTCTTGACCCAATTATGACTCGTACCAAATGGCACATGAAGCCTAAAGCGAAGAAGACCTCCTATGAAGCAAACACTAAACTATGCATGTCGGGTAAAAATGTTCGATGCTTGTAGCATAATTCTGGCAATCAAAGTATGCATCACATTTGAGCAATTACTTCAATTAAACGAATATAAGACAGAATTAAAATAATTAGTATATTGTATGATATGCGTGCTATGAATGCAAGTACCGTTCACCGTAGAGAAAAAGCTTTAGCTCGGTGCCTTGATCTCCGGTCATCAAATTCATCGACTACTTCTTATATACCCACGGTCCTCTAATTTCTTTAATTCTTCTACATTCCCGAAACCGGCCCTTTGAGTCTTTTCCCATGCTGATTCCTTTGCTAATATCTTTTTCAATGTCCGACATTTTCGTGATTCTTGAACCCGAATTTCTTCTTGATCAAGTCCCCTGGACTTACCTCTTAGGAATTCAAATTGGTTAGACGGCTCATCCCCAATTGCTTACACTTGAGCACATAATTTCCCTTCAAAGGCCCTTTGCCTTTCTTTATCGTTTCCCTTGGTTGCTCTATATCTTCTGTGTATTAGGCTTTCTCTAACTCTTCCAAATTCAACGTCCAAAGGCTTGATTTATTCAAAAGTCCTTCTTCGATAATTTACCTTGCTTACCATCCATTGTCCCTATTGTATATGGAGTCTCCTTGAGGTTTGAACCGTAATATCTTCAAGATTTTCCTCGCTTCATTTTTGAGTTAGACGATCCCGTTGCATCGGGTTATATAATCTTCGTAGAGTAGGCGTGTATGTTGATATAGTGAATTGCATACATCACACGCCCCACCATCATCTCATCAAATACCCATCAACAACAATTAAAACCCATAAGTTACCACCACATATGGAGTCTTCTAATCCGGATCTTAATCTTCAATTCTCCAATCACTTCCCTTACCTTGAAGAGCATGATTTTCTATCCATGCCAATTCTTCTCCCAAAATGTAGTTTTCACCTCAAGCCCAAGCTCCCAACCTAGAGTGTTGGTATGAAGATCATCAATCACCCGAATCCTTCTAAATCCCTAAAGTCTTCTTCAATTTCTCATAGTTGGAAGAAAAACTCGTGACAAGTTTTTGTGACCATAAAGATTGGCCATGGGTCGTTGAGGTAATATTATCCTACAGTCACAACTCAACTTAAATATAAATGCATGCCGGTTAGTAAATGCAAATGACACATATTTCGCACCAAAGCACATATTGATGCAAAATGCAACAACTAATTCAACAAAATTTAAATTTCAACATATAATTTCATCAAAATTTCCAATAATACATGCTCATGACCAATGCGGTGCATGCGTTGACACGTTGTTCCTAAGCCGTTCAACCTATACAAGACACGGCACAACTCTAGAGACCCCGGTTTTGCAACCGGGCTCTGATACCACCTTAGGATGTAACACCCGTGACGATAGGCGCCACATCCCCCACACTACAAGTCTAGTCCACACGTGAAATTGAAAATCCAGCATGAACCGGACTCATAGCGAACGGGCGACAAAATAAAAAAAAACCTCCCTAGCTAGGCGGAATCTAACCCTGTACCAATTAATTCAACAACTTGACGAGTGCAATGCAGAAGCAATTAATAATAATTTATCACAACAAAAGCTCAAAAGCTCAACATAAACAACAATGGCTTCAAGCCTTAAATCCAAAAACATAATTAACTTCAACATGCACCTAACGACGGGTTCAACTAAGCATGCAACCTATCCCGAATCAATATTTAACAGTAATTCATAATTGGCACACAGGCCCAAATACATAATAAGATACAAATAGTATGCAATACGACTCAAGTGTACATGTGAGACTTGAACGAATACTAAGACGACTCCCGCCTAGCATAACCTGCAAGAAAACTAAGAAGTGGGGAAAAAGAGGGATCAGTCTCTAGAAGAGTGAGTGAGCAGGAGCTATACATATATCTAAAACATGCACATGCAAGTCATAAATCCCGAGCAAAGTTTTATTTAAAGATAGTTCCCGAGAAGGGCAAGGAATACATTAGCAATGCTCGGACTTTACGACTAATTCATATTAAATTCGCTAAGTTCGTAATGCATGAATAATCGTTATGGCTCGGCGAGTGAGCGTGCATAATTCGCCAACCAAACTCCGACTGTGTACAATGAACATGATTTAATATGTTTTAAATACATGATCATGCAATACATAATAATACAGGCGAGACATAAACATGAGACATGAGCCTTTGGGCAGTCCGTGTCCCGGCCTTCCCGCACTGTGCATAATCATAATAACATAATCATAATCATAAAATAATTTCTAACCTTCTCCCTCCAAGATGGTTGGGCCTACAGACCCCAACCATCTAATAATATACTATATCAGACGGGGGCTCATGGCTCCTACCCGCTCCTTCGATGGGTTAACCATCAGCTCAAAAATAATTCACCTTCCATACTACACGGTCGCATGAGAGATTCTCAATGAGTACTTTGTGCAATAGCTTAGCTATACGTCGGCCCGATGCCCAACCGGTCTCCATTCACACATTTCCTCGGGGCCCAATACATGTGCATGATCAATGTGCATAATCTCGCCAAAACATTTCAAGTCATGAGAATCATAATACGTTTCATTTCATAAATCTTGAGAAAAGGTTTACCCGATGACTTTACTTTGAAATCAATATATATATACTTTAGGTTTTTGGCCAAAACTTATCACATAAAGGTTATAGGGTTTGATACTTATCTAGAATGAAAACACCCTCTCCTGGAATAACCCGAGACAAGAAACATGGTTGATACGTGTAACCACCTGGAGCGAAAGGCGCCACATCCCCCAGCACCATAACCCAACACGTGAAGCGAAATGAGAACTCCATCCACGTATCAAGCCACGGCGAACGGGTGACAAATAAAAATCCAACCTATTTAGGCGGTCTAGACCCTACTCAGAGCGCGCAAAAAATAAATTCGCGGAAGCCAACAACTAAAAAAAACTTATAGCATCCAAGCAGAAATCACATCGCGTTCTCCACAAAACACTCATACAACCTTAGATACAAAACAATTAAACAAAACTGAGTAGAAAAATTAATATATATTTCAAAACTAACAAATTGCGTAAAATAAGCGAAATACAATGCATGAGACTCAAGCTCTCCAAAACAAAGAGTCAAGAGAACCGCCTAGCTCCAACTCCCACAAAACGAGAACCTGCAAACTAGAAACAAAGGGGAAAAGGATAGAAATAGCGAGGGCCAGTCCTAGAGACTGGTGAGGGGGCTAACACACGCACTCATACATATACGTAATAACAAAGCATAAACAAATACTTCAAGGATTCATGAACCGGGCACGATGTTTGTATTCTAAAACATTCAACCCGTGGTAATATATATAAAGAAAGAAGTTTAGGGCCGAAGGCCAAATCAAATCAAGTTTTAGAGTTTAGAAATTCATCGCCGTTTCACAACCATAACGGATACAGAAGCATAAACATAAACATAACAACACGGCTAGAACGAATTCTCACACACTTACTCATACCAAAGCAAAACTCATAAAATAATCCCACCTTTACACCATTGGGGAAGAGAGGTGCCCCTCTCAACCCTCCACAGAACGAAACTTGTGAACGGGATGATCCCGCCCGGTTCCTTCGATGGCCAGCCAAAATCCGCTCCGTCGGCATAGGAGAACTAAGTCTCCCGTTGGTGGAGAAGTGCACAGGGGTCGTAACCGGCGACCCCATGGTCGTCCCGGGTCTCCCTTACCCACAACTCCGGGGGCCATCACACATACACATATATTCTTATACTTATCACACTTACCAGAAGAAGCTTATTCACAAGTCATACCATGCTTATACTCACACACACTTATCGAAGCTTAACAAAGTAAACGAAAATAGATCTTAGATACATATAAAAGCGTTTTCAAAGCCTCTTGATAAACGGGACAAAACCCACAAGATACATATCAAAACACATATCTATCTATCTATCTATCTATATATATATATATATATATATATATATATATCGCATGCGGGTTCGAAATACAAATAGGGTTTTAGGTCATCATAACTAAAAGGAAAGAAAACCTCACCTTGACGACCAAACCGAACAAAATAGACGAAAAGCAAACCAAAGGACCTCCTCCTCAACAACGGAACGATCCTTAGAGCAAACCAAAGAGTAAGAGGAAAACTTAGACTCAAAATGAACCATATTGACGCTCCGCAAATGCATATGAATGCAAGTGATGCTTATGAAGCTTAATAAATTGACCAATAATGCATACGAGTTCATATTTATTCATAAGTCTCATAAATCATGTCAAACGAATTCATAGATTTTATATAACGATCATAACATACCATACAACATGTTATCAACGTATTCATATCATATAAAGAGCAACGATTGATCATGCAAGGCATATAAACGATACAGAAAATTATAAACGCACGTTAAAGGAGCAAACCTCACATATGAAGCCATAATTCGAAAAGGAGCACATAAATCAAATCATAAATTCATATTACACAAGTTAACGCGTAATACATTAAGCTAATAATGCATATAGGTCACAAACGAGACGAGAGAAGGCCAAGAAAAGCAACGAAAAGACAAAAGAAACTCCCCCGGGGTACTACTGTGACACATGACATGGCCATGTCCAAAACGTAAAGGAAATGGACATGGACGTGTCCGAATTTAATTAAATCAGATTCCCAAGTCAAGAGCTTGACACGGCCGTGTCCAGTTCACATTTTCAAAATCCATTTTTGGTGCAGCAACATTTTTCAATGGCAAAACAGGGCATTTCGGGAGCAGCTCTTGGGGTATTTCTTAGGCCTCAAACACATACATAACATGCATGAAATATACATAAAAGAATCACGTTAAAAGGCTAAAGAATGAAGCAACAAAGATCATTCAAATCAAGCAACGAAAATCGAACAAAGAAGAGCATACCATGCATTCATGCCATGATCACCAACTTAGGGGCTGAGCTTGCAGTTAAAAGTTTGGGGAAAGAATTCTAACATGTTAAGCAACTAATATACTCCACGTATATGCAAATTGAAACGAATTGGAGCACATTAGAACCACCAACTATTCACAAAAATGCAACAGCAGCAGTTTGGTTATACCATGCCTATAAACAGGCCATGCACTTCAAATTTGGGGTCAAAATGCAAGTTAAAAGCTAGAAAAGGCCAAGATAACATAAAGATCAACTCATATACTTCATGCTCATGCAAATTCACACGAAAATAAGTACAAGAGATCAACCAAATACTTCAAGTATCACAGCAGCAGTTAGGTTCGCACATAGCATACAAAAAGGCTTCATGTTTCGGTTTAGGAGCTGAAAATGGATCTAAAAGCTTGCCAAAGCATGGCTAACATGTAAAGCAATTAGTACACAACCTCTCCATGCAATTTCACATGAATTGGAAGCCATTAACTCAAGAAACAAAGCAAAAATCCACATAGAAGTTCCAAAACAGGGGAACAGTTTTTAAGGTTCAAGAACTCAAGTTTGCAACCATAATAAAGCATGAATTCAGGGCAAAAGGAAGAACATTCATAGAACAACATGTATTTTACATAACCAAGCATTAGCATATGAAATTGGAGGCAAGAATTCCATCATTTGGTCTAAAAAACGTGACAGCAGTCTTGTGAAAAAGAGCAGATTTGCAGCAGTTCGATTTTCAAGTTTCATGGCCAAAAACTCAAGGTTTCAATCATGTTATCAATGGAGAATCAACCCTAACACATCTATCATGAAGTATAGATCAAGAATGGAAGCAAATACGTTCATATAATCTCCAATCATGCACCAATTCAGCCCCAAACTTAAGCTAAGCCATGGATTCAAAAATATGAACTAACCCCTAACTATTCATGCAAGCTTCCATACCCCTATTAAATCTGAATTAAATCATGGATTTCAAGGATCAAATGAAGCATATAAGAGAGGAGAATACATAAATATACTTATCCTTAAGAGTTCATGAAGTATGGAAGAGATCAAGCTCTAAAATCTCAAAACATGGATGAGGGTTTCTTCTTCTCTTCTCTTTTCTCCATTTCCAGCAGGTTCTCCTCCTCTTGTGGGTGTGTTGGAAGAAATTCATCAGGTAAGGGAGAGGGAGATCTGATTTATGGTCAATTAAATCAAGGGTTAAGGCTTGAGCATGGTTAAATTGGCCCCACAAGTGTAAGACTAGTCAAAGATGGTGGCTTTAGCGCAAGCTGTTCGTTCCGGGTGAAAACCGAGGGTCCAAATGGGCTTAGAAAAATACCAAACTAGGTTCAAGAGTTTCCTTTCTTCATTACGAGTCCGACGCATCTTCCGGAATTCTAATCCGAATCCCCGAGCTCAAGTTATGGCCTCCGGAACACAAGGCACACTAAAACTAGTTATGCCCTCATGTCCCTCGTCAAATACTTATGGTTTAAAAGGTCAACAAACGAACACAAAAACTTAAAACAAGCATACAAACACATTCATAACTCACATATATTACACATAACAAAGTTTCACAAAAATCGGAATTGAATTCCGGCACATAACGAGCAAATTATGAGAATGCAAACTTAAACATTAAAATTCAAAGTTCAAAAATATAAACAATTAATTTCATATAAATTCAAATAATCATATAAGCATTAAAATAACACTTAAATACATAATTAAATAATTTAAAGCGTATAAAACTCTCTCGTTATGGCGTACCTGGAAATCCGAACGATCGGGATGTTACAATACGGGTGCCTTTTCAATCCGGAAGTCTCCGCCCTGGAGATGAACTGTACAAGAGAAAGTAACAATGTGTACTCGTGAGAGGGAACTCTATATGAGACCAAATAAGACGCACGGCATTGGTATGAGGTGATATAACTTGTGTGACCTTCAGTTAACATATAAAAGATGCAATTAAACTTAAAGAGGTCATGTATTCATGCCATTGAATCAAATGAATTCATTTCATGTAAGGCACGGGGTTAACAATCAAGTCTAAAGAATTAAAGATCAAAGAGTGTCAAATAATAACATAAATATCAATTTAACAATTATATAATTCACACAAGTCACATACGGGAGCCAAGGAAGTGAACGGATTGCAATATGAGGGGTTTTGGTGAAGTTTGGCAAAAACGGACAATTTCCAAAATGCGCAAGCTGTGGTAAAACAAGAATATCTTAAGTTAGTGAGGTTGAAATTAGGTTTTGTTTGTTGGATATGAAACTATACACATAGTCATTTAAAATGGTATATGGCCCGTATTGTGGTTCAAATCGAGGAGGAAATGGCGTAAGTCCGAAGTTCGAGGAGTGCAGATTTCTGGTAAAGTCGCGACACCAAAATGGATTGATTATAGATCACAAACTAGAAATGATTTTGAGGTGATTCTAATTGTAGAGTGTTCTATACTTCAATAGGTTTCCGTGGGTTCAAGAATCAGGTCAAACCAAGTTCGTATGAGGGAGAAACGCCAATTTTAAAAATGCACTGAAAGCAGAAACGGGCATTTGAAAAGGCGAGGATGAGGCAGTAGCTTTCTACACGGGCGTTTGGTGAATGAACTGAGAACACAAACGCCCGTTTGCGTATGCTCTGTTCGGAAAAAGGGTAAGGGATCAGATATGGCTCGAAGGGAAGGCTCCCAATCCATCCCAAAACAACACCCCAACCAAATAACTTACAAAAACACCAAAATACATGGTATAGCATACATAAAACTCATTAAAACAAGTATTAATCCATGAATCTTGTCACAAAACTCAAACCCACATATATATACAAATGTATACCTATATATATATACGCATATACCTTGGAATAAAGAGAAGGAATGGAAGAATGAAATGATGGAGATGATGAAGATGATGATTATGTCTTGATTCCTCCTTCTCCTTCATCTTGCTTGGATCAAAATGGAGATGTATGTATGTGTGAAGGATTGAGAGCAAAGTGTGTGTTAGAGATGAAATATGTCTAATGGGTGAGAGTGTGTGTTCTTATGTATATATGTATATAATTATATGATATATGTGGTATAATGTATATAATGTATTATAGGTATAGATACAAAAGATATATGTACAAAGTTAGATATTAATTATATTATATGAATATAATGATCTTAGTGCTCCAATTATATATACATATATAATGAATGTGTGTGTATTAGTGTCCATGAATATAGATGCATAAATATATGATGCATATGAATGTATTAGTGTAGGAATAAGTAATGCATATATATATATATATATAATTACATGTCTCATGAATGAATGTAGTATATAAATATACTCTTATGAAATTATTTTGAGTTTAAGTATATATATATATATATATATATGGAAACATGTTATGAGATGAAATGTATAAATTATGCATATGTTAGAAAATGAAGTGAAATGAAATTAAAATGAATTAGCAAATAAAATGAACACTTAGGCAATTACGCAATTTTTCGCATAAACCACTTAGTCACATAATTGAATTAAGCACACTTAATAGTTCTAACTCTCAAACTCACACGTGTGGCGCGCGTACCTGTATGACAAAAACACGGGGCGTTACACAGTTTTTAGCATCTGCTTCAACCTTTGAAAACTTTGCTCACACTTCTCAGTCCATTCGAATTTCCCTTCTTTCTTGGCCAACTTAGTGAGAGGTGTGGCTATCTTCGAGAAATCTTTGACAAACCTTCGGTAGTAACCAGCTAATCCCAGAAAACTCCTCACTTCGGAAGGATTCTTCGGTGACTTCCAATCCATAATCATTTTTATCTTCGAGGGATCTACTTCGATTTTAGACCCTGATATGATGTGTCCGAGAAACGAAACTCTCTTAAGCTAAAATTCACATTTGCTGAACTTTGCATATAGCTTGTGATCCAGCAAAGTGTGTAGCACGATTCGAAGATGTTCAGCATGTTCCTCCGGGTCACTGAAAACACCAAAATATCGTCGATGAAGATTACTACAAACTTGTCGAGAAACGACTAGAATATACGGTGCATCATATCCATGAAAGTAGCTGGTGCGTTCGTCAAACCAAACGGCATTACTACAAACTCATAATGTTCGTATCGGCTGTTGAAAGCAGTCTTCGGAATATCTGCTTCCCTGATCTTCAATTGATTATACCCTTGTCTAAGATCTAACTTGGAGTAGACCTTCGATCCTTGTAGTATATCGAACAACTCTTCAATATGAGGGAGCGGATACTTATTCTTGATCGTCATCCTATTCAGCTCCCGATAGTCAACGCATAAACGTAATGATCCATCCTTCTTCTTAACTAAAAGCACAGACGCTCCCCACGGAGATGTACTAGATCGAACATATCCAGACTCTATCAGTTCGTCCAATTACTTTCTCAACTCTTCCAAATCAGCTGGAGGGTGTCTTGTAGTACGGCTCAGCTCCTGATATTGTCTCGATTGTAAACTCCAACTCTCGGTCAGGAGGTAACGAATTCAAATGTTCAAGAAACACATCTAGGAATTCGTTCACCACTTCCACTTCTTCCATCTTAAGTTGATCTTTCGGTCTATTCAGAAGATAAGCAACGTATCCACTAGCTCATTTCTGAATCGGTTTCTTAGCTTCCATCGAAGAAACAACTGATAACTTCTCAACTTTTCTTTCTGATGTCCGACATTCATCTTCTTCCAAGATGATCTCTTTCTTGTAACAATCCAACTCAGCTCGGTACTTAAACAACCAATCCATACCGAGTATAACAACGTATCTTGTCATTGGCAACTCAATAAGATTCGTCAGGTAATAACGGGCACCAATACATATAGGGCAGCGTTTATATACTTGATCCATAACAAGGCAAGTTCTCAAAGGAGAACTCACTTCAAATTTATATGGCAAGTGTTCAAGTGGAAACTGTAAATGCGCACACAATTTAGATACAACAAATGAATGCGTGGCACCAGGGTTATACAAGACCTTAACTGGTGTGTTAAGAATGTGCACAATACCTTCCACAACAGACGAAGGATCAACCTCCTCATTACCATCCAAAGCATACGCTCCGCCTTTGACCACCGGTTTGTTCGTCGTACCCACCACCGCTTTTCTTTTATCCTGGACCCCAAATCTCCTGATCTTGTTCGGGCAGCTATCCATCTGGTGCTCAGGTGAACCACACACGAAACATCGTCCAGCCTTCTTGCGACAATTTGCCTCAGTATGTCCAGTTCGGCGACAGAATTCACAAACAATTTCTTCTTGAGCATGTTGAGGTGCTTTGTAACGCCCCAACTTTTCCGTATTTTAGAATGACGAATGTGTTTACTAATTCGCGCGAATTAATTGGCTATAAGTGTTTTTTATATTTAAATTTTGTTATTTAATTGTTAAGTATGTGATTAATTGAGATATATAAAATATTTGAATTGGAATTGATACGAATACTTGAACCACTCGCGCATGAATAATTTGTGTGCTCCCTAATTACGCGTTTAAATTATTTAATTACCTAATTAATCATTTATGATAATTACAATTTGTATTTTTAATTAATCTTTTAATAATATGTATTTCATTATATTTTTAATGAATATATGTTTGTTTCATGTTTTTGGATTCATTTGCATGAGTTATGAATTTATTTTGATTTTGGAATCCAAAATGGGGGCTAACGAGCAATTAGCGCACCATTGGTTCCTTATTTGATATCTTTAGCTCGAGAACTCGGAATCGAGTTCCGTCACCTCCATTGGACTCGTATCGATGATTCAGATCCGATGGAACAAACCTTATATTTTTCTAAGACGATTTTGATTCCCAAATTTCAACCAAAACGAGCACCTCGTACCTAAAACGGTAACCATTTACTTTTCTTAAAGCTACGGACCTACCCTAACGCACCTAAGACCTAAACCTTGACTAATATACACCTAGACCCACTCATTTCTCTTCCTCATCAGCCCATAACTGAACCACTCTCACCCCACAACCTAAAAGTTCATCCAAAAGAAGAAGAAGAAGAGAAAAGGAGAAAGAAGAGGACCACTATTCAAAGCCTTGGAGATTTGAGCTCATCTCCCTACCATTTCTCACCATCTCTTGAAGGTAAGCTTATATTTGTGTAGGATATCTCCTTATGGTTCTTTTAAGTCTTATATTATATGATTTCACCAAGTTTTGATTGGGGTATGATGTAGATGATGAATAGTGAAGGGTTCTTGTATTTTGATGAATTAACTTGGTTCTCTTTGGTTTTGTTTGATACTCATGAGTGTTAGGTGATCACAAGACATGTATTTAGGATTGTATGAACTTATTTTATATGGTAGTTGAAGGATTGGTTAGATGCCATTAATGAAACTTTGAAGAAATATCTTGACATGATCACATATGCACTCTCCTCACGTTTGATCACTTTGGGAGCATGTTTAAGTGTTGTTTTAGAGTTGTTTTGTTACATACTTGTTGCCATTTCATAGCTGGGAATGTTGGTTAAGGATTGGCCTAGAATCTGCTCTGTTTGTGTGTATGTTTTTTTTTTTTTGGCTACCGACTCAAATCCACGGGGGTGGATTTTTCCTTTGGAAAAATCTGAGGGGGTGGATTTGAGTCAGTAGAGTTGCTGACAAAAATCCATGGGGATGGATTCTGCCCTGCCTATTTTTGTTACTCCGGTTCCGTTTTTCTTCGCTCGTTTGATCTTCCTCCACCGCTTTTCTGACTTCTATGAGATATTAACATGTTTTATAATGTGTTACCTTGGATGTTATGAAGTTTCATGGTTTGTTTGTGAAATATTTTTCAAGTTATGCCTCAACGTGTCAACATTGCTCCTAATATGCACATGCATAGATCTTTGTTATCAATAGAACCCTAATTGAGTATTTATCTCTTCTTTTATGATTCATATGAAATGTATACATGTTAAAGCATATGTTATGATCATTATATGAAATTCATGGATTGACTTAATATGGAATGTGAAAGTTATGACCTCGAATGGATATGAACACTACTTATAATGAATGAATTGCTTGTTTATATGCCTTAAAGGTATTAATCGTGCACATAAATGATTCCTTGACATAATATCACCTCTTATGGCTTCATAACCTATGTTACACTTGTCATATATAGTGTATGGCTCAATATGTCTTCCTTGCTTCAGTATGGTACATGCATGCATTGATGAACTCATATGGATATGAACGTTTCTTGAAAGGAATGAATGGCTTGTATACATGTCTTGAAGACATTAATTGTGCACAAGAATGTTTCTATGACATGATATCATATCTTATACTTTGATATCTTATTCATTGCATTGTCGTGCGTCATATATGGTTCATTTGGAGTCTTGAGTCATACGTGTACCCTCAATTGTCCTTTGTACAGTTTTCTCTAGGGCGGAGACTTGTCGGGTTCTTATGTAACAGCCCAAAACAGGGCCTGGAAGAAAACGGTAAACTAAGGGCATTGGTAAGGCGTTTATAGACCGTGATCCAACTTTATAAACCTTCATGCATTGCATTCTTACATGAACTTTGTGCTCATATGTGATCTGACATGTTTTAAGGGGGAATTCTTGACCTTCGACACAGTTTACTATTCATTTCACAAGCCTATATTACCCAATGCTTCAGTGGAACCCTAGAGGTTCATATCACATGTTTTCCTATCTTTTGAACTTGTTTTCCAAGCTCCGGAAACCTTTCTTGAACCATAAGGGCATTTTGGGAACTTACCGACCAAAGTTACTATTCATCTGAAAATGAGCTTTTGATTCTGTTATCTTTCCTACCCAAGTTTACAGTCAAATCAATCCTTGAGTCGAAACGAGTCTATTGAAATCATTCTTGACTTGAAAATCTATTCCGAGCTTTGTTTTATTTGAAAATGTTTACGAAAACCCTAGTTCACTATTTCTACTACGAAAGGTTTTCATTCGGAAAATGTTTTCTCTTCGGATTTGCACTACATGAGTTATTTCAAGATTTTTAAAATGTTTTACAACTCTTGATTCAAACCCTAGCTTGAAATTTTGAAGCGTACGTTTGTACGTAAGAATTCGCTATTCATTCTACGTTTTCAACTTTCTATCGGTAAAACGTTTTATAGTCGATATTGGATTCAAAACGCTTCTCGATTTATTTCTTGAATTTTGGAAACAATCCGGACTCGAAAATCATTCTCGAAAGTCGTTTTTCACTCGTGTTGAGTTTCGGGCTCAAAACTTTTATTCACTAAAACTAATGTATATTTTAAATGGTAAATCCGATTTCGACGTATGAATATGCGTTTCGAAGCTAATTTTTGCCCGGATGGAATGGTTATATTTCCAGACACTCACCTTCACGTTTTGGAGCTGAAATTACCGAAATACCCCCCAACAGTCCCATTTTAGTTTCAAGAACAAAGTTAGCTTCCAAGAGAAGTTTTGCCATTTTGCTCTCCTACCCTTACCTATACTTTTATTGCAAGGTGAGGGGCTTCCCAACAACTATAAATAGAGCCCTCATGCCATTGAATTCCTTGCTCATATGTTGTGTTAACAACTCCCTTTCTTCCTCCCTCTCTCCCCCTCTTGCCGTGAGGCTCCCCCCCTTTGCTAGGTTAGATGTTGTTTTATTTTATGTTATGGTTTTATGTTATGTTTTAGTTTAGTTTATGTTTTTATCTTATGGTATGTTTATATTATGTTTAGGTTGGGTCTTAGGGTCTTCCCTAAGCCATATAGGATTTTATTTTATGCATTTATTATATAGTTTTTGTGATATGTTTGTTAGTATTGAATTGTTTAGTATATGCTATTAAATGTTGTGAATTGCTTTAGTATATGATATGATCATGTTATGGAGCTATTATATGATGATAATTGATGCATGATTATGATATTTAAACTATGTTCAAGCATGTTATGCAATGGAATAGTAACCTATGAGAAATTATATCATAACTTGTTACATGTTACTATATGGTCTCAATTGATAAATATTACATGATTAATGGTCTTGATGTGCTATGACTTATGTCTATGATATGTTATTACATTGTTACAATGTTACATGACTCATATATTATGACTTGAGCTTATGATATGATATGGATTAATGGAATAGTACTTGATCATATGTTATACACTTTGATAGTGTTACATGTTATAACCTAAGATAGAATAGTGTTTCATAACTTGATGTTATGCTTTAATTAGATCTCTTAACCATAGGTTATGCCTTTAACCTAGATCGCACATGCTTATAATAACATGAACTTGAAACTATAGGTTATAATCAAGATCATAATTGAATTAGGGTGTGTGTATGTATGCATGCCGCGTATGTGTTCGTGTGTGTGCATGAGTGTGTGTTTAGTGTGTGGGTTTGACCCGACCCTTTGACCCGATAAGTGAATAGTAACCTATGAATAGTAATCTGGAATAGTAACTGTGAATAGTACTTTTGAATAGTAAAAGTGAATTAAAACTTGTGCTTTCTTAATAGACATTTGCACTTAGGGTTTTCAAATCCGGGGTCTAAAATGTGATTTCAAAATGTGTTTTCTTTCGAGGACTTGTTTTATAACCTAAGGTTTTGCGATAGGATTCATAATTTGATTAATCCCTAATCGATTATAGTAAGATCATAGTCCCATGTTAATGATAACTCACTTTAAGGATTCCCTTGTGTGTTGTCCTTCTCTAATACCTTAAATGGTACTACTCTCTTGTCATTACATGTTCTGTACTTGTTTTATATGTTTATGTGCATCGTGATAGAAGTGTGTCTTAGCTCACCTTAGTACACACTTACAGGAGTTAAGGTTGAGCACTGGAATCCCCAGGGCACTGCATAATCTATCCTACCTACTGTTATTAATAGGTGAGGTTATAAATGTTTTCAACTGGAACCATGAATACTTAATGATTCAATCGTTTTGAGACTCTAAGCCTAGTGCTTTACATTCTTGTTTTGAAATACCCTTTATAGGGATGATTCTTCAAAGAACCCAATCGTATTAGTTATTCATTGATCAAAGGCACATGTTTCAAAGTATAGCATCAATGGTTCAATGTTTTCAAAGTAATACATCAATGGTTCAATGTTTTCAAAGTAGTGCATCAATGGTTTATGTTTTCAAAGTATTGCATCAATGGTTCAATGGTTCAATGCATATGTTCAATTGTTCATACATTCGGATTTATTCTGGATGTCATCAATGGTGCAAGCAATCAATGGCTAATGGTATAGGCCCGGCGGTTATATGTAGAGGTGATACTCGGGAGGTGAGCGCCAGCGACATCACTAATACCGGCCGCCACACTAGGCGATTGACACCGACTTTAATCAGGAGGTTTGGTTAAGTCAGGACAATTGTCGGGAATGGACCGCAAATCTATTCCCAAATCAATGGTTAATGGTCACCTAGGGGTCGCTCCCCGAAGTGAAACTTGGTGGAGGATGGTGCATGTGTGTATGTGTTAGGGTGTTGTTGATCTCGGTCCGACACCCTATTAATGGTCTTGTTTTCTGGAGTAAGGATGGAGAAGCCTAGCTTGCGGGCATCAATGTTTTCATAAAATTGGTTCATATCTTGCAAAGTTGTTCACTACCCTTATCCCGTTTTATGAAAATCATATGAACCAAATCATAGCATATGTGTGCGCCTGTGACAACATTCATGAAAGTGTTTTGAAAACTCTCATTACTTATAGCATTGCATCAAAGGGTTTTATCACTTGAACTTATTCTTAAGTTCTTCATTAAAGCTTTGCATTAAAGGTTTTACCTTATGAACTTCACTTCGAACGTTTACTTTAAGTACTTTCTTTTAAAGATATCCCTCCCTTAGTCACTTTGACTAATACCTCTACCTGTTTTCTAGCCTCATGGTTTCAGGTCTTGCAGCCGTAGTCTAGAGATATCTTAAAGCTCTAGAGTGTTCATTTTGTTTAAGTCAGGACTTTACTTTATTAATCTATTTTGTGTCCTGCATATGTTATATGGCTGCATTGATACTTTACCTTATGTTTTTGTAATAATCCTTCTGCTACTTGGATACTGCTACAATTGTTATTATATGCTCCCGTGACAATGTTCAATTGATATAGTAATGTTAATAGTCTCTTCTGCTTAACGATCAGTACTTGCTTATTTATATGCCATCACGCACATGTTTTGAAAAGTTTTAAAATACTCTGATTTTCCGCTGCATAAGCCACATAGTTAAACACTATTATTGTTACTCGTTAATGGACATGCCGTTCGCTGGGGTATTTCTTGAGTGATGGCTCACACCATTACTTGAGGGGTGCTTCAGTGCGGGGGTTGGGGCGCCGCTTTCTACCAGCAAAGTGGGGGCGCTACAGCCTAAAGTGGTATCAGAGCGCCAGGTTAAGTAAGAAGAGACTTGACCTGGATTGCTCACATCATGGAAGATTGTTTGGAGTTGCGTGGTTCTATCTTCTGGCATTCATGTCCGTGGTATCTTTTGTATAGCCATGGCGGTTCAGCTACGTTATGATCTTAACCAGCAGCAGATGGATGAGGCCTTTTTCGAGCAGTTCGAGGCTCCACGCACTATGCCTGTTTCTAGCTGAGGAGGTACTCGTTTCTATACTTGGTGCCGATCAAGGAACAAAGGCAGGACTAGGAGCAGTCTAATGGAGGTAATGATGGATCTGATAATGATGAGGCTGATCTAGCAGGGCATGGACAGGATTGTTTGGCGAAGGGGATGTATAGCTTTGGTAGAAGACCCCTAAATTTTGGCACCACGGATGACAAATTTCAGACGACATGGAATCACAAGAGGTATTTTGCACTTGGTTTGGATGAATGGTAAGGCCTGAATGGGAGTCAACTCGATGGTATCGGTTCCTCCTTATTTTAAATTTTGTTTAAAAATGTGGCCTAATGTAGAATTTTTTTTTTCCAAACCTTATACGTTTATGACACATTCGGCTTTATGTTGGATATCTGTTTACTGCTTTCCATAACTGTCATTGCATGAGTCTTAGAGTTGCTTCAAGATACCATTAGGGCCGTTATAGGATCATGCCATTTCATTTATTGTTATCATACTTGATATGTTACACATGTTCATGAATTGTCAATGGTAATGGATAATGGATAATGGAACAATGGATCAATGTTGATATGTTGTTCATGCTTATAAGTTGCTCTTGCCTATGTGGTAATGTGATAATGGATTATTGTTGATATCTTGTTGTGGGAATGTCTTATTCTCATGATTATATGTGACTACGTGGAAATGTGAATACGTGGTTACCAATTATGTGGTCATCTTTAATGTCATGCATTCTACACATATCTAAATGCTTGAAACTTCAGTATCATCATGCCACCAAGAAGAGCACCACGTAATCGCGTACCGCCTCCGCCACCCCAAAGAGAAGTCACGCCACAACGCGATCTTACACCGCCAAGGGATGTTACGCCACCACCTCCTAGAAGGGAGGAAGTTCCTGATTTAGCTGATGTGTTGCGACAATTCGTGAGGGCTTGTAATTCTCCTAATGGGAAAACACTAGAAAAGTTTCTAAGAATGAACCCGCCTAAGTTTTATGGTGAACCCAACGACTTGAAGGCTGAAAATTGGTTAACTAGTCTCGAAAAGATCTTTGAAGCTATGGATATCAACCCTGAAGATCGTGAACGAGTTCAGTATGCTGCATTTCTGATGGAAGGAGCGGTGTTTAACTGGTGGAGGCATACTCAACACATGTGGACAGAGAACAACGTTGATGGAAATTGGACTGAGTTTGTGAAGGAGTTTCAGCAGAAATACACTCCTCAGGTAACACGTGATGCAAGAGAAGATGAATTTATGAATTTGGTCCAAGGATCTATGAATGTGATGGAGTACGAAGCTAAGTTTGTTAGGCTGATCAAGTATGCACCCCACATTCTGAGTGATGAACGTCGTAAGACTAAAAGGTTCATTGATGGTCTGAAACCTGAGCTCCGTTGGGCACTAGCTTCTTTGGATGACGAGACCTACACTAGAGCAGTTGATAGAGCATTGAAGGTCGAGGCAACCCATAAGGATATCCGGATGACCGTTAGTCGTCAAGAGCCTTCTAGCCCTAAGACTTTTCAAGGAACAAAGCGACCTGCCGGATCCTCCTTTCAAGGAAACGGGAAGAAACCAATGATGGCACCGCAACAACAACAAAGGGCACCCCAGCAGTATGAAACACCTTAGCCCACTCAAGAGGAGATAGTCTGTGACTTCTGTAGCGGTAAAGGACACACTGAGGAAAATTGTCGTAAGAAGAATGGTCAATGTTATTGTTGTGGTTCCCCTGAGCATATACGGGAATATTATCCTACCAGGATTAAAAGATTTGGGGTTCAAGACAAGGGTAAAGCGGTGGTGGGTACGACGAGCACACCAGTGGTTAAAGGCAGAGCATATGCAATGGATGGTAATGAGGAGGTTGATCCTTCGTCTGATGTGGAAGGTACTGTGCACATTCTTAACACGCCAGTTAAGGTCTTATATGACCCTGGTGCCATGCATTTATTAATTGCATCTAATTTACGTGTGCAAATATAATTTCCACTTGAATAATTGTCATATAAAATTTGAAGTAAGTTCTCCTTTGGAGACTTACCTCGTTACGGATCAAGTATATAATCGCTGCCCTATATGCACTGGTAATCGCTACTACCCTCCAGATTTCATTGAGTTGCCTATGACGAGATATGGAATTATCCTTGGAATGGATTGGTTGTTTAAGTACCATGTTAATCTGGATTGTTACAAGAAGGAAGTCATCTTGGAAGAGTTGAGAAAACAATTGGACGACATTTTGGTGTTCTTAAAGACACCAGAGGAGTACGCCGAGCATATCTGAATTGTGCTGAGCACTTTGCTGGATCACAAGCTATATGCCAAGTTCAGCAAATGCGAGTTTTGGCTAGAAAGAGTTACATTTCTCGGACATATCATTTTCAGAATCGGAGTTAAAGTAGATCCATCAAAGTCGAAGCAGTGATGGAGTGAAAGACACCGAAGAAATGGTTTACTCGAATTGATAAAGGTGGTAAATTAAACCCAAGATATGTTTGAGTCTTCCAGATAATGGAACAAGTTGGAGAAACTACTTATAGATTGGATTTACCTGCAAGTCATACAACGATCCACAATGTATCCTATATATCTCAGATTCGCAAGTGGTTTTGGATGAAAAAGAGATAGTACCAGTGGAAGAATTACAGACAGAACCAAACTTAACTTATATGTTGAAACCGGTGAAGATCTTAGATACAAGGTTCCAGGAGTTAAGGAATAACAAGATTCCTTTGGTAAAAGGCCTTTGGAAGGGACATGGTACAGAAGAGGCAATGTGGGAAACAGAGGATAAGATGCAGAAACATTACCCCTAACTATTGGCAGAAGAATCTGAGGACAGATTCTCTTTAAGGAGGGGTGATTGTAACAGCCCAAAACAGGGCCTGGAAGAAAACGGTAAACTAAGGGCATTGGTAAGGCGTTTATAGACCGTGATCCAACTTTATAAACCTTCATACATTGCATTCTTACATGAACTTTGTGCTCATATGTGATCTGACATGTTTTAAGGGGGAATTCTTGACCTTCGACACAGTTTACTATTCATTTCACAAGCCTATATTACCCAATGCTTCAGTGGAACCCTAGAGGTTCATATCACATGTTTTCCTATCTTTTGAACTTGTTTTCCAAGCTCCGGAAACCTTTCTTGAACCATAAGGGCATTTTGGGAACTTACCGACCAAAGTTACTATTCATCTGAAAATGAGCTTTTGATTCTGATATCTTTCCTACCCAAGTTTACAGTCAAATCGATCCTTGAGTCGAAACGAGTCTATTGAAATCATTGTTGACTTGAAAATCTATTCCGAGCTTTGTTTTATTTGAAAATGTTTACGAAAACCCTAGTTCACTATTTCTACTACGAAAGGTTTTCATTCGGAAAATGTTTTCTCTTCGGATTTGCACTACATGAGTTATTTCAAGATTTTTAAAATGTATTACAACTCTTGATTCAAACCCTAGCTTGAAATTTTGAAGCGTATGCTTGTACGTAAGAATTCACTATTCATTCTACGTTTGCAACTTTCTATCGGTAAAACGTTTTATAGTCGATATTGGATTCAAAACGCTTCTCGATTAATTTCTTGAATTTTGGAAACAATCTGGACTCGAAAATCATTCTCGAAAGTCATTTTTCACTCGTGTTGAGTTTCGGGCTCAAAACTTTTATTCACTAAAACTAATGTATATTTTAAACGGTAAATCCGATTTCGACGTATGAATATGCGTTTCGAAGCTAATTTTTGCCCGGATGGAATGGTTATATTTCCAGACACTCACCTTCACGTTTTGGAGCTAAAATTACCGAAATACCCCCCAACAGTCCCATTTTAGCTTCAAGAACAAAGTTAGCTTCCAAGAGAAGTTTTACCATTTTGCTCTCCTATCCTTACCTATACTTTTATTGCAAGGTGAGGGGCTTCCCAACAACTATAAATAGAGCCCTCATGCCATTGAATTCCTTGCTCATATGTTGTGTTAACAACTCCCTTTCTTCCTCCCTCTCTCCCCCTCTTGTCGTGAGGCTCCCCCCCTTTGCTAGGTTAGATGTTGTTTTATTTTATGTTATGTTTTAGTTTAGTTTATGTTTTTATGTTATGCTATGTTTATATTATGTTTAGGTTGGGTCTTAGGGTCTTCCCTAAGCCATATAGGATTTTATTTTATGCATTTATTATATAGTTTTTATGATATGGTTGTTAGTGTTGAATTGTTTACTATATGCTATGAGATGTTGTGAATTGCTTTAGTATATGGTATGATCATGTTATGGAGCTATTATATGATGAAAATTGATGCATGATTATGATATTTAAACTATGTTCAAGCATGTTATGCAATGGAATAGTAACCTATGATCAATTATATCATAACTTGTTACATGTTACTATATGGTCTCAATTGATAAATATTACATGATTAATGGTCTTGATGTGCTATGACTTATGTCTATGATATGTTATTACATTGTTACAATGTTACATGACTCATATATTATGACTTGAGCTTATGATATGATATGGATTAATGGAATAGTACTTGATCATATGTTATACACTTTGATAGTGTTACATGTTATAACCTAAGATAGAATAGTGTTTCATAACTTGATGTTATGCTTTAATTAGATCTCTTAACCATAGGTTATGCCTTTAACCTAGATCGCACATGCTTATAATAACATGAACTTGAAACTATAGGTTATAATCAAGATCATAATTGAATTAGGGTGTGTGTATGTATGCATGCTGTGTGTGTGTTCGTGTGTGTGCATGAGTGTGTGTTTAGTGTGTGGGTTTGACCCGACCCTTTGACCCAATAAGTGAATAGTAACCTGTGAATAGTAATCCGTGAATAGTAATTTGGAATAGTAACTGTGAATAGTACTTTTGAATAGTAAAAGTGAATTAAAACTTGTGCTTTCTTAATAGACATTTGCACTTAGGGTTTTCAAATCCGGGGTCTAAAATGTGATTTCAAAATATGTTTTCTTTCGAGGACTTGTTTTATAACCTACGGTTTTGCGATAGGATTCATAATTTGATTAATTCCTAATCGATTATAGTAAGATCATAGTCCTATGTTAATGATAACTCACTTTAAGGATTCCCTTGTGTGTTATCCTTCTCTAATACCTTAAATGGTACTACTCTCTTGTCATTACATGTTCTGTACTTGTTTTATATGTTTATGTGCATCGTGATAGAAGTGTGTCTTAGCTCACCTTAGTACACACTTACAGGAGTTAAGGTTGAGCACTGGAATCCCCAGGGCACTGCCTAGTGCTTTACATTCTTGTTTTGAAATACCCTTTATAGGGATGATTCTTCAAAGAACCCAATCGTATTAGTTATTCATTGATCAAAGGCAAATGTTTTCAAAGTATAGCATCAATGGTTAAATGTTTTCAAAGTAATACATCAATGGTTCAATGTTTTCAAAGTAGTGCATCAATGGTTCATGTTTTCAAAGTATTGCATCAATGGTTCAATGATTCAATGCATATGTTCAATGGTTCATACATTCAGATTTATTCTGGATGTCATCAATGGTGCAAGCAATCAATGGTTAATGGTATGGGCCCGGCGGTTATGTGTAGAGGTGATGCTCGGGAGGTGAGCGCCAGCGACATCACTAATACCAGCCGCCACACTAGGCGATTGACACCGACTTTAATCAGGAGGTTTGGTTAAGTCAGGACAATTGTCGGGAATGGACCGCAAATCTATTCCCAAATCAATGGTTAATGGTCACCTAGGGGTCGCTCCCCGAAGTGAAACTTGGTGGAGGATGGTGCATGTGTGTATGTGTTAGGGTGTTGTTGATCTCGGTCCGACACCCTACTAATGGTCATGTTTTCTGGAGTAAGGATGGAGAAGCCTAGCTTGCGGGCATCAATGTTTTCATAAAGTTGGTTCATATCTTGCAAAGTTGTTCCCTACCCTTATCCCGTTTTATGAAAATCATATGAACCAAATCATATCATATGCGTGCGCCTGTGACAGCATTCATGAAAGTGTTTTGAAAACTCTCATTACTTATAGCATTGCATCAAAGGGTTTTATCACTTGAACTTATTCTTAAGTTCTTCATTAAAGCTTTGCATTAAAGGTTTTACCTTATGAACTTCACTTCAAACGTTTACTTTAAGTACTTTCTTTTAAAGATATCCCTCACTTAGTCACTTTGACTAATACCTCTACCTGTTTTCTGGCCTCATGGTTTCAGGTCTTGCAGCCGCAGTCTAGAGGTATCTTGAAGCTCTAGAGTGTTCATTTTGTTTGAGTCAGGACTTTACTTTATTAATCTATTTTGTGTCCTGCATATGTTATATGGCTGCATTGATACTTTACCTTATACTTTTGTAATAATCCTTCTGCTACTTGGATACTGCTATAATTGCTATTATATGCTCCCGTGACCATGTTCAATTGATATAGTAATGTTAATAGTCTCTTCTGCTTAACGGTCAGTACTTGCTTGTTTATATGCCATCACGCACATGTTTTGAAAAGTTTTAAAATACTCTGATTTTCCGCTGCATAAGCCACATAGTTATACACTATTATTGTTACTCGTTAATGGACATGCCGTTCGCTGGGGTGTTTCTTGAGTGATGGCTCACACCATTACTTGAGGGGTGCTTCAGTGCGGGGGTTGGGGCGCCGCTCTCTACCAGGAAAGTGGCGGCGCTACATCTTAGGACACTTCCGAGTCCTCTTGTTTCTTCTTAGTGTTGGTTGGTAAGCTAAGGACAGGTGGGTTTCTCTTCTATTAGTTAACTGACCCTATATACTCCGAATGTGTAAAGATTTCGGCCAAAACTATTATACGTATATAGAGTCACTTTTCAAGAGTAAATGTTTGTAACGTAAAGCCCTTATTTTATAAACCCTACCAAATGTTTTGGCGAGAATGAATGAATGCACAGAATGGGGCCCAGGGACTTCATGTGAGTGGCTATCCAGGGAGGCATGGACGCTGAGTGCCATCTAGGGAGTCATGTTCCCCTTTTGGTCAATGAATGGGTGGTCGGGCCTTGCAAACCTGTGACACCCCGTCTCTCTGACGAGACAGGTATGACGTCACGAGAGGTTTTTTTGACGTTTAATTCTTCTTTTGATTTAATTTATTCGTTGAATTAATTATTTAAGTGATTTATATGCTTTACTTGTTTAATTTTCACGTCTTAATTTTTGTATTCAATTTTCCTATTTTTAATTTAATTCCCGAGTATGCTAATTTCGTGAATTTATGTGATATACGTGATTTAAGTATGTAATTGTATGACTTTAAAATTAGTGGACGTAATTGTAATATGCTTAGTTGTAGAAATGTGTTGCGTTTGTATTCGATTTGAGATCGAAATTTAATGCTTTTCTGATATGTTCGAGATTTGTGAGTTATGAATTCGTTTATGTGTTCGTTTTACATTTTCGGACTTGTTTGAAATGGTAACGCACCATGTATTTGTTTTGGGGACTCGAGGGCCTAACTAGTTTTAGCGCACCTTGTGTTCCGGAATTTATATCTTGAGCTCGGGAATTCGGATTCGAATTCCGCAAGTGGCGCCAGACTCGTAACGAGATTTTCAAGCTAAGGAACCTAGCCCTATATTTTTATAAGCCCGTTTGATTCTCCGAAATTCGACCGAAAAACTGACTCGAGCTTGTTTGGCCACCTTTCACTAAATTGTACATAAGTCCCTCATCTTTTAACCTTTTCACTTGAAACTTGGACCCACTTTTCACCAACTCAATATATTATCAACCCTTGCTTCCCTATCTCGGTTGGTGCAAGAAGAGGAGGAGAAATATCTGAGTTATGAAGCAGCAACAGTCCATTCCCGTCACTTTGCACCCAAGGATGTTTTTGGGCTCCAATCTCCATTTTCTTCCATCATCTTCAAGGGGTAAGTACATATTTGGTATCTACATGCTTATATGATCATTTTCATCGATCAGATTCAGATTTGAAGCCCTGATTCATTGAGATTTGAGCTATGACTTAAATAATGTGATTTATGCCCAAGTTTGAATAATATGACTTCCTTGTTGTTCCTTCTTGAATTGGTGCTGAAACTTGATCACTTATGCCTCATTTGTTGTGGTTTGTATCTGATCTTGTTGGTGGTTAAAGCATGAAGGAGTTTACCATTCATGATCTTGCATTTCTTAATGAGTTCACGTATGAATTTGATGTCTTTCTTCTTCCCCCAGCTGCTGTTTGTTTTCAGCCCTACTTGTTGGAGTTTTTGACCAGTTTTACTGTCTATTTTCATACCTTATCATGTCTCTATGGATTGGTATTTGTTTGGGATGTTTCTCAGGGCTGGACAGGGGTGTTTGGAGCTTTTTCCGCAACTGCACAACTCTCCCCGAGCGGGGAGAGTTTGTTCTTGATTTGTCCCCGGGCGGGGACTTCCCTTTACAGCAGCTACTGTATGAAACTCCCCGACAGGGGAGTTTTGTGAATTAAATCTCCCCGGGAGGGGAGACAGTGTTTGCCTTGATGTTTGTTTCTTTCTTTTAGGTACATGCGGTTGGCTTAAATGCATGTTGTTCCTCTCTTTTGTGTGCTACGTGAATTACATATCTTGCATGGAATATAATTTGGTTTGATGAGAGAATTGCATGCATGCTATACTTGGTTTAAAACTTGTAGCACCCCGCAAGGTGAGTCACCACATCCCCCGCACCTAAGCCCAATCCACATACGAGATGGGAAACCCGTACATGAACCGAGCAGAGGCGAACGGGTGACAGACAGACACACCCCTAATGTAGCGCCCCGGTTTTTCAATTTTATTAATATGTCTTATTTGTTTCTAAATTGCGCAATTAAATTATTTAATTAAGTGATTAATTGTTTTACGTGTTTTATATTTAATTTTATTATAATTGTTATTATTTTATTTTATTATATTTTATTTTAATTTATTATTAATTCTAATTATATTTCTTAATATAAGTATATATATGTATATGTTTATTTATTTTATTATTAATTTAATGATTATGCTAATTAAATGTTATGTTAATTAATCATGCTTTAATTAATTACGTGACTTTATTTAATTTATTTAATATTAGAATTAATCTGATTTATTTAATTAAAATATTTTTGCATGGAATTTATATTATATGCATGAATTGCATGATTATGTGCATGTTGTTCATTTGGTGCTTCGTTCTTATATGAAATGATATCGGAATGCCACGAATTTTTAATATGTCGCAAATATATGTGTTATGAACATGCTTATATGCTTGGTTTATGTTTTCGAATTTATTTGGTATGTTAACGAATTTAATTTGAATCGAGGAACCAAATCGGGGGCTAATGAGCACTTAGCGTACCCTTGGTTCCGAATTTAATATCTTGAGCTCGGGAACTCGGATTCGAGTTCCGTCAACTCCGCTGAACTCCTAACGAAAATTCGAGTTTAGTAAACTTAGCCTTATATTTTTCCTAAGTCATTTGAACCTCCAAAATTCAACCAAAAAACGAAACAGAGACTAAACTGACCTTGCTGTATAAAAATAGCCATATCTTGTCCAAACTATAACCAAATTAACCATGGTTTGATTCTATTGAACCCTAACTCAACCACCTATCCAAACATATCATGCCCTAACCAAAATAATCCTCACACAATCCCCAAAACTCAGCCAAAGTTACTGCCTCTCAGTTCAGTCGTGTAACCCTTCATCCCTTAGAGATTTTGGAGCTCAAATCTCATCCAAACTTCATTCAATCAACAAGGTAAGTTTAGGATTGTAATATATGCTCATTTCTATTCATTTCCATCCTTTCATTCACGAATTTGAGCATGGATTCATGATTTCTGGGTTGTTTTCCGAAAATGGGGAATTTTGGGCATTTTGTTGATCTCATTCGATTCTTGTTGGTTTTGATTGATTCCAAGCTTGAGAATGATTATTTTGACATCCTAATATCATTTATGGTCATTGATTTCATGGTGGTTGAGATATTTATGAGTTATCATTTATGGTACTTTGAGAAAATCCACTTGAATGTCACGTATGCCTTCTCCTCTTGGGTGAACTCTTTTGGAACTGATTTATGTGTTGAATTTAAGTTCTTTTGCTGCACATTTTATGACCTATATGATCTGAACATGTTGGGATGGTTGGAGATCTTCATGCTCTGTTTTTCTTCGAGATTTTTGCTTTGTTTTGGGACTGGTTTGTTGTCAAAACTGCCGTGACCCTTCAAACATTTTGCTGTCAGTTTTCGTAGCTTTGTGGGATCATTCTTGTTGAATTCTTGCTGCAGATTGTACCTTGTATTGTTGCTTTTGTTGCTTGCATTTCATGCTGGAACTTCTACCCTTTTTCTGCTACGTTTGCTGTCAAGAACTGGGGTTGTGCTGATGCGAGACACCGGTGTGTCATTTGTGCTCGTTCCAGCGAGGAACGGGGGTGCGAACTGGCCTGGACTTGCTGTACCGAGACACGGTGGTGTCTCGGTCTGGGCTTGGGAGGTGACACGGGGGTGTCACCCCGTTTTTCCTGACTCTTTGCCTGTGTTTTCTTTTCCCTGTTTGCTTGTTTGTATAGCTGCTGTCCCTGTTCTTCTTGTGCAGGGGTGCTGTGTGAATTTTGTGCAGAATGATGAAGAAGATGCATGCATGGGTGTTCTATATATATAAATATATTATGTGTGTGTGTTTGCTAATTATGCATGGCTGTGTACGTGTGAGTGTATGATATATATATACATATATATATATATATATATACATATATATATTTTTAGTAATAGTGTGTGCATGGTTTTCATTTCATTTGCATGCATGACTTTTAGTTTAATTTACATGCATGATTTTGTGTTGTTACTTGCATGCATATATATATCTATGTATATATGTGTGAGTACGTGTACATATACGTATATATATGTACTATGTATATATATATATATATTTATTATATTATATATATTTATTATATATTTTAAATATTATTTGATTTAATTCAATTCTTGAAATTAATTGATTTCTATTTCGCGTATTTAATTTACCGACTATTGATTGAACGTTTTATTTATTTATTTTATTCGTAATTGTGAATATGAATATTGTGACTTATGGTTATTAAATGAATTCTTGGATTAATTAATATGCATTATGAATGTTATGAATTTATGAATTTATGAATTTGAATGAAATGAAGGAACGAATGGATTGATTATATGTCTTAAATTCTTTAATAGTGCACATGAACATGTTCATTACATAATATTGTTTCTTACGATTCATATCATGTTCATGGCATGCCGTGCGTCTTGTATGGTTCATTGGAGTCTTGAGTCTCACGAACACGTCGTGTTGTCTTTTGTACAGTTTATCTCCAGGGTGGAGAGATCTTGATCGTTCAGGCACTTGGTACTCGTTCCTTGTATCGTCACGGTTTAGGTGAGGGTGTTTTTGTTTTAGCTATGTAACAAACCCTACAACCCTTATGTGAAAAGCTTTGGCCAAAACCTTATGATTATATATATTACTTTTAAAGTAAAGTCATCGAGTAAATATTGATCGAGTAAACCCTTTTCAAATGAATTATGAAATATGTTATGTTTTTATGAATTGAAATGTTTGGCGAGACACATTTATGATTTATGATTGCATGGGCCCCAGGACTGAGTATATGTGGCTAACCGAGGAAGCAAGGGCTGACGGGGATCCCATATACTACTCCCAACCAACTACGGCGAAACGGACCTCGTCAAGGAGTTTTTGACGAGGAAACGCTAACCGGGCTTTGAGGACTCATGAACCTCATAGCCGCATTGATATGATTGGGTGGTCGGGCCTTGCAAACCTGTCCACTACCCGGAGGAAGAAGGTTGGAACTGATTTATGATTATGTTATGTTATTTTATGATTATGCACCGTGCGGGAAGGCCGGGACACGGATTGCCCAAACGAATATGCTTTATGATATGATACATGGTCTGTGTGTATTATGATATATTGCATGATCGCCTAATCAACATATTAATGATAATTGTCGTACACGGTCGGAGTTTGGTTGGAGATTGTGCACGCTCACTCGCCGAGCCTTATGTTTATGTATAATTTATGAATGTAATGAATTAATATGATTAGTCATAAAATCCAAGCATTGATTAATCATTCTCTTGCCCTTTTTGGGAACTAATTCCAAACAAAACCTTGCTCGGGATTTGTGACTTGCATGTGCATGTTTTACATATATATGTATCGCTCCTGCTCACTCAGTCTTCTGGAGACTGACCCTTTCCCTCCCCAACACTTTAGCGTGCAGGTTATGCTTTGGAGTCTCGAGCTAGGCGGAGTTATGTTGAGTTTGAGTCGGTCAAGTTAAGTTAGAAGCGTCTCTGCATTCACCTTATTCATTTATATTGTGATTGATTCGACCGTGTAAGATCATGGAATTGATTCTTGTATAATTGCTATTGAATTGTTTTGTTGGACTGTGTTTATGAGTTTAAAAGAGGCCTGAAGAGCCCAAGTCTGCTTAGGGTTTGTATGTTTGAGATTTAGTTTTTTTTTAGGCACTATATTTTGTTGATTGGTTGTTATTGCAGGGTCTAAGTTCCGCCTAGCTTAGGAGGGTTTTATGTTTGTCTCCCATTCGCTATGGTTTGATACAGGTGCGGATTTACCATGTCGTTACTCGTGTTGAGCCATAATGCGGGGGATGTGGCGCCCCACGTGCGGGGTGCTACATCCTTAAGTGGTATCAAAGCCCGGTTGCAAAATCGGTGTTCTCGTGTCGTGAGTGAGTCAGTCTAAGTCGAACGACATAGGGACTACGTGATATTGTGTGCATTGCATCGATCTTGAATATGGAATTTGGTTTCCCTTAAGAATTTTGTTGAATTACTTGTTGCATCTTATACGGATTCTTGTCTTTCGTACTGAATACGTGCCATGAGCATGCACTAATCGCATGCATCTATTCTTGAAGTGAGTTATGATTTCCAGGTTATAAAGATGATATCAAACCACGGCCAAGTTCTATGATCACAACAATCTATTGCAAATTCCTTCGGAGGCACGGAAGATAGGAAGGATGCCCGGGGAGGAATGTGGAGAATGCTAGCTGTGTGGCTTTATAGGCTGAGTTACAATTAACAGTTAGGATTCAGAATCGGAGGTTCGACCTTGGCGATGCGATGGCAGAGGAACATTTGGGGGAATAGGAATAGGAGTTAATCAAGGGATGGTTGTGACTCAGAAGATTAATTTATGTGAATCCACTACTTGAAGTGCATTAATTGGATTCAACGGGATCTTTCAACCTAAGGAATGAAGTGAACAAAACCTTGAAGATATTTTGGTCCCGGATTTGGATTATTGAAGAGGTATTAATAATTAAGAGGAGTAGAGATAACAGGGGTCCGGTAGGGGTTATACGCCAAGGGTCTACAAAGAAGGACTTCGAACTAAGCCTAGTGATTAGAAGTCGGGTTCTAGAAGGCAAGCATTTGGGTAAACACAAATAGAGGGAAGGTGGCGATATTGAGAACATGATTTGAGTTCATTTTCCAAATCCAAGCTGAATTGCCATGTTGTGAAGTGAATTGGAAGATATGGAGCAACAAATGGAAACGGTAAAGGAAGGCAAACACTCCTTGCAAGGAAATCATGCGCTCAAATATAAGCAATTGGAGGTGAGTTGAATTCACAAAGGATAAGTGCGGAATTCTTGATTGAGAGGACGATTAGAAGTAAGGGTCGAATTTCGAGGAGAGGTGTGGATGCTAACTCCGTGGACGTGGAAGAATTAGGAATCAAGAAATTACAATCTCGGATAGTGGAAGGTACTAGTGATTTACAAAGATTCATGGAAAACTTGAAGACCGTGGGAACGACAAGGAATAATCACCAAGTCAAAGTAACCTCGGGATTGGAGGAACGAAGAAAAGCTACTGAGCTAATAGCTTACCACATTGGTGACAGGTTCCAAAACATTCATAGCACGTGCATCATATTTTGTATTAATTATTTATTCTTTTGACCTTATGTTATCCGTCCATTTCTAATTGGTTTCGTTGCGCTAATGTGTTGTATAATTGCTTGATGTAAACGTGACACATGCATCGTCATTTTAACCCGATATGCATTTAGTGTTTAATTGATAGGAAGTTCTTTCGCCTCAACTATCAAGTATTACTTGACCAAGCCACTTTCGAATTCAAAAAAGATGACTTTGGGGAAACAAAGAATTTCAAGTAAGGGATAGGTTATTGGAAACGGGAATTCATAAGGAGAAGCGAGATTAGAGTTGATTACGGGGTGGTTGGATCGGACAAGAATAGACAAGGGGTTTCGGATATTAAGCGAATTAGAAGGGAAGTTGAAATGCAAAAACCTTGGGGTTGCCTTGTGATCAAAATCCTCCCTAATGGGAATTACTCATTAAGAATTTCGATAAAAGAGGAATCAATGGAGTTCAACATGGGACAACAGAAATTTAAGGGGGAGAGCACGACCGAGGAATAAATTGGACGATTGAAAGGGTGCTCGAAGAAATATTTTAGTAGGAATAAGGAAATTGCAAATTAAGGAAGACCTGGAAGTCCTATTAGTGATGATCAGAGATAAATAAGGCGGCTTGAATGGTTAAGTTGTTAATAGGAGAGCTAAGTTACTAAATCCGGGTTGAAGTCCCTCACCAAGTATAAAGGAAATGTCTTGGAGAATATTCATATGTATAGAATATGGATCTGGGGATAACAAAATTATAAGAGAGCTTCTGGGAACCCCTAAGTCAGAATTGACAAGAGAGAGTGTCGAATCAAGTTAGCATGTAATGGAATGATGGCGATCAAGAGTAATCCAATAGAGTGCAAAAGGGGTTCAATAATGACAATATTATCAAGTCTTCGGTTATTTCCACAGTAATTCAGAAGGAAATTTAAGAAGAAACCAAACAGGAAAAGATGATCATTGGAGGATTTACATCGAACTTCAAGAGTCATCAAGGACATCCTATCTTCGATTCAAGAAATGTGGGACCAGATACCGAATATAGCCTTAAGGGGTTAAGGAGAATAAATGGATAACATGAACGGAAGATGGAAGAGGATTCGTGTTAAGGTAGATCCTAATGACAAATACTTCAAGATAGGGATTGAATCGTCAATGTAGCACCCCGCACGTGAGGCACCACATCCCCCGCACTAAGGCTCAACACGAGTAACGAAACAGTAAATCCGCACCCGTATCAAACCCTAGCGAACGGGAGACGAACATAAAAGCTTTCCTAAGCCAGGCGGAGCTAGACCCTGCAATGAAAACCAATCTACAAAGTACAATGCATTGCAAAGCCAAAAGATCAATCATACCAATCATAAGCAGAAATTTGGGCTCTTCAGGCCTCTTTTAAATCAATAGCAAAACTCAGTAACAGCAATTCAACTCCAATTACATGAATATTCCAGTTCATGATATAATAGAATGAATCATACATAATTCCAATACAGAAATGAGTGCAGAGACTCTTCTAATCTAACTCGACTCACTGAAAGACTCCCGACACCTCCGCCTAGCTCGAAACTCCAAAGCCCAACCTGCACACTAAAGTGTTGGGGAGGGAGAGGGTCAGTCTCTAGAAGACTGAGTGAGCAGGAGCGATATATATATAAAACATGCACATGCAAGTCATAAATCCCGAGCAAGGTTTTATTTGAAATGATCCCCACTAAGGGTAAGAAATAGATAAACAATGCTCGAACTTTACGACTAAATCATATTAAATTCATTACATTCATAAATCATACATAAATATAAGGCTCGGCGAGTGAGCGTGCACAATCTCCAACCAACTCCGACCGTGTACGACAAATATCATTAATATATTGATTAGGCGATCATGCAATATATCATAATACACACAAATCATAAATCATGTCCTAAATATATTGTTTGGGCAATCCGATGCCCGGCCTTCCCGCACCGTGCCTATCAATCAATAATCAATCAGTCAATCAATCATTTTCAATCATAAATAAGTTCCAACCTTCTTCCTCCGGGTTGGTGGTGGGTTTGCAAGACCCGACCACCGGATCATTGGCCAAAAGGGGTTACATGACTCCCCAGATGGCACTCAGCTCCCTTTCCCCGCCAATCTCCTGACGAGGTCCGGTACCGCTGTCTAGTAGTGGGACTAGTGTGAGGGTTTACCGTCAGCCCTTGCCTTCTCGGGTCCCCACTCACACCAAGCCCCTGGGCCCCAATCCGTGCAATCAATCAATCAATCTTTTCTCGCCAAAACATTTGATTTATAAAAATCATACCGTATCCATCATTATCCATTTGAAAAGGGTTTACTCGATCAATACATACTATAAGAAATCATACCTTACCGTGTAAATCGGCATATGCTATATACGTACCTCTCCGTGTCATCCTAATCCGTAGCTAGCATGAAGACACACGGTTTGGAGCATAGCCTCATTACAAAACCATTTTTAAGTTATAAGCTCAAACTCGTAATTCAGAAGGACTTACTCGATAACTCCATTTGAAAACCATATATGTATAATCATAAGGTTTTGGCTAAAGCTTTTCACATAAGGGTTGTAGGGTTTATTATATAGCTAAAACAAAAACCACCCTCACCTGAACCGTGACGAAACAAGGAACGGGTTAACAAGTGCTCGAACGATCAAAAGCTCTCCACCCTGGAGACAAACTGTACAAAAGACCACAAGACGTGTTCGTGAGACTCAAGACTCTAAATGAACCATATAAGATGCACGGCAATGCTCAAGCATGATATGAAGGCATAAGGATCATATTAAGTCATGAAATGTTCATGTGCATGATTAAGACATTTAACTCGTATATCCAAGTCATTCACTCAATCATTCATTATCATTCAATTCATATTCCCAATCAATTTATTTCAAGAACTCAAATAGGAGCATAGAACATATTCAAGCTCTTCCATAATGTCACCACATACTTCATATTACATAACATAGCATATATTTAAGGTTTGACAACAAGAAGAAGTCTTATGATATAGAAAATAAGTGATGCGATTCGTAAACGACATATAAACACACATAAACGGCATTCAATAAAAGCATGCCTAAAACACATCCAAATATCATGGAATTGCACCATAATACTCCTAACACATAGCCAAACAAGTTCATAGTTCAACACAAAAGGAGATAAAATCAATAAGGAGGGGAAACAAATCAAAAACCGAAGAGGAAGTAACAAAGACTGCACATGGGAAGTGACACGGGGGTGTCACCAACCCTAGCCCAACTGAGCCACGGGCATGGCTCAGTACAGAGCTGCCCAGAAGGTGTGACACGCCCGTGTCTCCCTCTTATGAGTAAATGAGACACGGGGGTGTCACGGTACAGAACTTAGGGCGATTACAGATTTTTCCGGCAAAACTGAACTCATACAAAATCAATCCAAAGGCATACCAAATGAACTCTAAATGCTCTGAAACTTGATATGAAACATATTTGGCATGTTATGAACATTTTTCATTTAGAGTGAAAAGGCTAAATCGCACGTTAAGGTCATCGAATCCACGCAACAAAACTGGGTCGCCAAAAACCGTACATAAAGGATCAATTGTTCAATCATGCCTTGTTCAAGTACTTAGGGCTTGAATTTGGATCTGAAACTTTGGGGAATGCATGCTAACATACTAAACAACTTATATACATCATATATATGCAAAATGGTACCATTTAAAGCACATTAGAATGATCAACAAGTTACAAAATGTAACAGCAACAATTCTGTCAACAATCATGCATAAGAACAGGCCATGTACTTCGGTTTTGAGGCTTCAAATGGAACCAAATACTTAAAGCATGAATGCTAACATATATAACAATGAGTGTACATCAACTCCATGCAATTTCACACGAAATGGAGGCCATATGATCATGCAACAACACAAAATTTCACACAGCAGTCACAAAACAGGGGAAATAGTTTGATCATCAAGTTTGAAGCTCCATATCTCATAATTTTATAAAAGGAGCAAGAGATGAAATCCTACTAACATCATATAATATCAGTTGGGAAGGAAATAGATCAAGAAACAAGTTCATATGATCATGTTTAAGCAAGGAAATCAGCTACACAAGCCTAGAGGTCACAAGAGCAAAAATCCCTAAAAGTTCATACCAATCTCATAATTCAAACCCTAATCAAATCTGATCCAAATCATGTTTTAAGTAGATGAAATGAAGCATAATAGAGTAGAGAAGACATAAATATTCATACCTTGAAGATTTGGTGGAAGAAGATGGTGATTTGAGCTCCAAAATCACAAAAATGGCCAAGGGTTTCTCTCTTCTCCTCTTCTTCTCTCTCTCGTTCAGTTGCAGCTGGAAAATGGAGATATGGTTCGGTTTTCAGAGGTAAAAGGGAGAAGATAGAGCTTAACTCAAGGTAGATAAGTCATGGTTAAGGTATGGTTAAGTTTAGGGAGGGTTATGGGGTCCCACCATGAAGACTAGTCAACCAAAGGAGCTCTTCTTGCACGAGTTGTCCGTTACGGTTGGATTTCGGAGGTCTTAATGATTTCAAAAAGGTATGAGGCTTGTTCCATTATCTCCGAATCGTCGATACGAAGGCAACGGAAGTGTCGGAATTCGAATCCGAATTCCCGAGCTCAAGATATCACATACGGAACCAAGGGTGCGCTAATTGCTCGTTAACCCCTGACTTGGTTCCAAAAATCCAAATTAAATTCATAAACACGTCAAATGAATCCGAAAACATAAACCGAGCATAGAGTCACGTTCATAACACACATATTTACGACATATTAAATTTTCACAACATTTCGGTATCAATACATATATGAACAAAGCACAAATAGAACACTCATGCGCATGAACGAATTCATATAGTTATAAATGAATTGCTAAAACTTAAATTCCATATTAAATAAATTAAACAACTAATAACATGTTGTAATTAATTAAAGAAATTACCGTAACAGTTAAGGTAACGTGAAACCTCAATTAAGAAATTAAACACAAAATATCAAAGTAGAGTAAAAATGAAATAATTTAAAATAACCATAGTTTCTAGTTTAAATCAAATATAATCATTTATTAACAATTAATCATATAAATAAATAATTAAATTGCGCAATTTATAAACAAATACGTCATATTATTAAAACTGAAAAACTGGGGCGTTACAATCTCTCCCCCTTAAAAAGAATCCGTCCTCGGATTCACACACGCCTGAAAACAAACAATGAGAGATTCCCCGTCTCTCACAAGCAACAAGGAGAGAGCCCCGTCTCTCGAGCAGAAATGAGAGAACCCCGTCTCTCCAACAAAAATAAGTGAATCCCCGTCTCTTACAAACAGAGAGAGCACCCCGTCTCTCAACCGAAAATAAAACAAGGAAGTCTCTAATACTTCCAAGCAACTCACGCAAAACCAAATTTAAAATCACGGAAGTCACCCGAAGCAAGTAATAACATCACCCACATTAACATTCAATTACTCCAAGTAATTTAACACAGTAGGAGATCAAAGCACTTAACATAAAAATTATATAAGTTAAATTTGCATGGATGCATGTATAATGAATGCTATAAGTACCGTTCACCGTAGTTGCAAAAATTTAGATTTGTGAGTTGTCGTTATCTAAGGTATGATCTGTCCTGAATGTAACTCGGTGCCCGACTTGTCTTGGACCTCTTCAGGGTTCCCCGGTGAAACGATTGATGAATTCCTTAAGGATTATATCCTTAGATCCCTTCTAACTTGTACTGCTACCCAACTTCTTCAATCCTTATCCAAATCGGTGCTTAACATATCCCCGAGGATAACCACTCTGGGCGAACTTGATGATTCGATCCTGACCTTGCGAAGTTTATTCTCATGGTTTCTCTTAACACAACTCCCTTCCCACCTTCCGTTCCAATTGTCCGTTCATTCCTTTTTGATCCCCCTCAACGTTATATTTGATAACTGATCCCATATTTCCTTCACCGAAGATAGAAGGTTCTTGATGATTCTTGAAATTTGAGACTAATACTCCAATTATCATCTTTTCCATTTGGTCTCTACTTAAGCTTCCTTGTAAATTACCGTTGATATAACTAACAACTTATAACTAATAACTCGGTGATATTATCTTGGACCCCTTCATACTTCGTGGAATAAATCTTGACCGACACCATCCCCGTATGTGATAGCTTGATTCGATTTTTTCCCTTGTTAATACTCGCTTAGAAATCCATAGAACCCTCTTATAATTCCATTATCTCCAGACCAGAATTCCATACCTAGCTTCCCTCTTAATAACTTAACCCTAACCACCGTCTTATTCATTCCTAATCTCCACCCTCCGGACTTCCAAATTCTCCTTAGTTTGCATCCCCATTATTACTCCTAACATATTCATTCGAGCACCTCTCCCATCCTCCAATTCACCTCTCGGTCGTGCTCTCCCCCTTAAAATTTTTGTTCTTACATATCCACCTCCAGTAATCCTTCTTTCATTGAAATTTTTTGCTGAGCCACTTCTGTTTCTTTAATTGACTCCTAAGGTTCAATTCCAACCCTTCAATAATTACTTCTTCTAATCCCCAACTCTTCTCTTTCTTTCTCTTCTTGAAATCTAGACCAATTTAATCCCCTCTTGTATTTCCATTCTTTCAACTAAAGGTAATCCCTTAAAGGATCGAAAAGGAGTTACATTATTTCCTAACCAATGCTTCATCATTTGGAAGTTTAGTTGAATTCGTTACTTCGCCTCTGAGATTAAGGTTTCTCCAAAACTCTTCAACTTAGTTTCTTCGGTGTAGATTGTGCTAGCTAAGCTCCATACCCAGAATTCCCAAACTATAACCCAACTATTCTTCTCGTCTTGAATCGAGTAAGCCTTGATCAAAGAATCACGTGATGAACAAGGAGGAGCCATTCCCTATCACTTAAACACTAACCATGCATGTTGGGTTAACATGCCAATGCACATAGTAAACAATTAAAGATGCAACACATTGAAGCAATTACGTTAATTAAACATAAACGTACATATAGGTAAAGAAAGCAATTAGTTTAAATCGATGCATGATGCTCATGCCATGAATATGCAGAACCTGTCACCAAAGTAGTAAGCTTTTAGCTTGACAACGTGCTCCTCATCCCCATAATTGTAACTTTCTTTGAAAGCATTGATAACTCCTTAGCTTTCCATGGTTTTCAAATTTCCCAAATTTCTTCATCCATTTGTATATCCCATGGCCCGAACGTGCTATTCTTGAAACCAAGGTCTTCTTTGTCAATGGAGTTTACCCCTCAACGTACTTCCAAGCATCAACCTCCAAAGGTCATCCGACTCTTCATCTTGATGTCCCCATGTTCCAAGGTTCCAAGAAGACGGCGTAATTTGTATCCCTCGATGCTCCTAAGTCCCTTTTTGCCTTGCGTCCATTCGTTGTCCCACGCTTATATTCGTATCAAGTGAGCTTCCATATTTCACCTCGTAATGAGCCTTGTGATTAACGGCTCCCAATCCTTGCATCTGAGTTGAGTCGAACCTTGTTAACACATCTTATATCCTATCCCTTGAAGCTTCCCAATTTGGTCTTCCTATCATCCAACCATTCCAAACTCGAAACTTCAACAGTGACCCTTAAAGCATTTACTCTTGTATTAGATGTCTCCAAAATCGGGGTGGAGAAGAGTTCCACACTCCTCTCGTTGTCTCACGCATCCCTCAAGTTAGAACTTGAGTCGTTGCAATTCTGGTATGTTGAAAACCTTCCCGTGATCCAAGCTTCCTCCCATGATACGAGCCATGATAGATGGTTTCATTGTACAAGGCGCGGAATTTGAACATTCGGCCTTCGAGTTACTTTGCCATTTGTAGTTGGGGTGATTTGTGGCTTTGGTTGCATGATAGTAGCCTATATAAGAAAGATCAACTCAAATATGGATGCATGAAGATTAGCGTATGCTTATGACACATAGTTAAATGAATCAAGACACATAAAATGCAAATTGCAACACTTAAAGCAACTAAATGAAAGCGTAGATTGTATACATGTATTAAGCAATTTCAAACAATTAGTATCAAATATTCAGGCCAAAACGATGCAATGCACATATTAACAAGTTGTTCCTATGCCGTGCGACCTAACTGACTCAAACACGACTCAAGAATACCGGTTTTGCAACCGGGCTCTGATACCACTTAAGGATGTAGCACCCCGCACGTGAGGCACCACATCCCCCGCACTAAGGCTCAACACGAGTAACGAAACAGTAAATCCGCACCCGTATCAAACCCTAGCGAACGGGAGACGAACATAAAAGCTTTCCTAAGCCAGGCGGAGCTAGACCCTGCAATGAAAACCAATCTACAAAGTACAATGCATTGCAAAGCCAAAAGATCAATCATACCAATCATAAGCAGAAATTTGGGCTCTTCAGGCCTCTTTTAAATCAATAGCAAAACTCAGTAACAGCAATTCAACTCCAATTACATGAATATTCCAGTTCATGATATAATAGAATGAATCATACATAATTCCAATACAGAAATGAGTGCAGAGACTCTTCTAATCTAACTCGACTCACTGAAAGACTCCCGACACCTCCGCCTAGCTCGAAACTCCAAAGCCCAACCTGCACACTAAAGTGTTGGGGAGGGAGAGGGTCAGTCTCTAGAAGACTGAGTGAGCAGGAGCGATATATATATAAAACATGCACATGCAAGTCATAAATCCCGAGCAAGGTTTTATTTGAAATGATCCCCACTAAGGGTAAGAAATAGATAAACAATGCTCGAACTTTACGACTAAATCATATTAAATTCATTACATTCATAAATCATACATAAATATAAGGCTCGGCGAGTGAGCGTGCACAATCTCCAACCAACTCCGACCGTGTACGACAAATATCATTAATATATTGATTAGGCGATCATGCAATATATCATAATACACACAAATCATAAATCATGTCCTAAATATATTGTTTGGGCAATCCGATGCCCGGCCTTCCCGCACCGTGCCTATCAATCAATAATCAATCAGTCAATCAATCATTTTCAATCATAAATAAGTTCCAACCTTCTTCCTCCGGGTTGGTGGTGGGTTTGCAAGACCCGACCACCCGATCATTGGCCAAAAGGGGTTACATGACTCCCCAGATGGCACTCAGCTCCCTTTCCCCGCCAATCTCCTGACGAGGTCCGGTACCGCTGTCTAGTAGTGGGACTAGTGTGAGGGTTTACCGTCAGCCCTTGCCTTCTCGGGTCCCCACTCACACCAAGCCCCTGGGCCCCAATCCGTGCAATCAATCAATCAATCTTTTCTCGCCAAAACATTTGATTTATAAAAATCATACCGTATCCATCATTATCCATTTGAAAAGGGTTTACTCGATCAATACATACTATAAGAAATCATACCTTACCGTGTAAATCGGCATATGCTATATACGTACCTCTCCGTGTCATCCTAATCCGTAGCTAGCATGAAGACACACGGTTTGGAGCATAGCCTCATTACAAAACCATTTTTAAGTTATATGCTCAAACGCGTAATTCAGAAGGACTTACTCGATAACTCCATTTGAAAACCATATATGTATAATCATAAGGTTTTGGCTAAAGCTTTTCACATAAGGGTTGTAGGGTTTATTATATAGCTAAAACAAAAACCACCCTCACCTGAACCGTGACGAAACAAGGAACGGGTTAACAAGTGCTCGAACGATCAAAAGCTCTCCACCCTGGAGACAAACTGTACAAAAGACCACAAGACGTGTTCGTGAGACTCAAGACTCTAAATGAACCATATAAGACGCACGGCAATGCTCAAGCATGATATGAAGGCATAAGGATCATATTAAGTCATGAAATGTTCATGTGCATGATTAAGACATTTAACTCGTATATCCAAGTCATTCACTCAATCATTCATTATCATTCAATTCATATTCCCAATCAATTTATTTCAAGAACTCAAATAGGAGCATAGAACATATTCAAGCTCTTCCATAATGTCACCACATACTTCATATTACATAACATAGCATATATTTAAGGTTTGACAACAAGAAGAAGTCTTATGATATAGAAAATAAGTGATGCGATTCGTAAACGACATATAAACACACATAAACGGCATTCAATAAAAGCATGCCTAAAACACATCCAAATATCATGGAATTGCACCATAATACTCCTAACACATAGCCAAACAAGTTCATAGTTCAACACAAAAGGAGATAAAATCAATAAGGAGGGGAAACAAATCAAAAACCGAAGAGGAAGTAACAAAGACTGCACATGGGAAGTGACACGGGGGTGTCACCAACCCTAGCCCAACTGAGCCACGGGCGTGGCTCAGTACAGAGCTTCCCAGAAGGTGTGACACGCCCGTGTCTCCCTCTTATGAGTAAATGAGACACGGGGGTGTCACGGTACAGAACTTAGGGCGATTACAGATTTTTCCGGCAAAACTGAACTCATACAAAATCAATCCAAAGGCATACCAAATGAACTCTAAATGCTCTGAAACTTGATATGCAACATATTTGGCATGTTATGAACATTTTTCATTTAGAGTGAAAAGGCTAAATCGCGCGTTAAGGTCATCGAATCCACGCAACAAAACTGGGTCGCCAAAAACCGTACATAAAGGATCAATTGTTCAATCATGCCTTGTTCAAGTACTTAGGGCTTGAATTTGGATCTGAAACTTTGGGGAATGCATGCTAACATACTAAACAACTTATATACATCATATATATGCAAAATGGTACCATTTAAAGCACATTAGAATGATCAACAAGTTACAAAATGTAACAGCAACAATTCTGTCAACAATCATGCATAAGAACAGGCCATGTACTTCGGTTTTGAGGCTTCAAATGGAACCAAATACTTAAAGCATGAATGCTAACATATATAACAATGAGTGTACATCAACTCCATGCAATTTCACACGAAATGGAGGCCATATGATCATGCAACAACACAAAATTTCACACAGCAGTCACAAAACAGGGGAAATAGTTTGATCATCAAGTTTGAAGCTCCATATCTCATAATTTTATAAAAGGAGCAAGAGATGAAATCCTCCTAACATCATATACTATCAGTTGGGAAGTAAATAGATCAAGAAACAAGTTCATATGATCATGTTTAAGCAAGGAAATCAGCTACACAAGCCTAGAGGTTACAAGAGCAAAAATCCCTAAAAGTTCATACCAATCTCATAATTCAAACCCTAATCAAATCTGATCCAAATCATGTTTTAAGTAGATGAAATGAAGCATAATAGAGTAGAGAAGACATAAATATTCATACCTTGAAGATTTGGTGGAAGAAGATGGTGATTTGAGCTCCAAAATCACAAAAATGGCCAAGGGTTTCTCTCTTCTCCTCTTCTTCTCTCTCTCGTTCAGTTGCAGCTGGAAAATGGAGATATGGTTCGGTTTTCAGAGGTAAAAGGGAGAATATAGAGCTTAACTCAAGGTAGATAAGTCATGGTTAAGGTATGGTTAAGTTTAGGGAGGGTTATGGGGTCCCACCATGAAGACTAGTCAACCAAAGGAGCTCTTCTTGCACGAGTTGTCCGTTACGGTTGGATTTCGGAGGTCTTAATGATTTCAAAAAGGTATGAGGCTTGTTCCATTGTCTCCGAATCGTCGATATGAAGGCAACGGAAGTGTCGGAATTCGAATCCGAATTCCCGAGCTCAAGATATCACATACGGAACCAAGGGTGCGCTAATTGCTCGTTAACCCCTGACTTGGTTCCAAAAATCCAAATTAAATTCATAAACACGTCAAATGAATCCGAAAACATAAACCGAGCATAGAGTCACGTTCATAACACACATATTTACGACATATTAAATTTTCACAACATTTCGGTATCAATACATATATGAACAAAGCACAAATAGAACACTCATGCGCATGAACGAATTCATATAGTTATAAATGAATTGCTAAAACTTAAATTCCATATTAAATAAATTAAACAACTAATAACATGTTGTAATTAATTAAAGAAATCACCGTAACAGTTAAGGTAACGTGAAACCTCAATTAAGAAATTAAACACAAAATATCAAAGTAGAGTAAAAATGAAATAATTTAAAATAACCATAGTTTCTAGTTTAAATCAAATATAATCATTTATTAACAATTAATCATATAAATAAATAATTAAATTGCGCAATTTATAAACAAATACGTCATATTATTAAAACTGAAAAACTGGGGCGTTACAGTCAAGGTTGTCAGGAGTAGTTATTCTCGAGGGTATTTTAAACTCCGATATGGGTAAGATAGTAGCTATGGACCAAACTTCGAGACGGATGGCCTAAGGGTATTTGGGAAGTCAAATTCGGTTAATTAAAAAGAGTTGGTTGGTCGAATGAGGATTAAGGGAAATGGTGAAGACTGGAAGCAGTACTAGCCAGAAGAGATCTAAGAGTATAATCCTTAAAGGATTCATCAACTGTTTCACCGGGGTACCCTGGAGAGGTTAAGGACAAGCTGAGCAATGAGCCTATCCCCGGAACAGATCACACACTGGACAACTTACAAATTTAAATTTCTTAGCTACGGTGAACGGTACATAAAACATTCATGGCATAAGCATACCTACAATTTAATTTAAATGATTCTTGATATTTTGTACCTTACTAATTGATTATTTTCGTTGTACTGGGTTATGTTGTATTTGAGGTTTATTACATGTCCTTGTGTGATTCTAAATTTCGGTTTTGCGTGTGTTGCTTGGGAGTATTGGAGACTTCCTCGTTTTATTTTGTTTGAGAGACGGGCTGCTCTCGTTGTTTCTAAGAGACGGGGACTCTCTTATTTTTGTTTGAGAGACGGGGTACTCTCTTTGTTTGCGAGGGACGGGGTTCTCTAATTGTTGCTCGAGGGATGGGGCTCTCTCCTTGTTGTTTGCGAGAGACGGGGAATCTCTCATTGGTTGTTTTAAGCGTGCAGTGAATCCGAGGACGGATTCCTTTTAAGGGGGAGAGATTGTAACGCCCAGGTTTTTCAATTTTATTAATATGTCTTATTTGTTTCTAAATTGCGCAATTAAATTATTTAATTATGTGATTAATTGTTTTACGTGTTTTATATTTAATTTTATTATAATTGTTATTATTTTATTTTATTATATTTTATTTTAATTTATTATTAATTCTAATTATATTTCGTAATATAAGTATATATATGTATATGTTTATTTATTTTATTATTAATTTAATGATTATGCTAATTAAATGTTATGTTAATTAATCATGATTTAATTAATTACGTGACTTTATTTAATTTATTTAATATTGGAATTAATCTGATTTATTTAATTAAAATATTTTTGCATGGAATTTATATTATATGCATGAATTGCATGATTATGTGCATGTTGTTCATTTGGTGCTTCGTTCTTATATGAAATGATATCGGAATGCCACGAATTTGTAATATGTCGTAAATATATGTGTTATGAACATGCTTATATGCTTGGTTTATGTTTTCGAATTTATTTGGTATGTTAACGAATTTAATTTGAATCGAGGAACCAAATCGGGGGCTAACGAGCACTTAGCGTACCCTTGGTTCCGAATTTAATATCTTGAGCTCGGGAACTCGGATTCGAGTTCCGTCAACTCCGCTGAACTCGTAACGAAAATTCGAGTTTAGTAAACTTAGCCTTATATTTTTCCTAAGTCATTTGAACCTCCGAAATTCAACCGAAAAACGAAACGAAGACTAAACTGACCTTGCTGTACAAAAATAGCCATATCTTGTCCAAACTATAACCAAATTAACCATGGTTTGATTCTATTGAACCCTAACTCAACCACCTATCCAAACATATCATGCCCTAACCAAAATAATTCTCACACAATCCCCAAAACTCAGCCAAAGTTACTGCCTCTCAGTTCAGTCCCATAACCCTTCATCCCTTAGAGATTTTGGAGCTCAAATCTCATCCAAACTTCATTCAATCAACAAGGTAAGTTTTGGATTGTAATATATGTTCATTTCTGTTCATTTCCATCCTTTCATTCTCGAATTTGAGCATGGATTCATGATTTTTGGGCTGTTTTCCGAAAATGGGGAATTTTGGGCATTTTGTTGATCTCATTCGATTCTTGTTGGTTTTGCTTGATTCTAAGCTTGAGAATGATTATTTTTACATCCTAATATCATTTATGGTCATTGATTTCATGGTGGTTGAGATATTTATGAGTTATCATTTATGGTACTTTGAGAAAATCCACTTGAATGTCGCGTATGCCTTCTCCTCTTGGTTGAACTCTTTTGGAACTGATTTATGTGTTGAATTTAAGTTGTTTTGCTGCACATTTTATGACCTATATGATCTGAACATGTTGGGATGGTTGGAGATCTTCATGCTCTGTCTTTCTTCGAGATTTTTGCTCTGTTTTGGGACTGGTTTGTTGCTGTCAAAATTGTCGTGACCCTTCAAGCATTTTGCTGTCAGTTTTCGTAGCTTTGTGGGATCATTCTTGTTGAATTCTTGCTGCATTTTGTACCTTGTATTGTTGCTTTTGTTGCTTGCATTTCATGCTGGAACTTCTACCCTTTTTCTGCTACGTTTGCTGTCAAGAACAGGGGTTGTGCTGGTGCGAGACACGGGTGTGTCATTTGTGCTCATTCCAGCGAGAAACGGGGGTGCGAACTGGCCTGGACTTGCTGTACCGAGACACGGGGGTGTCTCGGTCTGGGCTTGGGAGGTGACACGGGGGTGTCACCCCGTTTTTCCTGACTCTTTGCCTGCATTTTCTTTTCCCTGTTTGCTTGTTTGTATAGCTGCTGTCCCTGTTCTCCTTGTGCAGGGGTGCTGTGTGAATTTTGTGTAGAATGGTGAAGAAGATGCATGCATGGGTGTTCTATATATATAAATATATTATGTGTGTGTGTTTGCTAATTATGCATGGCTGTGAACGTGTGAGTGTATGATACATATATATGTATATATTTAGTAATAGTGTGTGCATGGTTTTCATTTCATTTGCATGCATGACTTTTAGTTTAATTTACATGCATGATTTTGTGTTGTTACTTGCATGCATATATATATCTATGTATATATGTGTGAGTACGTGTACATATACGTATATATATGTACTATGTATATATATATATATATATATATTTATCATATTATATATATTTATTATATATTTTAAATATTATTTGATTTAATTCAATTCTTGAAATTAATTGATTTCTGTTTCGCGTATTTAATTTATCGACTGTTGATTGAACGTTTTATTTATTTATTTTATTCCTAATTGTGAATATGAATATTGTGACTTATGGTTATTAAATGAATTCTTGGATTAATTAATATGCATTATGAATGTTATGAATTTATGAATTTATGAATTTGAATGAAATGAAGGAACGAATGGATTGATTATATGTCTTAAATTCTTTAATAGTGCACATGAACATGTTCATTACATAATATTGTTTCTTACGCATTCATATCATGTTCATGGCATGCCGTGCGTCTTGTATGGTTCATTGGAGTCTCGAGTCCCACGAACACGTCATGTTGTCTTTTGTACAGTTTATCTCCAGGGTGGAGAGATCTTGATCGTTCAGGCACTTGGTACTCGTTCCTTGTATCGTCACGGTTCAGGTGAGGGTGTTTTTGTTTTAGCTATGTAACAAACCCTACAACCCTTATGTGAAAAGCTTTGGCCAAAACCTTATGATTATATATATTACTTTTAAAGTAAAGTCATCGAGTAAATATTGATCGAGTAAACCCTTTTCAAATGAATTATGAAATATGTTATGTTTTTATGAATTGAAATATTTGGCGAGACACATTTATGATTTATGATTGCACGGGCCCCGGGACTGAGTATATGTGGCTAACCGAGGAAGCAAGGGCTGACGGGGATCCCATATACTAGTCCCAACCAACTACGGCGAAACGGACCTCGTAAAGGAGTTTTTGACGAGGAAACACTAACCGGGCTTTGAGGACTCATGAACCTCATAGCCGCATTGATATGATTGGGTGGTCGGGCCTTGCAAACCCGTCCACCACCCGGAGGAAGAAGGTTGGAACTGATTTATGATTATGTTATGTTATGTTATGATTATGCACCGTGCGGGAAGGCCGGGACACGGATTGCCCAAACGAATATGCTTTATGATATGATACATGGTCTGTGTGTATTATGATATATTGCATGATCGCCTAATCAACATATTAATGATAATTATCGTACACGGTTGGAGTTTGGTTGGAGATTGTGCACGCTCACTCGCCGAGCCTTATGTTTATGTATAATTTATGAATGTAATGAATTAATATGATTAGTCATAAAATCCAAGCATTGATTAATCATTCTCTTGCCTTTTTTGGGAACTAATTCCAAACAAAACCTTGCTCGGGATTTATGACTTGCATGTGCATGTTTTACATATATATGTATCGCTCCTGCTAACTCAGTCTTCTAGAGACTGACCCTTTCCCTCCCCAACACTTTAGCGTGCAGGTTATGCTTTGGAGTCTCGAGCTAGGCGTAGTTATGTTGAGTTTGAGTCGGTCAAGTTTAGTTAGAAGCGTCTCTGCATTCACCTTATGCATTTATATTGTGATTGGTTCGACCTTGTAAGATCATGGAATTGATTCTTGTATAATTGCTATTGAATTGTTTTGTGGGACTGTGTTTATGAGTTTAAAAGAGGCCTGAAGAGCCCAAGTCTGCTTAGGGTTTATATGTTTGAGATTTAGTTTTTTTTTGAGGTACTATATTTTGTTGATTGGTTGTTATTGGAGGGTCTAAGTTCCGCCTAGCATAGGAGGGTTTTATGTTTGTCTCCCTTTCGCTATGGTTTGATATGGGTGCGGATTTACCATTTCGTTACTCGTGTTGAGCCATAGTGCGGGGGATGTAGTGCCCCACGTGCGGGGTGCTACACCTAATCTAGGCGGAATGTAGAGCCTGCAAATTAAACCAACCAACAAAAATGAAAGCGTATGCGGAAGCAATCACATAAACAAACTTAAATTAAAAGCAACAGTTGACGGGTTCAACTAACATAGATCCCTAATCCCGAATTTAGCATAAATCAAAATACAAACGGGTTCAACTAATTCCACGAACCTGTATTAACCTGTCCCATAATTCATACATTCAAATTATAAGTGCAAACCTGCATAAAATATATCATATACGTATACATAACTTCTTATACAATGTGGAGCAAAGCACTTAACAAAACAAATAGACAGACACAGACTCGACAGACCCGACTCAAAACCCACTAGCTCGAACTCCACAACCTGAACCTGCAACTAAAACAAAAGGGAAGAGGGGTCAGTCACACAGACTGAGTGAGGGGCTACCCACACATGCTATATGTATAAGAGCAAAGCACATAACAATCACATAGTGCGTGAACTCAGGGATAGTTTTTGCATACCAAAGTTTAACCCGTGACACATACATATAGGGATTCTAAAAGAAACAAACCAAAGCTTAAAGGATTTCATATAAAACCGGATCATTAATTCATAGCAAATAATATCTTAGCTTACATATTTAAAAAGATGCATATTTTATTTTAATTTAAAAGTCTATCCCCGTTTCACGAACTTTACCAAAGCATACATACATAATTCGGCGGGTACGAGCACCTAATCCCATCCTGGGCTCCTCCAAACTAAACATACATAACAAATCAAAACATAACATAGCAAACGTATCATACATACCTCCTTCTTCGGTGATGGAAGGGTTGCGCGACCCAAACCATCCAATCATACGAGGGGAGCGCGAACACTCAAACCCTCAGGTTCCCATCCCCCTACCAAACCTCCTGGCGGGTTCAGGGTTATTCCTATCTAATTGTGGAGATGTGCACGGGGTCATAAACCTGCGACCCCATGGCCGACCCGGGTCCCCCTTACCCACAACTTCGGGGCCCAAACATACCAAACAAATCATAGGGAGCATACCATAACATAACCCGCTACATAACAAAATTAACATAAAAAACTGACATAACAATCTTACCTTGCAACAACTATACTTTACATACCTCTCCGTGTCAAATCCACAGTATATCCATAGCTCGTAGCTCTCGGCTCGTAAGAGGCACACGGTTTGAAGTATAGTTTGATGTTGCAACCGTAGTACATCATACATACCCAAAACAAGCGTACATAGGCTTGTACATAGCGTATCGTACTTGGAAAGACTTGTCACATTACATATTTCACACATATTTACTTATACTTATGGTTATAGTTCGCATGCATAGAAAACGAACACATTTCACAGGGTTTAACTATAACCTAACCTCACCTTATACCAAAGGAAGCCAAGAACAACACAAGTGATCCACCCCGGAATCAAAACGGCTCACGAAACACCACCCCGGTTGCACCTGGACAAACTGAAGATAAAAAACAGGACTTAGACCCAAAGAAGAACCACATAGACGCACGGCATATGCATAGGCACATAAGAGATTCAACTACCTAAACAAAATTCATATTCAAACTTATTTCATACAAGGAAATGCATTTCATAGCTTATCATATGCTTAAAACACATTAAAGCATGTTCAAGTGCACTATCAATGCATACAAAGATAAACGAAAGGCAAATGGTGGCACTTATTCATGTATCATCACAAAGCACATTACTAAAGCGATATAAAATGCATATAAGAACAAATACATACACATAACATAATGCAAAACAAGTTAGGAATGGGTTCGGAGGTGAAAAGGTGCAAGAAAAGCGGAAGAAAAACATAAGAAACGGTTCCGAGCAAAACGGGCAAAAGTTGGAAGTTTTCCGAAACGGACAAGCTGTAGGAAAACGATCATAACTTTCGTTTGAGAAATGGGAATTAAGTTTTGTTTATCGAGAATGAAACTAGACACATAGATGTTCCAAATGGTAGGTGGCTCGAATTGTGGTTCAAAGCGAGGCGAAAATGGTGTAGTTTCGAAGTTGGACGAATGCAGAATTTCGGCGAAGTGGCGACACAAATTTCAAACAATTATATCTGACAAATGACAAAAGATAATGAGGTGATTCCAATTGGAGGATATTCTAGACTTCAATAGGTTTCTGTGGGTTCAAAAATCAGGCCAAACGGATAACAAACGAAGGCTTCACAACCGTATCAAAATTGGCATAGAAGCTGACACGGCCGTGTCGGAATTAAAAAAATTCAAAGTCGAGGGCTTGACACGGCTGTGTTGGAAATGAACTAAAACTCGACATGGCCGTGTTGGGTCGTCTTCTCCGAAAAAACAAGGCAAAGAAGTAGGGGATCGATGGGAGAAGTCCCACAACCACCCCAAACTTCGTTCCAACCAATTAACACACCAAAATGCATCAAAATACACACATATAACATATTAGTATCAATTTAAATCACATATAAGCACGTTGGGAGCAAGTTATCGCATTTAGGCACATTTCTAACAATTTACCAAACCATGTAATCAAGCAAAGAAATCGAAATTCAATCGGTAGAAATGAAGTACTCGAAAAGGGGAACGCATTGCTTACCTTGAATCATTGATCGGATGGTCGGAGGGGGCACGAGCTTGAGCCATAGCTTGAGGCCAAAGGGGGGTGTGTTCGCTATTCTTTCCTTTCCCTCTTGCTTGTGCTGATCCAAATTGAGGAGAGGAAAGGGTAGTTTCAGCTTTTAAGGTTATAACGGGTCAGGTAAATCGGCTAGGGTCAAACGATATCCTGTCCATTCGGATCAGATTTTAAAATGGTTGGGGTATCAAATGGCTTTAGAAGATAAAAGGTTAATTCATTGAATCCGAATCATCAAAACGAACTCAATGACAAGGTTAGAATTCGAATTCGAATTCTTGAGCTCAAGGTAGCCACGAAGGCTAAAACACCCTAATTTACAATTAGGTCCTTAATTTACTAATATTGGACTATTGAGTCCAAGAACAATTAATTCAATTCTAATGCACACATATTAAAATAAATCTCACATCGACATATAAGCATGCTAATCACATAATTCACGTAAATTACAGAATTAAACTCACCCGTGACGCCGTACCTGGAATGCCGAAGAGGCGGGGTGTCACAAACTCCCCCCCTTAAGAGAACTTGGTCCCCAGGTTCGCCTGCTCGAGTTTCAAGCTCGAAGAACTTTTTGTATTCACCCAAGTTCGAGGTTCATGACATCCCGACGAGGGTTAGCTCGAGAAAGGTCTTCAAGTACAAGGGGTTTGAATCTCTAAATCGATCCGGTCATTTGAATTGCTCGTTCGACTCGCACAATTAAGAGGGTCTAAAATAGATTCAACTCTCACCGTTTGAGTCAACTCTTAAGCTCATCCACAGCACTCCACAACCAAGCTCAAACTGAATCTCTTCTTGTCCACGATCTAAGGTCCGAAGTGTCTAACATCCGAACCTTCTTCATATACCACCAAAATCGTCGAGGGGTTGTTGATCTCGTTGCAAAGCTCGACCCTCATCTTACCAAGACACCACTCTTGAGCACTCAAAACACAAAACGAAACTAAAATGCATGATGTACGTGATATGCATGTTTAAGTGTACCGTTCACCGATGTGGGAAAATTTGATCTTATGATGATGTGCTCAAAGTCGAAGTCCCTTTTGTCCACATTTTCGCCTTGAGGTTCACGGTGCTCTTTGCTTCAAATTTCATCCCGATCTTCATCCCGTAGTTGTTGCCTATCCTCGGAATTTCCTCTAACCTAATCTTGCACTCTTAAATGTTCTCTTGGTTTTAATATTTGTTCCAAGAATTACATCCCTCCAGCTCTAATTCATCACCAATGGCCTTAATCCGGATTCTTTCACTCGAAGACTTGCTCGTAGAAATCCTAAAGAAGAGGTATTGTCTTGTAATCATAATTTGAAACATCCCGTTCGTCCGGCCATTTCAGGTACGCCTCAACGGGAGAGATACGTGTGCATTTAATTATTTAATTATGCAATTATGTTCTATTTTAATGCTTATGTGATTATTTGAATTTATTTGATATCATTTGTTTAAGCTATAACTTGAGTTTTAAAGTTTATGCATGAGTGCTTTGTAATTCGCTCCGTATGTGCCAGATTTTGATTTCGTTTCATACGTATTTTGATATATGTGATCTACATGAGTTATGTATGTGATTATGTACTCGTTACATGTTTTAGAGTTTGATTTATGTGGTTCTTGGCTCGTTTTGTAAAAACGGGATTTTTTGAGGGACTTGTGGGCCTAACGAGTTTAGCGCGCCTCTTGTTCCGAAAGCCGTAAATTGAGCTCGGGAATTCGGATTTGAATTTTGGAAGATGTGTTAGACTCGTGCCGAAGTAAGGAAACCAAGGAACCCAAGTTTGTAATTTTCTAAGCCCGTTTGGCCCTCCGAATTTCAGCCGGAACGAGCACGTATCTACAAGAAGCCACCTTTGTTGACTAGTCAATCTTTGTGGGTCCCATTTAACCCTAACCAAGCCCTTAACCATGCCCATATGACCTTAGTTAAGCCCTCTCTCCCCCTTTTCAGCTGAATTTCGGACCCCCCTCACCCACCACAGGATATTTTGCCCAAACTGAAGAAAGAAGAGGAGAAGAGAAGAAGAAGAAGGGTTTGGCCATTTTGTTCAAGTCTTGAACTCAAGCTCTACCACTTCTCAACCATTTGAAGAGGTAAGCTCATATTTGACTCCTCCATGCTTGTGTGTTCACTTTGTCTTTGATTTTACAAGATTTGATCCATGAATTCTTGAGATACGATATATACTATGAATAGTGAAGGGTTTGATGATTTTGTGAATTCTTGCTTGCTCTCTTACAATTTCTTTGAGTATGAAGCATGTATTTATATCCTAAGACATCATATGTGATATATATTAAGTCGAATTAAGTGCTACTTGAGAATCCTTGACTTTGCCATAGTTAAATTTGGAGCTTTTGAATGATTTGCTTTTATCTCTTCCCTTGCATCAGTGTTGCTTGTTTGGTCCAATTTTATGGCTTTTCTTGCATGAGTTTTTCTTCCCCAACCTTCCTATATGTGTTTCCTTGATGCTTGTGTGGTTTGGGATGAGTTTTATTGTGTTTTGGGGAGCAAACCTTGGATTTTCGCCGCTGGAAGGATCTCCCTGGGCGGGGAGATTTTGGCTTGGAAAGTACCCGGCCGGGTACTTTCTATGCAGAAACTTTCTGCATATTAAAGTACCCGGGCAGGTACTTTTAAGTTCAAAATTTCCCCGGGCGGTAGATGGAGTGCAGGGTACGGTCGTACCTTACACTCTAGCTTTCGGGAGGATTTCTTTGGTTGATTCCTTTGCTTTTTGTTGGTTTTTCTTGTCTCGTTTATGACTTGTATACTTGATTAACTTGTTACTTTATGTCGTGAATCCTTGACTTGTTCTATACCCTTGTTTGTGGATCATGATGTTATATGCAATGTATGCTCCCGTATGACTTAACTGTGAATTTATTTTATGTCCTTTGCATGATGAACATCTATATGCATATGCCGAGCGTCTAAGTGGTTCATTTTGAGTCTAAGTGTGTCTTGTGATCTTTGCTTTGCTTTTAGGTGTGCCCCGTGGTAGAAGAGGCGGTTTCTTAGAAGGGTTTGTGTTTGTTTCGTCAGTTTGTTCGGCAAGGTGAGGTTTTCTTTGTTTTAGCTATTGTGACCTACAACCCTATATGTGATTTGTAGCCCGCATGTGACCTATACGTATATATGTATATAGATACGTGTTCGATATGTATTTTGTGGGTTTGGCCCTTTTGTTATAAAATGTTTGAAAACGGTTTTATGTATAAGTAAGCTATTTTTGTTCTTTTGTTTTGAAAAGGGTTGGCGTGTGTTTGTGATAAATTTTAGCGAGATAAGCTTTTTGTGATAAGTATAAGCGTGACTTTCGTTTGGGCCCCAGAGTTGTGTGGTTCGGGAGACCCGGGACGACCATCGGGGTCGCCGGTTGCAACCCCAGGACACTTCTCCACAAATAGGATCAACCCGAAACCCACTCGGAGGGAGGTGGGGGCCGGAGTCCTTGGGACGTGAGTGTCATGAAACTCACGTCCCTGACATATCAGCGTGGTGGATGCGAAGGGTGGCCACTCTTCCATCCCATGGAGTAAGGAGGTTTGTGTTTATGTCTGTTTTGTATCTTTGAGTGTTAAGCTGTGAGTTTTGCTTTTTGAAGGGGAATAGTTGGAACTCGTTCTCGCCGAGTTACTAGGTTAAGCTTTGTTTCCGTTATGGATATGTTTCTGTCTAAGATTCGTGAAACGGGTGGGGACTTCTAATTCTTAAAATTGGTTTATTTTGGCCTTGGCCCTAAACCTTCTTTTTATATGTATTATCACGTGTTAAAATGGTATCGAATGCAAAAACCACACCCAGTTCACGAATACCCTAAACAAGTATATGCTTTGCTCTGTATATTTATGTACGGGTATGTGTGTTAACCCCTTCACCAGTCTTTAGGACAGACCCCTATTCGTTGTTTCTTTTTTTTTTTTTTCTTGTTTTGCTTCTTGAGTTGCAGGTGCAGATTTCGGTTGGTGCTAGGCGGTGTCTTTTGCTTTAGGTCGTTCGAGTTTGTTAGTAGTGTCTTTTGCATCCTTGCATCTTTACTTTCAGTTTTGGTCCTACGTATAAATATTTATAAATATTGTACTATGTATAAGCTTCGTATATGTTATGATTCGGATTTGAGCTTCTGTTATGTGATTCTTTTGGCCTTGGATGGGCATAATAAGTATAATTTTGTAATATATTGGCATGTATGTTTGTATTTTTGTGATCTTGGTGCTTCTGCATTTGATTTTTGTTTTGTTGCGCGCTCTGTTTGAGGGTCTAGACCGTCTAACTAGCGTGTGAGTTTTTGTTTGTCTCCGTTCGCTGTAGCTTGGTCTGGGTACGAAGTTCCCATTTCGTTACTCACATTGGGCTATGGTGCGGGGGGATATGGCACCCTTCGCTCCGGGGTGTTACATAATTCCTCTTCGTTAAAGTTCTCTCAAGACGCGGTGTTCATTATCATATTTAACATCACTTATTTCATGGAAGATAAGAGAAGTACCTCCAAAATCTATTAGTAATTCTCACCGACTCCTTCTCTAACCCGTAGACATCTTTTTGCGTTATCCTTGTTGATAGGAAATCTCGAAGTCCCCCAACTTAAACACTGACACATTCCCCCAATTCCTTCTCGTCCGAGTGCCCTTCTTCGTGGCCAAATTTTACTTCTTGTCATCTCGCCCTTAGCCTATGACTTCATGCAAGATTTTACCTCAATCCATTGAAGTTCCCCAAAAGCCCAACAAAAGTCTCCTATTAATTCTCCTCGAAACTCTTCTCCAAGGGCACGGTTGAAAAATTGAGTCAATCTCCGCGCCTGAGATTTTGGTTAACCCAATTTTGTGCCCATTAGTAGACTTCTTCACAATTTTGCTTATGGATTAATTACTTCTCTTTTCGGCACTTTCATCATAGTACCTCCTCAAGAAAATTAATTTTCCTTGAATCTTCAATCCCCTTTTGTAAGCCTCCGAAACCGACATTGTTCAATATCTTCTTTGCGTTATCCTACAATCTTCAATCTGATCCCGAGAGAGGTCTTTACCCCAACCCTTACTCCAACCATCCCTTCCAACTTCATTGAATACCAAACTCGGAGACATAAAACGAGTGACATTCTATCAAGCAAACACTAAATATGCATGCCGGGTTAACGTGTAAATAGGATGCATCACAAATTACCACTCAGACACATAAAATGTTATAATGACGATTATAGCACGATTAATAAATAATTGGCAGAACTTAAAAATGTCGTGAATGCACGTGCTATGAATGCAAATACCTCCATCCTTGGATTCATGTTGGTTTCCAAATTGAAGCCTTTCTTCTAGTTTCCATTGCTTGTTATCCTTGGATTGCTCACATTCGGCAACCATATGCTTCTTTGATCCGCACGCATAGCACTTCTTCAGTCTATCCCAACACGAGTTGTAGGCATGATTAGTTCCTCCACAGTAAGCATACGGTTGAGATTCTTTCCTTGGTCTGGAAGGACCCCCGGTTTTATGTTACTTTCCTCGAATCCTTTTCTTCTTATCTTATATACCGGGAGGTTGGAATCTTTCTTCCATTTGTAGGTTCGAGCAAAATCCTAATTCGCCTGTCGGTCTCAACTCCTCTTCTTCCTTGCCTCTTGTTATTCTCCGATTTTCGACCCTTAAAACTTTCGTGGTAGCCTTGTCCCAAGTACTCATATCCTCGGCAATTAAGGCCTCCTTGAACTCATCTCGTAGTCCTTCCATGAAGTACCAAGTCTTCACCTCTTCATTGTTCATGATATGAGGTACGTAGGTGCCTAACCTCTCAAATTCTTCAATATACTTCATGACCATTTTGCCTCCTTGTTTTAGAGTACGAAACTCCTCAAATCTTCGATCTCGTAAAATAGCCGGTGAGTACCTTCTTCTAAACTCTTGAACGAAGGTATCCCATGTCAATCCTTCGTTCGTTGCTTCTATTTGTGGAGCAACACTTTTCCACCACTGTCTTGCTTGTCCTTGCAAAAGTAGGAAGACAAGGCGAGCCTTATCTTGTGAGCCGCACGGCCATACCTCGAATGTACTTTCAATCTCGGAGAGCCACTCCTCCGCCCTGATATCATTGCCTTCTCTAAATTGGGGAGGGTTAAAGGTCCAGAAGTCTCGATATAAGGTTGCCATCGGATTCATAGGTTGCATCTCGGCGTGATTTTGCCCTTGATTGTAATGATATCGATGTGGTGGTTGACCAAAATCCTGTCTACGTGGTGGCATCCAGAAATTCTCAACAACCTCAATATAAAATATGCATGCCGGTTAGTACGTGAGAATGACACGTAATTAAATCAAGTAAGAGCAATTAAATAAATGCAATGCACCAGGAAATGTAAAATCAACAAAATGTTAAGAATCCAAATACATATCACAGCAAATCACAATGCAAATTCAAGCACATAGCCACATTGTCCTATGTCGTTCGACCTAGACTGACATAACACGACTCTGAGCTCAGGTTTTGCAACCTAGAGCTCTGATACCACTTTAGGATGTAGCACCCCGCATGGTGAGTCACCACATCCCCCGCACCTTAGCCCAATCCACATACGAGATGGGAAACCCGTACATGAACCGAGCAGAGGTGAACGGGTGACAGACAGACACACCCCAAAGCTAGGCGGAACGTAGACCCTACAAATTAAACCAACCAACAAAAACGGAAGCGTATGCGGAAGCAATCACATAAACAAACTTAAATTAAAAGCAACAGTTGACGGGTTCAACTAACATAGATCCCTAATCACTAATATAGCATAAATCAAAATACAAACAGGTTAAACTAATTCCACGAACCTGTCCTAACCTGTCCCGTAATTCATACGTTCAAATTATAAGTGCAAACCTGCATAAAATATATCATATACGTAAACATAACTTCTTATACAATATGGAGCAAAGCACTTAACAAAACAAACAGACAGACACAGACTCGACAGACCCGACTCAAAACCTCCTAGTTCGAACTCCACAACCTGAACCTGCAACTAAAACAAAAGGGAAGAGGGGTCAGTCACACAGACTGAGTGAGGGGCTACCCACACACACTATATGTATAAGAGCAAGGCACATAACAATCACATAGTGCGTGAACTCAGGGATAGTTTTTGCATACCAAAGTTTGACCCATGATACATACATATAGGGATTCTAATAGAAACAAACCAAAGCTTAAAGGATTTCATATAAAACCGGATCATTAATTCATAGCAAATAATATCTTAGCTTACATATTTAAAAAGATGCATATTTTATTTTAATTTAAAAGTCTATCCCCGTTTCACGAACTTTACCAAAGCATACATACATAACTCGGCGGGTTCGAGCACCTAATCCCATCCTGGGCTCCTCCAAACTAAACATACATAACAAATCAAAACATAACATAGCAAACTTATCATACATACCTCCTTCTCCGGTGATGGAAGGGTTGCGCGACCCAAACCATCCAATCATACTAGGGGAGCGCGAACACTCAAACCCTCAGGTTCCCATCCCCCTACCAAACCTCCTGGCGGGTTCAGGGTTGTTCCTATCGAACTATGGAGATGTGCACGGGGTCATAAACCGGCGACCCCATGGCCCACCCGGGTCCCCCTTACCCACAACTTTGGGGCCCAAACATACCAAACAAATCATAGGGAGCATACCATAACATAACCCGCTACATAACAAAATTAACATAACAAACTGACATAACAATCTTACCTTGCAACAACTATACTTTACATACCTCTCCGTGTCAAATCCACAGCATATCCATAGCTCGTAGCTCTCGGCTTGTAAGAGGCACACGGTTTGAAGTATAGTTTGATGTTGCAACCGTAGTATATCATACATACCCAAAACAAGCGTACATAGGCTTGTACATAGCGTATCGTACTTGGAAAGACTTGTCACATTACATATTTCACACATATTTACTTATACTTATGGTTATAGTTCGCATGCATAGAAAACGAACACATTTCATAGGGTTTAACTATAACCTAACCTCACCTTATACCAAAGGAAGCCAAGAACAACACAAGTGATCCACCCAGGAATCAAAACGGCTCACGAAACACCACCCCGGGTGCACCTGGACAAACTGAAGACAAAAAGCAGGACTTAGACCCAAAGAAGAACCACATAGACGCACGACGTATGCATAGGCACATAAGAGATTCAACTACCTAAAAAAAATTCATATTCAAACTTATTTCATACAAGGAAATGCATTTCATAGCTTATCATATGCTTAAAACACATTAAAGCATGTTCAAGTGCACTATCAATGCATACCAAGGTAAACGAAAGGCAAATGGTGGCACTTATTCATGTATGATCACAAAGCACATTACTAAAGTGATATAAAATGCATATAAGAACAAATACATACACATAACATAATATAAAACAAGTTAGGAATGGGTTTGGAGGTGAAAAAGTGCAAGAAAAGCGGAAGAAAAATATAAGAAACGGTTCCGAGCAAAACGGGCAAAAGTTGGAAGTTTTCCGAAGTGGACAAGCTGTAGGAAAACGATCATAACATAAGTTTGAGAAATGGGAATCAAGTTTTTTTTATTGAGAATTAAACTAGACACGTATATGTTTCAAATGGTAGGTGGCTCGAATTGTGGTTCAAAGCGATGCGAAAATGGCGTAGGTTCGAAGTTGGACGAATGCAGAATTTCGACGAAGTGGCGACACAAATTTCAAACGATTATATCTCACAAATGACAAAGATAATTAGGTGATTCCAATTGGAGGATATTCTAGACTTCAAGAGGTTTTCGTAGGTTCAAAAATCAGGCCAAACGGGTAACAAACGAAGGCTTCACGGCCGTGTCAAAATTGGCCTGGAAGCTGACACGGCCGTGTCGGAATTAAAAAAATTCAAAGTCGAGGGCTTGACACGGCCGTGTTGGAAATGAACTAAAACCCGACACGGCCGTGTTGGGTCGTCTTCTCCGAAAAAACACAGCAAAGAAGCAGGGGATCGATGGGAGAAGTCCCAAAACCACCCCAAACTTCGTTCCAACCAATTAACACACCAAAATGCATCAAAATACACACATATAACATATTAGTATCAATTTAAATCACATAAAAGCACGTTGGGGGCAAGTTATCGCATTTAGGTACATTTCTAACAATTTACCAAACCATGTAATCAAGCAAGGAAATCGAAATTCAATCGGTAAAAATGAAGTACTCGAAAAGGGGAACACATTGCTTACCTTGAATCATTGATCGGATGGTCGGATGGGGCACGAGCTTGAGCCAAAGCTTGAGGCCAAAGGGGGGTGTTTTTTTCTCTTCTTTTCTTTCCCTCTTGCTTGTGCTGATCCAAAATGAGGAGAGGAAAGGGTAGTTTCAGCTGTTAAGGTTAAAACGGGTGAGGCAAATCGGGTAGGGTCAAACGATATCCGGTCCATTCGGATCAGATTTTAAAATGGTTGGGCTATCAATGGCTTTAGAAGATAACAGGTTAATTCATTGAATCCGAATCATCAAAACGAACTCAATGACAAGGTTAGAATTCGAATTAAAATTCTTGAGCTCAAGGTAGCCACGAAGGCTAAAACACCCTAATTTACAATTAGGTCCTTAATTTACAAATATTGGACGATTGTGTCCAAGAACAATTAATTAAATTCTAATGCACACATATTAAAATAAATCTCACATCGACATATAAGCATGCTAATCACATAATTCACGTAAATTACAGAATTAAACTCACCCGTGACGTCGTACCTGGATTGCCGAAGAGGCGGGGTGTCACAAAACTTCTTTCCACGCATTTGTTCCCTGTATGATTGGTTAAGTAATCTAGAGTGCATGCATGTGTATATAGGTAATATATGTATAGTGTACGTAGCTATGCATGTGTATAAATATATATATTATGCATTAAGTGTTGAATTAAATGGCATGACTTTTGCATGATTTTTGCATGCACACGTACCTATATATATATATTTTTTGATATATTGTATGTTACATATTTAACTATTAATTTATTTGATTTAGTTTCATGTGATTTAATCTCATATAATTCGATCTAACACGCATGATCTCCGTGTTTCGTTTTGTGCTTTCTAATGCCTTTTCTTATTCGTTTATGACTTATATGCTAAGTGAAAATGTTATATACTATATGCTAAATGTCTTGTAGAAATTTTATGGATTAATTCGATAGGAGTTTTACATGATTTGAACTTGAACATTTTAAGTGGCACTTTCTTACATTTCATTTGCATCCATTTGCCTTCTTATGCATCGCCGTACGCCTTATTGGTTCATGATTGAGTCTAAGTCTTATGTTAATGTTTATTTGTCTCAGAGTTTGGTTCGGTAAGTGTCGGTTCCACCATTTAACTTATTCTTGGTCGTCAACGCTCATTCAGGAGCACTTTTGGTAAAAGGTGAGGTTTAGGTTTGTTTCTTTCTTTTAGTTAATGCGACCTATGACCCTATATGCTCGTTTTCAAGCCCACATGCGAATATATTCTATACGTATAATAAATATGTGTTTTATAATATGTTATGAGTCTTGTTAATTCGATTTCATATGAATTCCTCTAAAATTATACGTATGTGCGTATATAAGCTTCAAATGGTTTTGCAACTAGGCTATGCTCCAAACGGTGTAGTGTCCAGCGAACTGCGGAACTCCCTCAGCATATTATGAATTTGGAAGACACGGAGAGGTACGTGTATAGCATATGCCGAGTTGCACCGTAAGGTATGTTCTGAAGGTTTGTTTCTTAAGTTATGAATCGTATATTTCTAGGTTTCGCGAGTTAGGAATGTTTCCTATGAGTCTTATGAGTCCTTTGAGTCTATTTGAATCCCTGGGCCCCAGAGGTGTGGGTAAGGGAGACCCGGTGCGGCTGTTGGGGTCGGTGGTTATCACCCCTGTGCACACGCTCCTTTGAAGTACCTACGCGCGACTCTGAGGGAGATGGAGAAGGCGTGGTGCTTTGAGCCTTCGGCTGAGGCCGGAGAAGGTACGTTGCGGGATCGCTACCCCAATTATATAGTGTTACACGATGAAGGCCCATAACCCGCGTGCCGACTTTCGAAGGAGGATGGAATACGGGAGTACGAGTCTTATGAATCTTATGTATTTACGTCTCCTTATGGTTTTCTTATGAATCTTTCTTAAGGGGTAAGGCTGGAAACCCGTGCTCGCCGGGTATTTGAATTCTTCAGCTATAATGATTATGAAACGGTATACAAGATTTCGATTCAATAAAAGACTTATACGAGGAAATTCCTAATTTATGAATTTATGAATTTATGAATCCATTTGAATATTTATGAATCCATATGCGTTCTTCAATCTATGAATCCTTATGAGTTTTTAAACTTAAGAATATATGAATATATGAATAAGTATGTGTTCTTTTGGAAAATGGCTTTGGTATGTAAAACCCTATTCCCGGTTCATAGTCTTTTGTTTAATACTTGCTTTGCTCTATATGTAGATACGTGTTGGTGTGCGTTAGCCCCCTCACTCAGTCGGTGGACTGACCCTCTCCTTGCAACTTTTCAGTTTACAGGTTGGGCTTGCTAGGTAGAGTCTTGAGTCGGTCGGGTTTAAGTCATCTAGTTCGAGTAGGATTTTCATTTGCATTCAGTCATGCTTTTGTATATGGTTCGAATGTGGAAATTGAAGTATGTATATGTTATCATACGGTTAAAGAATTATGTATGAATTTCTATTTCGTATATTTGGTGGATTTATCTTCTTGAATTTCGTTATATGCTTCCGTTTTCTTGTATTTTTGCGTGCTCTGGTCCTGTCTTAGCTCCGCCTGGCTTAGCGAGTGTGTGTAAGCTCCCGTTCACTTATTCTTGGGCTCATGTGTGGATTTATATTTCATATGTGGGTTCGGGGCTAGGTGCAGGGGATGTGGTGGCTCGCCGCTCCGGGCACTACATCTTAAAGTGGTATTAGAGCTCCGGGTTCCAAAACCGGAGTTCTAGTGTCGTGTTGTGTCAAGTATAGGTCATACGGCATAGGAACAACGTGCTATTGTATGCATTGCATCAAGATACGTGAATTTTCTTACATTTGTGTTTTAAATTGTTACCTTATTTTCATTAATCGTTGCTTTTGCATACTTTAACTACGTATAATACTTGTATACGTTCCATACTCACTACTAACAGCATGCATCGTATTTTGAAAGTAGTTTGTGTATTGTAGGTTAAGACCTTACAACGGTCAACCACTTATCTCAACGACCATGGCCCTAAGTTGAAATTAGGATAAAGTAGAGATGAAGACTCTTCATAACCATTTAGTTCTCACAAAGATTCGGTTGAAGTTATAACAAGAAGTTAAGGGCTTGATTAAAGGAAGAGAATTGGTACCACATTACATAAATCTCTTCTTTACCTACTTGAGCTATCGGCTTAGAATTCGAGAAAGAAGGTCTTTTCAACGATGAATAATCAAGAAGGGTATTGAAGCGAGAAGTGGAACCCGAAACAAGTATTGAACCCAATTCTTAGGAGGTGAAGCGATTGCTTTGCTATTCAACCTGAATATCAAAGTCGGATAAATGGTGGTGCGCTAAAGAAGGATCGATAGCTCTTCCTTTCTCAAGTGTATAAATATTAAATGGAAGAAATCTTGTTGGGGACAACTTAACTTGCAATAATTTAGGGAAAATCAAAGGTCGACTCATGTTCTTATAATACTTGAAAGGAATTGAAGGAGTCCAAGGAATTAGTTCAATTTTGGAGGGAATTAGAGAAGATCTTTGAGAAATGAAAACCGGGGTCGAGTTTAGAGCTTAGATCAGGAGTACTCAGGAAGCTCTTCGAGTCGAATCTAAGATATTAAAAGAAAGGAGCTGAGTAAGAAGAATGGAATCGGGAGGTAATTGCATTCATTGCACGAGTATCCATCCCACATTGTAACTTTGTAATGTGTGATATGCCTTGCTATTACTTGTTGTATCTTTGTTTGAATTGTTGACTAACGTGACGCATAGCATAAGCAAATCTAACCTAGCATGCATGAGTTTGATGTTTTCGTGCTAGCATGTACGAGATCTCTACATCTTCGAATGGAGTTTCGTCGCGGTGATGAAAACTGGGGTAAAAAGAAGTTGAAGGTGAAAATTCAAGGGGTTTAGAAGAAATATTACCAAGGAAGCTAAGATTATTATGAGAAGAGAAGGATGCCTTAATGGGGATTAATCAAGAGAATGTTAAAGGAAACTTTGAAACTACGATCCGGGAATGAGTATTCAGACTCAATTTTTAGAGGGTAAAGGAATAAGCCTGGATCTAGGGTAATTTTAATTGATTTCCATTGGACCGTCTAACCCGAGTAAAGAGCAAAGGAAACACCTTGGAAAGTGCTTTAATTCGAGGTCCAAACTAATGATAAAGCAATGGGATTCGTGCGTACCCCAAGGTAAACAAGGTTCTTCAAGGGATAAACAACAAAGGTCGAATCAAGGAGCAGTTCTAATTAAACTAATCTAGTAGAAGTCAAGTTTGGGCAATAAGAAGAAGAAGAGATAATATAGACACCTCGGATTCCGGGGATTGGAGTTTGCTTTCCAGATCCAAGCTAAATTGTTGTATTGTGAAGACGGTTAGGAGATATGAAGCAACAAATGGAAATGATAAAGAAAGGCAACGAATTTTGGAAGAAGATCATGTAACCAAGTGTAAGTCAATAAAGGGTAAGTTATACAACTAAACCAAATCAGTAAAGAATGGAATCGGGATTTTAATCAAGGCGGTAATTAGGTGAAGGCTCAGGACAACAATTGAAGATTTATCATCAAGAAGAAGATAAGATATTAACTACAGGACATCAAAGAATTGGGATTTCGGGCTTTAAAAGATTTCGAGTGATGGAAATTGTGAGTGAGTGAACACTAGGGCGTGCCACTTGATGACTCTGAGGAGTACCTTTTCACCGGATACTATATTACAAGAGAGGTGTCGAGAAACTGGGATTTAAATTAGACAAGGTGGGGATGTCCTAGAACGAGTGGGTTGAGAAACGTCAAGATAACCGGAGATCGTGATGCGATAATGGTCGACTGAATTAGGGTGAATCAAGATTAAATGAGTTATGAAAGATTCCAGAGGCAAAAGGAACATAAATAATCCCTCATGGCAATTAGGGAAATGAAATGGAATCAACAAGCTAAGGATCCATTCAATAAAACCGAGACAGAGGAATCTGGGTCACGAATTCTAAGACATTTACCTTGATTCTCCACTCCATCTCATCAACGTAAAGGGCTTCGAGAAATGGTGAACGGTATATACATCATTCATGGCACGAGCTTTATGCATATTTGATTGTTATGGCTTTGTCGTGAGTTTACTTGTGTGCGTGTGTGCTTGTTGTATGTTTTTCTCGAGTGTGTGGGTTTTCTCGGTAAGCTGAGGGTTGTGGTTACTACTGTTTTTTCCGATTCGAGCAAGAAGTGGTGACTTAGCACTCCGGCAAAGGGACTTCTTGAATTAGAAGGTGCGAGTGGTGGTGGTTCGGTATCCACGCCATTCGTGTAATGCCGAGCTTTTGAGTAGTTGAAATGAATCAAACGATGGGTGATGAATCAAACTTGGACCCTCCTATCGTGCGAAACATTTTAGTTGCTCCTAGCACGGATCAAGCGGCGAGGAATTTCTCCATCAAAGATTTCAAGAAGTGATCAAACCCCTTGTACGTGAAGACCTTACCGGGCTAACCCTCATCGGGACGTCATGAACCTCGAACTTGGGTGAATACGGAAAGTTGCTTGAGCTTGAAACTCGAGCAGGCGAATCTGGGGACCAGGTTCTCTTAAGGGGGGTGGATTGTGACACCCCGTCTCTCTGACGAGCTAGGTATGACGTCACGAGAGGTTTTTCCGACGTTTAATTATTCTTTTGATTTAATTTATTCGTTGAATTAATTGTTTAAGTGATTTATATGCTCTACATGTTTAATTTTCACGTCTTAACTATTTTATTCAATTTTCCTATTTTTAATTTAATTCCCGAGTATGCTAATTCGTGAATTTATTTGATATACGTGATTTAAGTATGTAATTGTATGACTTTAAAATTAGTGCACGTAGTTGAAAACTTGGATTTGGACTTAATTGCAACTTTTTGAAAGCTTTGGACCTAATTGAAAATTTTCATTTTTAACAAAATGTTATTTATTTAATTGGTTTAATTTTAATTTTATTTTATTTTATTTTTTATTTCTTGAAAAATTAATTTTAATTATTTGAATAATATGCTTAGTTGTAGAAATGTGTTGCGTTTGTCTTCGATTTGAGATCGAAATTTCGTGCTTTTCTGATATGTTCCAGATTTATGAGTTATGAATTTGTTTATGTGCTTGTTTTACAAATTTGGACTTGTTTGAAATGGTAACGCACCATTTTATTTGTTTTGGGGAATCGAGGGCCTAACTAGTTTTAGCGCGCCTTGTGTTCCGGAATTTATATCTTGAGCTCGGGAATTCGGATTCGAATTCCGGAAGTGGCGCCGTACTCGTAACGAGATTTTCAAGCTAAGGAACCTAGCCCTATATTTTTATAAGCCCGTTTGATTCTCCGAAATTCGACCGAAAAACTAACTCGTGCTTGTTTGGCCACCTTTCACTAAATTGCACATAAGTCCCTCATATTTTAACCTTTTCACTTGAAACTTGGACCCACTTTTCACCAAATCAATATATTATCAAACCTTGCTTCCCTATCTCGGTTGGTGCAAGAAGAGGAGGAGAAATATCGGAGTTTTGGAGCAACAACAGTCCATTCCCGTCACATTGCACCCAAGGATGTTTTTGAGCTCCAATCTCCATTTTCTTCCATCATCTTCAAGGGGTAAGTACATATTTGGTATATACATGCTTATATGATCATTTTCATCTATCAAATTCAGATTTTAAGCCCTGATTGATTGAGATTTGAGCTATGACTTGAATAATGTGATTTATGCCCAAGTTTGAATAATATGACTTCCTTGTTGTTCCTTCTTGAATTGGTGCTGAAACTTGATCACTTATGCCTCATTTGTTGTTGTTTATACCTAATCTTGTTGGTAGTTGAAGCATGAAGGAGTTTACCATTCATGATCTTGCATTTCTTAATGAGTTCATGTATGAATTTGATGCCTTTCTTCTTCCCCCAGCTGCTGTTCGTTTTCAGCACTACTTATTGGAGTTTTTTACCAGTTTTGCTGCCTATTTTCATACCTTATCATGTCTGTAACGCCCCAGTTTTTCAGTTTAAATAATGTGGCGTATTTGTTTATAAATTGCGCGATTCAATTATCTAATTATATGATTACTTGTTCATAAGTGTTTTTATTTGATTAAACTATAAACTATTAATATTTCATTTAATTCATTTTATTTCTACTTTGATATTTAGCGTTAAATTCTCAATTAAGGTTTTGTGTTGCCTTAACTATTTCGGTAATTTCGTTAATTAATTTCAACATGTTATTAGTTGGTTTTAATTTAATTAATATGGAATTTAAGTTTTAGTAAATTATTTATAACAATATGAATTCGTTCATGCGCATGAGTGTTCTATTTGTGCTTTGTTCATATATGTAATGATTTCGGATTGGTATGGAAATTTAGTATGTCGTAAATATGTGTGTTATGAACATGCCTATATGTTCGGTTTATGTTTTCGGATTCATTTGACGTGTTTATGAATTTAATTTTGATTGTGGAACCAAATCGGGGGCTAACGAGCAATTAGCGCACCCTTGGTTCCGTGCGTGATATCTTGAGCTCGGGAATTCGGATTCGAATTCCGTCAACTCCGTTGCCTTCGTATCGACGATCCGGAGACAATGGAACAAGCCTCATACCTTTTTGAGATCATTAAGACCTCCGAAATCCAACCGTAACGAGCAACTCGTGCAAGAAGAACTCCTTTTGTTGACTAGTCTTCATGGTGGGACCCCCTAACACCTCTTAACTTAACCCTACCTTAACCATGACTTATCTACCTAGAGTTAAGCCCTTTCTCTTCCCTTTTAGCTCTGAAAACCGAACCAAACACCTCCTCTCATTGCTGCAACTGATCGATATGGAGGAAGAGAAGAAAGGAGAGAAAACCCTAAGCCATCCTTTGTGATTTTGAGCTCAAATCACCATTTTCCTTCACCAAAACTTCAAGGTATGAATATTTATGTCTTCTATACTCAATTATGCTTGATTTCATCTATTTAAAACATGATTTGGATTAGATTTGGTTAGGGTTTGAATGTTGGGTTTTGTATGAACTTTTGGGGATTTTTGCTCTAGTGACCTATATGTTTGTGTGGCTGAATTTCTTGCTTATATGTGATTATATGAACTTGTTTCTTGGCTTATTTCTTTCCTAACTGATAGTATATGATGTTAGGAGGATTTCATCTCTTGACCCTTTTATGAAATTATGAGATATGGAGCTCCAAACTTGATGTTCAAACTGTTTCCCCTGTTTTCGAACTGCTGTGTGAGATTTGGTGTTGTTGCATGATCATATGGCCTCCATTTCGTGTGAAAATGCATGGAGTTGATGTACACTCATTGTTCTATATGTTAACATTCTTGATTTAAGTATTTGGTTCCATTTGAAGCTTCAAAACCGAAATACATGGCCTGTTTTTATGCATGCTCCATGACAGATTTGTTGTTGTTGCCTATGTGTGGTTGTTGGTCACCCTAATGTGCTTTAAATTGTACCATTTTGCATATATATGATGTATATTAGTTGTTTAGTATGTTAGCATGCATTCCCCAAAGTTTCAGATCCAAATTCAAGCCCTAAGTACTTGATCAAGGCATGATAGAATCATTAGGACTCATATGTCCGATTGTAGCGACCCAGTTTCGTTTCACGGTTTTGATGATCTTAACGTGTGATATAGCTTTTTCAATTTAAATGAAAAATGTTCATAACATGCCAAATATGTTTCATATTAAGTTTCAGAGCATTTGGAGTTCATTTGGTATGCCTTTGGATTGAGTTTGTTTGAGTTCAGTTTTGCCGGTTAGGTCTTGCATGCGCCTCAAGTTCTGTACCGTGACACCCCCGTGTCTCATTTACTCATAAGAGGGAGACACGGGCGTGTCACACCTTCTGGGCAGCTCTGTACTGAGCCACGCCCGTGGCTCAGTTGGGCTAGGGTTGGTGACACCCCCGTGTCACTTCCCATGTGCAGTCTTTGTTGCTTCCTTTTCGGTTTTTGATTTGTTTCATCTCCTTAATGACTTATTCTCCTTTCGTGTTGAACTATGAACTTGTTTTGCTATGTGTTAGGAGTATTGTGGTTTAATTTTATAGTATTTGGATGAGGTTTAAAGTATGCTTCTATATGAAATATTAAGTACATTCTTGCATTCCTTTGATATCTTAAGTGATGTTCTTTACCTTTTTGTGTATCATACTCAATGTAAACATGTTTGAAGGTATAATATGATTATGGTCCTAAGATTTTGTAAGATATTGCTATGAATTATGAAGGATATGAAATAAATGAGTATGATACCTTCAATTCTTGAAAGTATTTGAACGAATGGCTTGTTTATATGCCTTAATTGCATTATTAGTGCACATGAACGTTTTTATGATATAACATGATCATATAAGCATTCATGTCATATTCACTTCATTGCCGTGCGTCATATATGGTTCATTTAGAGTCTTGAGTCTCACGAACACGTCTTGTGGTCTTTTGTACAGTTTGTCTCCAGGATGGAGAGCTTTTGATCGTTCAAGCACTTGGTGCTCGATCCTTGTAACTTCACGGTTCAGGTGAGGGTGGTTTTCGTTTTAGATATGTAACAAACCCTACAACCCTTATGTGAAAAGCTTTGGCCAAAACCTTATGACTATATATATATGGTTTTCAAATGAAGTTATCGAGTAAATTCTTCTGAATTATACGTACGAGCATATATAAGCTTAAAAATGGTTTTGTAATGAGGCTATGCTCCAAACCGTGTGTCTTCATGCTAGCTATGGATTAGGATGACACGGAGAGGTACGTATATAGCATATACCGAGTTACACGGTAAGGTATGATTTCTTATAGTATGTATTATATGTATGTATGGATATGTTTTGGCGAGATTATGCGAATACGTTATATTCACGGGCCCAGGGACTTAGTATATGTGGCTAACCGAGGAAGCAAGGGCTGACGGGGATCCCATATACTAGTTCCAACCAAATTTTACGATGATACGGACCTCGTTAGGAGTTTTGACGAGGAAACGCAAGTCGGGCTTTTGAGGATTCATGTACCTCACTAGGCATTATGTATGATCCGGTGGCCGGGTCTTGCAAGCCCATCCACCACCCGGAGGAAGAAGGTTGGTTATGATATGATTATGCACCGTGCGGGAATGCCGGGATCCGGATCGCCCAAACGAATATGTTTATGATATGATCTATGGTCTGTGTGTATTATGATATATTGCATGATCGCTTAATCAATATATATTAATGATATTTGTCGTACACGGTCGGAGTTTGGATGGAGATTGTGCACGCTCACTCGCCGAGCCTTATATTTATGTATGATTTATGAATGTAATGAATTTAATATGAGTTAGTCGTAAAAGTCGAGCATTGCTTATCTATTTTCTTGCCCTTTTTGGGAACTAAATTCAAATAAAACCTTGCTCGGGATTTATGACTTGCATGTGCATGTTTTATATATATGTATCGCTCCTGCTCACTCAGTCTTCTAGAGACTGACCCCTCTCCCTCCCCACTCTTTTAGTGTGCAGGTTTAACCTTGGAGTTTCGGGCTAGGCGGAGGTGTTTGGAGTCTTTATGTTGGTCAAGTTAGGTTAGGAGAGTCTCTGCACTCATATCTGTATTGGAATTATGTATGATACGTTCTATTATACTATGAACTCGAATAATTTGTAATTGCTATTGAATTGCTATTACTGAGTTTTGTTTCTGAGTTAAAAGAGGCCTGAAGAGCCCAAATTCCGTTTATGGATGGTATGTTTGAACTTTGGCTTGGCAATGCATTATACTTCGTGGATTGGTAATCATTGCAGGGTCTAGCTCCGCCTGGCTTAGGAAGGTTTTTATGTTTGTCTCCCGTTCGCTATGGTTTGATATGGGTGCGGATTAGCTGTTTCGTTACTCGTGTTGAGCCATAGTACGGGGGATGTGGTGCCTCACATGCGGGGTGCTACATCCTTAAGTGGTATCAGAGCCAGGTTGCAAAACCGGTGTTCTTGAGTCTTGTCGGAGTCAGTCTAAGTCGAACGGCATAGGGACTATGTGATATTATGTGCATTGCATCGATCTTGAATATGGACTTTGGTTTCCTTAAGAATTTTGTTGAATTACTTGTTGCATTTTGTATGGATTCTTGTTTTTCGTATTGAATATGTGCCATGAGCATGCACTAATCGCATGCATCCATTCTTGAAAAGAGTTATGGTTTCCAGGTTATAAAGATGATATCAAACCACGGTCAAGTTCTATGATCATAACAATCCATTACAATTCCTTCGGAGGCACGGAAGATAGGAAGGATGCAACGGGAGGAGTGTGGAGAATGCTAGTTGTGTGGCTTTGTAGACTGAGTTGCAATTAACGGTTGGGATTCAGAATGGGAGGTTCGACCTTGGCGATGCGATGGCAGAGGAACATTGGGGATCTCGCAACCTAAGAAACGAAGGGAACGAGCCTTGAAGATATTTTGATCCCGGATGAGATCATTGAAGAGGTCTCAATAATTAGGAGAGACTAAGATAAAATGGGTCCGGTAGGAGCTGTGTACCTGGGCTCGATAAGAAGGATTTCTGATTAAGCCTATTGAATTGGAATTAAGTCTATCGAAGTTAAGACCGGGAAGAGTTGGACTTGGGTGCTTTGGATTTCGATCGTGATGGGAAACTCATAAACAATAGTCACGGTAATCTTGAGCAAGGTGTTTAGTGGGAGATGAGCTTGTTTTTCCAAGACCAAGCTGAATTGCCATGTTGTGAAGTAAAATGGAAGATATGAAGCAACAAATGGAAATGGTAAAGAAAGGAAATTATGCGCTCAAATGTAAGCAATTGGAGGTGAATTGAATTCACAAAGGATGGGCACGGGATTTTTGATTAAGGTGACGATTAGAAGTAAAGGTCGAATTGCGAGGAGAAGGGTGGATGCTAACTCAGTGGACGTGAAAGAATTAGGGATCAAGGAATTGCAATCTAGGGTAGTGGAAGATACAAGTGATGCAACTCATGGAAAACTTGAAGACCGTGGGAAAGGCAAGGGATCATCACCAAGTCAAAGTAACCTCGGGATCGGAGGAATGAGGAAAAGCTACCGAGCTAATAGCTTACCACCTTGGTGACAGGTTCCAAAACATTCATAGCACTTGCATCATATTTTGCATTAATGATTTATTCTTTTGACCTTATGTTGATCCGTGCATTTCTAATTAGTTTCGTTGCGCTAATGTATGGTATAATTGTTTGATGTAAACGTGACCCATGCATTGTCATTTTTACCCAACATGCATTTTAGTGTTTACTTGATAGGAAGCCTTTCGCCTCAACTATCAAGTATCAGTTCAACCGAGCCGCATCGGAGTTATGAGGAAGAGAAATAATAGGATGACATTAGAAGGAAGGTGAATTTGGGGAAATAAGAACTTCTATTAAGGGATAGGTCAACGGAAACAAGAATTTAGAAGGAGAAGTGAGACTAGAGTTCCAGACAAGATTAAGAAAGGAGTTCGGACATCAAGAGAACTAGGGAAGGAGTTGAGAGTCCAAATCTTTGATTTCTATATCAGTTAAACTCCACCTAATGGGATTTACTCATCAAGAGTTTCGATATAAGAAGAATCAATGGAGTTCAACCCGTGACAACAGAAATTTAAGGGGGAGAGCACGACCGAAGAACAAATTGGACGATGGAAAAGGTGCTCGAAGAAATATTTTAGTGGGAATGACGAAAGTACAAATTAAGGAAGACCTAGAAGTCCTATTAGAGATGATCAGAGATAAATAAGACGGTTTGAATGGATAAGTGTCAAGAGGAGAGTTAAATTACTAAATCCGGTTGAAGTCCATCACTAGGAATAAAGGAAATGATTTAGAGAATATTCCTATGTATAGAATATGGATCTGGAGATAACAATTTATAAGGAAGCTTCTGTGAACCCTAAGTCAGAATTGACGGGAGAGAGAGTCGAATCAAGCTAGTATAGAATGGAAGGAGGGCAATCAAGAGTAATCCAACAGAGTAAAAAGGGGGTTCAATAATGACAATATTATCAAGTCTTCGGTTATTTCCATGATAATTCAGAAGGAAATTTAAGAAGAAACCAAACCGGAAAAAGATGATCATTGGAGGATTTACATCAAACTTCAAGAGTCATCAAGAACACTCTATCATCGATTCAAGAAAAATGGAGCTAGATGCCAAATATAACCTGAAGGGGTCAAAGGGAATGAATGGATTTGTTAAGGTAGATCCTAATGACGAATACCCCAAGGTAGGGATCGAATCGTCAAGATTGTCAGGAGTAGTTATCCTTGAGGGTATTTTAAACTTTGGTATGAGTAAGATAGAAGCTATAGGTCTAACTTCGAGACAGATGATCTAAGGGTATTTGGGAGGCCAAGCGTGGTTAATTAAAAAGAAATGGGATGGTCGAACGAAGATGGTGGAAAATGGTGAAGACTGGAAATAGTACAAGTCAGAACGGATCCAAGAGTATGACCCTTAAAGGATTTATCAATAGCTTCACCGAGGAACCTTGAAGAGGTTCAAGACAAGTTGGACACTGAGCTACATTCAGGACAGATCATACCTTGGACAACGACAACTCTCAGTTCTAAACTTTGAAACTTCGGTGAACGGTACTTATAGCATTCATGATACATGCATCCATGCAATTTTAACTTATATAATTTTTATGTTAGGTGCTTTAATCTTGTATTGTGCTAAATTACTTGGAGTAATTGGATATCAATGTGGGCGACATTTGTTACTTGCTTTGGGTGCCTTACGTGATCTTAAATTTGGTTTCGCGTGAGTTGCTTGGGAGTATTGGAGACTTCCTTGCTTTATTTTTTGTTTGAGAGACGGGGTACTCTCTTTGCTTGAGAGAGACGGGGTTCTCTCATTGTTGTTGGAGAGACGGGGTTCTCTCATTGCTGCTCGAGAGACGGGGCTCTCTCCTTGTTGTTTGTGAGAGACGGGGAATCTCTCATTGTTTGATTTCAAGCGTGTTTTGAATCCGAGGACGGATTCTTTTAAGGGGGAGAGATTGTAACGCCCCAGTTTTTCAGTTTAAATAATGTGGCGTATTTGTTTATAAATTGCGCGATTCAATTATCTAATTATATGATTACTTGTTCATAAGTGTTTTTATTTGATTAAACTATAAACTATTAATATTTCATTTAATTCATTTTATTTCTACTTTGATATTTAGCGTTAAATTCTCAATTAAGGTTTTGTGTTACCTTAACTATTTCGGTAATTTCGTTAATTAATTTCAACATTTTATTAGTTGGTTTTAATTTAATTAATATGGAATTTAAGTTTTAGTAAATTATTTATAACAATATGAATTCGTTCATGCGCATGAGTGTTCTATTTGTGCTTTGTTCATATATGTAATGATTTCGGATTGGTATGGAAATTTAGTATGTCGTAAATATGTGTGTTATGAACATGCCTATATGTTCGGTTTATGTTTTCGGATTCATTTGACGTGTTTATGAATTTAATTTTGATTGTGGAACCAAATCGGGGGCTAACGAGCAATTAGCGCACCCTTGGTTCCGTGCGTGATATCTTGAGCTCGGGAATTCGGATTCGAATTCCGTCAACTCCGTTGCCTTCGTATCGACGATCCGGAGACAATGGAACGAGCCTCATACCTTTTTGAGATCATTAAGACCTCCGAAATCCAACCGTAACGAGCAACTCGTGCAAGAAGAACTCCTTTTGTTGACTAGTCTTCATGGTGGGACCCCTTAACACCTCTTAACTTAACCCTACCTTAACCATGACTTATCTACCTAGAGTTAAGCCCTTTCTCTTCCCTTTTAGCTCTGAAAACCGAACCAAACACCTCCTCTCATTGCTGCAACTGATCGATATGGAGGAAGAGAAGAAAGGAGAGAAAACCCTAAGCCATCCTTTGTGATTTTGAGCTCAAATCACCATTTTCCTTCACCAAAACTTCAAGGTATGAATATTTATGTCTTCTATACTCAATTATACTTGATTTCATCTATTTAAAACATGATTTGGATTAGATTTGGTTAGGGTTTGAATGTTGGGTTTTGTATGAACTTTTGGGGATTTTTGCTCTAGTGACCTATATGTTTGTGTGGCTGAATTTCTTGCTTATATGTGATTATATGAACTTGTTTCCTGGCTTATTTCTTTCCTAACTGATAGTATATGATGTTAGGAGGATTTCATCTCTTGACCCTTTTATGAAATTATGAGATATGGAGCTCCAAACTTGATGTTCAAACTGTTTCCCCTGTTTTCGGACTGCTGTGTGAGATTTGGTGTTGTTGCATGATCATATGGCCTCCATTTCGTGTGAAAATGCATGGAGTTGATGTACACTCATTGTTCTATATGTTAACATTCTTGCTTTAAGTATTTGGTTCCATTTGAAGCTTCAAAACCGAAATACATGGCCTGTTTTTATGCATGCTCCATGACAGATTTGTTGCTGTTGCCTATGTGTGGTTGTTGGTCCTTCTAATGTGCTTTAAATTGTACCATTTTGCATATATATGATGTATATTAGTTGTTTAGTATGTTAGCATGCATTCCCCAAAGTTTCAGATCCAAATTCAAGCCCTAAGTACTTGATCAAGGCATGATAGAATCATTAGGACTCATATGTCCGATTGTAGCGACCCAGTTTCGTTTCACGGTTTTGATGATCTTAACGTGTGATATAGCTTTTTCAATTTAAATGAAAAATGTTCATAACATGCCAAATATGTTGCATATTAAGTTTCAGAGCATTTGGAGTTCATTTGGTATGCCTTTGGATTGAGTTTGTTTGAGTTCAGTTTTGCCGGTTAGGTCTTGCATGCGCCTCAAGTTCTGTACCGTGACACCCCCGTGTCTCATTTACTCATAAGAGGGAGACACGGGCGTGTCACACCTTCTGGGCAGCTCTGTACTGAGCCACGCCCGTGGCTCAGTTGGGCTAGGGTTGGTGACACCCCCGTGTCACTTCCCATGTGCAGTCTTTGTTGCTTCCTTTTCGGTTTTTGATTTGTTTCATCTCCTTAATGACTTATTCTCCTTTCGTGTTGAACTATGAACTTGTTTTGCTATGTGTTAGGAGTATTGTGGTTTAATTTTATAGTATTTGGATGAGGTTTAAAGTATGCTTTTAGTGAATTGCTTTGACGTGGCTTAAATGCTTCTATATGAAATATTAAGTACATTCTTGCATTCCTTTGATATCTTAAGTGATGTTCTTTACCTTTTTGTGTATCATACTCAATGTAAACATGTTTGAAGGTATAATATGATTATGGTCCTAAGATTTTGTAAGATATTGCTATGAATTATGAAGGATATGAAATAAATGAGTATGATACCTTCAATTCTTGAAAGTATTTGAACGAATGGCTTGTTTATATGCCTTAATTGCATTATTAGTGCACATGAACGTTTTTATGATATAACATGATCATATAAGCATTCATGTCATATTCACTTCATTGCCGTGCGTCATATATGGTTCATTTAGAGTCTTGAGTCTCACGAACACGTCTTGTGGTCTTTTGTACAGTTTGTCTCCAGGGTGGAGAGCTTTTGATCGTTCAAGCACTTGGTGCTCGATCCTTGTAACTTCACGGTTCAGGTGAGGGTGGTTTTCGTTTTAGATATGTAACAAACCCTACAACCCTTATGTGAAAAGCTTTGGCCAAAACCTTATGACTATATATATATGGTTTTCAAATGAAGCTATCGAGTAAATTCTTCTGAATTATACGTACGAGCATATATAAGCTTAAAAATGGTTTTGTAATGAGGCTATGCTCCAAACCGTGTGTCTTCATGCTAGCTATGGATTAGGATGACACGGAGAGGTACGTATATAGCATATGCCGAGTTACACGGTAAGGTATGATTTCTTATAGTATGTATTATATGTATGTATGGATATGTTTTGGCGAGATTATGCGAATACATTATATTCACGGGCCCAGGGACTTAGTATATGTGGCTAACCGAGGAAGCAAGGGCTGACGGGGATCCCATATACTAGTTCCAACCAAATTTTACGATGATACGGACCTCGTTAGGAGTTTTGACGAGGAAACGCAAGTCGGGCTTTTGAGGATTCATGTACCTCACTAGCCATTATGTATGATCCGGTGGCCGGGTCTTGCAAGCCCATCCACCACCCGGAGGAAGAAGGTTGGTTATGATATGATTATGCACCGTGCGGGAATGCCGGGATCCGGATCGCCCAAACGAATATGTTTATGATATGATCTATGGTCTGTGTGTATTATGATATATTGCATGATCGCTTAATCAATATATATTAATGATATTTGTCGTACACGGTCGGAGTTTGGATGGAGATTGTGCACGCTCACTCGCCGAGCCTTATATTTATGTATGATTTATGAATGTAATGAATTTAATATGAGTTAGTCGTAAAAGTCGAGCATTGCTTATCTATTTTCTTGCCCTTTTTGGGAACTAAATTCAAATAAAACCTTGCTCGGGATTTATGACTTGCATGTGCATGTTTTATATATATGTATCGCTCCTGCTCACTCAGTCTTCTAGAGACTGACCCCTCTCCCTCCCCACTCTTTTAGCGTGCAGGTTTAACCTTGGAGTTTCGGGCTAGGCGGAGGTGTTTGGAGTCTTTGTGTTGGTCAAGTTAGGTTAGGAGAGTCTCTGCACTCATATCTGTATTGGAATTATGTATGATACGTTCTATTATACTATGAACTCGAATAATTTGTAATTGCTATTGAATTGCTATTACTGAGTTTTGTTTTTGAGTTAAAAGAGGCCTGAAGAGCCCAAATTCCGTTTATGGATGGTATGTTTGAACTTTGGCTTGGCAATGCATTATACTTCGTGGATTGGTAATCATTGCAGGGTCTAGCTCCGCCTGGCTTAGGAAGGTTTTTATGTTTGTCTCCCGTTCGCTATGGTTTGATATGGGTGCGGATTAGCTGTTTCGTTACTCGTGTTGAGCCATAGTGCGGGGGATGTGGTGCCTCACGTGCGGGGTGCTACAATGTCTCTATGGATTGGTATTTGTTTGGGATGTTTCTCAGGGCTCAACAGGGGTGTTTGGAGCTTTTTCCGCAGCTGCACAACTCTCCCCGGGCGGGGAGAGTTTGTTCTTGTTTTGTCCCCGGGCGGGGACTTCCCTTTACGGCAGCTACTGCATGAAACTCCCCTGCAGGGGAGTTTTGTGAATTAAATCTCCCCGGGAGGGGAGATGGTGTTTGCCTTGATGTTTGTTTCTTTCTTTTAGGTACATGTGGTTGGCCTAAATGCATGTTGTTCCTCTCTTTTGTGTGCTGCGTGAATTACATATCTTGCATGGGATATAATTTGGTTTGATGAGAGAATTGCATGCATGGTATACTTGGTTGAAAACTTCTTTCCATGCATTTGTTCCCTGTATGATATGTTTTGTAATCTACAGTACATGTATGTGTATATAGGTAATATATATATGGGCAAATTACATACAACTACCCTGAGTTTAGCCCTAATTACATCCCGGTCCCTATTCTTTTCGATATTACCATTTGGTCCCCGAGGTTTGGTTTCGTTTGAAGTCCATTTTTACCGTTAGGGTTCCGTTAGCTTTTCGGTTCAATAATGTTACATATAGGTCCCTAATGTTTATATTTCATAACAAAATGATCCCTAATGTTTATATTTCATAACAAAATGATCCTCAAAAGTTAACGGAATCCTAACGGTAAAAATGGTCTTCAAACGGAACCAAACCTGGGGGACCAAATGGTAATATCGAAAAGAATAGGGACCGGGATGTAATTAGGCCTAAACTCAGAGTAGTTGTATGTAATTTACCCTATATATATAGTGTACGTAGGTATGCATGTGTATAAATATATATATATTATGCATTAAGTGTTGAATTAAATGCCATGACTTTTGCATGCACACTTAACTATATATATATATTGTATGTTACATATTTAACTATTAATTTATTTGATTTAGTTTCATGTGATTTAATCTTATATAATTCGATCTCGCACGCATGACCTCCGTGTTTCGTTTAGTGCTTTCTAATGCCTTTTCTTATTCGTTTATGACTTATATGCTAAGTGAACATGTTATATACTATATGTTAAATGTCTTGTAGTAATTTTATGGATTAATTTGATAGGAGTTTTACATGATTTGAACTTGAACATTTTAAGTGGCACTTTCTTGCATTTCATTTGTATCCATTTGCATTCTTATGCATTGTCGTGCGTCTTATTGGTTCATGATTGAGTCTAAGTCTTAAGTTAATGTTTATTTATCTCAGAGTTTGGTTCGGTAGGTGTCGGTTCCACCATTTAGCTTCTTTTTGGTCGTCAACGCTCTTTCGGGAGCACTTTTGGTAAAAGGTGAGGTTTAGGTTTGTTTCTTTCTTTTAGTTAATGCGACCTATGACCCTATATACTCGTTTTCAAGCCTGCATGCGAATATATTCTATATGTATAATAAATATGTGTCTTATAATATGTTATGTGTAGCACCCAACACGTGAGGCACCACATCCCCCGCACTAAGGCTCAACACGAGTAACGAAATTGTAAATCCGCCCCCGTATCAAACCCTAGCGAACGGGAGACAAACATAAAACCTTCCTAAGCCAGGCAGAGCTAGACCCGACAATGAATACCAAACCACAAAGTATAAAGCATAGCAAAGCCATAGTTCAATAATATCAATCATAACCAGAATCGGGCTCTTCTGGCCTCTTTTACATAATAACAAAGCCCCGTAAAAGCAATTCAATACCAAATACATGAATGTTCAATCTCATAATATAATCGAAATGAGTCATACATAATTCCAATACATGAATGAGTGAAGAGACTCTCCTAATCTAACTCGACTCACTCAAAGACTTCAAACACCTCCGCCTAGCCAAACTCCAAGGATCAAACCTGCACACTAGAAGAGTGGGGAGGGAGAGGGGTCAGTCTCTAGAAGACTGAGTGAGCAGGAGCGATACATATATATATAAAACATGCACATGCAAGTCATAAATCCCGAGCAAAGTTTTATTTGATTTTAGTTCCTAAAAAGGGCCAGAAAATAGATAAACAATGCTCGACTTTTACGACTAATTCATATTAAATTCATTCCATTCATAAATCATACATAAATATAAGGCTCGGCGAGTGAGCGTGCACAACCTCCATCCAAACTCCGACCGTGTACATAAATATCAGTAATATATTGATTAGGCGATCAGGCAATATATCATAATACACACATACCATAAATCATAACATAACATATGCGTTTGGGCAATCCGTGTCCCGGCCTTCCCGCACGGTGCATAATTCTATCAAAACATATACATAAGAAAAGGCGGAAATCCTAACCAACCTTCTTCCTCCGGGTGGTGGACGGGCTTGCAAGACCCGGCCACCGGTTATACAGGGGCCAATGGGGGTACATGAATTCCCCAAAGACACTCAGCTCCCATTCCCCGCTAAACCTCCTAGCGAGGGCCGGTATCACCGTAGTTGGTTGGGACTAGTATATGGGATCCCCGTCAGCCCTTGCTTCCTCGGTTAGCCACATATACTAAGTCCCGGGGCCCGAGAAATCAGAAATCAGAAATGTGACTCGCCAAAACATATCAATTCATAAGTACATATCATAATTCATAAATCATTTGAAAAGGGTTTACTCGATCAATACATACTATAAGAAATCATACCTTACCGTGTAATTCGGCATATGCTATATACGTACCTCTCCTTGTCATCCTATTCCGTAGCTAGCATGAAGACACACGGTTTGGAGCATAGCCTCATTACAAAACCATTTTTAAGTTATACGTTCATACGCATAATTCAGAAGGATTTACTCGATAACTTCATTTGAAAATCATATATATGTAATCATAAGGTTTTGGCCAAAGCTTTTCACATAAGGGTTGTAGGGTTTGTACATAGCTAAAACAAAAACCACCCTCACCTGAACCGTGATGAAACAAGGATCGAGCACCAAGTGCCTGAACGATCAAAAGCTCTCCACCCTGGAGATAAACTGTACAAAAGACCACAAGACGTGTTCGTGAGACTCAAGACTCTAAATGAACCATATATGACGCACGGCAATGCTCAAGCATGATATGAAGGCATAAGGATCATATTAAGTCATGGAATGTTCATGTGCATTATTAAGGCATTTAACTCATATATCCAAGTCATTCACTCATTCATTCATTATCATTCAATTCATATTCCCAATCAATTTATTTCAAGAACTCAAATAGGAGCATAGAACATGTTCAAGCTCTTCCATAATGCTACCACATACTTCATATTACATAACATAGCATATATCCAAGGTTTGACAACAAGAAGAAGTCATATGATATAGAAAATAAGTGATGCGATTCATAAGCGACATATAAACACACGTAAACGACATTAAGTAAAAGCATGCCTATAGCACATCCAAATGCCATGAAATTAAACCACAATACTCCTAACACACAGTAAAACTGAACTCATACAAAATCAATCCAAAGGCATACCAAATGAACTCCAAATGCTCTGAAACTTAATATACAACATATTTGGCATGTTATGAACATTTTTCATTTAGAGTACAAAGGCTAAATCACACGTTAAGATCATCGAATCCATGCAACAAAACTGGGTCGCCAAAATCGCACATATGAAACCTAATGATGCTATCATGCCTTGATCAAGTACTTAGGGGTTGAATTTGGATCTGAAACTTTGGGGAATGCATGCTAACATACTAAACAACTAATATACATCATATATATGCAAAATGGTACAATTTAAAGCACATTAGGGTGACCAACAACCACACATAGGCAACAACAACAAATCTGTCATGGAGCATGCATAAAAACAGGCCATGTATTTCGGTTTTGAGGCTTCAAATGGATCCAAATACTTGAAACATGAATGCTAACATATATAAAAATGAGTGTACATCAACTCCAAGCAATTTCACACGAAATGGAGACCATTTGATCAAGCAACAACACAAAATTTCACACAGCAGTTTGAAAAACAGGGGAAGTAGTTTGATCATCAAGTTTGGAGCTCCATATCTCAAAATTTTATAAAAGGAGCAAGAGATGAAATCCTCATAACATCATATACTATCAGTTAGGAAAGAAATAGGTCAAGAAACAAGCTCATATGATCATGTATAAGCAAGGAAATCAGCTACACAAGCAAATAGGTCACTAGAACAAAGATCCCCAAAAGTTCATACCAAACTCATAATTCAAACCCTAATCAAATCTGATCCAAATCAAGTTGTAAGGAGATTAAATCAAGTATAATAGAGTAGAGAAGACATAAATATTCATACCTTGAAGATTTGGTGAAGAAAAATGGTGATTTGAGCTCAAAATCACAAAGGATGGCCAAGGTTTTCTCTCTTCTCCTCTATCTCTCTCTCTCGATCAGTAGCTGCAGAAATGAGGGAGATATGGTTCGGTTTTTGCTGCTAAAAGGGAGAGGAAGGAGTTAACTCTAGGTACAAAAGTCATGGCTAAGGTGTGGTTAGGTTAAGAGGTGTTATGGGGTCCCACCATGAAGACTAGTCAACCAAAAGGAGTTCTTCTTGCACGAGTTGCTCGTTACGGTTGGCTTTCGGAGGTCTTAATGATTTCAGAAAGGTATGAGGCTTATCCCATTGTCTCCGAATCATCGATACGGAGGCAACGGAGGTGTCGGAATTCGAATCCGAATTCCCGAGCTCAAGATATCACGTACGGAACCAAGGGTGCGCTAATTGCTCGTTAGCCCCCGATTTGGTTCCACAAATCCAAATTAAATTCATAAACACGTCAAATAAATCCGAAAACATAAACCGAGCATAAAGACATGTTCATAACACACATATTCACAACATATTAAATTTCCATACCAATCCGATATCATTACACATATGAACGAAGCACAAATAGAACACTCATGCGCATGAACGAATTCATATTGTTATAAATGAATTACTAAAACTTAAATTCCATATTAAATAATTTTAAAGCCAACTTATAACATGTGCAAATTAATTATCGAAATTACCAAGATAGTTAAGGTAACACGAAACCTTAATTAAGAATTTAAACACTAAATATCAAAGTGAAATAAAATGAATTACTTAAAATAACCATAGTCTATAGTTTAAATTAAATATAAACACTTATACACAATTAATCATATAATTAATAATTAAATCGTGCAATTTATAAACAAATACGCCACATTATCTAAAACTGAAAAACTGGGGTGTTACAATCTCTCCCCCTTAAAAAGAATCCGTCCTCGGATTCACACACGCCTGAAATCAAACAATGAGAGATTCCCCGTCTCTCACAAGCAACAAGGAGAGAGCCCCGTCTCTCGAGCAGCAATGAGAGTACCCCGTCTCTTCAACAACAATGAGAGAACCCCGTCTCTCGCAAGCAAAGAGAGTACCCCGTCTCTCAAACAAAAATAAGAGAATCCCCGTCTCTTAACCGAAAATAAAGCAAGGAAGTCTCCAATACTCCCAAGCAACTCACGCAAAACCAAATTTAAAATCACGTAAGGCACTCAAAGCAAGTAATAAATGTCGCCCACATTAATTTCCAATTATTCCAAGTAATTTAACACAATACAAGATTAAAGCACCTAACATAAAAAAAAATTATATAAGTTAAATTCGCATGGATGCATGTATCATGAATGCTATAAGTACCGTTCACCGAAGTTCCAAAGTTTAGAATTGAGAGTTATCGTTATCCAGTGTAGGATCTATCCTGAAGATAGCTCAGTGGTCAGCTTGTCTTGAACCTCTTCAAGGTTCCTCGGTGAAGCTATTGATAAATCCTTTAAGGATCATACGCTTGGATCCGTTCTGACTTGTACTATTTCCAGTCTTCACCATTTCCCACAATCTTCGTTCGACCATCCAATTCTTTTTAATTAACCGAGCTTGATTTCCCGAATGCCCTTAGACCACCCGTCTCGAAGTTAGGTCCATAGCTACTATCTTACTCATATCGAAGTTTAAAATATCCTCGAGAATAACTACCCCTGACCACCTTGACGATTCAATCCCTACCTTGAGGTATTTGTCAATAGGATCTACCTGAACGCGAATCCTTTTCCCATCTTCCGTTCATGTTATCTATTCATACTCTTTCGATCCCCCTCAAAGTTATATTTAATAACTGGTCCCATATTTCCTTCACCGAAGATAGAAGGTTCTTGATGATTCTTGAAATTTGAGACCAATACTCCAATTATCAACCCTTTTTCCATTTGGTCTCTACTTAAGCTTCCTTCTAGGTTACCGTTGATATAACTAATAACTCGATGATATCGTCTTGGACCCCTTCGCACTTCAATGAATAAATCTTGATTGACACCACCCCCTTATATGATAGCTTGATCCAATTTTCCTTTAGTTAATTCCATCTTAGGAGGTCACAGAAACTCTCATATAATTTCATCACTCCCAATTCGGAATTCCAGACATAGAATCGTTCAATAAACTCTCTTCTTTATATCTCGAAAGATCTTCCCCCGAATTTGGCATCGTCACCTCTCTCTTAACAACTTAACCATTACCGTCCTCTTATTCATTTCCAATGGCCACCATTAGGATTTCCGGATTCTCCTTAATTTGCATCCCCGTTGTTGCTATTGACATGTTTCTTCGAGCACTACTTCCATCCTCCACTTCACCTCTCGGTCGTGCTCTCCCCCTTAAATTTTTTTTTTTTTTTGTTCTTTCATCGAACTCCCTCAATCTCTCTTCCCCATTCTTATTCGATCCGAACACCCCAAAGATGAATCTAATCTGACTTTCCTTCGGAGGTTCTTTCCACTAACCTATCCCTTACCTAAAGTTCTTTATTTCCCAATTGTCTTTCTTGTCATGTGCCACGCCATTATTTCCTTTCCCTTAACTCAGATATGGTTCGAGCGGGGATATACTTGACAATTGAGGTGCCAGATTTTCCTATCAAGTAAACACTAAAATGCATGCCGGGTAAAGATGGTAATGCATTTGTCACGTTTACACCAAGCAATTATACCACACATTAGCGCAACAAAACCAATTAGAAATGTACGAATAACATAAGATCAAGAGAATAAATAATTAATGCAAAATATGATGCACGTGCCATGAATGCTTTGGAACCTGTCACCAATGGGGTAAGTGGTTAGCTCGACAGCTTTTCCTTGCTACTCCAGGTCCCGCAGTTACTTTGACTTGGTGAATGGTTCCTTGCCTTTTTCCACGGTCTTCGAAATTCCCATGCATCTTTATAAATTAACTTGTATCTTCCACTTCCAAGGAGTTAGCATCCACACTTCTCCTCACAATTCGACCTTTACCTCTAATCGTCACCTTAATCAAGAATTCCGTGCCTATCCCTTGTGAGTTCAATTCACCTCCAACGGCTTACATTTGAGCGCATGATTTCCTTTCTTTACCATTTCCATTTGTTGCTTCATATCTTCCATTTTACTTCACAACATGGCAATTCAGCTTGGTTTTAGGAAAACGAACTCATCTCCTAATCAACACCTTGATCAAGATCCCCGTGACTATTGTTTATGAGTTTCCCATCACGATCGAAATCCAGAGCACCCAAGTCCAACTCTTCCCGGTCTTAACTTCGACAGACTTGATTTCAATTCACTAGGCTTAATCAGAAATCCTTCTTGTCGACCCCAAGTACACAGCTCCTACCGGCCCATTTTATCTGAGTCTCTCCTAACTATTGAGACCTCCAAAAGTTGTCCGAGTCTTCATCTTGATGTCCTCTCCGGTTCAAGTTCTTTTAGCTTATCCTTTGTTTCCGATCTACGCGCATAATTGACCCCTGATAACGCTTTCCATTCTTACTTGCTTCTTGATGTCTCCATAAAGTTCTGAGAAGACGACACGAGTTGTATTCCTCAAGTTAGAACTTGAGTCTTTGCATGTCTTGTATGTTGAGAACCTCCAAGGTTTGTAGGTAGGGCATGATTGATGAACCTTCCCGTGAACCAAGCTTCCTCCCATGATACGAGCCATGATAGGTAGTTCCATTGTGCACACCATGGAATTTGAACACTCAGCCTTCAAGTTACTTTACTATTTGTAGTTGGGGTGATTTGTAGCTTTGATTGCATGATAGTAGCCTATATAAGAAAAATCAACTCAAATATGGATGCATGAAGATTAGCGTATGCTTATGACACGTAGTTAAATGAATCAAGGCACACAGAATGCAAATTGCAACACTTAAAGCAACTAAATGAAAGCGTAGATTGTATACATATTTTAAGCAGTTTCCAACAATTAGTATCAAAGATTCATGCCAAATCGATGCAATGAACATATTAGCAAGTTGTCCCTATGCCGTGCGACCTAACTGACTCAAACACGACTCAAGAACACCGGTTTTGCAACCTGGCTCTGATACCACTTAAGGATGTAGCACCCAACACGTGAGGCACCACATCCCCCGCACTAAGGCTCAACACGAGTAACGAAATTGTAAATCCGCCCCCGTATCAAACCCTAGCGAACGGGAGACAAACATAAAACCTTCCTAAGCCAGGCGGAGCTAGACCCGACAATGAATACCAAACCACAAAGTATAAAGCATAGCAAAGCCATAGTTCAATAATATCAATCATAACCAGAATCGGGCTCTTCTGGCCTCTTTTACATAATAACAAAGCCCCGTAAAAGCAACTCAATACCAAATACATGAATGTTCAATCTCATAATATAATCGAAATGAGTCATACATAATTCCAATACATGAATGAGTGAAGAGACTCTCCTAATCTAACTCGACTCACTCAAAGACTTCAAACACCTCCGCCTAGCCAAACTCCAAGGATCAAACCTGCACACTAGAAGAGTGGGGAGGGAGAGGGGTCAGTCTCTAGAAGACTGAGTGAGCAGGAGCGATACATATATATATAAAACATGCACATGCAAGTCATAAATCCCGAGCAAAGTTTTATTTGATTTTAGTTCCTAAAAAGGGCCAGAAAATAGATAAACAATGCTCGACTTTTACGACTAATTCATATTAAATTCATTCCATTCATAAATCATACATAAATATAAGGCTCGGCGAGTGAGCGTGCACAACCTCCATCCAAACTCCGACCGTGTACATAAATATCAGTAATATATTGATTAGGCGATCAGGCAATATATCATAATACACACATACCATAAATCATAACATAACATATGCGTTTGGGCAATCCGTGTCCCGGCCTTCCCGCACGGTGCATAATTCTATCAAAACATATACATAAGAAAAGGCGGAAATCCTAACCAACCTTCTTCCTCCGGGTGGTGGACGGGCTTGTAAGACCCGGCCACCGGTTATACAGGGGCCAATGGGGGTACATGAATTCCCCAAAGACACTCAGCTCCCATTCCCCGCTAAACCTCCTAGCGAGGGCCGGTATCACCGTAGTTGGTTGGGACTAGTATATGGGATCCCCGTCAGCCCTTGCTTCCTCGGTTAGCCACATATACTAAGTCCCGGGGCCCGAGAAATCAGAAATCAGAAATGTGACTCGCCAAAACATATCAATTCATAAGTACATATCATAATTCATAAATCATTTGAAAAGGGTTTACTCGATCAATACATACTATAAGAAATCATACCTTACCGTGTAATTCGGCATATGCTATATACGTACCTCTCCGTGTCATCCTATTCCGTAGCTAGCATGAAGACACACGGTTTGGAGCATAGTCTCATTACAAAACCATTTTTAAGTTATACGTTCATACGCATAATTCAGAAGGATTTACTCGATAACTTCATTTGAAAATCATATATATGTAATCATAAGGTTTTGGCCAAAGCTTTTCACATAAGGGTTGTAGGGTTTGTACATAGCTAAAACAAAAACCACCCTCACCTGAACCGTGATGAAACAAGGATCGAGCACCAAGTGCCTGAACGATCAAAAGCTCTCCACCCTGGAGATAAACTGTACAAAAGACCACAAGACGTGTTCGTGAGACTCAAGACTCTAAATGAACCATATATGACGCACGGCAATGCTCAAGCATGATATGAAGGCATAAGGATCATATTAAGTCATGGAATGTTCATGTGCATTATTAAGGCATTTAACTCATATATCCAAGTCATTCACTCATTCATTCATTATCATTCAATTCATATTCCCAATCAATTTATTTCAAGAACTCAAATAGGAGCATAGAACATGTTCAAGCTCTTCCATAATGCTACCACATACTTCATATTACATAACATAGCATATATCCAAGGTTTGACAACAAGAAGAAGTCATATGATATAGAAAATAAGTGATGCGATTCATAAGCGACATATAAACACACGTAAACGACATTAAGTAAAAGCATGCCTATAGCACATCCAAATGCCATGAAATTAAACCACAATACTCCTAACACACAGTAAAACTGAACTCATACAAAATCAATCCAAAGGCATACCAAATGAACTCCAAATGCTCTGAAACTTAATATACAACATATTTGGCATGTTATGAACATTTTTCATTTAGAGTACAAAGGCTAAATCACACGTTAAGATCATCGAATCCATTCAACAAAACTGGGTCGCCAAAATCGCACATATGAAACCTAATGATGCTATCATGCCTTGATCAAGTACTTAGGGGTTGAATTTGGATCTGAAACTTTGGGGAATGCATGCTAACATACTAAACAACTAATATACATCATATATATGCAAAATGGTACAATTTAAAGCACATTAGGGTGACCAACAACCACACATAGGCAACAACAACAAATCTGTCATGGAGCATGCATAAAAACAGGCCATGTATTTTGGTTTTGAGGCTTCAAATGGATCCAAATACTTGAAACATGAATGCTAACATATATAACAATGAGTGTACATCAACTCCAAGCAATTTCACACGAAATGGAGACCATTTGATCAAGCAACAACACAAAATTTCACACAGCAGTTCGAAAAACAGGGGAAGTAGTTTGATCATCAAGTTTGGAGCTCCATATCTCAAAATTTTATAAAAGGAGCAAGAGATGAAATCCTCATAACATCATATACTATCAGTTAGGAAAGAAATAGGTCAAGAAACAAGCTCATATGATCATGTATAAGCAAGGAAATCAGCTACACAAGCAAATAGGTCACTAGAACAAAGATCCCCAAAAGTTCATACCAAACTCATAATTCAAACCCTAATCAAATCTGATCCAAATCAAGTTGTAAGGAGATTAAATCAAGTATAATAGAGTAGAGAAGACATAAATATTCATACCTTGAAGATTTGGTGAAGAAAAATGGTGATTTGAGCTCAAAATCACAAAGGATGGCCAAGGTTTTCTCTCTTCTCCTCTATCTCTCTCTCTCGATCAGTAGCTGCAGAAATGAGGGAGATATGGTTCGGTTTTTGCTCCTAAAAGGGAGAGGAAGGAGTTAACTCTAGGTACAAAAGTCATGGCTAAGGTGTGGTTAGGTTAAGAGGTGTTATGGGGTCCCACCATGAAGACTAGTCAACCAAAAGGAGTTCTTCTTGCACGAGTTGCTCGTTACGGTTGGATTTTGGAGGTCTTAATGATTTCAAAAAGGTATGAGGCTTATCCCATTGTCTCCGAATCGTCGATACGGAGGCAACGGAGGTGTCGGAATTCGAATCCGAATTCCCGAGCTCAAGATATCACGTACGGAACCAAGGGTGCGCTAATTGCTCGTTAGCCCCCGATTTGGTTCCACAAATCCAAATTAAATTCATAAACACGTCAAATAAATCCGAAAACATAAACCGAGCATAAAGACATGTTCATAACACACATATTCACAACATATTAAATTTCCATACCAATCCGATATCATTACACATATGAACGAAGCACAAATAGAACACTTATGCGCATGAACGAATTCATATTGTTATAAATGAATTACTAAAACTTAAATTCCATATTAAATAATTTTAAAGCCAACTTATAACATGTGCAAATTAATTATCGAAATTACCAAGATAGTTAAGGTAACACGAAACCTTAATTAAGAATTTAAACACTAAATATCAAAGTGAAATAAAATGAATTACTTAAAATAACCATAGTCTATAGTTTAAATTAAATATAAACACTTATACACAATTAATCATATAATTAGTAATTAAATCGTGCAATTTATAAACAAATACGCCACATTATCTAAAACTGAAAAACTGGGGTGTTAGATTATGAGTCTTGTTAATTCGATTTCATATGAATTCTTCTGAAATTATACGTATGGGCGTATATAAGCTTCAAATGGTTTTGCAACAAGGCTATGCTCCAAACCGTGTAGTGTCGAGCGAACTGCGGAACTCCCTCAGCATATTATGAATTTGGAAGACACTGAGAGGTATGTGTAGAGCATATGCCTAGTTGCACCGTACGGGATGTTCTTAAGGTTTGTTTCTTAAGTTATGAATCGTATGTTTCTAGGTTTCGCGAGTTAGGAATGTTTCCTATGAGTCTTATGAGTCCTTTGAGTCTATTTGAATCCCTGGGCCCCGGAGGTGTGGGTAAGGGAGACCCGGTGCGGCTGTTGGGGTCGCCGGTTATCACCCCTGTGCACACGCTCCTTAGTACCTACGTGCGACTGTGAGGGAGATGGAGAAGGCGTGGTGCTTTGAGCCTTTGGCTGAGGCCGGAGAAGGTAGTTGCGGGATCGCTACCCCACGTATATAGAGTTACACGATGAGGGCCCGTAACCCACGTGCAGACTTCCGAAGGAGGATTGAATACGGGAGTATGAGTCTTATGAATCTTATGTATTTACGTCTCCTTATGGTTTTCTTATAAATCTTTCTTAAGGGGTAAGGTTGGAAACCCCGTGCTCGCCGGGCATTTGAATTCTTTTGCTATAATGATTATGAAACGGGATAGGAGATTTCAATTCAGTAAGAGACTTATACGAGTAAATTCCGAATTTATGAATTTATGCATTTATGAATCCGTTTGAATATTTATGAATCCATATGCGTTCTTCAATCTATGAATCCTTTCGAGTTTTCAAACTTAAGAATATACGAATATATGAATAAGTATGAGTTCTTTTGGAAAATGGCTTTGGTATGTAAAACCCTGTTCCCAGTTCATAGTCTTTTGTTTAATACGTGTTTTGCTCTATATGTAGATACGTGTTGGTGTGCGTTAGCCCCCCTCACTTAGTAGGTGGACTGACCCTCTCCTTTCAACTTTTCAGTTTGCAGGTTGGGCTTGCTAGGCAGTGTCTTGAGTCGCTCGGGTTTAAGTCATCTAGTTCGAGTTGCATTTTCATTTGCATTCAGTCATGCTTTTGTATATGGTTCGATTGTGGAAATTGAAGTATGTATATGTTATCATACGGTTAATGAATTCTGTATGAATTTCTATTTTGTATATTTGGTGGATTTATCTTCTTGGATTACGTTATATACTTCCGTTTTCTTGTAGTTTTGCGCGCTCTGGTCCTGTCTTAGCTCCGCCTGGCTTAGCGAGTGTGTGTAGGTTCCCGTTCGCTTAGTCTTGGGCTCATGTATGGATTTCTATTTTATATCTGGGTTCGGGGCAAGGTGCGGGGGATGTGGTGGCTCGCCGCTCTGGGCGCTACAAAACCCACCATCAACCCCGAGGAAGAAAGTGTAAATGTTCATGAATGTGCACGAAAGAATGTAATGCATGAAAGAAAGAAAGAATGAATGAATGTTTAATGAACTACACAAGGTCTTGGTTGGAGATAATGCACGCCTACTCACCGGGCCACAAAAGACGTAAAGAATGAAAATGAATGTTATAATCCCTTTTGATGATTCTTTCTCTCGCCCACTTGGGAAATACTTCGAAAACCTCACTTGGGAGTATAACTTACATGTGAATGTTTAAATATCGTCTTATACTATACTTATGCCTCATTTTATACCCACTAGTCTCCTATAGACTGAACCCGGTTTGTTTTCAGTTTTCTTGCAGGTTTGGAGTGCTAGGCGGGAAGTCGAGTTTGTTAAGTCTTTCGGTCAAGTCAGAGTCTGTTCTTATGCATAGTGTATCATGATTTGTTTAAATTATGAAGAATATATGAATTGTATTGATTATTGCTACCACCATGAATTCTGAATAAGCTTAATTATGGATGATATCTGTTACGTGACTTTAATTATGGTTTCGCGTTGTGTTGCTCGGGAGTATTGGAGACTTCCTTGCTTTATTTTGTTTGAGAGACGGGGTGCTCTCGTTGTTTGTAAGAGACGGGGATTCTCTTATTGTTGTTCGAGAGACGGGGTTCTCTCTTTGCTTGCGAGAGACGGGGTTCTCTCATTGTTGCTCGAGAGACGGGGCTCTCTCCTTGTTGTTTATGAGAGACGGGGAATCTCTCATTGTGTGGTCGGTCGAGTAGTGAATCCGAGGGCGGATTCTTTTAACGGGGAGAGTTTGTAACGCCCCAACTTTTCCGTATTTTAGAATGACGTATGTGTTTACTAATTTGCGCGAATTAATTGGCTATAAGTGTGTTCTATATTTAAATTTCGTTATTTAATTGTTAATTATGTGATTAATTGAGATATATGAAAATTTTGAATTGGAATTGATACGAATACTTGAACCACTCGCGCATGAATAATTTGTGTGCTCCCTGATTACGCGTTTAAATTATTTAATTAGCTAATTAATCGTTTTTGATAATTACAATTTTTATTTTTAATGAATATATGTTTGTTTCATATTTTTGGATTCATTTGCATGAGTTATGAATTTATTTTGATTTTAGAATCCAAAACGGGGGCTAACGAGCAATTAGCGCACCATTGTTTCCTTATTTGATATCTTGAGCTCGGGAACTCGAAATCGAGTTCCGTCACCTCCATTGGACTTGTATTGATGATTCAGATCCGATGGAACAAACCTTATATTTTTCTAAGACCATTTGGATTCCCAAATTTCAACCGAAACGAGCACCTCGTACCTGAAATGGTAACCATTTACTTTTCTTAAAGCTACGGACCTACCCTAACGCACCTAAGACCTAAACCTTGACTAATATACACCCAGACCCACTCATTTCTCTCCCTCATCAGCCCATAACCGAACCACTCTCACCCCACAACCTAAAAGTTCATCCAAAAAAAGAAGAAGAAGAGAAAAGGAGAAAGAAGAGGACCACTATTCAAAACCTTGGAGATTTGAGCTCATCTCCCTACCATTTCTCACCATCTCTTGAAGGTAAGCTTATATTTGTGTAGGATATCTCCTTATGGTTCTTTTAACTCTTATATTATATGATTTCACCAAGTTTTGATTGGGGTATGATGAAGATGATGAATAGTGAAGGGTTCTTGCATTTTGATGAATTAACTTGGTTCTCTTTGGTTTTCTTTGATACTCATGAGTGTTAGGTGATCACAAGACATGTATTTATGATTGTATGGACGTATTTTATATGGTAGTTGAAGGATTGGTTAGATGCCATTAATGAAACTTTGAAGAAATATCTTGACATGATCACATATGCACTCTCCTCACGTTTAATCACTTGGGGAGCATGTTTAAGTGTTGTTTTAGTGTTGTTTTGTTACATACTTGTTGCCATTTCATAGCTGGGCATGTTGGTTAAGGATTGGCCTGGAATCTGCTCTGTTTGTGTGTTTTTTTTTTGGCTAACGACTCAAATCCACGGGGGTGGATTTGAGTCAGTAGAGTTGCTGACAGGAATCCATGGGGGTGGATTTTTCCCTTTGGAAAAATTCATGGGGGTGGATTCTGCCCTGCCTATTTTTGTTACTCCGGTTCCGTTTTTCTTCGCTCGTTTGATCTTCCTCCACCACTTTTATGACTTCTATGAGATATTAACATGTTTTATAATGTGTTACCTTGGATATTAAGAAGTTTCATGGTTTGTTTGTGAAATATTTTCCAAGTTATGCCTCAACGTGTCATCATTGCTCATAATATGAGCATGCATGGATCTTTGTTATCAATATGAACCCTAATTGAGTATTTATCTCTTCTTTTATGATTCATATGAAATGTATACATGTTAAAGCATATGTTATGATCATTATGTGAAATTCATGGATTGACTTAATATGGAATGTGAAAGTGATGAGCTCGAATGGATATGAACGCCACTTATAATGAATGAATTGCTTGTTCATATGCCTTAAAGGTATTAATCGTGCACATAAACGATTCCTTGACATAATATCACCCCTTATGCCTTCATAACCTATGTTATACTTGTCATATATAGTTTATGGCTCAATATGTCTTCCTTGCTTCAATATGGTACATGCATGCATTGATGCTTCATGCTTTAACCCCAAAAGAAGTTGTGCTTCTTTTAATGATTGATATGAAGTGTTTACATGTTATACTACGTGTGATGATCATTATTTGAATTTCTTAGATTTATGTGGTATAGAAATGAACGTCATGAACTCATATGGATATGAACGTTTCTTGAAAGGAATGAATGGCTTGTATACATGTCTTTAAGATATTAATTGTGCACAAGAATGTGTCTATGACATGATATCATATCTTATACTTACATATCGTATTCATTGCATTGCCGTGCGTCATATATGGTTCATTTGGAGTCTTGAGTCTTACGTGTACCCTCTATTGTCCTTTGTACAGTTTTCTCGAGGGCGGAGACTTGCCGGGTTCTTATGACACTTCCGAGTCCTCTTGTTTCTTCTTAGTGTTGGTTGGTAAGCTAAGGACAGGTGGGTTTCTCCTCGATTAGTTAATTGACCCTATATACTCCCAATGTGTAAAGATTTCGGCCAAAACTATTATACGTATACAGAGTCACTTTTCAAGAGTAAATGTTTGCAACGTAAAGCCCTTATTTTATGAACCCTACCAAATGTTTTGGCGAGAATGAATGAATGAATGAATGCATTGAATGGGGCCCAGGGTGTAACAACCCGGAGGGAAGGGCACCACATCCCACGCACCATAACCCAACACGTGAAGCGAAATGGGAACTCCGTCCACGTATCAAGCCACGGCGAACGGGTGACAAACAAAAAAATCCAACCTAAGTTAGGCGGTCTAGACCCTACTCAGAGCGCGCAAAAACAAATTCGCGGAAGCCAACAACTAAAAAAAAACTTATAGCATGCAAGCATAAATCACATCGCATTCTCCACATAACACTTCTACAACCTTAGATACAAAACAGTTATACAAAACTGAGTAGCGAAATTAATACACATTTCAAAACTAACAAATTTCGTAAAATAAACGAAATACAATGCATGAGACTCGAGCTCTCCAAAATAAAGACTCAAGAGAACCGCCTAGCTCCAACTCCCACAAAATGACAACCTGCAAACTCGAAACAAAGGGGAAAAAATAGAAATAACGAGGGTCAGTCCTAGAGACTGGTGAGGGGGCTAACACACGCACCCATACATATACGTAATAACAAAGCATAATCAAAGCAGGATTCATGAACCGGGCACGATTTTTGCATTCTAAAACATTCAACCTGTGGTAATATATATAAAGAAAGAAGTTTAGGGCCGAAGGCCAAATCAAGTCAAGTTTTAGAGATTAGAAATTCGGCCCCGTTTCACAACCATAACGGATACAGGCGCATAAGCATAAACATAACAACACGACGAGAATGAATTCTCACACACTTACTCATACCAAAGCAAAACTCCGAAAATAATCCCACCTTTACACCATTAGGGAAGAGAGGTGCCCCTCTCAACCCTCCACAGAGCGAAACTTGTGAACCGGAGGATCCCGCCCGGTTCCTTCGACGGTCAGCCAGAATGCACTCCACCGGGATAGGAGAACTAAGTCTCCCGTTGGTGGAGAAGTGCACAGGGGTCGTAACCGGCGACACCATCGTCGTCCCGGGTCTCCCTTACCCACAACTCCGGGGCCCATCACACATATAACACACATATATTCTTATACTTATCAGACTTACCAGACGGAGCTTATTCAGAAGTCATACCATGCTTATACTCACACACACTTATCAAAGCTTAACAAAGTAAATGAAAATAGATCTTAGATACACATATAAGAATTTTCAAAGCCTCTTGACAAACGAGACAAAACCCACAAAATACATATCAAAACACATATCTATATATATATATATATATATATATATATATATATATATATCGCATGCGGGTTCGAAATACAAATAGGGTTTTAGGTCATCATAACTAAAAGGAAAGAAAACCTCACCTTGACGACTAAACCGAACAAAACGGACGGGAAGCAAACCAAAGGACCTCCTCCTCAACAACGGAACGATCCTAAGATCAAAGCAAAGAGCAAGAGGAAAATTTAGACTCAAACTGAACCATATTGACAATCGGAAAATGCATATGAATGCGAGTGATGCTTATGAAGCTTAACAAATTCAACAATAATGCATACAAGTTCATATTGAACCACAAATCTCATAAATCATACTAAACGAATTCACAAGTTCCATATAACACACATATCATATCATACAACATGTTATCAAGGCATTCATATCATATAAAGAGCAACGATTGATCATGCAAGGCATATAAACGAGACATAAAGTCATAAACGCACGTTAAAGGAGCATACCTCACATATGAAACCATAATTCAAAAATGAACACATAAATCAAGTCATAAATTCATAATACACAAGTTAACATATAATACATTAAGCAAACATTGCATATCGGCCACAAATGGGACAAGAGAAAGTAATTAAAAGCAACGAAACGACTAAAGAAACTCCCCCGGGGCACTACCGTGACATATGACACGGCCATGTCCAAAACAAAAAGGAAACGGACACGACCGTGTCCGAATTTAAATAAATCAGATACCCAAGTCGAGGCCTTGACACGGCCGTGTCACTAATCAGCACAAACTGGACACGGCCGTGTCCAGTTCAAATTTCTGAAAAACGGTTTTTGGAGCAGCAACATTTTCAAAGGCAAAATCAGGGCATTTCGGGAGCAGCTCTTGGGTAACTTCTTAGGCCTCAAATACACACATAACATGCACGAAATACACACAAAATAATCACATTAAAAGGCCAAAGAATGCAGCAACAAAGATCATTTAAATCAAGCAACAAAAATAGGACAAAGAAGATCAAACCATGCATTCATGCTAAGCTACTCAAATACTCCAGGTATATGCAAATTGACACGAATTGGAGCACATTAGAACCACCAACTAATCACAAAATGCAACAGCAGCAGATCAGTTCGTACATAGCATACAAACAGGCCTCATGTTTCGATTTAGGAGTTGAAAATGGATCTAAAAGCTTGAAAGAGCAAGGTTAACATGTAAAGCAATTAGTATACAACATCTCCATGCAAATTCACAAGAATTGGAAGCCATTAACTCAAGCAACAAGGTACAAAACGTCACAGCAGTTCCAAAACAGGGGAACAGATTTCTAACCTAGGTTTGGGGCTAAAAAACTCATAATTTCATCAAAGGATCTTAAGAAGAAATCATCCAAACATCATGTACTATCAGTTAAGCATCAAAATGGAGCATAATAAGTTCATATGACTGGCTTTGAGCACCCTAAACAGCCACACACAAAACTGATGCATGGAGGGCATGAAAATCAGTCATGTTCTAACTCATATATGTAGCTGAAAAGGGGCATGAAATCAGGGGAAAACAGGGCATATTCATAGAACAACATGTATATTACATTACCAAGCGTTAGCACACGAAATTGGAGGCAAGAATTCGTCAAGAACAATTCAAAAACGTGACAGCAGTTTGGTGAAAATGAGCAGATTTGTAGCAGCAGTTCGGATTCCAGTTTCATGCTTAAAAACTTAAGATTTTCTTCATGTTATCAATGGTAGATCATATATTACACAACTAACATGAAGTATAAGTCATATATTGAGGTTAAGACGCTCAAATTGTAGCACCCGGATCGCTAGGCGCCACATCCCCCGCACTATAGGCTCAATCCACATATGAAACGGGCAATTCATACATGAACCGAAACTATAGCGAACGGGAGACAATAAAAAAAAACACAGAGCTAGGCGGGTACCCTCAATAAGAACCAAAACAACTCAGAGCAATAAAATAGCGGAAGCAAAAGCATTCAATACATATAGATACCATATTTACATATTTACTTATAGGTACCGACAAATCATACCAATACAATCTCCATTCAAGTATAATGTAAGATTTAATACAAAATAACAAGTACAAAGTATGAAGGTGCAGTGCTAGACCCGAATAAAAGACACGAGACCCTAATTCCCGCCTAGCACGAACCTGCAAAACTGAGAAGTTGAGGTGTCAGTCCAAACGGACTGAGCGAGGGGTATAAATAAATATATGCGCACTTACATGCAAGTTATAATCTCGGGTAATAATTTTAGAAAATCACAACACCAATAGTAAGAGAAAAAGGTACTATCGCCCGAGATTACCACTAATTCAGTTTATCAATTAATTCGGTTCAGTACAATCAATATGTGGCCCGGCGAGTGAGGGCAATTCTCCAACCTTGCTCCGACCGTGTGCAATCAATCAATTTGTTAGGTGATTAGGTGATCAAGCAATTATTTACTGTGCACAATTAGCAGTTTCAGTCCATCCTTCTTCCTCCGGGTGATGGTGGGATTGCAAGGCCCCACCATCCAATCAGTCTGGGCAGAGGGTACATGAATCCCTAAGCCCGGAACTCCTTCCTCCCCTAATCTCCTAGGGGGTTCAGGGGTCATCCCATTTGGTGAGGATAGCACTCGAGTTACCCGTCAGCCCATGCTTCCCCGGTTGGCTCGAGCCACTATCCTCGGGCCCACAGTGCAATTCAATACTCGCCCAATACGATCAATCCGTCAATCAATCAATCAATTTTATCAAATCATTTGAAAGTCATAAGGTTCGCAAACTACAAATATATATATACATTTTGGTCGAAATAGTCACATAGGGGTTGTAAGGGTTCTATTTATCTAGAATTTAAACCTCACCTGACCCGACGACCAAAAGAAAGCAAGAGGGCACTCTACTGAGCGGGCTCCTCAAAACCGGGACCGTGATCTTGAAATGAATGAAGAATGAGATGAGATGAAGAGATGAAGATGTTGATGCTTCTAGCTCCAAAGTTCCTCAAAATAGCTTGAGATTAGTTGAAATCTTCCTTCTTCTCTCTTGAATGTGTAAGGACCGATCCTTAGGGTGTGTATGTGTGATGTTCTTGTGTGTATGTGATGTATGAGAGCGTTGGAAGAGATGCATATACTAGATATATATTATATCATCCACTATCTAAACATATGTCCCAATTTTCAAACAAGTCCCTAGGTTATTTAAATGAATGCAATCAAGTATTATCCCTACCTAAAAGATCCATTAGCTCCAAACCAAGTTATGCAATTGAGTCCATCAATTCATGAAATGATCAATTAAAGTCACATAATACAATTAAGCACACTATCACTTAATTCATGAATTTCACATTAAAATTAATTCATATAAATATAGAGAATTGTATAATGCACACAATATTATAATGAAATCATAATAAGCAAGTAAATGTATAACTTAAACTCCCAACTCCCGAAGACCCGCACGTGGCGTGCTTACCTGAACTTCCGGAATTTGGGGCGTTACAACTCTCCCCCCCTTAGAAGAATCTGGTCCCCAGATTCATTGATCGGATGAAAATACCTCCGGGTGAAATTTCTTCATCTTCTCTTCCGGTTCCCAAGTCATCTCCTCAGATTTGTCACTTCGCCATAACACCTTCACCATAGAAATATTCCGATTCCTCAACTCTTGATGCTTTCTGTCCAATATTCTGACCGGCTTCTGCACAAAAGATAAATTCGGTTCCAACTCCACTTCTTCCACAGGGAGAATTTCGGTTTCATCTGGGTAATACTTCCTGAGTTGAGATACATGAAAAACATTGTGAATTCCGGTAAGATTAAGAGGTAGGTCCACTCGATAAGCTACTTCTCCGATTCTCTCAATAACTTCAAACGGACCTAGGTAACGGGGATTCAACTTCCCTCCCTTTCCAATTCTAGAAAATCCCTTTCGAGGAGATACCTTCAAGAAAACCCGGTCCCCCACTTCAAATTTAAGATCCCTCCGGCGAATATCGGCATAACTCTTCTGTCTATCTTGTGCCGCTTTCATCCGTTGTTGTATAATCCGAACTTTCTCAATCATGGCTTCCACTGCCTTCGAGGATTTCTCAAGCTTTCTCCCTTTCTTGACTCCTTCCTGTTTTGACCATTTCCACTCTTCCAAATCAAAGAATAACGGCGATCTACATTTCCGTCCATATAACAATTCATACGGAGCCATACCAATCGTTGCCTGAAAGCTATTATTGTAAGCGAACTCTACCAAAGGAAGTTGATCGTGCCATGAGGTTTGGAAATCCAAGGCACAAGCTCGAAGTAGATCTTCCAAATACCGAATAACCCTCTCCGATTGCCCATCAGTTTGTGGATGAAACGCCGTACTGAACTGAAGCTTTGTACCCAACAACTCTTGTAACTCTTGCCATAACTTCGAAGTGAAACGGGGATCTCGATCCGAAACAATGCTCACCGGAATACCATGAAGTCGTACAATGTCCCGGTTGTAAATCTCAGCCAACTTCCGAATCTTGAAAGACATTCTGACCGGTATAAAATGAGCAGAGTTTGTCAGACGATCCACAATCACCCAAATACCATCGAATCCACCCTTCACTCTAGGTAACCCGGATATAAAATCCATCGTTACCTGTTCCCACTTCCACTCAGGAATAGGTAACGGCTGAAGAAGACCTCCCGGTTTCTGGTGCTCGGCTTTTACTTTCTGACAAGTGAGGCAGTGCTTCACAAATTCTGCTACATCCTTTTTCAATCCACGCCACCAGTAAAACTGCTTGAGATCTCTGTACATCTTATTCCCTCCAGGGTGAATTGAATAAGCCGACTTGTGAGCTTCCTCGAGCAATACCCTTTTCAAATCATCGGGTACTACTACTCGGTTCTTGAAACGAAGAAGACCGGTTTCATCGAACCCAAATGGACTCTCCGGATCCTCTCTAACCTTAGAGACCAATCTCTGAACTCCCGGATCCTTTCCTTGAGCCTCGAACATTCTGTACTTCAAATCCGGATGAATGGAGATATTGGAAACTCGAGCTCTAATCACAATAGGCTCAACTACCTTACTTGTACCTATTTCCAAGTTTGAAACACCCACTTTCCTACTTAAAGCGTCGGCAACTACATTAGCTTTTCCGGGATGGTATTTGATAACACAATCATAATCTTCTAGTCGCTCCATCCATCTCCGTTGCCTCATATTGAGTTCCTTTTGGGTGAAAAGATATTGGAGACTCTTATGATCGGTGAAAATCTCAAACGACACTCCATACAAGTAATGTCTCCACTTCCCGAGTGCGAAAATCACGGCAGCAAGCTCTAGATCATGTGTCGGGTAGTTCTTCTCATGATCCTTCAACTTCCGTGAGGCATAAGCGACAACCTTGCCCTTCTGGGTTAATACACTTCCCAAACCCTCCTTCGACGCGTCAGTGTACACAGCATATCCCTCTGAACCCTCTGGAAGAGTTAACACCGGAGCAAAAATCAATCTCTCTCTCAAAACATCGAAGCTTCTCTCGCATTTCTCATCCCAATCGTATTTCACATCCTTCTTAGTTAACCGAGTCAAAGGAGCAGCGATCTTAGAGAAATCTTGCACGAATCTTCTATAATAACCCGCCAATCCCAAGAAACTTCTGATCTCGGAGGCGTTCTTTGGCTTCTCCCACTTCAACACCGCTTCAATCTTCGATGGGTCAACCTCTAATCCATTCCCCGAAATAATATGACCCAAGAATGAAACCCGATCGATCCAAAACTCACACTTGCTAAACTTCGCAAACAATTGATGCTCTTTCAACGTCCTTAAAACCAATCTGAGATGTCTTGCATGTTCCTCGGCTGATTTAGAAAAGACCAAAATATCATCAATGAAGATTACCACGAACTTGTCAAGAAACGGCTGGAAGATTCTATGCATCATGTCCATAAAAGTTGCGGGAGCATTTGTCAATCCAAAAGGCATGACCACGAATTCATAATGCCCATATCTTGTGTTAAAACCCGTCTTTGGAATATCCTCGGCTCGGATCCGTAGTTGATAATACCCTTGTCTTAAATCAAGCTTTGAATATACCTTAGACCCTTGGAGTATATCAAACAGCTCTTCAATATGTGGAAGAGGATATTTATTCTTAACGGTCATCCGATTAAGCTCCCGATAATCAATACACATTCTTAAAGTACCGTCCTTCTTCTTCACGAATAAAACTGGAGCACCCCATGGTGACGAGCTCGGTCTCACATACCCAACTTCCAAAAGACCATCCAGTTGTACTTTTAATTCTTTCAATTCCGCCGGTGCCATCCTATATGGAGTCTTGGAATAAGGTTCGGCATCCGGATACAAATCAATCATAAACTCTATCTCCCTTTCTGGCGGTAACGAATTCAACCTCTCGGGAAACACTTCGGGAAACTCTTTAACAACCTCCGTTTCTTCTAACTTCATCTGATCCTTGGGTTGATTAAGAATGTAAGCTATGAATCCCGTAGCCCCTTCACAAACCAATTTTCGAGCTTCCGAGAAGGATAATAAAGGCACGGTTTTAGAACTTCGACCCGTTACAATCTCTGAACCCAAACTAACTCTCTTGGCCCGACAATCAACAGTGGCGTAGTGCTTGTACAACCAATCCATACCCAAGATAGAACCATACCGAGACATAGGCAACTCAATGAAATCCGTTGAGAAAACTCGACCCTCAATACTCACCGGCACCTCTCGAAAAACCCGGTTAGTTTCTATACTACCACCAAAAGGAGTACTAACCACGTAGCATGCATCAGAATAAGTAACACACAAGGGCAATTTAATAGAAACATCACAAGAAATGAAGGAGTGAGTGGCTCCCGGATCAAATAAAGTGTATATGTTGATGCCATGAATGCAAATGATACCTTCAACAACGGCAGCCGGGTCCACGTCTGTATCATGTTCCTCGCCTTCCAAGGCATAAGCACGGGCCCGAATCATCGGCCTCTGTCCTCCAGGCGGCGGATTACGTCGATCCGGACAAGTATCCACCAGGTGATCGGCAGCCCCACAAATTAGGCATAACCCTAGACGCCTTCGACAATTATCATAATGATGTGTAGGTTGCCCGCAAAAAGTGCACTTAGGCTTCTCCGGTGGTGGCGGCATAACTGCTGGCTGAGGAGCCTTCTGGACTGGCCCTTGTGGTTTAAACTTCTTCATAGGGCCCTTAAACTGAGGAGGAGCGGTATCATAAACCATCGGCCTCTTGCCGGCATTGTAACCCGATCTTAACACGGAACCTGAACCCTGTCCCGTCCTAAAGGAAGACCTCCGTACAACAACCGAGTCTTCAACCTTAAGAGCTTTGGTAGTGGCCTTCTTCCAAGTGCTTGTGTTAACCGCTTCAATCGCCGCTTGAATATCCGGCCTCAAACCTTGTACGAATTGCATAGCCTTGTGGAAGTCGTCGCTAGCAATGTTAGGGGCGTATTTTGACAACCTCTCGAACTCGGCTATATACTCTGAAACTGATCTTCCTCCTTGTTTAAGCTCAGTAAACTCTTTAAGTCTTCTAGTGCGCGAAGATGGCGGAATAAACTTATTCTTGAACTCTCTTTCGAATACCTCCCATGTAATTTGCTCCTCGGTGGCATCCAAGACAATTTTGGTACTCTCCCACCATGAATATGCTTCTCCCTGGATGAGGGTAAGAGTACACCGGGCCTTTTCCCGAGACTCACATGGAATAAGTTCCCACACCCGTTCAACTTCTTTAAGCCATTGCTCGGCTTGAATATCGTTCCCCTTTTGAAATCTCGGCGGATGTTGATTCTGGAATTCCCTTAAAATAACGGAAATAGGGGCTTGTTGTGGCGGTGGAGGAGCTGGCGGTGCTGGAGGCACATAATCCCTTAGCCTCTGATCCATGAGTTGCACCATTGAATTTAAGAAATCTTGGGGTTGAGCTGGAGGTGGAGGAGGAGGGGTTCGATCACGCCGGTGACGACGTCGATGTCGAGGAGATCGATCCCGGTGATGTCGGTCACGAGCCATCCTGAAACTCGAACACTTTACATGCATGTTTGATTAACAAGTGCAATGAGTGTAATTACAACACACAATGTAATCCAACCACATAGTCACATAATCCAAGCACTTCAAATAGAATCAAATAAGTTCAAATAGGTTGCAAGACTCTCAAATAATCAATTAATCCTATGCCGTGCGACTTAGACTCACTAGACACGACACTAGAGCCGCGGTTTTGCAACCGGGCTCTGACACCACCTTGGGATGTAGCACCCGGATCGCTAGGCGCCACATCCCCCGCACTATAGGCTCAATCCACATATGAAACGGGCAATTCATACATGAACCGAAACTATAGCGAACGGGAGACAATACAAAAAAACACAGAGCTAGGCGGGTACCCTCAATAAGAACCAAAACAACTCAGAGCAATAAAATAGCGGAAGCAAAAGCATTCAATACATATAGATACCATATTTACATATTTACTTATAGGTACCGACAAATCATACCAATACAATCTCCATTCAAGTATAATGTAAGATTTCATACAAAATAACAAGTACAAAGTATGAAGGTGCAGTGCTAGACCCGAATAAAAGACACGAGACCCTAATTCCCGCCTAGCACGAACCTGCAAAACTGAGAAGTTGAGGTGTCAGTCCAAACGGACTGAGCGAGGGGTATAAATAAATATATGCGCACTTACATGCAAGTTATAATCTCGGGTAATAATTTTAGAAAATCACAACACCAATAGTAAGAGAAAAAGGTACTATCGCCCGAGATTACCACTAATTCAGTTTATCAATTAATTCGGTTCAGTACAATCAATATGTGGCCCGGCGAGTGAGGGCAATTCTCCAACCTTGCTCCGACCGTGTACAATCAATCAATTTGTTAGGTGATTAGGTGATCAAGCAATTATTTACTGTGCACAATTAGCAGTTTCAGTCCATCCTTCTTCCTCCGGGTGATGGTGGGATTGCAAGGCCCCACCATCCAATCAGTCCGGGCAGAGGGTACATGAATCCCTAAGCCCGAAACTCCTTCCTCCCCTAATCTCCTAGGGGGTTCAGGGGTCATCCCATTTGGTGAGGATAGCACTCGAGTTACCCGTCAGCCCATGATTCCCCGGTTGGCTCGAGCCACTATCCTCGGGCCCACAGTGCAATTCAATACTCGCCCAATACGATCAATCCGTCAATCAATCAATCAATTTTATCAAATCATTTGAAAGTCATAAGGTTCGCAAACTACAGATATATATATACATTTTGGCCGAAATAGTCACATAGGGGTTGTAAGGGTTCTATTTATCTAGAATTTAAACCTCACCTGACCCGACGACCAAAAGAAAGCAAGAGGGCACTCTACTGAGCGGGCTCCTCAAAACCGGGACCGTGATCTTGAAATGAATGAAGAATGAGATGAGATGAAGAGATGAAGATGTTGATGCTTCTAGCTCCAAAGTTCCTCAAAATAGCTTGAGATTAGTTGAAATCTTCCTTCTTCTCTCTTGAATGTGTAAGGACCGATCCTTAGGGTGTGTATGTGTGATGTTCTTGTGTGTATGTGATGTATGAGAGTGTTGGAAGAGATGCATATACTAGATATATATTATATCATCCACTATCTAAACATATGTCCCAATTTGCAAACAAGTCCCTAGGTTATTTAAATGAATGCAATCAAGTATTATCCCTACCTAAAAGATCCATTAGCTCCAAACCAAGTTATGCAATTGAGTCCATCAATTCATGAAATGATCAATTAAAGTCACATAATACAACTAAGCACACTATCACTTAATTCATGAATTTCACATTAAAATTAATTCATATAAATATAGAGAATTGTATAATGCACACAATATTATAATGAAATCATAATAAGCAAGTAAATGTATAACTTAAACTCCCAACTCCCGAAGACCCGCACGTGGCGTGCTTACCTGAACTTCCGAAATTTGGGGCGTTACACAAATAATCAGTTAACATGCATCAAACCTCCATGAAACTCAAGCTAAGACAAGGATTCAAAAAAAAATGAAATCTAACCCTAACTACTCATGCAAGCCTCCATTCCTATATTAAATCTGATGCATTTCAAGAATTTCATGGATCAAATGAAGCATAGAAGAGAGGAGAATACATAAATATACTTACCTTGAAGATTTGGAGAAGAAAGATGGTGATTTGAGCTCAAAATCCACAAAAGGGCCAAAGTTCCCTTCTCTTCTCCTCTCCTCTCTTTGTCTCGATCATTTGCAGCAAAAGGGGGGGGGGGGCGGGTGTTTGGCTCGGTTTCAAGGGCTAGGAGAAGATAAGGGATAGTTAACTCAGCTCCAAGGATCAAGGTTAGGCTTTGGTTAAGTTAAAATGGGTCCCGCCAAGAAGACTAGTCAAAGAAGGTGGCTTTAGCACAAGCTGTTCATTCCGGGTGAAAAACGAGGATCCAAATGGGCTTAGAAAAATACCAATTCAGGTTCCTTGGTTTCATCTCTTCGTTATGAGTCCGATGCATCTTCCAGAATTCGAATCCGGATTCCCGAGCTCAAGTTATGGCCTCCGGAACACGAGGCGCGCTAAAACTAGTTAGGCCCTCATGTCCCTCGTTAAATACTTAAGGTTTAAAACCTCGACAAACGAACTCGAAAACTTAAAACGAGCATGCAAACACATTCATAACTCACATATATCCGGCACATAACGAGCAAATTACGAGCATGCAAACTTAAACGTTAAAATTCAAAGTTCATAATATAAGCAATTAATTTCATATAAATTCAAATAATCCTAAAAGCATTAAAATAACACTCAAATATGTAATTAAATAATTTAAATGCGCATAAAACCCTCTCGTTACGGTGTACCTGGAAATACGAACAATCGGGATGTTACACAGGGACTTGGTGTGAGTGGTTATCCGGGTAGGCATGGGCCGACGGTGATCCCTCACACTAGTTCCAACTAATGAACGGCGTAATCGGACCTCGTTAGGAGTTAGCGAGGAATGGACGTTGAGTGCCATCTGGGGAGTCATGTTCCCATGGTCGGGCCTTGCAAACCCACCACCAACCCGGTGGAAGAAGGTGTATATGTTCATGAATGTGCACGAAAGAAAGAAAGAATGAATGAATGTTCAATGAACTACACAAGGTGTTAGTTGGAGATAATGCACGCCTACTCGCCGGGCCACGAAAGACCTAAAGAATGAAAATGAATGTTATAATCCCTTTTGATGATTCTTTCTCTCGCCCACTTGGGAAATACTTCGAAAACCTCACTTGGGATTATAACTTGAATGTGAATGTTTAAATATCGTCTTATACTATACTTATGCCTCATTTTATACCCACCAGTCTCCTATAGATTGAACCCGGCTTGTTTTCAGTTTTCTTGCAGGTTTGGAGTGCTAGGCGGGAAGTCGAGTTTGTTAAGTCTTTCGGTCAAGTCAGAGTCTGTTCTTATGCATAGTGTATCATGATTTGTTTAAATTATGAAGAATATATGAATTGTATTGATTATTGCTACCATCATGAATTCTGAATAAGTTTATAGGAACAAAAAGAATCTGTAATTGATGTTCTGTGATTTTATTAAATTTCGGGATTAGGTATCTATATTAGTTGAACCCTTTACTCTTTGCTTTCCTTGTTATTTATGAATGTACTTTGGTTCCGCACCAGTATTATTTCTATTGTAATGTTTCTTTGGTTGCGAAAGTTAGCTCCCGCCTAGCTTAGCGAGTGTGTGTATCCCCGTTCGCTGTGATTTAGCTCGAGTATGGATTATCAATTTCATATTCGGGTCGGGTCTCGGTGCGGGGGATGTTGTACCTTGCGCTCGGGTGCTACGTGCTTTCAGTTGCTGTTGTGGCGCCCTCTGATACAGCTGTGGCGCTTTTTGCTTATGTGCTTGCTGTTTTTGTAGAGCCTTCTGCTGCTGATGCTGTGGTGCTACCATTGGCTTCTTTCTGGTTCCTTGGGGAAAAGATCCGGATGGTCGTTTGTTCCCTTGATAAGGCTTAGGGTTAGAAGCTCCTTGACGTGCAGTAGTTATCTTGATCCTCTTGTGGGCTGCTTCAACCTTTAGTGCCTTGTCAACGGCCCTGTTGTAGTTCTCAATATCCAAAGAAGCAAGTGCCCACCGAAGTTCGGGCTTCAGTCCATCGATAAACCTCTTTGTCTTGCGACGCTCATCATTCAGGATATGAGGCTCGTAGTTGATCAACCTCACGAACCTAGCCTCATGCTCCATTACATTCATAGTTCCTTGAACCAGATTCGTAAATTCAGCCTCTCGTGCATCACGAGTTACTTGAGGGGTGTACTTTTGCTGAAACTCTCTAATAAACTCATCCCAACTTCCTTCAACATTGTTCTCAATCCACATATGCTGAACGTGCTTCAACCAATTGTTTGCAGCTCCTTCCATAAGAAAAATAGCATACCGAACTCGTTCACGATCCTCTAGATAGATTTCCATAGCCTCAAAAATCTTCTCAAGACTAGTAATCCAATTCTCAGCCTTTAGGTCGTTCGGTTCTCCATAGAACTGAGGTGGATTCATCCTTAGAAACTTTTCCAGTGACCTTTCATTAGGAGGATTCTCTCTGATTATAAGCTCTCACAAATTGTCGTAACACATCCCTTAATTCTGGAGTTCCGTCCCGTTCAAGGGGTGGCAGTGGTGGCACACGATTCCGAGGTGTTCTTCTCGGTGGTATGTCGTTACTGAATTCATAAGCATTCAGATATATATTCGATGCATGACATATATTGATTCACAGAATCCGTAACCACGTATTCACATTTCCACGTAGTCACATATAAGTATGAGAACAACACATTCCCATAACAACATATCAGCAAGGATTCCAACATAACAGCAAAGATTCAAGATCTTCACACATATCATAAAATCAAAAACAACTGTCAGACAACATGTAAACGGGAAGAGAAGCTCGTGTAACATATCAACATATCAGAAACATGTATAACATATCTCGATACATGATCAACTATATAAACGAGAACAGAACATGTACTATCATAACAACCAGAACTGTAACATGTATAACATGGTCAGAAGTATGATCAATCCAATAACAAGAATATCAGCATGCTAACAATAAATGAAATGGCATGATCCTATCAACGGTCCTAATGTTTTCTTGAAGCAACTCTAAGACTCATGTAATGACAGTTATGGAAAGCAGTAAACAGATAATATAAAGTCGAAAGTATTATAACTGTGCAAGGTTTGGTAAAATTTACTACAGGCCACATGTTAACAGTATTAATTCAAAATGGGGAGGAACCGATACTACCGAGTTGACTCCCTTACAGGCCTTACCAATTCGTCCAACCCTACTGAAAATAACATAGTAGGTACCATGTCATCTGAACCGTCATCCGTGGTGCCAAAAATCGGGGATCATCTACCATAGCTATATATCCCCTCATCCAAAAGTCAACTCTGAATTGTCCCGGCTATACGTCCGCCATCCATAGATAGATATATATGCATCAGTACTATATACAGAAACCTCCCATCAGCAATCAACCCTGGTAACTTTGGTCCAAGGAACCCCTGGTGGTGTCATCAGAAATAGCAACGACCTCGCCCTGTCCGTGTCCTGCTGGGTCATCTCAGCCATCGTCATCATCATCATCAGAACCTCCATCGCCTCCATCGGACTGCTCCTGCATAGGCTTGGGCTACTGAGAGGCCTGACTGACGTCCTGACCCTCGACCTCCTCAACTGCCTGCTCATCGGACAAGTGATAGGTATCATACAAGCGAGCTCTCACGCTTGCACGGTAGTGCTGGTGACGCTCCATAACTCAGCAATACGAGCAGCCCTCTGATAAGCAATATGAGTCATCTCTGCAGCATGCTCATCAGCAATGTCCCTATGAATCTGGTACTGCAGTGACTGATCCTGATAGCGCATAGACTCCAACCTGACCTCACGGGTCCTCTGATACTCCTGAAAGTAACCATCTCTCTCAGACTCGAGATAGTGCACAACTCTGTTAGGATAGGAATATCTAGGTCTGCCACTGCTCCTAGACCTGTGCCAGGTATAGAAACGAGTGCCTCCACGGAGAGAAACTACCACAGTACGCGGGGCCTCAAACTGCTTAAAGAAAGCCTCGTCCATTTGCTGATGATTAGGATCACGATGCGGCTGAACTGCCATGGCTACACAGAAGATACCACAGATATGAAATCCAGATAACAGAACCATGCAATCCCCAAATATCCTGTCTCGATACAATATGATCCTGGATGCAATGCGTGAACAATCCATGATGTAACATGAGAGCAATCTAGGTTAAGTCTCTTCTTACTTAACCCGACGCTCTGATACCACCTGAGGCCATAAAGCCCCCACCCGTACCCAACATGAGGAGAGCGGTGTCTCAACCCCCGCACCGAAGCACCTCTCAAGTAATAGTAAGCCATCACTCAAGAAATATTGCAGCGAACAACTATCTATCTTGGAACTATACGTGTATAACGATGTGTCTATGCAGCCGAAAAACAGAGTATTTTAAAACTTTTCCGAACATGTGCGTGATGGCATGTAACAAGAAAGAACATATTTATCGTACAAGAGAGACTTGTCATATCAGAACATATAACATATTCACAAATAAGCACCGATATAGCAGAGTTCAAGGTATCGCTAGCAGAGTAGCAGAAAGAGTATAACAAAGATACTCAAGTATTCAGAAACATAAAGTAATGCACCTATAAAACATATGCAGGACAAAAAAGAGCAAGATACTAAGTCCTGACTGAAACAAAAATGACAATCTAGAGCTTCAAGATACCTATAGACTGCGGCTGCAAGACCTAAAACCACGAGGCAAGAAAACGGGAAAGGTATTAGTCAAAAGGACTAAGTGAGAGAATACTTTAAAGAAAGTACTGAGTGATAAAGAACTTGAAGTAAAGTTCAGAACTTTTAATGCAATGCTTTTAAAGAAGAACTTGAAACAAGTTCGATTGATAAAACTATTTGAATTCAATGCGGTAAAAGAATTCGTGTTTCAAAACTCTTTCATGAATGCAATCACAGGCGCACACATATGTTGTAGATGGTTCATAGCTCTTTCATAAAACGGGATAAGGGTAAAGTGAATTTTTTCAAATATGAACCATCCTTTATGAAACAGAATTTTGCCCGCAAGCTAGGCTCCCCCATCCTTACTCCAGAAAACATGATGAAGTAGAGTATCGGACCAGGATCAACAATAACTCCACATATAGTAGAGCATCGGACCATTGTCAATAATACCCCACCAACACATACAAACATGCACCATCCTCCACCGGTTGTCACTTCGGGTAGCTAACCCTAGGCGACCTGTAAACATGTAATGGGAATAGATTTGCGGTTCATTCCCAGACAGGTTGTCCTGACTTAACAAACCTCCTGTTCAAAGTCGGTGTCAATTGTCTAATTGTGGCGGCTGGTATTAGTGATGTCGTTGTGCACACCTCCCGAAACATCACATCTACACATAACCGCCGGGCCCAAACTGTAAACTGTATGCTTGCATTTCCGAATTAGCAGTGACCAGAGTACCACTCCGGGTGCTAATTATAACATGTGAAACTGTAACTGTAACATGTGATGCTGTATGTAAAACTGTTTGTAAAACATAAAAAAGTATCTTTAAAACTTGTAAAACTATCTGTAAACATATAAAACTGTCTGTAAAACATATGATGCTGTCTGTAAAACATGTGAAACTGTACTTTGGAAACCTATGCAGAACATGTAACTGTCTTTGATCAAGGTATACTATTAAAGTATGAATGATCCTTTCAAAAGAATGTCCCGATAAATGGGATACTTCAAAACGAGGTTTAGCTTTGAATTTCAAAACATAAGATACGATAGTAGAATCATGGTTCCAGTTGGAAAATGTTTAAACTTCACCTCACCTAATAGTAACAAAAGGTAGGTAGACAGATTATGTGGTGTCCTGGGGATCCCAGTGCTCGACTTTAACTCTTGTAGGTGGTGTACCAGGGTGAGCTTAAGAACTAAGACCCACTACTAACCATGATGCATATGAAACAAATGAACAAGGAACATGTAACACCAGAGAGTAATACCATTTAAGGTATTCAAGAAAGGTAACACGCAAAGGAATACGTTAAAGTGAGTTACTCTTAACGTGGGACTATGATCTTAATATAACCGAGTAAGAATTAATCAAATTATGAATCTTATCACAAGACCTTAGGTTATGAAATAAGTCCTCGATAGAAAACACATTTTAGACCCTGGATTTGAAGTCCCTAGGTGTAACATCCCGATCTCTCGGATTTCCAGGTACGTCATAACGAGAGGGTTATATGAGCATTTATATTATTTAATTAAGTAATTGAGTGTTATTTTAATGCTTATATGATTATTTGAATTTATATGAAATTAATTGTTTATATTATGAACTTTGAATTTTAAACGTTCAAGTTTGCATACTCGTAATTTGTTCGTTATGTGCCAGAATTCAATTAAGGTTTTTGTGAAATTTTGATATGCTTGATATATGTGAGTTATGAATGTGTTTGCATGCTCGTTTTAAGTTTTCAGGTTCGTTTGTCGAGGTTTTAAACCTTTGGTTTTTGACGAAGGACATGATGGCCTAACTAGTTTTAGCGCACTCGTGTTCCGGAGACCATTACATGAGCTTGGGAATTCGGATTTGAATTCCGGAAGAAGCGTCAGACTCACAACGAAGAAAGGAAACTTTTAACCCAGGTTAGGTATGTAACACCCCAAACGGAGGATGCCACATCCCCCGCACTATAACCCAGACCCGGAACATGAAATGAAAGTCCATGCCCGAATCCGAATCAGAGCGAACGGGAGACCAACTCACACACTAGGCTAGGCGGATCTAACTTGACCAAAACTCAGAGTGCGGAAGCAATTAAAACCAACAACAATAGATAGCGGAAGCATTTAAAACAAAATATGCAAAGCAGGTGACGGGTTCAACTAGCATAAATCCCTAGTCCCGAATATCAACATAAAGTAATAATCATCAAGTGCCACAAGGGGCCGAATGAGAGTGCCACGCAGGGTTACCGAATAGTAAAGTATAATATCAAGTCTACGAGTCAAAGCATAAGTAAAGTGTATGAAAAGACAAATACAAATAGAAAAACTAGACCGACGAAGTGCAACTCGAAGGACTCACTTCCGCCTAGCAAACGCCAACAACCTGCAACTAAAAGTGTAAATGAGGGGTCAGTCAACTTGACCGAGTGAGGGGGCTAACGCACACCCACATTATATATATATATAAGGAGCATAGCACAGAATAAAAAGGATGGACTCATGAACCGGGGATAGGTGTTACATACCAAAACGTTTTGAAAGAACCCGAATAAGATATAGATATAAATTTAGGAACCATTTTCCAGAAAGACTCTATCCCGATTCATAATTCTATAACATAACATAATCAACTGCTCGGCGAGTACGAGCTTCCCAACTTTACTCCTCAGAACATAAATCACAATCAATCCAACCGCTACACCAATGATGGAGGGGATGTACAGTCCCCAAAACCATCTATAATAACACCGTCTAAAATAGACTCGATCTCAAGAGGGTAGCGAACCCACAAGAGTCATCCCCGGATAAAACACCGAAGGCTCAAGATATCACGCCTCCCTCATCACCCTAAGGTCGCGCAATGATATCTCAAATGGAAACTAGCACAGTGGCTTATCCGACGGCCCTATGCCGTACCGGTCTCCACTCGTACCAGCTCCTGGATCCACATACAGAACAGTACATAATAGAACAGATACCATATATCATGGCTAACTCGCTACAGAATCATAACACCACTGAATTTTCCAAAATATCTTACATATGCCTCAAAAACAGGTTTTTATATTTACACCCTTCCTACGCGATGGAACTTTAAGCCTCATGACCTCCATCCACGCAGGACTCACACAAGATCATCAACATATCATATTCAGCACATACATATCTATAATAGAGTATACTCGCATGCAAGGGTAGAAATCAACATGTAAAGGCCATAGGTCACGTAACTATATAAAATCCTAAACCTCACCTCGTAGTAGTAGAGTCTGAAAGTGTGAAGGGTCAAACACTCTAAACCTCGGACCCATCGGTACCACCAAACTCTGTGACAAGACATACAGAAGCCCAGACTTAGACTCTATATGAACCAAACAAGACGCATGGCGTTGCTCAACGTGATCGTGGTTATGCATAATTGTTCATGTTGTGCTTGGATGAGGTGTCGTGGTCATTCAAGGCAAATCAATGCTCAACAAGGTCATATTTACAAGCAACCATCATGCAATTCCATATCAAAATATGCAAGATCAATTTAGGAAGTCAATGTATTCAGAAAATGCATATTAAATCATCCAATATCACAGGGTTCAATTATAATATTAGAATTAAGCATCAAGTTATATAGTGCATAAGTAAGAGCAACTTGATCACATAAACATACAAAGTCGTTGTACGTAGATGACATGCTTGATACAATTAAAGAGTGCATCTAATTCACTTAAGATCATACTTTACAACTTCACAACATGTTTAGTACACAAGCTCAAGTCACATTCATAGTTTCATAATATTACACTTACATCCCCTAAGTCATTTATAAAAGTTTAGAATCATTACACATATATCCCCTTAGTTGATTACTAAGCATAATTGTTCATTTAAAGTGTTTATACAATTATTCAACTAGGAATTAATTATTTACAAAGGATGACAATTATCAATTTATCGTAATTCATAATATACCATTTTCGAGTAGTAAGAGTAAATCAAGATATTACAATTCTAACTCCTATCATGCATCAAGTCTCAAGTTGTTCAAGCATCTTTCATGTATCTCAATTTAATATTGGAAACACAATTTACAACAAACATAACATTGAGAACGTATCAAATTCATATAGAGAAATCACAGCATGTTCGTTCTTCTAAAATATTATTCAAGTTCATTTAGTCATATAAGAGATTAGTTTCTAATTATTATACTAACACCCCTTCATATCTAAACACAGTATAAATTCATCAAATCGGGATTCAAATTGTAAACCGAAACATTCATGCATATCAAAATCCATTCAACACATGTTTTCATATACGATTAGAATACATCTCGATCAACAAACCAACAATAACCAATTTATTTGCACTTAAAACAATTAATTCAAATAATCACAATTAAGCAAAATAATTCGTAATAAATAAACCGAGTGTCCGATTAACGAACGGAAAGTGGCGTTGAACTCACCATAACGAGACGAACATTCTGACCAAACGCCGTCGGAACGCCACCACTGTAGCTACTGGAATTTGGCCGGACCGCCGACAAGCCGCCGTCAAAAGTCACCGGAAAAATCCCAAAAAATCAGTCCTGAATGAAGTCTTCGTTCCCGTTCCGAATCCTCTATCAATTTCTGGAAATTCCAAGCCGATTATCCTAGATCTGAAATCTAAGAACACGAAAACCCTAAATCTTCAAACTCAAATTACTTCCAAACCGGTGAACCAAAATGCGATCCGAAAGAGGTGTTGTCTTACCCATGACGAGCTCTTCGAAAGCCCTAAGGTAGCTTTCCGGAAAAATCCTCGGAGCTAGTGCCGCCGTTGCACCGCCACTTTGCCACCGCCAATCCGCCGCCAAACCACCGAATCTGGAGTCGCCTGATCACAGGTCACTAGTTCTCGTCGTTTCGAACAACTTTTGTGAAGATCCCGAGACCAAAAGATAGCCGTAAAAGGCCCCCGTTGGCCGCCAAAGTTTCTGCCGCCGCCGCTACAGTAACTCGCGCTGCCGCCGCGAGCTTTGGGCGGCGCGTGCGGCGCCGTCTCTCCTCCGATGGCCGGGCCGACAACGTCATCCGCTGCGCCGGGAATTCCTCTTGCTGGTTCTTCGGCGCGTGTACCAAGGAAGTGGCCGGAAAACGCCGCGAAACGCCGGCGAAGTGGCGGCGGTCTGACAGCTCCGCCGTTGCTACTGAAATCCGGCCATAACTCCGCGACCGTTCGTCATTAGGCCGTGAAATTGGTACTCTTACGTCGGTCTCGCCGAGATAATCGAAATGGACTATTCGTTTGTTGAATTCCGTCGAGAAACGATCGAGTTATGGGCTCGTAACCGAAGCCGCGATAGTAACCCCCGGGAGAGAGAAAGTGGGAGAGGAGAGAGAGAGAAAAGGGATTGGGAGAAATGTGTCTTGTGCACAAGCTATATATACAACCGGGTATCCTTACCGCGTAGCAAAGATAAATATCGCGTACAATTAATCGTAAATAAAATTGGTAAAGTTACGAATAAACATTCAAACTCCGAATTAATTTTACAAATTAAAATGAAAGAGATAGATTTACCAATTAGAGTTTAATTCAATTTAATTTTAAAACCTTTCGTGCAATTTAACGACATTTCGTAAACAGATGATTGACAATTAATCTCAAGGAATTCAAGTAAACCGAAATTAAACAAGGTAAATAGTATGATGGATTTAAAATCAACTTGGCAATTATTTCATGGAGTAAATTTGAATTAAATCAAATTAGACAGTTAGGGTTAAATATGCGCGTAATTAATCAAGTTGACAATTAATCTTAGAATAATTCGAATGAACACATATTAAATTGGATTTACATTAAATCACATAATTCAAGAACTCTTAAATTAAACACACATAAGTGTAGAGACTTACTTGTTGATGTAGTAAGAACACCCTTCGAGAAAACGGGGCGTCACAAGGTATTTTTCTAAGCCCATTTGGATCCCCGTTTTTTACCCGGAATGAACAGCATGCACCATAGGAGCCCTCTTTGACTAGTCTTACATTTGTAGGCCCAAACTAACAATACCTAAGCCTTAAGCTTGGTTTATATAACCTTGATTCATCCCTCTCTCTCCCTTATCAACAAAAATTCGAACCACGCACTCCTAAGAGAGAGGAAAAGCTGCTGCAATAGAGAAGAAGAAGAGAAAGAAGGAACCCTCCTTAAAGCTTGATCTCTTCCATACTTCATGAACTCTTGAAGGTATTTATATTTTCAAATTCTCCATGATTATATGATAAATTTGATCCATGAATTACATGCTTTAATTGAGATTTAATATGAGTTTGGGAGTTGACATGAATGGGAAGGGTTAGAAGTCATTTCTTGATTCTTTGTCTTAGATTGAATTTGTGGCAGATTTGATGTATCTTTGGTGATTATATGAACTTCTTTGCTTCCATTGTTGATTTATACTTCATGATAGATGTGTTAGGGTTCTTTCTTCTTTGATAACTTTGTTGAAACCTTGAGCTTTTAGCCATGAAAGCTAAAATTCCAACTGCTGCTGCAAATCTGCTCATTTTTACCGAACTGCTGTCATGTTTTTTAGGTTTATTTGATGAATTCTTGCATCCAATTTCGTGTATTAATGCATGGTTATGTGTCCCACATGTTACTCTATGAATAAGTTTTGTTTTGCCTCAATTTCATGCTTCATTTCAGTTGCAAATGTGAGAATATATCCTGCTCTTCCCGGTTTGAACTGCTGTCAGAATTTTACTTCGTTTCATGACTTTTTGAGCTCCATTTCGTGTGAAATTGCATGAACATGAAGTATATGAGTTGCTCTACATGCTAGATATGTGTTTATAAGCTTTTATGCCCTCTTTTGCACTGTTTTCATACATCTTTTCAGCTGCAATGTGAGAGTATGGCCTGCTTGTATTTATTCCTTCCTTGAATCGATTTTGTGGGGCTGTTTTAGAGTTGCTTGTTGCTGAGTTTTGGTGCATGATTTGGTGTTGATTTGATGTGTAATTCATTCATGTTATGTGTGTGTTTGAGGCCTAAGAAATCCCCCTAAGCTGCTGCACGAAATGCCCTGCTTTTCCTTCCAAAAACCGAACTGCTATGCTTTGTTTCTTTTCTTGCCGAGGATCATGACACGGCCGTGTCCATAATGAACTACAACATGACATGGCCATGTTGTATTCTCAAGTTGGGCATCTGATTTTATTAAATTCGGACACGGCCGTTTCCTTTGTGTTTTGGACATGGCCGTGTCATGTGTCAAGGTGGCGCCCCGGGGGAGTATCTTTCGTCGTTTCATTGCTTTTAATTACTTTCTCTTGTCCCATTTGTGGCTTATATGCATTTTTAACTTGATGTATTATGTGTTAACTTATATATTATGAAATTTATGGCTTGATTTGTTTGCTCGTTTCCGAATTATGATCTCATATTTGAAGGATGCTACTTTAACGTGTGTTTATGACTTCATGTCTCGTTTATATGCCTTGCATGATCATTCCTCGCTCTTTATATGATATGAATGCATTGATAACATGTTGTATGATATGATATGTTTGTTATCTGGAACTTATGAATTCGTTTGACATGATTTTTGAGACTTATGATCTAATATGAACTTGTATGCATTATAAGCTAACATATTATATTGATATGCATCACTCGCATTCATACGCATTCGCCGAGCATCAATATGGTTTATTTTGAGTGTACGTCTGTCGCTTGTTCTTTGTTTTGCTCTTAGGTTCGTTCCGTTGGTGAGGAAGTGGTTCGTTTGATCTCTTTTGGTCCGTTTTGTTGGTTTGGTCGACAAGGTGAGGTTTTCTTTCCTTTTAGTTATTATGACCTAAAACCCTATTTGTATTTCGAACCCGCGTGCGACTTATATAAATATATATATATGCATAGATATGTGTTTTGATACGTATTTTGTGGGTTTTATCCCGTCTGTCAAGAGGCTTTGAAAAATGCTTTTATATGTATCTAAGCTCTATTTTTGTTTATTTTGACAAGCTTTGATAAGCGTGTGTGTTTAAGCGTGACAAGATTTATGTATAAGCTTCGTGTGATAAGCGTGATAAGTGTAAGTTTGATAAGTGTAAGTGTAAGTTTGGGCCCCGGAGAAGTGGTATGTGATCCCGGGTCGACCCTGGGGTTGCCGGGCTCTCTCATCAACACGACTCCACCAACGGGAGGCTTGGCTCAACCTCGAGAGGTCTAGAGGAAAGCGGGTTCTCTAATGTCGGCGGGTGCATGTGTCATGCCCCGTCGAAGGAGTGGGCGGGATCCCCCGACTCAATAAGTTTTAAGTGTGGGGGTTGAGAGGGGCACCTCTCTTCCCCAAACGGTTTTGGGGTGGGATTGATTTATGATTTGTTTTGTTTTTGCCTGGCCTTTGCTTATGGAGTAAGTGGGTTGAATTTCAAGATTTCGGTACATTATGTTTTGTTTATGGTTGTGAAACGGGGGCGGATTTCTAAACTCTAAAACTTGATTGATTTTGGCCTTCGGCCTCAAACTTCTTTCTTTATATATCTATTACCACGGGGTGAAATGTTTTAGAATGCAAAAACTGCGCTCGGTCCATGAACCCTTTCATCTTTGTATATGCTTTGCTCTTATGTATATGTATGGGTGCGTGTGTGTTAGCCCCCTCACCAGTCTCTAGGACTGACCGTCGTTGTTTCTCTCTTTTTTTTCCCGTTTTGATTTGAGTTAGCAGGTTTCCGTTTGGGATTTGGAGCTAGGCGGTTGTCTTTGACTCGAGGTTGAGGATAGCTTGAGTCACATGTATTATAGCTTTCTTTATGTATTTTTCTAAGTTTTGATATTTGTATAAATATGCTACTTAGTTCTGTCCTGGGATTCAGTTTTGTGTATTTGCCTTGTGCTAAAATTTTATAAGTGTTATATGGAGAACAAGATATGATTTGTGCTTGTATGCTATAAGTTTTTATTTGCTGGCTTCCGCGATTTTGTTTCTTGCGCGCTCTGAGTAGGGTCTGGACTGCCTAGCTTAGGTTGGTTTTTTGTTTGTCACCCGTTCGTCGTGGCTCGATGCATGAACGGAGTCCCCATTTCATTTCATACGTTAGGCTATGGTGCGGGGGATGTGGCGCCCTTCGCTCCGGGGTGTTACATGTAACACCCCAAACGGAGAAGTGCCACATCCCCCGCACTATGACCCAGACCCGGAACATGAAATGAAAGTCCATGCCCGAATCCGAATCAGAGCGAACGGGAGACCAACTCACACACTAGGCTAGGCGGATCTAACTTGACCAAAACTCAGAGTGCTGAAGCAATTAAAACCAACAACAATAGATAGCGGAAGCATTTAAAACAAAACGTACAAAGCAGGTGACGGGTTCAACTAGCATAGATACCTAATCCCGAATAATAAATCAACAAACAGTGACGGGTTCAACTAGCATAAATCCCTAGTCCCGAATATCAACATAAAGTAATAATCATCAAGTGCCACAAGGGCCGAATGAGAGTGCCACGCAGGGCTACCGAATAGTAAAGTATAATCTCAAGTCTACAATTCAAAGCATAAGTAAAGTGTATGAAAAGACAAATGCAAATAGAAAGACTAGACCGACGAAGTGCAACTCAAAGGACTCACTTCCGCCTAGCAAACGCCAACAATCCTGCAACTAAAAGTGTAAATGAGGGGTCAGTCAACTTGACCGAGTGAGGGGGCTAACGCACACCCACAATATATATATATAAGGAGCATAGCACAGAATAAAAAGGATGGACTCATGAACCGGGGATAGGTGTTACATACCAAAACGTTTTGAAAGAACCCGAATAAGATATAGATATAAGTTTAGAAACCATTTTCCAGAAAGACTCTATCCCGATTCATAATTCCATAACATAACATAATCAACTGCTCAGCGAGTACGAGCTTCCAACCTCAACTCCTCATAACATAAATCAAAATCAATCCAACCTCTACACCAATGATGGAGGAGATGTACCGTCCCCATACCATCGAGAATAAACCGTCTAAAATAGACTCACCCTCAAGGGGTTGCGAACCCACAAGAGTCCTCCCCGGCCTTAGCCGAAGGCTCAAGATACCACGCCTCCCTCATCACCCTAAGGTCACACAATGATATCTCAAACGGAACTAAGCAAAGGATAAATGCCCCGACGGCCCTAACCGTCACGGGGGTACCCATTCCGCAGCTCACCAGGATCGATCCACACACAGATCACAACGGATCACAACATGACAGATCACGACGGATCACATACGCCATTCTTTCATGGCAATCTCGCTACAGAACATAACGTAAAGTACTTTTCAAAACAGCTTACATATGCTTTCATATTTAATTTTCCAAACAGAGTTGATTCAAAAGGTCATAAGCATATCATATTCAACATATACGTATTTATAATAGATATACTCGCATGCAAGGGTTGAAATCAGCATATTAAGGCCATAGGTCACATAACTATACAAAATCCTAAACCTCACCTAAGAAGCGACGAGATACCAGAACTGACAAGACGAATGTATACTTGATTAGGTTGTCTCCACCCTGGAGATCACTGTACAGAAAAGGGAATACATTGTACTCATGAGACAAGACTCGATCATGAAACCACATAGACGCACGACAATGATTGTGAGTCGAGGTGAAGTAATATGAAATGGTATGCATAGGTGTCCATGTTGTGCTTCTAATGTGGTGTCGTGGTCCATTAAGGCATATCAATGCGCAACAAGGTCATATTTACAAGTAGCAGGCCCAAACATAAGTGTAAGATGAACTCAAGTATCATACAACATTCAATGTTCCCAACATACTTTATATCTTTAGCGATTCACAAGGTTTGAAAATATTACACTTAGCACCCTTGAGCAAATTATGAAGATTTGGAAACATTACACCAGCACAAGTCCTTCGACAAATCCATTATCCAAGCTGGCAAGAATTAAGTCCTTTTTACCGAGTTGGCATATATCAATTTATGTTTAATTACATCTATGGAAACATACAATTACGCGGACCATAAAACATTTGTTGGATGTCTTAGAAAGATGCTTGAATACAATTTATTAAGCTCACTTAACAACTCCAATAAATAATCCAATTTACACATGTATTTAGGTGTCCACATATTTCGACATAAACAACTACTCACAATTCAATTTATTTAAACAAGTTTAAACTCAATTTAATTCAAACTATAAGAATTCATTCCAATTTGAATATATGTTCCCAAGGATCATTCATACTTAACAATGAAGTTGTACAACCCATTACACATTCTCATCATATAACATAATCAAGCAACAAGCTAATTTTCTCAAATATGTTCATAATTCTATACCGATGTACACATACGGCTGTTACCCAGATTTATGAATAACCAAATCTAACACGTTTCAATTAAAAGAACTCATAGCTTTTACTTGAACTAATACAGATTACACAACCCACATAAATACTAACAAATACTAGTTAGATGAATTAATTAAATCGACCTAACACACTGATTTCAATTACACGTTAACCAACTCAACTTATTATACAACCAAATTTGCAATTCGGCATCATCAAAGCTCCAAAATTTTACAGCAGTTCAGTTTATATCCTTAACAGCTCCAATTATCCAGAAATCAGATCATTTTATAACCACACGAGTAACAACCAGTAATTTAATCATCTAATTAAGTTCAATTAACTGAATTAATTAAACTAATGCATTGTTTACAATTAAGTATGAAATAATTTATGCAGAGATTGGAAATTACAATTTAAAAAAAGAGTAGCAGGGCGTTTGGTGGTGGTGAAATCCGAAGGTGGCGGCTGGCGCTGGAGGAGACGATTTCCAGGATTTGCGAACCCGGGCTGAATCCGCCCAACGGCGGTGCTGCTGGACCCTTTCTTGGCAGAAAGCCTGGAGGCGACGGTCTTAGGGTCTACCCCTTTTTCCTCTGGAATGAAAGAGAGAAGATTGAGGGTAGTGTTGATGGGCTGAAATGGAGAAATAGAGAGAGATGTACCGGCGACGATTTAGTGGTGCATCTGACGGATCTGGGGCGGAGTGCAGGCCTTCTTTCTTGTGTAAGGTGGCGTGATGGCGGTAAAATAGCGGAATCAGGTGGGAGTCGTTCACCCCTGTTCAGTTCTGAGTGAGGGTGGTGGTCCGACGGTGGCTATCTGGTGGTGCTGCGAAGTCGCATTGGTGCAGGTGGAACAGAGGCGGTGGCGGAAAGGCGGAGATGGGGAAGCTGTTGTGCCGTTGTTGCTGAGCTTATAAGGCTGAGATGGGTGGTCTCGCCGGAGAAGAAGGCATTGCGGTAGTGACCGACGAACTGACTGCTAAGAGAAGGAAGAGGGGTGGAAGAAGGAGACGACGGTGATGCAGTGTCATCGCGGCAAAGATGTTGTCGACGAGCGAAGGTGGTCGATGATGATGGCTAGCGGCGGTGGAGGGCGGACTCGAGACAGTGGTTCGGTGGGGAGCAGACTGTTGCGCCTTTGCCGCTGCTGAAGACGGAGGGGAAAGGAATGGGAGAAGAATGAAATGAGATGGGCTAGGGTTTCTCGGTACAAAAAGGGGATCCCAAATTCTAAAATTACAAATAAGCCCCCCAAGAGTTTAAGTCATACGATTGAGTCCCAAAGTTTCCAATATGATCAAATAAGTCCAATCCAAACATTTAAAATTACAAAAACAGTCCCACAAGAAATTTAATTATGCGATTGAGTCCACAGATTTTAAGTAAGATTTAGATCAAGCCCAATTAAAGTTTCAATAATTATAAAAGCAGTCCCAACTTATAATAATTATAAATTAGCCCACATAATTCCAATTAGAAAGCGAATAGGTACTAAGCACATGTTTCAGTTAAGTCCACATATTTTCATAAGATTGGAACTGGGTCAATTAAACAATTAAAACATAAATAAAGCAATTCAAACACAAGAAGAGTTGAATAAATAATAATCTAATCGTACGAAAACGACATCGTATCTTGCTCCGAAAATGCGGGGTGTTACATTACATCCTTAAGTGGTATTAGAGCTCTTGGTTGCAAAATCGGAGCTCTTGTGTCGTGTCTAGTTTGTCTAGGTTGTTTGGCTTAGGATTTCGTGTTTGTTGGCATTCTCTACATCACTTATGTTAATTATTTGATATTATTTGTGTTAATCGTTCACATGAACATTCAATGGAAACCCCGGATGCATCGATATCTTCTCGGAACTGTATTTTATTTTAGGATACTCCTTCGACATCAACAAGTATGACTGGGAAAAGAACAAGACAGACATATATTTTAGGCTACTAGCGACTTACGGATTTTGATCTCCTTAAGTGAATTTGAAATGAGGACATCAAGGCCAAAGTCTAGGTGGTCAAGAGAAGGAAGTTGAGATTTGAGGAGTCCGAGAAGAATTTTCATGAGGGAGTTCTATTTAAGAACTTTGTACAAGCACCTCCCTTCCGAGTTTGATGAAAGGAAGATTTCAAATTGAAGAATGAAAGTAGATGGATGATAATAAATGGATTGAGTCTCCTACACTACTTATGTGAAGAAAAACCGGTTTGGAGTTAGAAGGTCAAGCAAGGAATCCAAACTTCCATAATTCTCTAGAAGCTTCAATATATTAACAATGTCAGAAAAAGAAGATTTAAATGCCGAAATGGAAAGATCGTACTAAGAGGAACTAGGAATTATTTCTAACGCCGTTAGATGGGAGAAGACTTCAAGATGAAACAATTGGAAGGCAATACGAGGAAACCAAAAGACAGGAGAAATTCCTGGAAATTCAAGATTTCAACGATGCCGAGTATAAGAATATACAATTATCAAAGACGTATTTTACATCTCCTCACCGGAAGCAATTTAATATTCACAGTTTAGAGACTCGAATCACATGAAAAGGTAAATTCGAGGATTTCGTGAGGCCACAAATATCAAACAAGGAAGGATTCCAATACTGAAGGTGGGAGAATGATTCAAGCACCGAGAAATTAAAGGTATGATGAAAGTTAACCGAAGTACACGAATTTGAGATCTTCAAAGAAACGCCAAGACCTCAAGATCTCGGTTCAAGTTCAAGTTGGCACTTTGGAAATTAAGAAGATAACACCACACCCAACACTACTACTATGGTGAACGGTACATAAAGCATTCATGGCATCCCATTTCATGCATGTTTTAATATCGGGGAAACCCACGTGTTTGTTGCCTTATTCCTTGTTCTTCGGTGATTCTTGGTTACACTTGTTGCGTAATTACTTCCTCTTTTGGTTCTTGCTTATTATTTGTTTCTTTGCTTTCTTGGTTCTTGTTTGAAGTGTGCTTCCTTCTTTCTTAATTTTGCTTGTTGCGTATGTCTTGTCTTCTTAGCTCTTGCTCGTTATGTGTTTTATTTTCTTTTTGTGTTAACTCTCTTTTGAGGAGAGTTTGTGGTGTGGAATGTTCGTGAGTGTTTGGTGAGTTGTGAGGGTCGAGCTGCTTTTGGTAGGCTATTTGAAGGTGTCTTGTTTTCGTTGAAGTTGAGTGTTGCTTCCAGGAGGTCAATCAGGGACTCAATGATATTTTCGGGTATTAGATTGAAGGCTAACCCGTTAATATTCCTCGTAGAAGAACCGAGGATTGCCTCAGAGTAAGAGGTATGCTTTTGGGTGGGAAGAGGCGGTTGAAGAGAGTTGCCCAGGTATTGGCTCTTGCCTAACAGGAGCTACAAAAGGCTACCTTGTTTCCAACCGAGCATAAAGGAAGGCCTTTCTTGTGTGTTGCTTGTAGAAGAACGGTAGCCTACACCTTAAGGAGTGTAAGGTCAGGGGTTTATCCCGCTCTTGGTTTGAAGTCGTTTGAAGTTTTGAAGAACCGGTTGTTCTGGCATAAGAAAGACGTTATAGACTTTGTGTAGTAATGTCTACGTGCCAACAGTTGAGGATTCTCTTATTTGGGAAGTGGGGGCAAACGACTAGGACTTTGTGTCCGGTTCGCCAATTAAGGAGACAGGGTCTCGAGAGGTATGGGATCAGAGTAGCGCAGAGGAAGTGTGGAGTTCAACTTGTCTTCGGAGCCGTTCAAGATTCTCCTTAGGACCTGAGGACAGGTCCTTTCGAAGGAGGGGAGTTTGTAACATCCCAATCTCTCGGATTTCCAGGTACGTCGTAACGAGAGGGTTATGTAATAGGTTAAAGTGCTTGTCCCACATCGGTTTGAGAGGTGAACGAAACCTTCTTTTTAAGGGGGTGGATACCTTTCCCTTGTTGAGGCCTTTTCCCGGATGGTGATCTTAGCCATTGGGAGGAATAAAACCGTGAGGGTGTCGATTTTAGGCACCAAAGCGGACAATATCAACAGGCGGGTTTTCTGCCTGTTACAAATGGTATCGAAGCCGGGGCCCGGGCCGGTGTGCCAGCGAGGACGCTAGGCCCTCTTAGGGGGGTGAACTGTAATAGCTTAAAGTGCTTGTCCCAAATTGGTTTGAGAGGTGAACAAAACCTCCTTTATAAGGGGGTGGATACCTTTCCCTTGTTGAGGCCTTTTCCCGGATGGTGTTCTTAACCATTGGGAGGAACAAAACCGTGAGGGTGTCGATTTTAGGAACCAAAGCGGACAATATCAACAGGCGAGTTTTCGGGCTGTTACAGGTTATATGCGCATTTAAATTATTTAATTATGTAATTGAGTGTTATTTTAATGCTTATATGATTATTTGAATTTATATGAAATTAATTGTTTATATTATGAACTTTGAATTTTAAACGTTTAAGTTTGCATGCTCGTAATTTGTTCGTTATGCTCGTAATTTGTTCGTTATGTGCCGGAATTTAATGCGTTTTCATGCTCATTTTAAGTTTTTGGGTTCGTTTGTGGAGGTTTTAAACCTTTGGTTTTTGACGAGGGACATGAGGGCCTAAATAGTTTTAGCGCGCCTCGTGTTCCAGAGGCCATAACTTGAGCTTGGGAATTCGGATTCGAATTCCGGAAGAAGCGTCGGACTCAAAACGAAGAAAGGAAACTTTTGAACCAGGTTAGGAATTTTTTTAACCCCATTTGGACCCCTGTTATTCGCACATAATGAGCAGCATGGACCAAAGGAGCCATCTTTGACTAGTCTTACATTTGTGGGCCCAAACAAACCATACCTAAGCCTTAACCTTGGTTTATATGACCTTGATTAACCCCTCTCTCTCCCTTATCAGCAATAATTCGAACCACACACCCCCAAGAGAGAGGAAAAGCTGCTGCAATGGAGAAGAAGAAGAGAAAGAAAGAACCCTCCTCCATGGTTCGTGATTTTGAAGCTTAATCTCTTGAATACTTTATGAACTCTTGAAGGTATGTATATTTTCGAATTCTCCATGATTATATGATGAATTTGATCCATGAATTTCATGCTTTACTTGAGATTTAATATGAGTTTGGGAGATGATATGAATAGGAAGGGTTAGAAGTCATTTCTTGATTCTTTGCCTTAGCTTGAATTTGTGGCGAATTTGATCCATCTTTGGTGATTATATGAACTTCTTTGTTTCCATTCTTGATTTATACTTCATGATAGATGTGTTAGGGTTGTTTCTTCTTTGATAACTTGGTTGAAACCTTGAGCTTTTTGCCATGAAAACTGGAATTCGAACTGCTGCTACAAATCTGCTCATTTTCACCGAACTACTATCATGTTTTTGAGGTTTATTTGATGAATTCTTGCATCCAGTTTCATGTATTAATGCATGGTTATGTGTCCCACATGTTACTCTATGAATAAGTTTTGTTTTTCCTTAATTTCATGCTTCATTTCAGTTCTAAATGTGAGAATATATCCTGCTCTTCCCGGTTTGAACTGCTGTCAGAATTTTGCTTCATTTGATGACTTCTTGAGCTCCATTTCATGGGAAATTGCATGAACATGAAGTATCTGAGTTTCTCTACATGCTAGCTATGTGTTTATAAGCTTTTATGCCTTGTTTTGCCCTGTTTTCATACATCTTTTCAGCTGCAATGTGAGAGTATAGCCTGCTTATATTCCTTCCTTCCTTGCATCGATTTTGTGGGGCTGTTTTGGAGCTGCTTGTTGCTGCATTTTGGTGCATGATTTGATGTTGATTTGATGTGTAATTCATGCATGTTATGTGTGTGTTTGAGGCCTAAGAAATCCCCCTAAGCTGCTGCACGAAATGCCCTGCTTTTCCTTCTAAAAACCGAACTGTTGTGCTTTGTTTGTGACGCCCCGTTTCTCGATCAAGGTAAGCTTGTTACGAGAGTGAACGATTTACTTTTCTTTGCATGAATTATGTGAGTAATATGCCTTAATTGACCGTTATGCTTGAACTTATGTGGAATATATGATTTGTATGAAATACATGACTAATGGATGTGTTAATTATGTGCTCGCATTGTTCTTATTGAGCTTTGATAGCATGCTTTATGCTTAAACAAAACAATGTGCTTATTTGGACATTAAAGCATAATTTAGGGACTGAAAGGTAAATTTATTTTCCGAGCCTGAAACTGGGTAGAACTTGTTGAAATTGAGTAGATAATTCGATTACGAGTTCGTGGGTTCTTGAATTGCTCGATTTGGAGTTCGGACGAAGAAGTTATGGCCATTTTATGAAAGTCAACCTTTTTATAAGACCTATGACCCAATTCCGAATTTAGCCCAAGTTAAGACCTAATTTCACTCCTGACCCGCTCCAATTGACCCGGTTCATGACCTTAGCAGCTGACCCAAATAACAAAATCAGATTTTAACACCCAAAACCTCATTTTACGTTATTTCACAAGATTCAAACACAAACTCTCTCAAGCCTATTCATCTTCTCTCAAGAACACCCAAGAACACCTTCAACCATTTTTAAGAGGCAAAAGTGGAGATTGAAGCTGGGAATTCGAGATTAGAAGACGAGTTATTTCCTTTGATTTTCAGCTCTTGAGGTAAGGATTATGTGCTCTTTGTTAGGTTTATGTTCTTGAAGCTTTTGAACTTGAATTTGAACTAGGGTTCTTATGTGTTGGATTAAACTTCAATTTGTTATTGGAAATGTGCTTATTTTGATGTTGGGAACATTTTGGTATGAGAATTGCTTGCTCTTATGCTCTTATGTGAAATCCACCATTGTTGACCTTTGAAGCTTTTTGGAGAATTGTTGCATGCCCATGTTCTTGTATGTTTTTGCTTGATTTCGTGTTAGATTCTTGTTCCTTTAGCAATTTCATGGAGAATGTGATTAATTTCCTTGAGTTTCTTGCATGATTGGAGATTCCACCATTTTTGAGTTTGAAGCTTTGAATGTGTGAAGAAGATGAAGTTCATGTTTGTAATCTTTTGGAATTTTGATGCATATTCATTTCCTAAATGTTCATAACATGATATTTGATGTTTAAATTCATTTACGCATATTGTATTCGCTTGGAAGAATGATTTAGGAGTGTTTAGAGCCTAAAATCCACCATTTTCAAGCATATGTTCGTAAATCTGATTTGCAACAATAGCATGTTAAACGCCCGTGTGAAAAATTAATGTTACGTTTTTTTGAAGGGCCAAACGCCCGTTTGGGCACTCTCGGGTCAAAATTTTGAGTTTTTGTGATTTTGTCCATTTTGCTTCGTTTTCACTTCCTATGCACTTCTTACACCCCTAATATGTTATATATGACTTGTAATCATGTTTTCATGCATTGTAATGTCCTACATGCCTCGATTATGTGTGAGATTGTACTAAGTATGGTTTACTTGTTATCAATTGTATATGTCATGACTTGGAAGTTGTTATATGACTTATATGATGTTGTTTGATCATCATTATTGAACTTATGCTATACTTGGACATTCATTGCATCTCATGAGCATGTTTACTCTTTCTTGAAGCCGTACGTCGCCCTAATTGGTTTGAGTCGAGTCTTACCTTTGTTGGTACGTTTGTCTTGTTAGGTGGTGAGTCTCCCGTCGAGTAGTTCGTTGCTCGTGGTTGGCCTTCGAAGTTCTCGATAAAGGTGAGGAGTTAAATATTTATGAAATATTTTTCAAAACTGTGGACACCTATAGCCTTTCATGTTTATTGGTTTTGAACTCCCATTTTCAAAATGTATATTTAGGCTTTCTAAGCCAAGTTTTGTGAGCTTAGCTCGTATATTGGATATTTGCATATGGAAACAGTTTATAAGTAAAACTTAAGCTTTGGTACATGGGATAGGTACGCAAAATAGTTCTAGAACTTTTATCGTATATTATGTGCGTAAGAGTTATGTAGCGAGGTTTGTTACCCCACGCAAGGACGCTTGCTTGGTTGGATTTTAGCACTCGGGGCCAAGGTGAGTGATATTCCGGGAAGGCAAGGGCCGATGGTTATCCTCATTCAAGTTCCCACATGTAAGAAACTTGCTAACTAAGACTCCGAGGAGGTTTCGGGGTTGAGGTTGCAAGGGAGAGGCCGGTTTCATGGACCCGTCTCTTCATACGGTAAGGATGTTCGGGGGCCGTACACCCTCGACATCAATGGAGTGCTCGAACTGGCCGAGCCGGTTATGTGTGCGGTTCATGATTCGATTTTTATAAAACTTGCATTGTTTTCCAAATGAGTTTGGATCATGAGCACCTTTGTTTGAGCATGCGTTGGCCTCTTATTTTAACTATGTAATCTTCTCCTCACCGGTTCCTTTGAGCTGACCTCCTTTACCTTTCGTGTCCGCAGGTTGCATTTTGGAGTCAAGTTAGGCGGAGTCTTTTGAGAGTCTTGTTTAAGTGGTCTAGTTTGTACTCGTTATGCTTGTAGCATACTTTGTTACTTATGTCTTATGCTTAGTTTTGGGAATTATGGACTTAATATGTATGATGTTTTATTATGCTAGTTTGGACCCTGATGGTCATTAGGATGATTTTACATTCCGTGACGGTCACTTAGTTGTTGAATGAATGAATTTATGAACTTGATATTTTATGATTTAAGCTTCCGCATACTTGTGATTGTTTACTCGCTTTGTGAGTCTAGTACCACCTAGCTAGGATGTCCGTTTGTCACCGCTTGCTTCGTACTCGGCGGGTATATGGATAGCAATTCTGTATACAAGCTAGGTCCGTAGCTCGGGATAGGCGTGGATGCCCTCGTTGGGGCGTTACACCCCTATTTGGTTGGTATCAGAGCCGAAGGTTCAAAATCGGGCTCTTGAGTCGTCTCGAGTCGTCTAGGTCGTACGGCATAGGGACAATGTGCTTTCGTGTTTATTTATTTTGCTTTTGCATGACCTTATGTTACTCATATCTTGTTAATTCTTGCTTTTAAATTCATGTAGTTGTATTTCTTACTTGATATTACGTGACATTAGCATATGACTAACCAACATCCATACATGAGTGAATTGTGTAGGATGCCTCCACGTCGTCGTGACCGTTCTTCGGCTTGTGGAAACGAGCAAGATCCTCCGGGGAATAATCCGAATCCAACTCCACCGCTGCCTGTACCTAACGCAGCGGATCTTATGGCTCTTATGACTCAGTTTGTGCTAGCCGTAAATGCACAACAAGCCGCGCAAGCACCTCCTCCACCACCGGTTCCGGCTGAGAGTGTTTATGACCGATTCAGTAGGCGTCGTCCATCGATATTTTCGGGGACTACGGATAATTTGAAAGCGGAGTATTGGACCACTACCATCGAGAGGGTTTTTCGGGTTGTTACTTGTACCGAAACGGAGAAGGCTTTGTGTGCTATCGATCTTCTTCGTGATGAGGCTTATAATTGGTGGCGTAGCACCATGTCCCGCCTTGGGGTTGGTGAAGACAATGTTACTTGGGAGATGTTTGCAAGCGAGTTTCGGGCACACTACATGCCGAAACAAGCAAGGAAGCGCCGTGAGAGGGAATTCATGAATTTGGAGCAAGGGAATATGTCCGTGACCGAGTACATCGCAGAGTTCAACCGGTTATCCCCGTATGCACCCCATATCACCGATGAGGAAGACCGTAAGTGTGAGAAATTTGTGGAAGGACTTCGTGAAGAGCTAGCAAGATCATTAGCTCTGGTCCACATTGATAATTGGGCCGATGTTACCGGGTTAGCTTTGAAGGTTGAAGCGGAGGAACAAAGACTTGGGACTAAGAAGGGCTCCGTTGGATCCGGTTCGAGATTTAAGAGGACAACTCCATAATCATTTTCTAAGTCACCACAACCATCTTCTAGAGGCCGTTTTATGGGCAACAAAGGGAAAGGAAAGAAGACACCTCCGACTACACAAGGGCGTAAACCATGTGGACATTGTGATAGTATCACCCATGACGAAGATCGTTGTTGGGAGAGGCTCGGTAGATGCTTTAATTGTGGGAGCACCGGACACATAGCAAGGAATTGTACCTAGCCAAAAGCTCAAGGATCGGGCGGCATAGTGAGGCCCGTGGCACATGCAGGTGCTTATGCCTTAGATGGGGAGCAACAGAATGCCGAGATGGACCCTACCGCCCTGGTGGAAGGTACACTCCACATACATGGTATTCCCATATATGCATTATATGATCCGGGTGCATCTCATTCATTTGTTACTCCTACTATGGCTACTATGTTAAATTTGCCTCTTGCGAGTGATTCTATGCTTTATATTATGCGTTCTCCTTTGGGTGGCATGATTAGAACTGATTGCTTGTACCGTAATTTTCCGGTGAGTATTGAGGGACACGTTTACCCGGCGAATTTGATTGCTATTCCAATGAAGAAGTACGACGTGATACTCGGTATGGACTGGTTGTATGCGCATCAGGCGAAGATGGACTGTTTTGGGAAGAAGGTTGAGTTGGGTACCGGTGTGATTACGGGTTCGAGTGTTCGTGGGAGTCCGTTTATTTGTTTGATTGAATCTAAGAAGCTCATTCGTGATGGAGCTACCGGGTATGTGGCATATGTGTTGAACGGGCCTAAGGATTAAGTTCAGCTTGAACAGATGAAAGTGGCAAATGAGTTCCCCGACGTCTTTCCGGAGAACTTGGGGACTTTGCCACCGGAAGAAGAGATCGAATTTGTTATTGATCTATTCCAAGAGGCCGAGCCGTTTTCGAAGACGTCGTATAGAATGGCTCCCGCCGAACTCAAGGAACTTAAAACTCAACTAGATGAGTTATTGGCGTGTGGGTTTGTACGGCCGAGTACCTTACCTTGGGGTGCTTCGGTGTTGTTCGTGAAGAAGAAGGATGGGACACTTCATATGTGCATAGACTATCGGGAGTTGAATAGGATGACGGGGAAGAATAAGTATCCCCTCCCACACATCGAAGAGTTGTTCGACTTATTGCAAGGTTCGAAGGTATATTCGAAGCTCGATCTCCGACAAGGATACTATCAACTAAGGATTAAGGAGTCGGATATACCGAAGACGGGCTTTAACACGAGATACGAACACTATGAGTTCGTTGTGATGCCCTTCGGACTAACCAACGCACCCGCAGCTTTTATGGATTTAATGCACCGTGTTTTCAAGGCGTTCTTGGATAAGTTCGTTTTTATACTCATTGACGACATCTTGGTTTTCTCTAAGTCAGTTGAGGAACATGCTCTATATCTTCGTTTGGTACTTGAGAAGCTTCGTGAGCACAAGTTGTAAGCCAAGTTTAGCAAATGTGATTTCTGGATTGATCGGGTATCATTCTTGGGACATATTATTTCCGGTGATGGGATTTCAGTGGATCCTTCTAAGATAGAAACAGTTTCTCTTTGGGAGCAACCGAAGAATGTGTCGGAAGTAAGGAGTTTTCTTGGCTTAGCAGGATATTACCTCCGATTCATCAAGGATTTCTCTAAGATTGCGCACCTCTCACACGATTAACTAAGAAGGAAACAAAGTTTGTATGGGATGAAGCTTGTGAAGAGAGCTTTCGTGTGCTTAAGGAGAAATTAACAACGGCTCCGGTGTTGACCTTACCGGAAGGTTCGGATGGGTTTTCAGTTTACACCGATGCATCCAGTGAAGGATTGGGGTGCGTGCTTATCCAAAATGGATGGGTGATTGCTTATGCTTCGAGGAAATTGAAAGAGCACGAGTTGAATTACCCGACACACGATCTTGAGTTGGCCGCGGTGATATTCGCCTTAGCGAAATGGCGACACTATCTCTATGGAATTAAGTTTGAGGTGTTCACCGATCACAAGAGTCTCTGTTACTTGTTCACACAAAAGGATTTAAACATGAGACAACGTCGGTAGATGGAATTCTTGGAAGACTACGATTGTGTCATACAATATCATCCGGGGAAGGCGAATGTAGTTGCGGATGCCTTGAGTCGGAAAGCAAAGATTGCTAATCTTGAGGTTGATTCCGGTAAGGGTGAAACCCAGATCCTTGTTTCGCAATCGAGGTTGGCTAACATCACTATAAAACCGGATTTGAGGCAACGAATCCTAGATGCTCAATCAAAGGATGAGTGGATTCAAAGACAAGTGGCTCGGGCAAGAGCCAATCTGAAGTCCAAGTTTGGGTTCGATGACTTGGGGATGAGTGGACCGTTTATACGATGCATCCGGGTGGCAACAAGATGTACCGGGATCTCAAGAAGTACTTTTGGTGGCATGGAATGAAATGGGATGTGGCTAATTTTGTTAAGAGATGTCGGGTTTGTCAACAAGTTAAGGCCGAACATCAATTACCAGCGGGTAAGTTGCAACCGATACCAATACCCGAGTGGAAATGGGAACAAGTCACCACGGATTTCGTGACCGGGCTTCCGAGGGTTTGAAAGGGATTTGATGGGATTTGAGTTGTCGTGGATCGCCTCAGCAAATCTGCACACTTTCTACCGATTTGATCTACCGATAAAGGGGAGATATTAGCAGAGTTGTATCATCGAGAAATTGTAAGATTGCATGGGATACCCGCTAGTATCATTTCGGATAGAGATCCTCATTTCACTTCTAAGTTGTGGAAGGTTCTTACCAGATTGGGGGGAACGAAGTTAAGTTTTAGTACCGCATTTTACCCGCAAACCGATGGACAATCCGAACGGGTAATTAAGTTTCTTGAGGATTTATTAAGGGCTTGTGTATTGGACTTTTCGAATGAGTGGGATAAGGAATTGACTTTGATCGAATTCGCCTACAACAATAGTTACCAATCTTCGATCAAGATGGCACCGTATGAAGCTTTGTATGGCCGTAAGTGTAGGTCTCCTCTTTATTGGGTTCTTGAGGAATGGAAATGGATCGAGGAAAACGGTTTGGAGCGAGGAACCGATCGTGATTTGATTAAGGGGGCAATTGAGAAAGTGGAAAAGATTAAGCAACACATGAAAGTGGCACAAGACCAGCAAAAGAGTTATGCCGATCGGAGAAAGAAAGATTTGGAATTCGAAGTGGGTGATCGGGTTTTCTTGAAGGCAACACCGAGAAAGTGTTTCTCATGAATTGGAAAGGGTGGTAAGTTGAATCCGAGGTTCATTGGTCCGTTTGAGATTGTGGAACGTATTGGGGAAATTGCCTATCGCTTGGATTTGCCTCCGAATCTCATAGGAATTCATAACGTGTTTTATGTATCACAATTAAGAAAGTATTTTCGGGATAAGATGGAAACTATGCCGATTGAAGACGTACAGTTGGATCCGGACTTGACATTTAAACAACAACCGGTAAAGATCTTGGATAGGAAGGTTCAAGAGTTGAGGAATCGACAAATTCCGTTGGTTAAGGTACTTCGGAAGGATCTTAAGTCCGAAGAAGGAACTTGGGAAACGGAAGAGAAGATGCGGAGTTTTCATCCTGAGCTATTTTCCGATGGTGAATCTGGGGACCAGATTTCTTTAAGGAGGGGAGGTTGTGACGCCCCGTTTCTCGATCGAGGTAAGCTTGTTACGAGAGTGAACGATTTACTTTTCTTTCCATGAATTATGTGAGTAATATGCCTTAATTGACCGTTATGCTTGAACTTATGTGGAATATATGATTTGTATGAAATACGTGACTAATTGATGTGTTAATTATGTGGTCGTATTGTTCTTATTGAGCATTGATAGCATGCTTTATGCTGAAACAAAACAATGTGCTTATTTGGACATTAAAGCATAATTTAGGGACTAAAAGGTAAATTTATTTTCCGAGCCTGAAACTGGGTAGAACTTGTTGAAATTGAGTAGATAATTCGATGTTACTAGTTCGAGGGTTCTTGAATCGCTCGATTTGGAGTTCGGACGAAGAAGTTATGACCATTTTAAGAAAGTCAACCTTTTATAAGACTTATGACCCAATTCCGAATTTAGCCCAATTTGAGACCCAATTTCACTCCTGACCCGCTCCAATTGACCCGGTTCGTGACCCTAATAGCTGACCCAAATAACAAAATCAGATTTTAACATCCAATACCACATTTTACATTATTTCACAAGATTCAAACATAAACTCTCTCAAGCCTATTCATCTTCTCTGAAGAACACCCAAGAACACCTTCAACCATTTTCAAGAGGCAAAAGTGGAGATTGAAGCTGGGAATTCAAGATTAGAAGACGAGTTATTTCCGTTGATTTTCAGCTCTTGAGGTAAGGATTATGTGCTCTTTGTTAGGTTTATGTTCTTGAAGCTTTTGAACTTGAATTTGAACAAGGGTTCTTATGTGTTGGATTAAGCTTGAATTTGTGATTGGAAATGTGCTTATTTTGATGTTGGGAACATTTTGGTATGAGAATTGCTTGCTCTTATGCTCTTATCTGCAATCCACCATTGTTGACCTTTGAAGCTTTTTTGTGACGCCCCGTTTTCTCGAAGGGCGTCCTTACGACATCAACAAGTAAGTCTCTACACTTATGTGTGTTTAATTTAAGAGTTCTTGAATTATGTGATTTAATATAAATCCAATTGAATATGTGATCATTTGGATTATTCTAAAATTAATGGTTAAGTTGATTTTAAATCCATCATGTTACTTAACTTGAATTATTCGGTTTACTTGAATTCCTTGAGATTAATTGTCAATCATATGTTTACGAAGTGTTGTTAAATTGTACGAAAGGTTTCTAAAATTAAATTGAATTAAACTCTAATTGGTAAATCTATCTCTTTCATTTTAATTTATAAAATTAATTCGGAGCTTGAATGTTTGTTCGTAACTTTATCAATTTTATTTACGATTATTTGTACACGCTATTACTTGCTACACGATAAGGATACCCGGTTGTATATAGCTTGTGTACAAGACACATTTCTCCCAATCCCTTTTCTCTCTCTCTCTCTCCTCTCCCACTCTCTCTCTCCCGTGGGTCACTATGCGCGGCTTCGGTTACGAGCCCATAACTAGATCGTTTCTCGATGGAATTCAACAAACGAATAGTCCATTTCGATTATCTCGGCCAGACCGACGCAAGAGTACCAATTTCACGGCCTAACGACGAACGGTGGCGGAGTTATGGCCGGATTTCAGTAGCACCGGCGGAGCTGTTAGACCGCCGCCACTTCGCCGGCGTTTCGTGGTATTTTCCGGCCACCTCCTTGTTACACGAGCCGGAGACCCAGAAAGTAGACATCCCAGCGCATCGGTTGACATCGGCGGCGCGGCCATCGGAGCAGCGACGGAGCCGCACGCTCCACCTGAAGCTCGCGGCGGCGGCGCGGGTTACTGTAGCGGCGCGATTCCGCCGCTTCCGGCGGTGGTTTTCGACGGGGCTTGATGGTTTCCAAGGTTTTTCGACCCCCTGAGTTTATTTCCGGCATCAATTTCACCAGACCTTGGCCGTAGGTGGTGGTTCCGGCAACGTGTGCGGTGGCAGATTATTCGGCGGCCAACGGGGGCCTTTTCCGGCCATCTTTTGGCCTCGGGCTCTTCACGAAAGTTGTTCGGAACGACGAGAACTAGTGGCCTGTGATCAGGCAACTCCAGATTCTGTGGTTTGGCGGCGGATCGCGGCGGCAAAGTGGCGGTGCAACGGCGGCGCTAGCTCCAAGGATTTTTCCGGCGAGCTACCTTAGGGCTTTCGAAGAGTTCGTCATGGGTAAGACAATGGCTTTTACGGATCGCATTTTGGTTCACCGGTTTGGAAGTAATTTGAGTTTGAAGATTTAGGGTTTTCGTGTTCGTAGATCTGAAATTGGAGGAGATTGACTTGGAATTTTCATAAATTGATCGAGGATTCGGAACGGGGCACGAAGACTTCATTCAGGAATTATTTTTTGGAATTTTTCCGGCGACCTTCGGCGGCGGCCCGGCCAAATTCCGACAGCTGCAGTGGTGGTGTTCCGGCGGCGTCTGGTCAGAATGTTCGTCTCGTTGTGGTGAGTTCAACGCCACCTTCCGTTCGTTAATCGGACACTCGATCTATTTATTACGAATTATTTTGCGTAATTGTGATTATTTGAATTAATTGTTTTAAGTGCAAATAAATTGGTTATTGTTAGTTTGTTGATCGAGATGTATTCCAATCGTATATGAAAACATGTATTGAATGGATTGTGATATGCATGAATGTTTTAATTTACAATTTAAATCCCGATGTGATGAATTTATGCTATGTGTTTAGATATAAAGGGGTGTTAGTGTAATATTTAGAAACTAATCTTTTATGTGACTAAATGAACTTGAATGATATTTTACAAGAACGAACATGTTGTGATTTCTCTATATGGATTTGAGACGTTCTCAATGTTATGTTTGTTGTAAATTGTGTTTCACATATTAAATTCAGATACATGAAAAATGCTTGAACAACTTGAGACTTTATGCATGATAGGAGTTAGAATTGTAATATCTTGATTTACTCTTACTACTTGAAAATTGTATATTATGAATTATGATAAATTGATAATTGTCATACTTGTAAGTAATTAATTCCTAGTTGAATAATTGTATAAACACTTTAAACGAACAATTATGCTTAGTAATCAACTGAGGGGATGTATGTGTAATAATTGTAAACTTTTATAAATAACTTAGGGGATGTAAGTGTAATATTTATGAAACTATGAATGTGACTTGAGCTTGTATACCAAACTTGTTGTGAAGTCGTGAAGTATGATCTTAAGTGAATTAAATGCACTCTTCATTTGTATCATGCATGCAATCTACGTACACCAACTGTATGTTTATATGATCAAGTTGCTCTTACTTATGCACTTTATAACTCGTCATGAACTTGATGCTTAATTCTAATATTATAATTGAACCCTGTGACATTGGATGATTTAATATGCATTTTGTGAATACATTGACTTCCTAAATTGATCTTGCATCTTTGGATATGGAATTACGTGTCGGTTGCTTGTAAATATGACCTTGTTGAGCATTGATATGCCTTGAATGACCACGACACCTTATCCAAGCACAACATGAACACTTACGCATAACCACGATCATGTTGAGCAACGTCGTGCGTCTTGTTTGGTTCATTTAGAGTCTAAGTCTGGGCTTCTGTATGTCCTGTTATAGAGTTTGGTGGTGCCGGTGGGCCCGAGGTTTAGAGTGTTTGGCCCTTCACACTCTCAGACTCTACTTTCACGAGGTGAGGTTTAGTATTTTGTATAGTTATGCGACCTATGACCTTTATATGCTGACTTCTACCCTTGCATGCGAGTATACCTTACTATAAGTACGTATGTGTTGGTTATGATATGTTTATGACCTTTGTGTGCGTCCTGCGTGGGTGGGAGCCTTCGTGGCTTAAATTCCACAGCGTAGGGATATTTATATATAAACCAGTTTTTGAGGCATATGTAAGCCATTTTGGAAAATTCACTTGTGTTATGATTCGGTAGCGAGTTAGCCATGGTATATGGTATCTGTTCTGTTGTGGATCCAAGGAGCTACGGGTAATGGGGCCTCCGGGACGGTTAGGGCCGTCGGAGTTTCAACCATGTGCGTAGTTTCCATTTGAGATATCATTGCGCGACCTTAGGGTGATGAGGGAGGCGTGATATCTTGAGCCTTCGGCTAAGGCCGGGGATGACTCTTGTGGGTTCGCTACCCTCTTGAGATCGAGTCTATTTTAGACGGTGTTATTATAGATGGTTTTGGGGACTGTACGTCCCCTCCATCATTGGTGTAGCGGTTGGATTGATTGTGATTTATGTTCTGAGGAGTAAAGGTGGGAAGCTCGTACTCGCCGAGCAGTTGATTATGTTATGTTATGGAATTATGAATCGGGATAGAGTCTTTCCGGAAAATGGTTTCTAAACTTATATCTATATCTTATTCGGGTTCTTTCAAAATGTTTTGGTATGTAACACCTATCCCTGGTTCATGAGTCCATCCTTTTTATTATGTGCTATGCTCCTTATATATATATATAATGTGGGTGTGCGTTTGCCCCCTCACTCGGTCAAGTTGACTGACCCCTCATTTACACTTTTAGTTGTAGGTTGTTGGCGTTTGCTAGGCGGAAGTGAGTCCTTTGAGTTGCACTTCGTCGGTCTAGTCTTTCCATTTGTATTTGTCTTTTCATACACTTTACTTATGCTTTGACTCGTAGACTTGAGATTATACTTTACTATTCGGAGCCTTGCGTCGCATTCTCATTCGGCCCCTTGTGGAACTTGATGATTATTACTTTATGTTGATATTCGGGACTAGGGATTTATGCTATTTGAACCCGTCACTTATTATGATTGTTAATCTATTATTCGGGACTCGGAATTTATGCTAGTTGAACCCGTCACTTGTTATGATTGTTGATCTATTGTTCGGGACTAGGGATTTATGCTAGTTGAACCCGTCAGTTGTTAGGATTGTTGATATATTATTCGGGATTAGGTATCTATGCTAGTTGAACCCGTCCCCTGCTTTGCATGTTTCGTTTTAAATGCTTCCGCTATCTATTGTTGTTGGTTTTAATTGCTTCCGCACTCTGAGTTTTGGTCAAGTTAGATCCGCCTAGCCTAGTGTGTGAGTTGGTTTCCCGTTCGCTCTGATTCGGATTCGGGCATGGACCTTCTATTTCATGTTCCGGGTCTGGGTCATAGTGCGGGGGATGTGGCATCCTCCGTTTGGGGTGTTACATTTTTGGAGAATTCTTGCATGCCCATGTTCTTGTATGTTTTTGCTTGATTTCGTGTTAGATTCTTGTTCCTTGAGCAATTTCATGGAGAATGTGATTAATTTCCTTGAGTTTCTTGCATGATTGGAGATTCCACCATTTTTGAGTTTGAAGCTTTGAATGTGTGAAGAAGATGAAGTTCATGTTTGTAATTTGTTGGAATTTTGATGTATATTCATTTCCTAAATGTTCATAACATGATATTTGATGTTTAAATTCGTTTACGCATATTGTATTCACTTGGAAGCATGATTTAGGAGTATTTAGAGCCTAAAATCCACCATTTTCAAACATATGTTCGTAAATCCGATTTGCAACAATAGCATGTTAAATGCCAGTGTGAAAAATTACTGTTACGTTTTTTGAAGGGCCAAACGCCCGTTTGGGCACTCTCGGGTCAAAATTTTGAGTTTTTGTGATTTTGTCCATTTTGCTGCGTTTTCACTTCCTATGCCCTTCTTACACCCCTAATATGATATATATGACTTATAATCATGTTTTCATGCATTGTAATGTCCTACATGCCTCGATTATGTGTGAGATTGTACTAAGTATGGTTTACTTGTTATCAATTGTATATGTCATGACTTGGAAGTTGTTATATGACTTATATGATGTTGTTTGATCATCATTATTGAACTTATGCTATACTTGGACATTCATTGCATCTCATGAGCATGTTTACTCTTTCTTGAAGCCGTACGTCGTCCTAATTGGTTTGAGTCGAGTCTTACCTTTGTTGGTACGTTTCTCTTGTTAGGTGGTGAGTCTCCGGTCGAGTAGTTCGTTGCTCGTGGTTGGCCTTCGAAGTTCTCGGTAAAGGAGAGGAGTTAAATATTTATGAAATATTTTTCAAAACTCTGGACACCCATAGCCTTTCATGTTTATTGGTTTTGAACTCCCATTTTCAAAATGTATATTTAGGCTTTCTAAACCAAGTTTTGTGAGCCTAGCTCATATATTGGATATTTGCATATGGAAACAGATATAAGTAAAACTTAAGCTTTGGTATATGGGATAGGTACCCAAAATAGTTCTAGAACTTTTATCGGATATTATTTACGTAAGAGTTATGTAGCGAGGTTTGTTACCCCACGCAAGGACGCTTGCTTGGTTGGATTTTAGCACTCGGGGCCAAGGTGAGTGATATTCCGGGAAGGCAAGGGCCGACGGTTATCCTCATTCAAGTCCCCACATGTAAGAAACTTGCTAACTAAGACTCTGAGGAGGTTTCAGGGTTGAGGTTGCAAAGGAGAGGCCGGTTTCATGGGCCCGTCTCTTGATACGGTAAGGATGTTCGGGGGTCGTACACCCTCGACATCAATGGTGCAAAGGATGGATTATTGTGTTTTGGTTTTTGGGAGAAATGATGGAGTGCTCAAACTCGCCGAGCCGGTTATATGTATGATTCATGATTCGATTTCTATAAAACTTGCATTGTTTTCCAAATGAGTTCGGATCATGAGCACCTTTGTTTGAGCATGCGTTGGCCTCTTATTTTAACTATGTAATCTTCTCCTCACCGGTTCCTTTGAGCTGACCTCCTTTACCGTTCGTGTCCGTAGGTTGCGTTTTGGAGTCAAGCTAGGCGGAGTCTTTTGAGAGTCTTGTTTAAGTGCTGTAGTTTGTACTCGTTATGCTTGTAGCATACTTTGTTACTTATGTCTTATGCTTAGTTTTGGGAATTATGGACTTAATATCTATGATGTTTTATTATGCTAGTTTGGACCATGATGGTCATTAGTATGATTTTACATTTCGTACTTTGAGCATTTCTTGCTGGTCCGTGACGGTCACTTAGTTGTTAAATGAATGAATTTATGCACTTGATCTGTTATGATTTAAGCTTCCACATACTTGTGATTGTTTACTAGCTTTGTGAGTCTAGTACCGCCTAGCTAGGATATCCATTTGTCACCGCTTGCTTCGTACTCTGTGGGTATATGGATAGCAATTCTATATACAAGCTAGGTCCGTAGCGCGGAATAGGTGTAGATGCCCTCGTTGGGGCTTTACATTGTTTCTTTTCTTGCCGAGGATCATGACACGGCCGTGTTCATAATGAACTGCAACATGACACGGCCGTGTTGTATTCTCCAGTTGGGCATCTGATTTTATTAAATTCTGACAAGGCCATGTCATGTGTGAAGGTGGCGCCCCGGGGGGAGTATCTTTCGTCGTTTCATTGCTCTTAATTGCTTTCTCTTGTCCCGTTTGTGGCCTATATGCATTGTTAACTTGATGTATTATGTGTTAACTTATATATTATGAATTTATGGCTTGATTTGTGTGCTCGTTTTCGAATTATGATCTCATATGTGAAGGATGCTACTTTAACGTGCGTTTATGACTTCATGTCTCGTTTATATGCCTTGCATGATCATTCGTCGCTCTTTATGTGATATGAATGCTTTGATAACATGTTGTATGATATGATATGTTTGTTATATGAAACTTATGAATTCGTTTGACGTGATTTTTGAGACTTATGATCTAATAATAACTTGTATGCATTATATGCTAACATATTATATTGATATGCATCACTCGCATTTATACGCATTCACCGAGCGTCAATATGGTTCATTTTGAGTCTAAGTTTGTCTCTTGTTGTTTGTTTTGCTCTTAGGTTCGTTCCATTGTTGACGAAGTGGTTCGTTTGATCTCTTTTGGTCCGTTTTGTTCGGTTTAGTAGACAAGGTGAGGTTTTCTTTCCTTTTAGTTATTATGACCTAAAAGCTTATTTGTATTTTAAACCCACATGCGACTTATATATAAATATATATAGATATTTGTTTTGATACGTATTGTGTGGGTTTTGTCCCGTCTGTCAAGAGGCTTTGAAAAATGCTTTTATATGTATCTAAGCTCTATTTGTGTGGGGTTGAGAGGGGCACCTCTGTTCCCCAAACGGCTTTGGGGTGGGATTGATTTATGATTTGTTTTGTTTTTGCCTTGCCTTTGCTTATGGAGTAAGTGGGTTGGATTTCAAGCTTTCGGTACGTTATGTTTTGTTTATGCTTGTGAAACGGGGGCGGATTTCTAAACTCTAAAACTTGATTGATTTTGGCCTTCGGCCTCAAACTTCTTTCTTTATATATCTATTACCACGGGGTGAAATGTTTTATAATGCAAAAACTACGCTCGGTTCATGACACTTTCAGCTCTATATATGCTTTGCTCTTATGTATATGTATGGGTGCGTGTGTTAGCCCCCTCACCAGTCTCTAGGACTGACCCTCGTTGTTTCTCTCTTTTTTTTCCCCTTTTGATTTGAGTTTGTAGGTTTCCGTTTGGGAGTTGGAGCTAGGCGGTTGTCTTTGAGTCGAGATTGAGGATAGCTTGAGTCACATGCATTATCGCTTTCTTCATGTACTTTTCTAAGTTTTGATATTTGTATAAATAAGCTACTTAGTTCTGTCCTGGGATTCAGTTTTGTATATTTGCCTTGTGTCTAAAATTTTATAAGTGTTATATGGAGAACAAGATATGATTTGTGCTTGTATGCTATAAGTTTTTGTTTGTTGGCTTCCGCGATTTTGTTTCTTGGGCGTTCTGAGTACGGTCTACACCGCCTAGCTTAGGTTGGTTTTTTGTTTGTCACCCGTTCGCCATGGCTCGATGCGTGAATGGAGTCCCCATTTCGTTTCATGTGTTGGGCTATGGTGCGGGGGATGTGGTGCCCTTCGCTCCGGGGTGTTACACTAGGTGCAAATGTCTAATAAGAAAGCACAAGTTTTATTTCATTTTTACTATTCAAAAGCACTATTCAAAAGTACTATTCACAGGTCGGGTCAAAGGGTCGGGTCAAACCCTTACTATACACACACACACACACACGACGCACACACATACCATGCACGTACACACGCACACACACGACATGCACACACACACACACCCTAATTAAATTATGATCTTGATTATAACCTATAGTTTCAAGTTCATGTTATTATAATCAAGTGTGATCTAGATTAAAGGTATAATCTATGGTTAAGATGTCCAATTGAGGCATAAGATCAAGTTATGAATCACTATTCTATCTTAGGTTAAAACATGTCACACCATCAAAGTGTATAACATATGATCAAGGCTCTATTCCATTAATCCATATCATGTCATAAGCTCAATTGATAATTCATGAATCATATAACCATATAAGAACATGTCTCAACATATATCATATCATATCATTAACCTTGAGCATGTAACATGTAACAATTAAATTGAATACCAACATGTAACAAGTTGTGACATAATTAATTGTGAATCACTATTCCATTAGCTAGCATGCTAGAACATAATTCAAATTCCATAATCATGCATCAATTCTCATAATATAACAACCATATCACATGATCATAACATATACTAGAGCATTTCATAATATATTCAAGCATATACTAAACAATTGAAACATATGCACAACTATTCAAACATATCATAAAAACCATATAATAAATGCATAACATAAAATCCTATATGGCTTAGGGAAGACCCTAAGACGCAACCTAAACATAATATAAACATACCATAACATAAAAACATAAACAAACTAAAACATAACATAAACTAAAGCATCAAATAAATAAAACAACTAACCTAGGGGGAGGGGAGGCTCACGAGGCAAATGGGAAAGGACGGAGAGAGGAGTGCTTGTTAAAACAAGACTTTGAGCAAGGGTTCTAATGGCATGAGCGGGTATTTATAGTTGTTGGGAAACCCCTCACATTGGAAATAAACTTGAGGTAAGGGTATGAGAGCAAAACTTGATATCTTCTCTTGGAAGCTTCATCATTCATGGAACAAAAATAGGGGCTGCTGGGGGTATTTCGGTATTTTCACAGCCAAGACTCGAGGATAAGTGGGTTGAAGTTTTCTCATTCCGTTGGTACAAAAATTATCTTCGAAACGCATATTTATACGTCGAAATCGGATTTACCGTTTAAAAGATACATTCATTTTAGTGAATAAAAGTTTTGAGCTTGAAACTCAACACGAGTGAAAAACGACTTTCGAGAATGATTTTCAAGTCTGGATTGTTTCCAAAATTCAAGAAATAAATCGAGAAGCGTTTTGAGTCCAATATCGACAATAAAACATTTTACCGATAAAAAGTTGAAAACGTATAATAAATAGTGAATTCTTACGTACAAACGTACGCTTCAAAATTTCAAGCTAGGATTTGAATCAAGGGCTGTAAAACATCTCTAAAATCTTGAAATAGCTCAAGTAATGCAAATCGAGAGAGAAAACATTTTCCGAATGAAAACCGTTCATAGGAGGAATAGTGAACTAGGGTTTTCGTAAACATTTTCAATAAAACCAAGTTCAAAATAGATTTCCAAGTCAACAATGATTTCAGAAAACTAGTCTTGACTCAAGGATCGATTTGAATATAAACATGGGTAGGAAAAGATACCAGAATCAAAAGATCATTTTTAGATCAATAGTAACTTTGGTCTGTAAGTTGGAAAAATGCCCTTATGGTTCAAGAAAGACTCTCTGAGCTTAGGAAACAACTTCAAATGATTGGGAAACATGTCTGGTGAACCTCTAGGGTTCGAGTAGCAATATGAACAAGGTAGGCTCTGGTTATGAATAGTAAACTGTATCAAAGGTCAATAATTCCCCCTTAAAACATGTCAGATCATATACAAGCACAAAGTTCATGTAAGAATGCAGTGCATGAAGGTTTAAAAAGTTGGATCACGGTCTATAAACGCTTTACCAATGCCCTTAGCTTACCTGTAGCACCTGAGCGTAAGGTACCACATCCCCCGCACCGAGACCCGACCCGTATATGAAATGGGAGTCCATACACGTGCCAAATCCACGGCGAACGGGGACACAACACACATGCTATGCTAGGCGGGACTAACCCTTAAACCAATCAACTCAAGACAATATAAAATCAGAGTTCAAATAATACGCGGAAGAAAGAACAACATAGCATAAATACAATGAGCCACCAAACTCCAAAAATAGATATACAAAAACATTCAAGTGTTCAACGACACTCACGGCCTACAAAATCATAACGCTCCAAGAATAAACTATGATCATATACAAAAGCAATAAGAGTATGAACATATGAGACTAAAAATAAGTGCTAAACATAAATGCAAGACCTAGACGACTTGTATTCCCGCCTAGCATTCCTATACCTGCACAAAACAACTGAAAACAACCGGGTTCAGTCTAAAAGAGACTGGTGGGTATAAAAATGGGGCATCAGATATAATATCGCATAAATTAAACACATACATGCAAGCCCTAATCCCGTATGAAGTTTGATAAGAATTTCCCAAGTGGTTAAAACAAAAGAAAACATCAACGGGGTTACGACGTTCATATTCATTCATAATTATTCATAAGGGTTTATGGCCCGGCGAGTGGGCGTGCACAATCTCCAACCTACTCCTCGTGTAATCATAATCAATTATTCAATCATTCATTATCATACATAAATCTTTTGTGCTCATAAATAACATGATCATAATCATTCATATACTTCTTCTTCCTCCAGGTGGTGGACGAGTTTGCAAGGCTCGACCACCTAATCATATAAATGTGGCTATGAGGTTCATGAGGCCTCAAAGCCCGGTTAGCGTTTCCCCGTCAAGAACCTCCCTTGACGAAGTCCGTTTCGTCGTAATTGGTTGGAACTAGTATATGGGATCCCCGTCAGCCCTTGCTTCCTCGGTTAGCCACATATACTAAGTCCCGGGGCCCGTGCAATCATAAACATGTCTCGCCAAAACATAAGGTAGGGTTTCATAATTAAAAGGGGTCATACGTTTGAAATCATTTACCCAAAATGACTCGATTTACATAAATATACTATTTTGGCTTAAAACCTTACACATAAGGGATATATAGGGTTGTTTTAACTAGTAGAAGAAAAACCCACCTTTTTCCAAAGCAAAAGAAAGGCACAAGCGTCTCAAGGCTCGCCCTCGTCTCCGACCAAACCCGAATCTGAGCAAAAGAAAAGGTATGAGACTCAATGACCACATATGACGCTCGGCAATGAAGTGACTATGACATGAATGCATAAATGATCATGTTATATCATAACAATGTTCATGTGCACTATTAAGAAATTTGAAACATATAATCAAATCATTCGTTCATATATTTCATTCAATTTCATAAATTCATAAATTCATATAAATTTCATAAATTCATAACATTCATAATGCATATCAATTAATCCAAGAATTCATATTCACAATTAGGAATAAAGTAAATAAAACGTTCAATCAATAGTCGGTAATTAAATACACGAAATGAAAATCAATTAATTTCAAGAATTGAATTAAATCAAATAATATTTCAAATATATAATAAATATATATAATCATATAATAACATATGTATATACATTATATATATATATATATGTATATATATATATATATATATATATATATATATATATATATATATATATATATATATATATACGTACACACACAAACATACCCATACATGCATTTACATACACAAACCATGCATATATATATACTATATATTATATACACATGCATGCAATAACTCCAACCTCACAGCCATGCATGCTCACGTACACACACAACACAAAACACAACCATGCATATAAATATATAGCAGCAGTCCAAGAAACGCAGTAAAACAGATCAAGAAAAACGGGGTGACACCCCCGTGTCACCTCCCAAGCCTAGACCGAGACACCCCCGTGTCTCGGTACAGCAAGTCCAGACCAATCTGCACCCCCGTTCCTCACTGGAACGGGCAAAAATGACACAACCGTGTCGCACAGCAGCAACCCCCTGTTATGGCAGCAAATAACGCAGAAACAGGGCAGCTATTTAACACAGAAATGCAAGCAACAAAGGCAGCTAAATTAAGCATGAAAAGCAGCAAGAACTCAACAAGAACACATGCTATAAGGCCATGAAATTTGACAGCAAAAGAAGAAGGAATTACAGCAGTTTGACAGCAACAAAACAGCGTGAAAAACAGGGCAAAAACTCGAAGAAAAACAGGGTATGCTTGCTCTCAGTTAATCCGACTCAGTTCAGGACCTTTAGGCCATCAAATGTGCAGCAAAACATCATAAATTCAACACATAATTCAGTTCCAAACAAGCTCAAACAAGAGAGCAACCGTACGTGACATTCATGTGGAATTTTCTTAAAATATCATAAATGATATCTCATTAATACTTCAACCACCAAGAAATCAATGTCATAAATTGAGGAGTTGTTTGATAGCTTGCAGGGTTCGCGAGTGTACTCCAAATTGGATTTGAGGCAGGGATACTATCAGTTGAGGATTAGAGAGAAGGATATCTCTAAGACTGGATTGAACACGAGATATGGACACTTTGAGTTTGTGGTTATGCGTTTGGGTTGACGAATGCTCCTGCGGTATTTATGGATATGATGCACCGAGTGTTTAGAGAATTCCTTGATAAATTTGTGGTGATCTTTATAGACGACATCTTAGTGTATTCGAGATCGGTTGAGGAGCATGCACAACATCTCCGGATGGTGTTGGAGACACTTAGAGAGCACAATCTATATGCTAAGTTCAGTAAGTGTGAGTTATGGATTGATAGGGTCACTTTCCTGGGTCACATCATCTCAGGCGATGGAATTGAGGTCGATCCCTCTAAGATTGAAGTAGTGTCACATTGGGAGAGGCCTAGGAATGCCTCGGAGATACGGAGTTTTCTGGGTTTGGCAGGTTATTATAGGAGATTTGTGATGGATTTCTCTAAGATTGCAGCCTCGTTAACTAGGTTGACTTAGAAGGAAACCAAGTTTGAATGGGATGATAGTTGTGATATGAGCTTTCAGACTATAAAGGAGAGGTTGACTACAACACCGGTTCTTACCCTACCTGAGGGTGTTGAGGGTTATGCAGTCTATGCAGATGCTTCTAAGGAAGGACTCGGTTGTGTGTTGATGCAGAACGGTCGGGTTGTAGCTTATGCCTCTAGAAAGTTGAAGGTGCATGAGCAGAATTACCCCACCCATGATCTAGAGCTTGCAGCGATCATGTTTGCTTTGTCTAAGTGGCGCCACTATCTCTATGGTGCTACGTTTGAGGTATTCTCGGATCATAAGAGTCTTCAGTACTTGTTCACGCAGAAAGTGCTTAACTTGAGACAGAGGAGATGGGTTGAGTTCTTAGAGGACTATGATTGCACGATTCAATACCATCCGGGTAAGGAAAATGTGGTTGCCGACGCGTTGAGCAGGAAGGCCAATGTTTCGAGTTTAGTGGTAGAGTCTTCTGAGCAGAGTCCGACTGTTATGGTTTCCGTGGCTAGGTTAGCCAATATCACGGTTCAGCCTGATTTGAAGCCGAGATTGTTAGAGGCTCAGTCTACGGATGTTAAGATTCAGAGATTGGTTGCCCGTTCGAGAGTTGATCCAGAGACTAAATTTAGGTTTGATAATTCTGGTTTGTTCGGATTCAAGGCAAGGGTGTGTGTGCCTGACCAGCTCAAGAGGGTAATACTTGAGGAGGCGCATCGCTCCGGTTATTCCATTCACCCGGGAGGTACAAAGATGTACCGAGACTTGAAAGAGTTGTATTGGTGGAGTGGCATGAAGAGGGATGTCGCATTCTTTGTGAAGCGATGTCTTACATGACAGATGGTTAAGGCTGAACATCAGAAACCGGGAGGTACCCTCCAACCACTTCCGATTCCGGAGTGGAAGTGGGAGCAGGTGACTATGGACTTTGTGTCCGGCCTGCCGAGGTCTAGGAGAGGATTCAATGGGATTTGGGTAGTAGTAGACCGTTTGACTAAGTCTGCCCATTTTCTTAAGATTCGGATGACGGATAAGGTGCCTAAGTTGGCTGAATTGTATTGTAATGAGATAGTGAGGCTACATGGAGTTCCAACTAGGATAGTATCAGATCGGGATCCTCGGTTTACAGCAAGTTTTTGGTAAGATCTTCAGAAGTGCTTGGGTACAAAGCTTAAGTTTAGTACCGCATCACATCCTTAGACTGATAGACAGTCGGAGCGGCTAATTAAGTATCTTGAGGATATGTTAAGGGCGTGTGCCTTGGATTTTAAAGATAAATGGGATAAGCACTTGACTTTGGTTGAGTTTTCTTACAACAACTGCTACCAGGCTTCGATTGGTATGGCCCCTTACGAAGCACTTTATAGGAGGAAGTGCAGGTCGCCACTATATTGGGATATTGAGGATCCAACAGAGAATGAAAGCAACTCAAGATAGACAGAAGAGTTATGCGGATAAGAGAAGAAGACCCCTTGAGTTTGAGGTCGGAGATCCTGTCTTCTTAAAGGTATCTCCTAGGAAGGGTTTTTCTCGTATTGGTAGAGGTGGAAATCTTAGCCCTCGATATCTTGGACCGTTTGAGATTCTAGAGAGGATTGAAGAGGTAACGTATAGGTTGGATCTACCACCGAGTTTGACTGGGATTCATAATGTGTTCCACGTTTCACATCTTCAAAAGTATTATCCCGATGAGATAACCATTCTTCCGATTGAAGAGGTACAACTTGAGTCTGATTTGACGATTGCGAAACATCCGGTTGAGATTCAGGATCGAAAGATGCAAGAGTTGAGAAATCGATAAATTCCCTTGGTCAGAGTTTTGTGGAGAGATCAGAAATCCGAAGAGTCCACTTGGGAGACCGTTAAGAAGATGAGGAAGTTGTATCCAGATTTGTTCCGAGTTGAGCAAGGAACCTGGGGACCAGGTTCTCCGAAGGGGGGGAGGTTGTGACGGCCCGTCCGATCATCCATACAGGTATGACGCCACGAGAGTGTATACTTATGCATTTACGTGAATTACATCTTTATTATGTGTCTTAATTTCCAACTATGATTTGATCATGTGATTTAAATTGATTAAAGTGCATACTTTAAATTTTATGATTTGACATGATTTATATCTTGCATGAATTTAATTTAAATGTTGGAGTTGAATTGTAAAATAGGACTTGGGCCTATTTGCAATTTTGGGGGTTTTGGGCCTAATTTAAATTAGATAATTTAGGGTGCGTTTGGAACCGATATGAGCTCAGGAATTCCAATTCGAATTCCGACACCACCATTGCACTCGATTCGGTGATTCGGATTCAATGGAATTTATTTCATATTTTTCGGAAGCCGTTTCGAAATTAAACCTTTTAAAAATGATCTATTTGGCCAAAAGTCACTTATTTGGGTCCAAACCCTAATGAAACCTTTAGCCACCATATATATATATATCTTGAAACCCTAACCTAGCTTCCTTTCAAACTTCATTTCACACAAATTATATCATTCATGGAGGGCTTCAAAGGAGGATGAAGATCTAAGACTATCCCACACTTTCAACAGCTCATATCTCCCTTATTTCTTCACCATTTCAAGAGCCAAGGTAAGCAACGATTTTCCATTGATGTGAATTTCATTTCTATCTTTGAATCTTGAGCATGAATATGTGTCCTCAATATTCTATTTGTATATATTTATGCAAGAAATTGTCGAATACATATTGTTAAAATAATTTTGGATGTAAAAGCTTTTGTGGCGTGTATATCAATTAACCTAGGCTCGAATTAATACCCTGAGTGCGTCGCCTTTTGCTGCAAAATGAGATCTGAATAGTTTCGTTGCTGGAAATAAATTGCTAAGTGGAAGAGTTGGAATTCTCGAATTTAATGCCAACACTTTGTAATTTACAATGATGGAGGTAATTATTACTTGAAAATTTATAATTTAGCGGAATTTATATTATACTACCTTCACTTCATTTCGTGGGTGTGGTTTATTGAATTAGTAAATAAGGATGCCACTACCTAATAATAAGACACACTAAATATCAAATTTAAGGCTGCGTGAATTTGTGCCTAGAAGGACATGATGTTTTGCTTGGAATTTATCTCACATGGCTTTTGAGTGAGATGCCCTGCTACGTACCGCTTTGTGCTGCTGTTCCTTCATGTTGCTGCTGCCGAAAGGGACGAAGACGCTGAACAGGGCAGCCACGTGAACAGGCGGTTGTCCCTAACTTTTGGAATGTGGTTTTTATGTTCGGTTATTTGTTTTGTTTAATTTTTCCCAACACCAACAATATCATACCGTGTTAGAAATTTCTAGTATAATATGTTATGATGTGTGTTTTAATTTTATTATATGAATTTTAAGGTACGAACATGAATTTAAATATAAATGCCTAATCGCTACCATATGTCATTTCATTGTATCAATTGCACTCTTAGATGGTAGCACTTCATTTAATTGAATAATTTTGTATTAGTATTTGCCATATGATTATGCTACTTGACCTATGTGATCCATATCATTCCATAATGCATTTCATACATGATGTTTATATGTTGCTACGCGTCTGACTTGGTTCATATAGAGTTTAAGTCTGGGCTTCTATATGTCTTGTTACAGAGTTTGGTGGTGCCGGTGAGCCCGAGGTTTAGAGTATTTGGCCCTGCACACCCTCAGACTCTATTACTACGAGGTGAGGTTTAGGATTTTGTATAGTTATGCAACCTATGGCCTTACTATGCTGATTTCAACCCTTGCATGCGAGCATATCTTATTATAAATACGTATATGTTGGATATGATATGTTCATGACCTTGTGAATCAACTCTGTTTTGGAAAATTAGATATGAAAGCGTATGTGTAACCAGTGGCGGAGCCAGAAATTTCTTTTAGGGGGGTCGATCAAAGTATAATACTAAAATCTAAATAACAAGTGACCCTTACTAGTATTAATTTTAACTTTGGTGAGGGGGGTCAATAATGAAAAATCTCACAAAATCACATATACATATATCATATATCTATATAATAATTAAAAAAAATAAAATTGAGGGGGGTCAATTGTACCCCCTCATTCCTTAGTGTCTCCGCCACTGTGTGTAACACTCGAGCGCAAGGTGTCACATCCCCCGCACCGAGACCCGACCCGAATATGAAATGAATGATCCATACCAGAGCCAAATCGCGGCGAACGGGGACATACACACACTCTATGCTAGGCGGGACTAACCCTTGAACTATAAAATAGCTTAAAACATTAAAGCGGAAGCAATAAACGAACATACATCATGTATATAAGCAATGAGCATTACAATTCAAATTTCCAAGTCATAAACACCCTCAAATGCCATCAAGGCTCGAAACATGTACGCTCCAATAAATTTCATATACAATGATCAAAAGTGCAATATGTGAGTGTAAGACCAAAATACAAAGTTAGAAGCGAATGCAAGACCTATGACTCGAAATCCCGCCTAGCTCCCTTGACACCTGCACAAAACAACTGAAAGCCAAACGGGTTCAGTCCAAAAGGGACTGGTGGGTATAAAAGCAGGGCATAATATAATATACGACAGTATTTAAACAATCACATGCAAGCTAGAAATCATCAGAAGGGATTATAACGATTCATTTACATTAGGTCAAGGTCATTAGTGGCCCGGCGAGTGGGCGTGCATTATCTCCAACCAACACCTCGTGTAATTCATTAACATTCAGTCATTCATTCATTCCTTTGTTTCATGCATATCATTCTTTCGTGCACAATCAATCGATTCTAACGATTCATTTACATTAGGTCAACGTCATTAGTGGCCTGGCGAGTGGGCGTGCATTATCTCCAACCAACACCTCGTGTAATTCATCAACATTCATTATCATTCATTAACATTCAGTCATTCATTCATTCTTTCGTTTCATGCATATCATTCTTTCGTGCACAATCAATCGATTCTATTCAATCGGCCATATACACCTTCTCCCTCCGGTTGATGGTCGGGTGATCGGCCCGAACCATCCATTCATTGACCAAAAGGGGAACATGACTCCCCAGATGGCACTCAGCTCCCTTTCCCCGCCAATCTCCTGACGAGGTCCGGTACCGCCGTTCATTAGTGGGACTAGTGTGAGGGTTTACCGTCAGCCCTTGCCTCCTCGGGTCCCCACTCACACCAAGCCCCTGGGCCCCATTCTGTGCATTCATTCATTCATTTCTCGCCAAAACATTAGGTAGGATTCATGAAATAAGGGCTTTACGTTTGCAATCATTTACTCATCAAAACGACTATATATATATATATATATATATATATATATATATATATATATATTTGGCCGAAATCTTTACACATTGGGGTATATATATAGGGTCATCTATCTACATAGAAGAGAAACCCACCTTAAACGGCGACAAGGAGAATACACGAGCCTCACAGACCGGCCTCGTCTCCAACGGACTCAAAATCTGTGCAAGAGAGGTGAGGTGAGACTCAATATGATCAAATAAGACGCTCGGCTATGAAATGATTATGATATGAATGTACAAGAGATGCTATAATGTAATGAACACGTTCATGTCCACTATAAAAGTCTTAAAGACACATAAACATTAAATTCCTTCATTTAATAAAGCATTCGTATTCAAACGAGTTCATATCCTTCACATTTCACGTCAAAGGAAATTTAAATTATATAATCAAGTCGTTCAATCTTTCATTCACTTTCATCCGAATCACAATTTCACATTTCAATCAATTCAATTCAAGAATTTCAAATATAACGACTATAACACGTACTATATCACGTTTACAATTAAAGATTAGACAATTAATTACATTCAATTTAAAATTGGAAATTAGAAAGGAACTTGAAATAAATAACAATTTAATTTCCATAATTTAACTAAATCAAACAATATTTAATATATCATAAACATATATATAATATACATAATTACTTTATATATATATATATATTCACATTTAGATCAAATTGATTCACGAATTTCGAATAACCATCAAAACACGTAACATAATAGGTTCATAATTAGGAAATAGGCAAATGGACACATTCAAGTCATGTTCGGAAATTAATTAACATAAAATAGATAACAATTAAATTCTAAAATTTAAAACAAATTAACCCATAATTAATATATATATATATATATATATATATATATATATATATATATAATGCACGTAGGTGCATGAATATCATGCATGCATATATTAAGATGAAAATTTACAATTTATGCATGCATGCATTTATCAACCAAATCATAATTCATGCATGCAATGTTATAGCTACATATATATATAATCACACGTTCAATTGCATGCATGCAGGTAAGGAAAGGAATTAGAGTTACATTTTAACCACACACAGCAAAGTTCGAAACTGGAAATTTTTAGAAAAACAGGGGTCGCGGCCGCGACCCATTTTCTTCATGAAATGGTAGTGGCCGCTACCCATAATTTCCAGTATTTTTCTCCAATTTTCAGAATACGAGAGCAGCGTACTGTTCAGTCGCGGCCGCGACCAAATTACAGGTGATAAAGGTCGCGGGCGCGACCTGCGCGATAGCAACAAATTAACGCAGCAGCCATGGCGAAACAGAGCAGAAACCAAATCCAATTTTTTCCCAACAAGATCAGGTAAGTAAGGACATTAAATAGACAATAGAACTCAACAAAATCAAGCCTCAACACTCCTCAAACGCAGCAGCAAACTGACGCAGTAACGCAGCAGCGAAAAAACAGAGCAACCCCATCAACCTTCAATATGTTATTAATGATAGCTTATGAATGCTTCAACTAAAAGCTAATACATTACCATAAATGCTAAGAAGAGATCAAGACAATCAGTTTCATGCTTGGAATCATCCAAAAAGCTCAAGAATTGGAAGAGATCAACCAAAAACTCAAAACCTAAATCTATGTATCCATTTCTGCCAAAAGCTCATGAAATCATGCTCAAATTTAGGGATGAATGAATGAAAATGACTCATAATGGATGTACATAACATATCCAAGCTTACCTTGTGGATTGATGGAGGTTTGGAAGGAGATTTGAGCTTGAATCTCTTGGTAGGGCTGGAGCTACGGGAAAAACTGGGAAGCAGATGATGTTTGGCCAATTTTCAGCAACTGGGAAGGGTTATCTCGGTTTGGGGGGTTAATGTCTGAATAAAAGCTTGAGTTAGGGTTCCAAAAAGTCTAACCATGGTTAATTTGGTCAAGGTTTGAGCAAGATATGGTTATTTTGGTGCAACAAGGTCAGTTTCGTCGCCGTTTCATTTTTCGGTTGAATATCGGGGGTTCAAATGACGTTAGAAAAATATAAGGCTAAGTTTACTAAACTCGAATTTTCGTTACGAGTTCAGCGAAGTTGACGGAACTCGAATCCGAGTTCCCAAGCTCAAGATATTAAATACGGAACCAAGGGTGCGCTAATTGCTCATTAGCCCACGACTTGGATTCCAAAATTCAAATTAAATCCGAAACATATGCAAATGAATCCGAAAATACGAAACGAACAAATATTAACATACAAGACACGTATAAGTTCAACATATTAAATTCGTATAAAATTCCGGTATCAATTTAAATAGAAACGAAGCACGTAAATGTCACTCATACGCAATGTATTAAAAGAATTCATAATATTTACAATATGCAATTAAATTCATATATAATATATTATATATATATACTAATGCATGCATACGTATATATATATATATAATTTATAATACATGCATGCATAATTAATTTAAAATTGTAAAATGCATGCATTACAAATTCATGCACACGTACACAATTACAATATATATATATATATATGTATATACATGATACTAATACTATTAAAATTAAATAATTAACATTTAATACATTTACAAATAAAATTAAATATGTAAAACACGTATAAATAATTATTTCGCGCAATTAACGAGCACACAAGTTATTCACATAAATTGAAAATCAAATATTGCATATATTTCAATTAATCACTTATTTAACAATTAAACAATGAAATTTAATTATAGAAAACACTAAAAACCAATTAATTTGTGCAATGAGGTAAACACATATGTCATGTTATACCAAATAAGAAAAACGGGGGCGTTACAACCACTCCCCCTTAAAAGAATCCGTCCTCGGATTCACTATCTGCTCAAAACAATTAATGAAGGAACCCCATTCCTTACAAACAACAAGGAGAGAATCCCCGTCTCTCAAACAACAATGAGAGAACCCCGTCTCTCAAAAGCAACAAAGAGAGAACCCCGTCTCTCGCAAGCAAAGAAAGCACCCCGTCTCTCGAACAACAATAAGAGAATCCCCGTCTCTTACAAATGACAACAAAGCAAGGAAGTCTCCAATACTCCCGAGCAACACAACACAAAACAATAATTAAAATCACATAAAACGCCTAAAGCAGGTAATAGATATCATCCACGTTGATCAACAATTATTCCAAGTTAACATGATAGGGAATCAAAGCACATAACAGAAAACTATTTGAATTAAAATCGCATCGATGCGTGTATCATAGATGCTTCAGGTACCATTCACCGTAGTTGCATAATTCAAAATGGTAAGTTTCGTTGTCCAAAGCGTGGTCTGCCCCGAAAGTGAATTCAATGCGCGACTTGTCTTTAAACTCTTCAGGGTACCCCAACCAAGCAATTGATAGATCCTCTAGGGATTTCATTCTTTATTCCCTTCTGACTTGTCCTGCTTCCAATCTTCTTCGATCTCTCGTCATTTATCCTAATCTTCATTCAACCAATCAACTCTTTTTAATTAACCGAGCTTGACCTCGCCTAATCCCCTTGATCATCCGTCCCGAATTTCAGATCCATAGTTATTTCCTTCACCCATCTCGAAACCTAACCTACCATCGAAGATAACTACCCTTGGCGCCTCCAAAGGTTCATTCCCAACCTTAAATACATGCTATACAAATCTCTTTCTTTCTTCCATTCAATTGGCCCCTTTTTACTCTCTTTAACTCTTTAGGGAAGTTTAGTATTCAGTCCCTAAAATTCCTTGACCGAAGAGAGGATGTTCTTGATGATTTTTGAAGTTTGATTTGAATCTTCCTAATGTTCATCCTTGTCAGTTTGTTGCTTCTGGAATTCTTTCCAAATTCATTGAACCAAGCTTTATTAACAACATCTCCTTTCTACGTTAACTTGAGTTGATTACCTCTTGCCATCGCAACGTAGGAGTTTCTTTAAACTCCCTCATAACTCCCTTGTCTTCCTAAATATATCTCCATCATTTCTATTCATTATTTCTTCAACCACAACTTCATGTTTAAGCTCTCCTCTCGGTCATCCTCTCCCCCTTAAAATTTTATCGTTACACCTTGAACCTCATCAATCCTTCTTTCATCGAAATCCTCTCATCTTCTCTTTTAATTCCTTGGTAATCGAAACCCCCTTCTCTATTCTTGTTCGATCCCAACACCCTCGAGAACAAATCTAATCTCACGTTCCTTCAGAGTTCCTTTTCGCCATCTTATCCTTTACTTGTAGTTCTTTATTTACCGAAAGTCATCTTCCTAGTTAGGTGTTACCCCATTATTTCTTTTCCTCTTAACTCAGAGGTGGCCAGTCGAAAAGATACTTGATAAGTATGTGAAAGAATTTCCTATCAAGTAAACACTAAAATGCATGTCGGGTTAAAATGACGATGCATGTGGTACACTTATGACAATTAAATATGCAGCACATCAGGGCAACGAAGTCAATTAAAAGTGCACGCACGAATATAAGTGAAGAAAAATAAATAATTGATGTGAAGTATGATGCACGTGCTATGAATGTTTTGGAACCTGTCACCAATGTGATAACTTGTTAGTTCGGTAGCTTTACTCGTTCCTCCAGTCACGAGGTTACTTTGACTTGCTGATTATTCCTTGTCTTTCCCACGGTCTTCAAATTTCTATGAATCTTGGTGCTTCACTTGCGTCTTCCACGATCCGAAATTGCAATTTCTTGATCCCTAATTCTTCCACGTTCACGGAGTTAGCATCCAAACTTCTCCTCGAAATTTGACCTTTACTTCTAATCGTCACCTCAATCAAGAATCCCGCGCTTATCCTTTGTGAATTTAATTCACCTCCAATTGCTTATACTTAAGCGCCTGATTCCCTTACAAAAAGTCTCTCCCCGAGAATAATCCTTCAACCAGTCTTTGCCTTTCCTTACCGTTTCCATTTGTTGCTCCATATCTTCCAATTCAACCTCACAACATGACAATTCAGTTTGGATTTGCAAAAACGAACTCAAATCTCGTTCTCAACATCGCCACCTTCCCTATATTTGTATTTACCCAGGTACTTGCCTCTCTCTACTCCCTTCCAGACTTGTTTCCCATCTTAATCGAAATCCAAAACACCCAAATCCGACTCTTCCCGGTCTTAGCTTCAACAACTTGATTTCAAATCACTAGGCTTAGTCAGAAATCCTTCTTTATCGATCCTTGGTGCACAACTCCTGCCGGACCCATTTTATCTTAACTCCTCTTAATTATTGATACCTCTTCAACGATCCAAATCCGGAATCAAAATACCTTCGAGGTTTGTTCACTTCATTCATTGGGTTGAAAGATCCCGTTGCATTCAATTAAAGGCACCTTATGTAGCAGAGCTGTATATGTCAATCTTCTCAGTCGTAACCATCTCCCAATCAATCCTTATTTCACCAAGTGTCCTTCTATACTTGCATCTCTGAAGTCGATCCTCCAATTCAGTTCCTCACCTTGAACTCTAGCTCTATCCATGAAGACCACGCATCTCGAAACCTCTATATCATTTCCCCGTGCAACCCTCCTATTCTCAATGTCTCAAAAAGGACTTGCAATAGAGCGCTGTTAGCGTGGTATTTGGCCGTGGTTTGATATTATTTTCATAACCTGTAATTCATAACTTATTTCGGAGATATATGCATGCGATTAATACATGCTCATGGCACATATTCAATATAGAATGCAATAAGTAATTCAACTAGATTAAAAGAAAGACAATATCATGTTCAAAATCGATGTAATGCGCACATTATCACATAGGTCCTATGCAGAACGACCTAGACTGACCCACACGACACGAGAGCCCGAGTTTTGCAACCCGTAGCTCTGATACCACTTAAGGATGTAACACCCGAGCGCAAGGTGTCACATCCCCCGCACCGAGACCCGACCCGAATATGAAATGGATGATCCATACCCGAGCCAAATCGCGGCGAACGGGGACATACACACACTCTATGCTAGGCGGGACTAACCCTTGAACTATAAAATAGCTTAAAACATTAAAGCTGAAGCAATAAACGAACATACATCATGTATATAAGCAATTAGCATTACAATTCAAATTTCCAAGTCATAAACACCCTCAAATGCCATCAAGGCTCGAAACATGTACGCTCCAATAAAGTTCATATACAATGATCAAAAGTGCAATATGTGAGTGTAAGACCAAAATACAAAGTTAGAAGCGAATGCAAAACCTATGACTCGAAATCCTGCCTAGCTCCCTTGACACCTGCACAAAACAACTGAAAGCCAAACGGGTTCAGTCCAAAAGGGACTGGTGGGTATAAAAGCAGGGCATAATATAATATACGACAGTATTTAAACAATCACATGCAAGCTAGAAATCATCAGAAGGGATTATAACGATTCATTTACATTAGGTCAAGGTCATTAGTGGCCCGGCGAGTGGGCGTGCATTATCTCCAACCAACACCTCGTGTAATTCATTAACATTCAGTCATTCATTCATTCCTTTGTTTCATGCATATCATTCTTTCGTGCACAATCAATCGATTCTATTCAATCGGTCATATACACCTTCTCCCTCCGGTTGATGGCCAGGTGATCGGCCCGAACCATCCATTCATTGACCAAAAGGGGAACATGACTCCCCAGATGGCACTCAGCTCCCTTTCCCCGCCAATCTCCTGACGAGGTCCGGTACCGCCGTTCATTAGTGGGACTAGTGTGAGGGTTTACCGTCAGCCCTTGCCTCCTCGGGTCCCCACTCACACCAAGCCCTTGGGCCCCATTCTGTGCATTCATTCATTCATTTCTCGCCAAAACATTAGGTAGGATTCATGAAATAAGGGCTTTACGTTTGCAATCATTTACTCATCAAAACGACTATATATATATATATATATATATATATTTTTGGCCGAAATCTTTACACATTGGGGTATATATATAGGGTCATCTATCTACATAGAAGAGAAACCCACCTTAAACGGCGACAAGGAGAATACACGAGCCTCACAGACCGGCCTCGTCTCCAACGGACTCAAAATCTGTGCAAGAGAGGTGAGGTGAGACTCAATATGACCAAATAAGACGCTCGGCTATGAAATGATTATGATATGAATGTACAAGAGATGCTATAATGTAATGAACACGTTCATGTCCACTATAAAAGTCTTAAAGACACATAAACATTAAATTCCTTCATTTAATAAAGCATTCGTATTGAAACGAGTTCATATCCTTCACATTTCACGTCAAATGAAATTTAAATTATATAATCAAATCGTTCAATCTTTCATTCACTTTCATCCGAATCACAATTTCACATTTCAATCAATTCAATTCAAAAATTTCAAATATAACGACTATAACACGTACTATATCACGTTTAAAATTAAAGAATAGACAATTAATTACATTCAATTTAAAATTGGAAATTAGAAAGGAACATGAAATAAATAACAATTTAATTTCCATAATTTAACTAAATCAAACAATATTTAATATATCATAAACATATATATAATATACATAATTACTTTATATAAATATATATATATATATATATATATATATATATATATATTCACATTTAGATCAAATTGATTCACGAATTTCGAATAACCATCAAAACACGTAACATAATAGGTTCATAATTAGGAAATAGGCAAATGGACACATTCAAACCATGTTCGGAAATTAATTAACATAAAATAGATAACAATTAAATTCTAAAATTTAAAACAAATTAAACCATAATTAATATTTATATATATATATATATAAATATTAGTATATATACTAGTATTAAGTTTAAATAATGATATATATATATATATAATGCACGTAGGTGCATGAGTATCATGCATGCATATATTAAGATGAAAATTTACAATTTATGCATGCATGCATTTATCAACCAAATCATAATTCATGCATGCAATGTTATAGCTACATATATATATAATCACACGTTCAATTGCATGCATGCAGGTAAGGAAAGGAATTAGAGTTACAGTTTAACCACACACAGCAGAGTTCGAAACTGGAAATTTTTAGAAAAATAGGGGTCGCGGCCGCGACCATTTTCTTCATGAAATGGTAGCGGCCACTACCCATAATTTCCAGCATTTTTCTCCAATTTTCAGAATACGAGAGCAGCGTACTGTTCAGTCGCGGGCGCAACCTGCGCGACAGCAACAAATTAACGCAGCAACCATGGCGAAACAGAGCAGAAACCAAATCCAATTTTTTCCCAACAAGATCAGGTAAGTAAGGACATTAAATAGACAATAGAACTCAACAAAATCAAGCCTCAACACTCCTCAAACGCAGCAGCAAACTGACGCAGTAACACAGCAGCGAAAAAACAGAGCAACCCCATCAACCTTCAATATGTTATTAATGATAGCTTATGAATGCTTCAACTACCAGCTAATACATTACCATAAATGCCAAGAAGAGATCAAGACAATCAGTTTCATGCTTGGAATCATCCAAAAAGCTCAAGAATTGGAAGAGATCAACCAAAAACTCAAAACCTAAATCTATGTATCCATTTCTGCCAAAAGCTCATGAAATCATGCTCAAATTTAGGGATGAATGAATGAAAATGACTCATAATGGATGTACATAACATATCCAAGCTTACCTTGTAGATTGATGGAGGTTTGGAAGGAGATTTGAGCTTGAATCTCTTGGTAGGGCTGGAGCTACGGGAAAAACTGGGAAGCAGATGATGGTTGGCCAATTTTCAGAAAGTGGGAAGGGTTATCTCGGTTTGGGGGTTAATGTCTGAATAAAGGGTTGAGTTATGGTTCCAAAAAGTCTAACCATGGTTAATTTGGTCAAGGTTTGAGCAAGATATGGTTATTTTGGTGCAACAAGGTCAGTTTCGTCGCCGTTTCATTTTTTGGTTGAATATCGGGGGTTCAAATGACGTTAGAAAAATATAAGGCTCAGTTTACTAAACTCGAATTTTCGTTACAAGTTCAGCGAAGTTGACGGAACTCGAATCCGAGTTCCCAAGCTCAAGATATTAAATACGGAACCAATGGTGCGCTAATTGCTCGTTAGCCCCTGACTTGGATTCCAAAATTCAAATTAAATCCGAAACATATGCAAATGAATCCGAAAATACGAAACGAACAAATATTAACATACAAGACATGTATAAGTTCAACATATTAAATTCGTATAAAATTCCGGTATCAATTTAAATAGAAACGAAGCACGTAAATGTCACTCATACACAATGTATTAAAAGAATTCATAATATTTACAATATGCAATTAAATTCATATATAATATATTATATATATATACTAATGCATGCATACGTATATATATATATAATTTATAATACATGCATGCATAATTAATTTAAAATTGTAAAATGCATGCATTACAAATTCATGCACACGTACACAATTACAATATATATATATATATATATATATATATATATATATATATGTATATACATGATACTAATACTATTAAAATTAAATAATTAACATTTAATACGTTTACAAATAAAATTAAATATGTAAAACACGTATAAATAATTATTTCGCGCAATTAAGGAGCACACAAGTTATTCACATAAATTAAAAATCAAATATTGCATATATTTCAATTAATCACTTATTTAACAATTAAACAATGAAATTTAATTATAGAAAACACTAAAAACCAATTAATTTGCGCAATGAGGTAAACACATATGTCATGCTATACCAAATAAGAAAAATGGGGGCGTTACAATATGTAAGATGTTTTGAAAAGTTATGTTATGTTATGATCTGTTCTGTAGCGAGTTAGCCATGATATATGGTATCTGTTCTGTTCTATTTTGTTTGTGGATCCGAGGAGCTGTGGGTAAGGAATCCCTGGGATGGTATAGGGCCATCAAGGCTCGGCCTGTGTATAGTCTCCAGTTGAGATATCTTCACGCGCCCCGTGCTGTAGGGAAGGTGTGGTATCTTGAGCCTTCGGCTAAGGCCGGGGAGGACTCTTGTGGGTTCGCTACCCCTTGAGGGTTTGTCTCTTCTGGATGGTCTGGGGACGGTACATCTCCTCCATCATTTGTGTGGGGTTGGATTTGATTCTGTATTTATGTTTTGATCTGTTCTAAGGAGTAAAGGTTAGAAGCTCATACTCACCAAACATGTGTTCTGTTTTGTCTGGTAATTGTCAATCGAGATAGAGTTTCTGAAATGTTTTTTAAAACTTATATATCTATCTTTTGGGGTACTTTTGAAATGATTTGGTATGCAATACCTATCTCCGGTTCATGATTCCCTCCTTTCGATCTATGTTGTGCTTATATATATATATATATATATATATATATATATATATATATATATATAGTGGGTGTACGTTAGCCCCCTCACTCGGTCAAATTGACTGACCCCTCATTTAAACTTTTAGTTATAGGTATGTCGGCGTTTTCTAGGCGGGAGTGAGTCCTTGAGTTGCACTTCGTCGGTCTAGCTTTTCTAGTTGCATTTGTCCTTTATACACTTTACTCATATTATGACTTGTAGATTCGAGATTATACTTTATCTTTCTGTAGCCCTGTGTGACATTCGTATTCGGCCCTGCGTGGCACTTGTCGGTTATTATGTTATGATGCTTTGAGATTCGGGACTAGGTATCTATGCTAGTTGAACCTGTATGCTGATATTCGGGACTAAGTATCTATGCTAGATGAACCCGTCACTTGTTTTGAATGTTGATTTATTTGCTTCCGCTATCTGATGTTGAATGTTTAAACTACTTCGGCGCTCAAAGTTTGTCAAGTTAGATCCGCCTAACATAACGCCTGTGTTTGTCTCCCGTTCGCTTTGATTCGGATTCGGGCATGGATTTCCATTTCATGATCGGGTCTGGGTCTTAGTGCGGGGGATGTGGTATCCTCCGTTTGGGGTGCTACAATTGGAGCCTTTGACTTCGTTCCCATTGTTTGTGATTCCTCGGTCAATCACATTCTGAGACCATGTGATCCTTTGATCCGCATGCATAACACTTCTTCAACCGGTCCCAACACATGTTGTAGGCGTGATTAGTTCCTCCACAATTGCACACGGTTGAGGCTTCTTTCGTGTTCTGGAAGAATTCGCGGCTTTATACTTCTTCCCACGGATCTTCCTTTTGGCTTGAATACCCGTAGGTTGAGATTTTCCTCTATTCGTAGATTGAAGGGAAACCCCAACTCATTTCTCGACTCCGAATCCTCACCTTCTTTTCCACCGGTCAATTTTCAATTTTCAACCCTTAAAGCTTTAGTAATCGCCTTATCCCAAGTGCTCGTATTCTTTGCAATTAAAGCTTCCTTGAACTCCTCCCGAAGGCCTTCCATAAAGCACCTTACTTTCATCTCTTCGTTTCCCATAGTGTGAGGTACATATTTGCCTAGTTCCTCGAACTCATTGATATACTTCACAACCGTTCCTTTGCCTTGTTTGAGGTTGAGAAATTCTTCAATTCTTCGATCGTGTAGAACAATCGGGGTATACCTCTTCCCAAACTCATGAACAAAGACATCCCCAAGTTAATCCTTCGCTCTTGGTTCAATTTGTGGGGCAACTCGTCTCTACCATTGCCTTGCTTGTCCTTGTAGTAGTAGGTTTACAAGGCGTGCCTTATCTTGTGGGTTGCGCTGTCACACTTCGAAGACACTTTAAACCTTGAATGTCACGCACCGGGTCCGCGGGCCCGTTGGACGCGAGCGCAAGTCTCCAAGCCCACCGAGTATAAACTAAAATTGGGCCTAAGCCACTGCCCAAAAGGGATATCCATTGGTTATACTTAGACTCTTTAACTTATATACTGAACTTGACTCTCATACTTTCCCGATGTGGGACAGGGGTGTCACAATCACCCCTCCTTCAGAATCGTGACGTCCTCATCGCAACATGACATATAGCCCATGACCGACTTGTCTACGTTAGGACTCTAGACGTGGCTCCTACGGGCTAAAGAGGTGGCTCCCACACATGTAGCACTTTGCCCCGCATGCTCAAGAGGTGGCTCCCATGTGCGTAGCACTTTGCCCCGTATAGCACTTAGCTCCTGCGGCTGACGAGCGGCTCTGATACCATCTATCACGCCTCGGGTCCGCGGGCCCATTGGACGCGAGCGCAAGTCTCCAAGCCCACCGAGTATAACCTGAAATTAGGCCTAAGCCACTGCCCAAAAGGGATATCCATTGGTTATACTTGGACTCTTTAACTTATATACTGAACTTGACTCTCATACTTTCCCGATGTGGGACAGGGGTGTCATATTGAATATCCATTCTTCTGCTTGTATATCATCACCTTCACGAAATTGGGGAGGATTGAATGCTCGAAAGTCCCGGTATAATGATGCCATCGGAGTCATTGGTTGTACTTCAACGTGATGTTGTTCTTGATTGTAGAAAAGTGGAGGTGATGGTTGATTAAGACCTTGTCGTTGTGGTGGCATCCTAAAAATCTCACAACTTACAATATAGATATATGTATGTCGGTTAGTAAATGAGTATGCCACGTAATCAAGTTAGGTAATTGCAATTAAGAAATGCAATGCATTGTACATAGTAAAATCAACAAGTGTTAAGAGATTCAAATGCATATCATATCAAATCGGATGCAAATGTACACACTTAATCACATTGTCCTATGCCGTATGACCTAGACAAACACAAAACGACACTGAACCCCAGTTTTGCAACCTGGGGCTCTGATACCACTTTACGATGTAGCACCCTGCACGTGAGGCACCACATCCGTCGCACTACGGTCCAACCCGGGCAACGAAATGGAGGGTCCGTACCCGGATCAAATCGTAGCGAATGGGAGACAAACAAAACAAACACCTATGCTAGGCGGAACGTAGACCCTGTTAAGCAAAACCAACCAATAAAGTAGAGTACATCGGAAGACTAATGATCAAACACATGCATTGGCCACGGGCCTGCAGAAATTAAACACATGGCTCGCAAACAGACTTGGGCTCCTCAGGCCTCTTTTAAACAAATTACAAAACCCAATAAGGGAAATTCAAATAACAATAGCACAAGCATACGTATACAAATCTTACATATTGATTTGAATTCAAATAATACAAATGCAAATGCAGACTAAACTAACTCAGACCGACCAACTCAAAACACTTGACTCAACTCCGCCTAGCTCCAAACTCCAAAGCAAACCTGCACACTAAAAGATTGGGGAGGGAGAGGGTCAGTCTAAAACTCGACTGAGTGAGGGGGCTAACGCACACCAATACATATATACCTATAGAGCAAAGCACGTATCAAACAAAAGACTATGAACCGGGGATAGGGTTTTACATACCAAGGCCATTTTCCAAAAGAACTCATACTTATACATATATTTATAAACTCTTAAGTGTGAAAACTCGTAAGGATTCATAGATTCAAAAACGCATATGGATTCATTTAAAACTCGTAGGGATTCAAATAGATTCAGACCGATTCATAACTTGGCGTAGAAATCTCATATTGAAAACAAACTCTCCTATCCCGTTTCATAATCAACATAACAAAAGAATTCAAATACCCGGCGGGTACGGGTTTCCAACCTTACTCCTTAATCAAAATTCTCAAAAGATTCGAAAGGAAGCATAAACTCATAAAATTCATAGGATTCATAGGTTCATAGATTCAAATTCCTGTATTTCAACCTTCTTCGGAAGTCTGCAAGCAGGTTATGGGCCCACATCGTGCAACTCAATATACGTGGGGGTCGCGATCCCTCAACGTACCTTCTCCGACCTCAGTCGAAGGCTCAAAGCACCACGCCTTCTCCATCTCCCTTAGAGTCGCGCGTAGGTACTTCAAAAGAGCGTGTGCACAGGGGTGATAACCGGCATCCCCAACAGCCATACCGGGTCTCCCTTACCCACACCTCCGGGGCCCAGGGATTCAAATAGATTCAAATGGATTCGTAGATTCAAATAGATTCATAAGAAACATACCTAACTCGCGAAACCTAGAAACGTACGATTCATACATAAGAAACATACCTTACCGTGCAACTCGGCATATGCTATACACATACCTCTCCACGTCATCCTAATCCGTAGCTAGCATGAAGACACATTGTTTGGAGCATAGCCTCGTTGCAAAACCATTTTAAGCTTATATACACCCATACGTATCATTTTAGAAGGATTCATATCAAACCGAATTAACAAGATTCATAACACATCATAAGACACATATTTAATATACATATAGTATATATTCGCATGCGGGCTTGAAAACGAGCATATAGGATTGTAGGTCGCATTAACTAAAGGAAACAAACCTAAACCTCACCTTATACCGAAGAAACCAAAACCGGACAAATGTTTCAACCCGGAATCAGAACGGACCACGAAACACTACCCCGGGTGCACGTGAACCAACTGAAGACAAAACACAAAGCTTAGACTCCAAATGAACCACATTGACACACGGCTTATGTTTACGCATTTAAAGAATGCAAGTAGCTAGGCAAAGTTCATATACAAATCAAATTCATGCAAACGTATGCGTCTCACAATGTAATGAAGTCATAATCATGCTTATGAAACACTCATGTATCCTATTAATCCAATTAAGAGCAAATAAGGTGTTCATGAATGCATACTAACTAATTCATGCATAAATAGAACAAATATCAATACATAAACATGTTATAACAAGTTAGGAACAAGCTCGGGGTTCGAAAGGTACAAGAAAAGTGGAAGAAAAACACGAAAAGTGGTTTTGAGCGAAATTGGGCAAAAGCTGGAAATTTTCCGAAATGCATAGGTTGTACGAAAACTAGAATATCTTGAGTTTTGTTTCTTGGAAATGAAACTAGAAAAATAGACCTTTAAAATTATATATGGATCGAATTCTAGTTCAAAGTGAGGAGGAAATGGCGTAGGCTCGAAGTTGGGTGATCACAGAGTTTTGGAAAAATGGCGACACCAAAATGAATCGATTATTGAGTTGATTCAAATTGTAGGTTGTTCTTGACTTCAACAGGTTTCCACTGGTTCAAAAATCAGGTCAATTGGAGCTCATATGAGGGAGAAACGGGCATTTGAAAATTGAACTGAAAGTAGAAACGGGCGTGTGGAAGCTGTCGGGTGAAAACAGAGGGTGCCCAAACAGGCGTTTGGGAAATGAACTAGGCCACGAAATGGGTGTTTGGATACCGTTTGCGAGAAAAATGCTTGAATAGTAATAATGGCGGAAATGGGAACAAACCCCAAGCTCACACTTACCCATGCAACAACAAATCACACGAAATTCATACCACGAAGCATATTTAACACGTAGGTCACATATTTGCACATAAGAACTCCCAAAACGAGCCCAAACACCAAAAACCCGAACCTAGTACTATTCATCATCTTCCCCAAGTTGATAAATAACACATATCCAAGGTTCGAAAGGGATATTAAATCGAAGCACGTAATGAAAGGGTCACAAATCTTACCTTAAGTCGTCGATCAGGCGGTTGGATCTCACAAACTCGAGCTCGGAAGCTTTTTGGCCAAAAGTGGGTAGAAATCTTCTCTTCTCTCTTCCTTATGTGTTTCACGTGAAAAGTGAGGGAGGAGGAAGGCTTGGCCCATTTTATTAGTCAAGAAACGGGTCGGGCAAAACGGTTAGGGTCAAACGGTATCCGGTCCAAACGGATCGGATTCTAAAACGGTAGGGCTATCAAACGGCTTTAGAAAATTAATAGGTTAAATCCATTAAATCAGAATCATCGAAACGAATCAAATGGCGGGGTCGGAATTCGAATTCGAATTCCCGAGCTCAAATAGCCACGAGGGCAAAAACACCCTAACTAAAATTAGGTATCCTAATTTACAATTATTGGACACTTGAGTCCAAGTACAATTAATTAAATTATAAAGCACACGTAATAAAATAAATCTCACGTTGACACATAAGCATGCTAATCACATAATTCACGTAAATTACTGAATTGAGCTCACTCGTGACACCGTACCTGGAATGCCGAAGAGGTGGGGTGTCACAGAGTTAACTAGTAGAATAGAAACCCACCTGGCAACACCTTGCCGAACGAAACCAAGAAGAAAAGAAGACTTCAAGAGCCAATTAACCCGACACATCTCTGCCCTGGAGAAAACTGTACAAAAGACAACACGGTGTATTCGTGAGACTCAAGACTCCATATGAACCATATATGATGCACGACAATGTATTAACGTGGTATGGAATGCATAATAAATAATAATGTGCTATAAAGATGTTCATGTGCACAATTGATGCCATTTGGACATATAAACCATTCAGTCATTCATTAGACGAATATATCGTGCCCGTTCATTATCATTCTTTCATTCATATCAATCGGTAATTAAATATTCAATTCATATCACGTTATATCACATGTTAACGATGCATAGGGGTCAATTTCAGGTGGAAGGAATCCATTAAATACATAAAGAATGCAAGGTTTTCAAGGAAGGTCACATTGTAGCACTTAAACATTCATGCATAAAAGTCACTTTAATATAACACAATTCAAGCCATAAAATTCATAAGTATATCATACATTCATTCAATCATATCATAAAGTGAACTTGAAGGCCAAAGGAACCACTTAGACCATCAGACAGATGTAAGGAAAGCACATAATACGTCATATGGTAACATTTAGGTCATACATGTTCGTAGCTTGACTAAATCATATCAAATCACCTCGTAACTTGAATCCAATAATCATAAAAAATTATTCATATATGAAACATGTCAAAGCTAAACAATTTCAACTCATAACATAGTAATTCATGCGTATACACAAACACATAACATAACACATTAGGATCAATATCGCGGAGGGAAACGAGTAAAACGGAAAAACAAGCGAACAAAGCACGTAAACATAGAGTCTCGGGAACTAACTTCTGCTAGTCCCCTCCCTTAGTAAGTCCCCTAATGGACATTAGTGAGTACAGGAGCCCCAGATAAGGTAACGGCCGTTAGGTATGGCCATACCTTACACCCATAACGGGCGCTAGCGGGTTCGGGGCTAAATGGTTTGAGGTTCAGCCCCTGTTTCGCCCTGAAACTCAAATCAAACCAAAGAAACACAAAAGGCAACCTATTAAGGCATGAAAAGGAAGCAATTTGACATAAAATCATCCCCTAAAGCTGATCATACATGCAACACAAGCAAGAGTGAGCATAGAGCAAGGAATGGCTTCAAGTTCTTGGATACTATTCATGGGGCATGAATGGTAACTTCCATATAACTCAACCACCAACTAATACATGATCAAAGAAACATTTATGGAGGTCTTAGGGTCATATATCATGCTTCACATTAGAAGAAATCATAAGGAATCATGCTAGAATCATCAAAGTGCTCTAAACCCTTACTATTTATCATATATGCCATAGAATGCTCAATTCATGGTGAAATCTTGTAAAGTCATAGTTAAAATGATCAAAAAGTCATGGAGATCACAAATAATAACTTACCTCTTGAATGAAGAGAGATTTTAAGGTGATTTGGGCTCAAAAAGCACCAAGGTGAATAGTTTCTTCTTCTCTTGAAATCAGACTTGGGGAGCTATTTTCTCTTCTTTTTGGAGTGGGGGTCAAAGTGAGGCTGAGGGAGAGAGTTATGGGAGTGATTTGGTGGCTTGTGGGCCTAAGAATTGGTCAAAAAGGTGGTCTAATGAAAAGTTATGGCATTTTTAGTCAAATGTGGTAAATTCTGTACAAGGTGCTTGTTTCGGTTGAATTTCGAAGGTTCAAACGGGCTTAGAAAATGGTGAGGCTTGTTCCATTGGCTCAATCATCGATACGAGTCCGATGGAGGTGACGGAATTCAAATTCAAATTCTCGAGCCCATGTTACGCCACCCAGAACCCAAGGTGCGCTAAATGCTCTTTAGCCCCTTTTTAGTCCCGATCACACAAACAGACCAAAAACTCAAACAAGCTAGATCAAATTCACGCAACGAGCACATAAACATGATCATAATACACATAATTCAAGCATACCAAGTTTTCAAGGAAAACAAAAATCAAATCGGACCCAAACGAATTGCATATCATAATCATGTATGCATAACTTTTAAGAATTCAAATTAAATTCCATAACAATTATTTCACATTAGTTCAAATAACATATGACTATTAAAATTAACAAGTTCTCTTATTTTCATTAATTGTGCACATGAGCATGCCTTAATGTTTTGTTTTGCATATAATTAATATGAATTTGAACCCTGCTCATGTGATTGCATTTACTAAGTGCTCGAGCATTTGCCGTGTGTCTCTGTGTGGTTCTCTGAGTCTGAGTCTGATCCCTGTGTTGTGTTTTGTGTGGTCAATTGGTACAGGTGCACCCGGGTTGGTGACAAGTGGGTCGTGCAGATTCCAGGGTGGACCATTTGCTTTGGGTTTGGCTTTGTTTGGTGTAAGGTGAGGTTATGTTATAGTTAAACCCTAATGAAACGTGACTGATATGTATGCATGTGAATATAAGCCCTATAAATACGTGTGATTATGTTGTATGCTATAGATTATGATTATGTTAGAACGGGAATATGCTAAGAATCCGGTATGCTATGTATGTGAATACGCTAGGAATATGAATATGTTAGAGTGTGATTATGTTAGAATACGAGTATGCTAGAATCATGAACATAAGTATGTTATGATTAGGTTGTGACTAAGAACTAGTTAGGAGGTGCTTATGCTATATATGCTATGCTCATGGTAGAGATGCGAATATGTTAGATTATGATATGTTAGGATATGTTTATGCTAGAGATATGAGTATGATTATCCTCTATGAGTGTTTGTTGTGTTATGCCTCTGCTTTTGCCATGCCTCTGAGGTTCTGTACCTCTGGCATGTTATGCCTATGATATGCACGTGGTCGTGGACCTCGTTTTGCTCGGATTCTGGTAAGTCTTCGACATTATATTTGCTCCGGGATGGCTTATTTTAGGCCGACAAACGTGTACATGTGTTCTGCTCCGGGATGGCTTATTTTAGGTCGACGGATGTGTGCATGTGTGTATGTGTGTGCGCGCGTTATGTTTGTTTTCCGTTATGTTTAGTTATATTAGTCTGATACGAAATAGTTCGTGAAACGGGAGTGGATTTCTAATTAATGAAATATGGTCGTTTTGGCCTTCGGCCTAACTCTTTTATCCCCTATATCTAGTATCATGTGCGAAAATATTTTAGAATGTAAAAACCACCCCGGTTCATGAACTCCCTTCTATGTTATGTGATGTGCTCTATATACTTATTTACGCGTGCGTGTGTAGTCCCTCACTCAGTCTATAGACTGACCCCTCCCTCTTTACGTTTAGTGTGCGGTTGAGTCGAGTCTTTTATTTTGTCCGGGTTGAGTTCGGTCTTTGTATTTGTTTATCTTTTGCATTCATTTGAATTTGATTTAAGTTGTTAATTGTATAAGTTTAATTTATTCGCTATGTTATGTCATTCTGAGCAGATTTATGATTATGCCTGGAACGTATGGAATTCGGGACAGGTTAGGACATGTGCTCGAATTAGATGAACCTGTTGTGATTATATGATTATTCGGGACAGGTTCCTAGGGCCAGTTGAACCCGTTTTGTTGTGTAATTGTTCGGGACAGGATAGGACAAGATTGCTTGTTTAGCTGAACCTGTATAATTGATTTTGATGTATGTTTGATGCTGTCATCCTTAATGTATGAAAAGTTTTTGAAAAGTTGGCATTTCGTACTGCTTCCGCTGTCATGTTTTGCATTCTTTCATTCGTACAGGGTTAGGTACCGCCTAGCTTAGGCCTGGAGTTTTGTTTTGTCTCCCGTTCGCTATGACTTGGCATGTGTGCGGAGTCTTTGATTAATTACACGTGTAGGGTTATAGTGCGGGGATGTGGTGCCACCGCTTGGGGTGCTACAATTTTAGCGAGGAAGGGGAATCGGGCTTTTGAGGATTCATGTACCTCACTAGCCACCATGCATGGGCGGCCGGGTCTTGCAAGCCCATCCACCACCTGGAGGAAAAAGGTGTATATGTATGATTATGATCATGTATTGTAACATCCCGCTCATCCGATTTATAAGGTACGTCACGTTTCAACCTTTTACGTGTTTAATTATGTGATTTTATGTTTTGCGTGGCCCTATTTTGAACTCTTTTAGAGTTTAGGGGCCCCTTTGTAATTTTCTCTTTTTAGGGGTTCTTCGGTCATTTATCGTTCGAACAAGATTTTGACCATTTTGACCCCTTCAACACGTTCGGGGCATCGAGACGAGTCCGTAGACTCTGAGTTTGCCCAATTCTGACGTCGTTAACCCCTTCTTCCGACCGATTTCGTGTATGAGGACCCGAGATATAATACCCGGATCCTCGTTTTGCGTGCCATAACTCCAGTCTCAGCGTTCTCCCATTCTCTCCCGCGATGCTATCACTGTTGACACACACTCAAGGTGTGTTTTCATGCACTACCTGGAACTCACTCGTTTCTCGATGGATTTTGACCATCCAATAGTCCATTTCGGAAAGCTCGACGACGCTGTCCCAACCGTACCAAGATCTCGACCAACAGACGAGCGGAGGAGGCCCGTTTTAGTGATTTTCAGTCGCGGCAGAAAAGGGGGCGGACCACCGCCACTTCGTCGCCCCTCGCGGCGGTTTCCAGTGGGATTCCGATGACACACGGCCCAGACCCATGATGAGGATGTCCCGTCGTAGCCTTGGACGTTGGCGGCGCGACCATCCGGGCCGCGGTTGAGCCCCACGCGCTGCCTGAAGCTAGCGGCGGCGGCGCGCGGCACTGTAGCAGCGGCGATTTCGTCGCTCCGGTGGTCTTTTCCGATGAAGGTTAGTGTTTTCCAAGGTTTTCGACTATCCCGAGTTCATTTCCGGCATCGATTTGTTGGGATTAATGCCCTGAAAATCCAATAATATTGTAAATATTTTGGATTAATAAAACTGAAATTAAAGCAAGTTATGAGTATTTTACAAATTTAATAATTAATGACGTGTGATGGTATTTTTATATGAAATGTGTTTCATAGGAAAAGATTTTAAATACCAGAAGTCACGTGTCATTAAAGTTCTAGTCAGTATGATAAGAAGATGTTCTTATCGAGACTATAATGTGTTATATAAGATGATTAGTCTTTCGTCATAGGGAAATGGAGTTTCCAATTATAACACGTTGATGATTTTCAATGAGATTGGAAACATCGAACTGGACCACTGAGATTGTTCATTTTATACTGCTATCTAAGATGAATAAAATCTCGGAAGCATTGGACTCTTAATCCTGATAGTATTTCTACTTTAGGCATGTAGTGTTAATCACTGTGATGTACTCAGAAGTGAGGTCTCGATAACGGGTGGCCAAAATACTTTGTACGTTCGGTGATTGCATGAAATGTGCTAAAGAGAAATATTGATCGAGGAATCTGTAGCCTTGCTGGAAGGTTAAAAGATATCCCTGAAATAGATTTGCAAAAGTTCAAATTAAAACTTTGGCCAAAGTACTTCGTGTGTTCGTCACCGAAGTTGTATGTTGAATGCGTTTCACATACAGGGAATTTGAACTTAAGGCGAATCAAGAAATTTCAGATTTAAAGTGAAAAATAAATGATAGTAGTATTGATTTATTTTTCATGGATATCTGTACAGAGGAGTAAAATGCGAAATTATTCTAGATCGAGAAATTCGTGAATAATTTAATTAATTTTAGAGTTCAACAATATTTATTTAGTGGAATTAAATATTGTTAAACGGTAATCAATTATTGTCATGGGATGATAATAGATTGACCCGTTTGGAGCTAAGATTAATTAGTCCTGCAGGTCCCCCCGCAAGCCCCAACGAAGAGCAAAGAGAAAATATTAAAACGAGAGAGAGAAATGATTTTTCAAAGTGTTTGAAAATAGCCAAGATATTTATTTTGAGAAAATAAATTGAATTCCAAAGAGTTGGAAATGTCCGAAATTTTATTTTGGAGAAAATAAAATTTTTTTCGAAAAAAAAAAAAGAAAAAAAAAAAAAAAAATTCTGACGTGGCAGAAATGCTGACGTGGCAGGTGACGTGTCACGCCACGTCAGCGTGTCAGTCGCCAAGTGGCGCTGACTGGACTCCACCGTGTGCGACACGTGGGCGGATGAGATCCAGCCACGCGGGCGCGAAGGAACGGCCCAGATTGGTTCTCGCGCGGGTCAAGAAGGCGGGTCTCCGGGTCGGGTTTTCGGTTAGGGTCCGGGTAGGGTCGGTTATGGTTTGACCGACCCGGACACGTGGACGAATGAAGATTCGCCACGTGGCGATCGGGCAGACCGCCTGAACCGACCGGTTCACAGCTGAACCGGTCTGAACCGCGGACCGCCGGTCGGACCGGGCCGGACCGGCCACGTGGCAGCTGCTCGCGCAGGCGTGCCTCTCACACGCGCCAAGCACACAGCCGCCACTTGGGCGGCGCGTGCGGGCGCGTGCGGCGTCTGCTGGGCGCGTGCTTCGCGCCGCTGGACTCGTGGCGGCGCGAGCTCCTGCGTGGCACCCTTGGATTGGCCGGCGGCCCTTGGAGTGCACGGCAATTTTCCGATTTTGGACGAAAATGGCCCTAATTCTTGATTATAAATAGGCTGAAGCTTCTCATTTCTTTTACGTTTTTGGCATTTCATTTTTGAACAGCATCAAAGCCTCTCGGCTCTCTCTCTCTTCCATTTCGTTAATTAATCTTTAATTAGATTAATTAATTACTTAATTAGGTGGTTATATAATTAATATATAATCCACTTAATTATTAGAAAATAGTGATTTTCAGGTTTTAGAAAAAAGGGTTTTTTCTGGAAAATATTTTCTCAAAGTATTTAGGGAAATACTGCCGGAGCCCACACTCCAATTTCTTAATCGGGGATATTGCGGGGAAGCTCTGCCGGTTTCACGAGAAGATATCGAGGTGCTGGAAAAGTGCCGTTGATAGCCATTTGTGCAGTACGGTAATACCGTTGTGCTGTCCGAATTAATATTTGCATATTGTGATTATATGCTGGATGATTTAAAATTATGTTATCGATGCCTGTATATATTAGAGTTATGCTGCCCGATTTATTCCGCTGCTTTATTAAAATATTTTTGAAATATTTTGATAACGAGGTTATGGCGAAATTTTTTATATTCCGCTGTGCCGTCACTCTGACTCGGGCCCGCCACGCAACACCAACAACTGGTATCAGAGCGGGGCTCTGATTATATACTGGCATTGATAAAGCATAAGATGCATAATTTTAAATCTGATACTGTGCACGTAAGTTCTGTCTAAGAAGGCTGGGTTTTAAGTGGGACCATTGTGACCCCTCCAGTGTTTCTGGGAATTTGCGTGGAATGGTAATTTTCGGGGAATTGATTTCAATAATCTTCCTGGTTAATTACCGAATCAGTAAATATGATTTAAATTATGTGATAATTTAAAACATATTTATTTAAGGGGCCATTAAAAATTTAAAGCGTGATAATTATGTGATAATTATTTGCAAGCATGCTTTTAATTTTAAAATGGCATGATAATATGTGATATTATGCTGCTTTAATTATGCATGATTTATTTAATGTGATTAGATAAATAATGTTTAATAGAGATTAAATATGATGCATAATTGGATTAATATTTTTTGGCCTAAATTAATAAAGAGTTATTGAAGCCTTAAAATATTATTAGGATTATTTAATAATCCTAGTGGGAGCTTATTAATTAGATTAATTACTTCCAAAATTAATAAGACGCCAAAAGTGATTATTTAATAATCAAAGATAATCCACAAATTTTATAAAATTCAAGTGGGAGCGAGATGAAAAGAGTTGGATTCTCACGGCCTCCATTACCCGTCTATAGTATAGTGAATATATACTACTCCCTTCGGCGGGTATGTATTCGCGGTATACGAGATTAGGCTTCTACGGATAGAATGAAATACGGGGAAAGTCAGCTCGACCACGCCTCCGTGGAGTGTCTGATCTACTCGTACGAATTTCTAGGTAATGGTATACGCTTGACTAAGTAATGTATTAACCTCCCTTCGGAGCTATGTTACATTTACTTAGAAGTCAAAGGTTAACGTGGTGGATTAACATAGTTTGGTAAGAGTTACCTAGATGGCATGTTAATTAAGATTAATACTTGCTTTTCTAAGCGGTTTTCGACCTCGCTTCCGGGGAGTCAACTGCGGTTAGATAAGTCACCATTGTGTAAACCAAAAATGCTTACGTGGATTTCATTTATTGGTTAGACACAAAAGAAGTAAAATACAGAATCATAACTTGCACCTTTTAAAATAAAATATTTCAGTTTTAAAGCAATGACGACCGCTAGCCCGCTTCAATCGATCCTAAGGGAAAATAGGCTTGAAGGGTCTAACTATGCTGACTGGAAAATGAATCTTGACATCGTGCTTGGTCACGAGAATCTGAAACAAGTGCTCACTGAACCTTGTCCGGGGGTACCGGAAACTACAGCCAATCAGGATATGAGAAATGCTTACGCCAATTGGATCAAGTCCAATGATTTGGCTAGGTCTTATATCCTGGCATCTGTCTCCAATGTTCTCAAGCATCAAATGCATGAGATGCCAACTGCTAGGAACATGATGGATCATCTCCATCAAATGTTTGGAGGACAGAATCGAGCCAAGAGGCTCGAATTGATGCGGAGGCTGTTAGTTACTAAGATGTCTGAGGGATCACCTGTTCAGGATCATGTTATGAACATGATGGCTTGCCTGAACGAAATTGAAAGCCTTGGTGCTAAATTTGATGATCTCAGCAAGCAGGATATGATCCTATGCTCTCTGCCAAAGTCGTTCGACACATTCAGGCAAAATTATTCTATGAACAAATTGGATTTCTCTCTGCCTGAATTGATGAACGAGCTTAAGGTGGCAGAGGGAGTGATGAAAGCTAAGGGAACTGTTCTCCTGGCTCAGGCATCGACTTCCACGGCTCCAAAGGCCAACAAGTGGAAAAAGGGAAAGGGAAAGGTTCCCAATCCCAAGAAAAAGGTTCAGAAGAAGAAAGGCAACCCCAGCAAGGGAAAATGTTTCCACTGCGGAGAAAATGGGCACTGGAAGAGGAATTGTCCAAAATACTTAGCAAGTCTTCCTGCTAAGCCATCTGGACAAGGTATATCGATATCTTGTTTAATTGAATTATGTTTAGTTGGAAGTCCACCAGACTCCTGGTGTGTGGACTCGGGTTCAACTAATCATATTTGCAATTCGTTGCAGGGGTTCAAGCTAACCAAAAAGCTTGAAGATGGCGAGATGCAGCTACTGCTCGGAGATAATACAAGTATATCTGTATTAGCAGTAGGGACTGTAAATTTGTATTTTGGTGATAGGGTTTTGATGTTGAAAGACACTTTGTACATACCGTGTGTTCGCAGAAATCTGGTTTCTGTGAGTTGTTTAATAAATAATTGTTTCAGTGTTTGTTTTGAACAAAACTTTACTATTAAGCAAAATAAAAGGTTTATTTGCTCTGGCACGGTAAAAGATGGTCTTTTCTTGTTATACCCCGATAAAAACCCTAATTCCGAACTTAACAATGCTAAGCTTGACTTACCATCCAAAAGAAAAACTCCTATGCCTAACGAGGCGTACAAGTGGCATTTACGTCTTGGTCATATTAATCCAAATAGGATCCAAAGACTAATTTTAGACGAATTGTTGAGTCCCTTGGACTTAACAGAACTACCAGTCTGTGAATCCTGCTTGGAAGGTAAGATGACCAAGAGATCTTTTAAATCTAAAGGTAATCGAGCCACAGAATTGCTTGAGTTAATTCATACGGATGTGTGTGGTCCTATGAGTATTCAAGCAAGAGGAGGTTTTTGAGTATGTCATCACTTTTACGGATGATTACTCCAGATACGGATACGTTTATTTGATGAGATATAAGTCTGAATCTTTTGAAAAGTTCAAAGAATTCAAGGCTGAAGTTGAAAATCAAACCGGAAAACGTATCAAGTCACTTCGATCAGATCGTGGTGGTGAGTATCTGTCTACAGAATTTCTAGAATTTCTCACTGCAAATGGGATTAAATCCCAATTATCTGCACCGGGTACACCCCAGCAGAATGGTGTTGCAGAAAGGAGAAATAGAACTCTGATGGAAATGGTAAGATCTATGATGAGTCATGCTACCCTACCAAGTTCGTTTTGGGGCTTTGCACTCGAAACAGCGGCACACATATTAAACCTTGTTCCATCCAAGTCAGTTCCTAAAACGCCAATGGAACTGTGGCGAGGGCGAAAGCCCAGTGTCTCCTATCTTCGGATATGGGGAACCCCAGCTCATGTGTTAAGGAAAGATCCTGACAAGTTGGAATCAAGAACAGAGGCTTGCTTGTTCGTAGGTTATCCTAAAGGAACAAGAGGTGGTATATTTTACGATCCGAGAGATCACAAAGTGTTTGTGAGCACTAATGCTAAATATCTCGAAGATGATTTCGTAAATGACCACAAGGGTAGAAGCAAAATTGTGTTAGAAGAAATGACAACATCAGATTCTGTATTCCAAGAACCCGTAGTAACTGAAAATGTGTTAGATACATATGATGTACCAGATACAACATATGATGTAGGAATAAGTACACAACAGCCTCGTCGTAGTGGGAGGATTGTCAGGGCACCTGACAGATACCTGGGATTAACCCAAGTGGTTGAATCTGACGTATCTGATCCTGTCACATATGATGAAGCTGTAAACGATATAGACGCTGACCGTTGGGTCAGAGCCATGGAATCTGAATTAGATTCAATGTATTCCAATAAAGTCTGGGAACTTGTAGAGGCGCCTGAGGACATTAAACCTATTGGATGCAAATGGGTCTACAAGAGAAAAAGGGGAATAGATGGAAAGGTTGAGACCTTTAAAGCAAGGCTTGTGGCAAAGGGTTATACCCAGAAAGAAGGTATCGATTATGACGAAACCTTCTCGCCTGTAGCAATGCTTAAGTCCATAAGAATTCTCCTATCCATTGCTGCTCATTATGATTATGAGATTTGGCAAATGGATGTAAAGACTGCTTTCTTGAACGGGCACCTTCAAGAAGAGATATATATGGCTCAACCTGAAGGCTTTATAGCCAGAAATCAGGAGCATATGGTATGCAAGCTTGATAGATCTATTTATGGTCTTAAGCAAGCGTCTAGATCATGGAACATCAGATTTAATGAAGCAATTAAATCCTTTGGATTTATACAATTGCCTGATGAACCATGTGTGTACAAGAGACATCATGATAGTGTTGTAACATTTTTAGTTCTATATGTTGACGACATTCTACTCATTGGGAATGACACGGGAATATTGTCAGCAGTGAAGATTTGGTTGTCAAACCAGTTTGACATGAAAGACCTAGGTGAAGCCAGTTATATTCTAGGGATCAGACTTTGTCGTGATCGTAAGAATAAAATGATTGGTTTATCACAAGCAGCATATATAGATAAGATGTTGGCAAGATATAATATGGCTAATTCCAAGAAAGGATCGTTACCTTTCAGACATGGAGTTCATCTGTCTCGGGATCAGTGTCCCAAGAACCCAGAAGAGACAGAAGAAATGAAAGATGTTCCGTATGCTTCGGCAGTCGGAAGCCTCATGTATGCCATGTTATGTACTAGGCCAGATATCTGTTATGCTGTAGGTCTAGTCAGCAGATATCAGTCAAACCCTGGACCCCAACACTGGATAGCTGTAAAGCATATATTAAAGTACTTGAGAAGGACTCGGGATTATATGCTTGTCTATCGCAGTGATGAGCTCATTCCTATAGGGTACACAGATTCGGATTTCCAATCTGATTTGGATTCTAGGCGTTCGACGTCTGGATATGTGTTCACCCTTGGAGGAGCAGCCGTAAGTTGGAGGAGTATTAAGCAATCTTGCATAGCTGACTCCACCATGGAAGCCGAATACGTGGCAGCTTCAGAAGCAGCCAAAGAAGCGTATTGGTTCCGGAATTTCCTAATGGATTTAGAAGTCGTCAAGGACGGACTTACGCCGATCACATTGTACTGTGACAATGCTGGAGCGGTGGCCAACTCCAAGGAACCTCGAAGTCATAAACGTGCCAAGCACATCGAGAGGAAGTTTCACATTATACGTGATTATGTGGAACGTGGAGAAGTGGCAGTGGTGAAAATTGGCTCGGTGAATAATCTAGCAGATCCCTTCACTAAGACTTTGGCGCAAAAGAGTTTTGACACTCATGTAGAAGGGATGGGTCTTAGATATGTAGCCAATTGGATTTAGGGCAAGTGGGAGATTGTTGGGATTAATGCCCTGAAAATCCAATTATATTGTAAATATTTTGGATTAATAAAACTGAAATTAAAGCAAGTTATGAGTATTTTACAAATTTAATAATTAATGACGTGTGATGGTATTTTTATATGAAATGTGTTTCATAGGAAAAGATTTTAAATACCAGAAGTCACGTGTCATTAAAGTTCTAGTCAGTATGATAAGAAGATGTTCTTATCGAGACTATAATGTGTTATATAAGATGATTAGTCTTTCGTCATAGGGAAATGGAGTTTCCAATTATAACACGTTGATGATTTTCAATGAGATTGGAAACATCGAACTGGACCACTGAGATTGTTCATTTTATACTGCTATCTAAGATGAATAAAATCTCGGAAGCATTGGACTCTTAATCCTGATAGTATTTCTACTTTAGGCATGTAGTGTTAATCACTGTGATGTACTCAGAAGTGAGGTCTCGATAACGGGTGGCCAAAATACTTTGTACGTTCGGTGATTGCATGAAATGTGCTAAAGAGAAATATTGATCGAGGAATCTGTAGCCTTGCTGGAAGGTTAAAAGATATCCCTGAAATAGATTTGCAAAAGTTCAAATTAAAACTTTGGCCAAAGTACTTCGTGTGTTCGTCACCGAAGTTGTATGTTGAATGCGTTTCACATACAGGGAATTTGAACTTAAGGCGAATCAAGAAATTTCAGATTTAAAGTGAAAAATAAATGATAGTAGTATTGATTTATTTTTCATGGATATCTGTACAGAGGAGTAAAATGCGAAATTATTCTAGATCGAGAAATTCGTGAATAATTTAATTAATTTTAGAGTTCAACAATATTTATTTAGTGGAATTAAATATTGTTAAACGGTAATCAATTATTGTCATGGGATGATAATAGATTGACCCGTTTGGAGCTAAGATTAATTAGTCCTGCAGGTCCCCCCGCAAGCCCCAACGAAGAGCAAAGAGAAAATATTAAAACGAGAGAGAGAAATGATTTTTCAAAGTGTTTGAAAATAGCCAAGATATTTATTTTGAGAAAATAAATTGAATTCCAAAGAGTTGGAAATGTCCGAAATTTTATTTTGGAGAAAATAAAATTTTTTTCGAAAAAAAAAAAAGAAAAAAAAAAAAAAAAATTCTGACGTGGCAGAAATGCTGACGTGGCAGGTGACGTGTCACGCCACGTCAGCGTGTCAGTCGCCAAGTGGCGCTGACTGGACTCCACCGTGTGCGACACGTGGGCGGATGAGATCCAGCCACGCGGGCGCGAAGGAACGGCCCAGATTGGTTCTCGCGCGGGTCAAGAAGGCGGGTCTCCGGGTCGGGTTTTCGGTTAGGGTCCGGGTAGGGTCGGTTATGGTTTGACCGACCCGGACACGTGGACGAATGAAGATTCGCCACGTGGCGATCGGGCAGACCGCCTGAACCGACCGGTTCACAGCTGAACCGGTCTGAACCGCGGACCGCCGGTCGGACCGGGCCGGACCGGCCACGTGGCAGCTGCTCGCGCAGGCGTGCCTCTCACACGCGCCAAGCACACAGCCGCCACTTGGGCGGCGCGTGCGGGCGCGTGCGGCGTCTGCTGGGCGCGTGCTTCGCGCCGCTGGACTCGTGGCGGCGCGAGCTCCTGCGTGGCACCCTTGGATTGGCCGGCGGCCCTTGGAGTGCACGGCAATTTTCCGATTTTGGACGAAAATGGCCCTAATTCTTGATTATAAATAGGCTGAAGCTTCTCATTTCTTTTACGTTTTTGGCATTTCATTTTTGAACAGCATCAAAGCCTCTCGGCTCTCTCTCTCTTCCATTTCGTTAATTAATCTTTAATTAGATTAATTAATTACTTAATTAGGTGGTTATATAATTAATATATAATCCACTTAATTATTAGAAAATAGTGATTTTCAGGTTTTAGAAAAAAGGGTTTTTTCTGGAAAATATTTTCTCAAAGTATTTAGGGAAATACTGCCGGAGCCCACACTCCAATTTCTTAATCGGGGATATTGCGGGGAAGCTCTGCCGGTTTCACGAGAAGATATCGAGGTGCTGGAAAAGTGCCGTTGATAGCCATTTGTGCAGTACGGTAATACCGTTGTGCTGTCCGAATTAATATTTGCATATTGTGATTATATGCTGGATGATTTAAAATTATGTTATCGATGCCTGTATATATTAGAGTTATGCTGCCCGATTTATTCCGCTGCTTTATTAAAATATTTTTGAAATATTTTGATAACGAGGTTATGGCGAAATTTTTTATATTCCGCTGTGCCGTCACTCTGACTCGGGCCTGCCACGCAACACCAACACGATTTCACCCAATTTTGGCCGTAGGTGGTGGTTCCGGTGACGTGGGTGGCGGCAGAAACTTCGGCGGCCAACGGGGCCCTTTTTCGGCAATCTTTTGGCCTCGGGCTCTTCACGAAAGTTGTTCGAAACGACGAGAACTATCGGTCATTGATCACGCGACTCCTGATTTGGCCGTTTGGTGGTGGATCGCGGTGGCACAGCGGCGGTTCAAAGGCGGTGCCACATCCGGTGATTTTTCCGGCGAGAAAGCTTAGGGCTTTCGTAAAGCGCGTCACGGGTAAGCCGATGCCTCTTTCGGATCTCATTTTGGTTCACCGGTTTGGAAGTAATTGAAGTTTGAAGATTTTAGGGTTTTCGTATTCTTGGATTTGAAATTGGAGACAATTGGCTTGGAATTTCCAGAAATTGGTTGAGGAATTGGAACGAGCATGAGGAGTACTTGCACAGATGATTTTTTGGGATTTTTCCGGCACGCTCCGGCGGCGGCCAAGCGATGGCCCGCCACTGTTCTGGCGGCTCCGGTGGCGATGATCCGGCGGACTTTGGACAGAATGTCAGTCTCGTTATGGTGAGTCCGTTGCCGCTTTTCGTTCGTTAATCGGACTCGGTTTATTTTCTGTGAATTTATTTGTATAATTGTGAATATTTAATTATTTGTTCTAATTGTGATTTTAACGCGATATACTTGATTTGCCGATCGAATTGTACTTCACTATATATTAAATGATTGTATGAAATATAATTTGATATATTTGAACGTCTTGATTTGCGATTTGATTCTGGTTTGTTGAATTTGTTAGTTGTTTAGTTTAAGAAGTGGTGTTTGTGTAATTTCTGGAAAAGTATGAATTGTTTAATTTGACTTGGTAAACCTTATTAATTAAATCTAATATGTAATACAGGAATTGAATATGTAAAATATGAATTGTATGAATTGAGTAGGGTTAGAATTTGATTTGTAACCTCGTGAAATTTGTATGAATTAGGAAGCATACTATTATGATTTATTTGATTTATTAATATGTGTCAATTGGTATGATAGGTGCTACGTGAATTTGCATGAAATGAATTAAGTAAACTTTGTTAATTAAATTTGTTATACAATCCATGATTTGTTTATGTGATAAATGAACAATATGATTTGATTAAATTATGCAAGGCATTTGATCCCTGCTTGTGTGATTGCATTTGCTATGCATCTCTTTGGGGTTGTTTAAGTCTGAGTCTGAGTCGTGTGTTGTGTTTTGTGTGTCCAGTTGGTACAGGTGCACCCGGGGTGGTGACAAGTGAGTCGTGCAGGTTCCGGGGTGACCCATCTGTTGTGTCTTCGGCTGTGTTTAGTGCCAGGTGAGGTTAGGTTATAGTTATACCCTATTGTATTGTGTCCGTTTTCGAATGTGTGCGGTTTATAAGCCTTGTATATACGTAGATATGTGTGAAATATATACTTTGATGGTTTTATCATAAGTTTGAAAGTAAGAAACGCTATGTACGAGCCTATGTATGCTTAGCTTTGATATGTTATGATTTCAAGGTCAGTCTGCGTGATATGTACGTACGATATGACAAGTACGATATGCATGAGATATGTCTATCTGTCTGTGTGTGTGTGGCGGGTTAAGTTTCCGATATATGTCTGTTTATCTGTGTGATGGGCCCCAGAGTTGTGGGTAAGGGAGACCCGGGACGAACATGGGGTCGCCGGTTACGACCCCTGTGCACTTTTCCACCAACGGGAGACTTAGTTCTCCTATGCCGACGGAGCGCATTTTGGCTGGCCGTCGAAGGAACCGGGCGGGATCCTCCGGTTCACATGTTTCGTTTTGTGGTGGGTTGAGAGGGGCACCTTTCTTCCCCAAACGGTGTAAAGGAAAGTATGTTTGTTTTGATTTCCGTTTGTTTATGTCTGTGTGTGATCTAAGGAGTTTGGTTGGATTAAATTCGTACCCGCCGAGTGTTCTATCTGTCCGTCTGTCATAAGTTCGTGAAACGGGGGTAGATTCTTAAATTAAGATAAAAATGGGTATACTTTTATACTAATGAGTTACGTTACGGTATGTGTGCTAAGTCTGCATGAGTCTGAGTTTGTGCCTTGAGAAACCTTTGATTTAAGATTTGTTTGGGCTGTTTGATAAGTCTCCCTATATGTATATTATCACGGGAAATGTTTTGGCGTGCAAAAACTAACCCCGGGTTCACGAACGTTGCTTCTTCTACGTGTTGTGCTCTATATATATGTAGGTGTGTGTGGGTAGCCCCTCGCTCAGTCTTTGGACTGACCCCTCCCCGTTTATGTTTTTAGTGTGCAGGTTTCGGTTTGGGTTCGCGTTGGAGTTCGTGCTAGGCGGCGGTGTGTCGTGTCTTTTGAGTCTGTGTCTGCACGTTTCAGTTTGTTAAGTGTTTTGTTCTGATTTATAATTCGTAAATTCTGTATAAGATATGTTTTGTGCAGGTTTGGATTTATGAATTAAATGTTTGGAATTTCGGGATAGGTTAGGACAGGTGCTTGGATTAGTTGAACTCGTTTTATTGTGTAATTGTTCGGGACAGGATAGGACAGGTTTGCTGGATTAGTTGAACCTATGTAGTTGATTTTATACTTATAATGCGTGGTATGTTTAAAATATGAAAAGTTTTTGGAAAGTTGGCTTTTCGCATTGCTTCCCCTGTCAGGTTTTGCATCTTTTCATTCGTACAGGGTTAGGTACCGCCTAGCTAGTGGGTGCGTTCTTCGTTTGTCACCCGTTCGCTATGACTTGGTGCGTGTGTATACTCTCCATTTAGTACACGTGTTGGGTCATAGTGCGGGGGTGTGATGCCCCACCGCTTGGGGTGTTACATGTATGAGCACGAAAGACTTATGTGTGTGATAATGAATAAATAATGTTATGATTACACAAGGAGTTGGTTGGAGATTATGCACGCCTACTCGTTGGGCCATCAAACCCTATGAATGATTATGAATAAATATGATAGTCGTAATCCCGCTGATGTCTTCTTTGCTTTGCCCACTTAGGGAATTCTTACCAAACTTCACACGAGATTGAGGCATGCCTGAACGTGTTTAAATTTTCGCGATATTATATTATATGCCCTGTTTTTTTTATACCCATCATCTCCTTTAGACTGGACCCGGTTTGTTTTCAGTTGTTTTGTACAGGTGATAGGAGGAGCTAGGTGGGAATTAGAGTCTTGTGCTTGAGTCTTGTATTCATGTCTAGCTCTTTTCTTTTGTGGTTTGCATACACTCATCTTATTTTGTATTATGATTATGTATTAGCGTGTTATGTTTTGATTAGGCCATGATGGCTGTTGATACTCGACAATGGTACATATGTTGGATGTTATGAAGCTTGAAAGTTTATATGATGATAATTGCTTCCGCTTTTGTTATTACCGCTCTGATTTACTTATTCTTGCACTTGTATGGTTTAAGGGTTAGTTCCCGCCTAGCCTAGAGGGTGTGTTGTGTCCCCGTTCACCGGGATTTGGCACGTGTATGGATTTTCCATTTCATATACGGGTCGGGTCTTGGTGCGGGGGGATGTGGTGTCTTGCGCTCGGGCGCTACATTATCAGACTTCATGGCACTCCTCTCAGTATTATTTCTGACAGAGATCCGAGATTCACTTCCAAGTTTGGCGAGAGCTTCAGAAGAGGTTGGGTACTAAGCTTAAGTTCAGCACGGCTTTGCATCCTCAGACAGACGGGCAATCTGAGAGGTTGATTCAGTATTTCGAGGATATGCTTTGGGCTTGTGCATTTGATTTCCAAACAAAGTGGGATGAGCATTTACACTTGATTGAGTTTGCTTACAATAACAGTTACCAAGCCTCGATCAAAGCAGCTCCTTATGAGATCTTGTATGGGAGGAAATGATGGTCACCATTGTTCTTTGACATTAAAGAGTGGATATGGTCGAAATAAGAGGGTGTTCAGAGAGATGTTAGAAAGACGAAACTCTCGGCAGCCACTCAAGATGCGGTTGAGAAAGTTCCAATGATAAGACAACATATGAAAGCTGTTCAGGATCGACATAAGAGTTATACCAATCGCCGTAGAAAGAAACTCCAGTTCGAAGTTGGCAACCATGTGTTCTTGAGAGCATCTCCTCGCACGGGTTTTGCAAGAATTGGCTAAGGAGGGAAATTGAACCCTCGTTATTTAGGTCCTTTCGAGATTCTTGAGAAAGTCCGAGAAGTTGCTTACCGACTAGACCTACTGCCAAATTTAACCGGGATTCACAATATCTTCCGCGTGTCTCATTTGAGGAAGTAATATCCCGATGATTCAGAGATTCTTCCCCTTGAAGAAGCTAAAGTTGATCCAGATTTAACTTTTATCCAAAAGCCGATTAAGATATTAGATCAAAAATTACAAGAGTTAAGAAACCGGCATATTCCCTTGGTCAAGGTTTTATGGAGAACTGACAAAACCGAAGAAGTTACTTGGGAAACAAAGGACAAAATGAGAAGATTTCATCCAGGATTATTTTGGAGTGGGCAGTGAATCTGGTGACCAGATTCTTTTAAGGGGAGGAGGTTGTGATACCCCGACTTCTCGACCATACAGGTACGCATGCCACTCGTGTGAGTTTTATGGTTTAGGGTTTATTTATTTTCTTTTCATTATTTAATTTGCATATTTGTGAGATATGTGACTTTAAATTTCTAACTTCGTGAATTTAAATTACGTGAGTTGTGTATTTAATTTCCCGAGCATGATTTATATGTTTAATTATTTCTAACTTGAGAATCACATGCTTAATTGACCTCATTTGCAACTTTGTAAACTTCTTCGACTTAATTGATAATTGGATATGGATTCAATGGTAAATTTTGTAAATTACATACCACATTGCATGCATTTGAATGTGTGGAGGACTAAATGGTAATTTCCCCTTCCTCTTCTGTAGCACCCCAACCGGAAGGCACCACATCCCGCGCACTATGAGCCCGATCCACCCATGAAATGGAAAGTCCATACATGAACCTAGCTCACAGCGAACGGGGACCCACTCAATCCATAGGCTAGGCGGGAGCTAAAACTTTCGTGAAAAAATAAAACAATTTCTATAAGACAAATGCAATTACGGAAGTGGGACATATATTCAAAATATTATATCAATCATAGAGACGGGTTCCACTAACATAGGTACCTACTCCCGAAATTTCAACATAAACGTAAATCATAAACATCAATTACGGATCCAGGATAGTAGTAAGAATCAATACAAATCTTACATTCATCAACTTAAACAAATCATGGTACAATATGCATATGAACCGACTCTGACTTGACCAAAAGACTTAGCAGACTTGACTTCCCGCCTAGCACTCCAAACCTATAAGAAAACTGAAAACAATCCGGGTTCAGTCTATAGGAGACTGGTGGGTATAAAACAGGGTTTAATATTATAATAATACAAGAATTTAAACACCCACGCAAGCAAGCTGTAATCCCATGCGAGGTTTTTAGAATCTTTCCCAAGTGGGTGAAAACAAAATAAAATAACGCTCGGGATTACAACAATCAATTTAATTCAATCATTCAATCGGTTATAACGTGAGCCCGGCGAGGGGGGTAAAATCTCCAACGTACACCTCGTGTGTGCAAAACTTCATTCATTAGCGATCATGCAACAATCATTTCATTCATTCATTCGATCTTTATCATTTATTCATATATTAACAATTACCCCTTCTTTCTCCGGGTGGTGGACGGGTTAGCAAGACCCGGCCACCCAATCAATGACCAATGGGGTTACATGAATTCCCCAATTGGCACTCAGCTCCCATTCCCCGTTAAAACTCCTAGCGAGGGCCGGTATCACCGCTACGATGTTCGACTAGCACACGGGATCACCGTCGGCCCTTGCCTCCCCGGATAGCCACATGTACCAAGTCCTTACGCCCGTGTAATCAATCATGTCCTCGCCAAAACAATCGGTAAGTATTCATAAAAGAAAAATGGGTTTAACAATCAAAATCATAGACTCCTTAAAAATAACTCGATATATATATGTAGTACCTTTGGCTGGAAATATACACATTGGAATATATCAGGTCGATTTTAACTAATACAAGAGAAACCCACCTGTTACACCTTACCGAAAGATACCAAGGAGAAATAAAGACTTGAGGAAACTTAGGAACCCGGCATCTCCGCCCTGGAGAAAACTGTACCAAGGACAATGCAATGAATTCGTGAGACTCAAGACTCCACATGTACCATATATGACGCACGACAACGTATTGATGATGGTATGAGATGCAAAGAAATATAATTCATGCTATGAGGTCATATAATCAAGTAATTCATCAAAACGTCCAATACGGGTGGATCCATTCTCATACGTTTGCTATCTTTCATATCTTGCATTAATATGAGTCATAAGCCATATATAAGAGGGATAACATTAGTTATGAATGCATAAGATATGATATCATGTCATAGAAATATTATTGTGCACAATTAATGTCTTTAAGACATGTATACAAGCCCTTCATTCCTTTCAAGAAGTGTTCATATCCATATGAGTTAATGACTTTCATAACTCATACCAAATTATTTCAAGGGATTCAAATAATACTCATAACACATAGAATAACATGTATACAATTCATACACGCCATTAAGATGAAGTAAGATGTCACTTAGGGTTCAAATATGAAGCATCAAGGTATACTTGTATCATTTAGGTTCGTTTAAGTTCATATCCTTCATATATCAAGCCAATTGAATCCAAGAATTCCAAATAACAAGCATAACACATCATATAACATGTATACATATCATACAAGTCATAAAATAAGAAATAAGAAGCAATTAGGATTCATCTTGGGAGCAAAGGATCCATGCATACACACATTAGAAGCATTAATGACATATTGACACATAAATCGGAAAATATTAGACGAAAACTCACCAAACTTCATAACACAAAAGATAACACATTATATGACATGTTAATTAAGTGCTCGGGCTGGAAACGAGCCAAGGAAGCCATGCATTGCACGTTTGAAATCAAAATTCCATGCAGAATGTGGGAGGGTCGCGGCCGCCACCCATTTCCTTCATGAAATGGTAGCGGCCGCTACCCATTAAAATTCCTATTTTTGATCAATAAATCCCAGAATACGTGAGCAGCTAAAAATGAGGTCACGGTCGCGACCTCAAACACATGCAATTCAGGTCGCGTTTTGATCAATAAATCCCAGAATACGTGAGCAGCTAAAAATAAGGTCACGGTCGCGACCTCAAACACATGCAATTCAGGTCGCGGGCGCGACCTGAAGACCTCCAAATGCGTGAGCGAGTCGCGGCCGCTACCATTTTCCTTCACGGTTCGATCGCGGCCACGACCTACCTGTAACAGTAGCAAAAACGAACCAAAAACAGAGCAGAACCAAAGCACAACTTCACTAACATGCTCATCCATGATATGATCACAAATATGTAAGGAAACAACTCCAAAACAACATACAAATCAGCCCCAAGAGTGATCAAACGTGAGATGAAGGTATGGTGATCATTTCATGATAATTTCTTCCAAACCCACTAATGGTATCTCATTAAACACTCAACCACCATCAAATACATGAGCATAGATGAAAGGACGAAGTTAAGACAATCATATTCATGTAACGCCCCGATTTCTCGGACGTATAGGTAGGGCGTATGTGTTTACCTAATTGCGCGAATTAATTGTTTTTACGTGTTTTATATTTAATTTTTATTATAATTGTTATTATTTTATTATACTATATTATATTATTTTATTTTAATATTACTAATTTTATATATATATGTTTCGTATTATATATATACATATATATATATATGTGTAATTATATTATTATTAAGTTAATGATTATGTTAATTAATCATGTTTTAATTAATTACTTATTTACATATATTACTATGCGTGGAATTAAAATGCATGCATGGAGATTATTATTTCTGCATGGGATTAATAATTCTGAATGAATTATGCATGGAGAATATTAAATATGCATGCATGCAAATCATAATTGTGCATGGGAATTTTATACATTATGCATGAATTGCATGATTAAGTTTGTTCGTTTATTTTGTGCTTCGTTCTTATATGATATGATATCAAATTGCTACGATTTTATAATATGTTGTACATATATGTGTTATAAACATGATTTTATGCTCAATTTATGTTTTTGAATTCATTTGATAGGTTAACGAATTTAAATTTAATTGAGGAACCAAAACGGGAGCTAACGAGCACTTAGCGTACCCTTGGTTCCGAATTTAATATCTTGAGCTCGGGAACTCGGATTCGAGTTCCGTCAACTCCGCTGAACTCGTAACGAAAATTCGAGTTTAGTAAACTTAGCCTTATAATTTTCCCAATTCATTTGAAACTCCGAAATCCAACCGAAAAACGAAACGGAGACCAACTTGACCTTGTTGCACTAATTCAGCCATAACTTGGCCAAACCACAACCAAATTAACCATGGTTTGATCCCTTTTAACCCTAACTCAACCACCTATCTAGATATTTCAAGCCTTGACCGAGATAACCCTCACACAATCCCCAAACATCAGCCAAAGCTACTGCTCTACAGTCCAGTCCCGAAACCCTTCATCCCTTGGAGATTTTGGAGCTCAAATCTTCTCCAAACTTCAACCAATCATCAAGGTAAGCTTAGGGTTGTGTAATATGATTAATTCTGAGCATTTTCATCTTTTCATTCATGATTTTTAAGCATGGTTTCTCGATTTTCTGGGCAATTTCCGAAAATGATGGTTTTTGGGCAAATTCTTGATCTTCTTCGTTTCTCAACGATTTTGGTTGATTCCAAGCCTGAGATTAATTGTTTTAACATCCTCATATCAATTATGATCTTTGCTTTCGTGTTTGTTGAGATAAATATGAGATATCACTTATGAAAATTTGAGAAAATCCCAAATGTTTGTCACGTATGGCTTCCTCCTTGTGTGAGTTCGTTTGGGACTGAATCTTGTGTTGGTTTCATGATGTTTTGCTGCGTATTTGATGACCTTTTGGACCTGATCTGAGTTGCATGAGCTGAGAGCAAGCTTGCCCTGTTTTCTTCGTGTTTGGCCCTGTTTTTCACGTTGGAATTGCTGTCAAAAACTGCTGTCATTTCCTTTCTTCTTTTGCTGTCAGTTCATGGCTTTGTGGTGTGTGTTTTATCTGAGTTCTTGCAGCTCTTTTGTACCTTGTTTAGCCTCCTTTGTTGCCTTGTTCTCCTGCGTTTGTTGTTGCCCTGTTTCTGCGTCAGTTTCTGTGAAACAGAGACTGCTGCTGTTGCACGACACGGGCGTGCAGTTCCTGCCCGTTCCAGCGATGAACGGGGGTGCAGTGAGGTCTGGAGTTGCTGTACCGAGACACGGGGGTGTCTCGGTCCAGGCGGGGAGGGTGACACGGGGGTGTCACCCCGTTTTTCTGAATTCTTTAGCCTGCTTCTTCTTCTTCTTCCTCGCGTGAACATTGTTGCTGCTGCGGTTTTGTGGTTGTATGGCTGTATATATATATATATATGTCTGTGTTGTGTGTGTGTTGATTGTGTAAAATGTGTGCATGCATGTGTTGCATGCATGTAAATTATATATAGTATGTAATATGTATATAATATATATATATGCATGCATGGTAGGTTTGTGTGTGTGTACGTGTAGATATGTATATATTATATATATTGTATATTATTATATATGTTTATTATATATTATGTATATTTATTATATGATTTTAATATTAATTGATTTAATTTAATTATTGAAATTAATTGAATTCTATTTCGCGTATTTATTCTACCGACTATTGATTGAACGTTTTATTTATTTTATTCCAAAATGTGAAATTGAATAATATGTGTTATGCTTATTAAATGAATTTTAGATTAATTGATATGCATTATGAATTATGAATTATGAATTTATGAATTTATGAATATTGTAGATTTATGAATGTTATGAATTTATGAAATTATGAAATTGAATGAAATATATGAACGAATGATTTGATTATATGATTTAAATTCTTTAATCGTGCACATGCACATTTTTATGATATAACATGATCATTTATACATTCATGTCATATACACTTCATTGCCGAGCGTCATATGTGGTCATGAGTCTCATACCTTTTCTTTTGCACAGATTCGGGTTTGGTCGGAGACGAGGGCGAGCCTTGAGACGCTTGTGCCTTTATTTTGCTTTGGTAAAGGTGGGTTTTTCTTCTATTAGTTAAAACAACCCTATAAATCCCTTATGTGTAAAGTTTTAAGCCAAAATAATATATTTATATCAATCGAGTCATTTTGGGTAAATGATTTCAAATGTATGACCCTTTTTAATTGTGAAACCCTACCTTATGTTTGGCGAGACACATTTATATATATGATTGTTCGGGCCCCGGGACTTAGTATATGTGGCTAACCGAGGAAGCAAGGGCTGACGGGGATCCCATATACTAGTTCCAACCAAACTACGGTGATACCGGCCCTCGCTAGGAGGTTTAGCGAGGAATGGGAGCTGAGTGCCCTTGGGGGATTCATGTACCCCCACTGGCCTATGTATAAACCGGTGGTCAGGTCTAGCTAACTTGTCCACCACCCGGAGGAAGAAGGTGTATATGTATGATTATGATCATTTTTGTATGTGCACGAAAGATATGTGTGATAACCACTAATTATGATATGATTACACGAGGAGAAGGTTGGAGATTGTGCACGCTCACTCGCCGAGCTTAAACCCTTATGAACAATTATGAATGAAAATGAACGTCGTAATCCCGTTGATGATTTCTTTTGTTTTAACCACTTGGTAAATTTTATCAAACTTCACACGGGATTAGGGCTTGCATGTATGTGTTTAATTTATGCAATATCATATATCTTATGCCCCGTTTTTATACCCACCAGTCTCTTTTAGACTGAACCCGGTTGTTTTCAGTTATTTTGTGCAGGTATAGGAGTGCTAGGCGGGAATACAATTCGTCTAGGTCTTGCATTCGTGTTTAGCACTTCTTTTCAGTCTCATATTCATACTCTTGTTGCTACTTTTGTATTTGATCATAGTTTAGATTGGAGCGTTATGATTTTGTAGGCCGTGAGTGCCGTGGCATATTAGAATGTTTTTGTATATCTATTTTTGGAGCTTGTTAGCTCATTGTATATATGCTATGTAGTTCTTGCTTCCGCGAATTTTATTTAACTCTGATTTTAGGATTCTTGCACTGGTTGGTTCAAGGGTTAGCCCCGCCTAGCATAGCGTGTGTGTTGTGTCCCCGTTCGCCGTGGATTTGGCACGTGTATGGACTTCCATTTCATATACGGGTCAGGTCTCGGTGCGGGGGATGTGGTACCTTACGCTCGGGTGCTACATCCTTAAGTGGTATCAGAGCTTAGGGTTGCAAAACCAGGGCTCTAGTGTCGTGTTGAGTCAGTTAGGTCGTTCGGCTTTAGGAACAACTTGTCAATGTGTTGCATATGCATTGTTTACGTGCTTGTGTGCTCTAAATCTGGAATTTTGATCGAATTAATTGCACTTGCATGCATGGACTAAAAAGAGCATGCATTTTAGTGTTTCTTGAACAGGATGCCTCCACGTAGACATCGTGAGAGATCTCCCGGACATCGTCGTCATCATGATCGATCCCCTACGCCTCCACCCCAACCACAAGCACCACCGATGGATATGGGGAATTTTATGGAAGCAGTTTTCAACTATGTCGAGCATAGGAGGGCTCAAGCTCCCCCACCACAACAGGCAGAACAACAAGCCCCTCCACCGAATCATAATAATAATAGAGACCCTCATGGGGTGTTTCTGAGTCATAACCCCCCTCGATCTTCTGGTGCTAGCGATGATGCGGTCTCGGAGGGTTGGTTGATTCGAGTAGAGAGGATATCTGGAGTCAGACAGTCTACTACGCAAGGGGAGGAAATCAAAAAGAAGGATCCGGTTTTTAGAGCTCCTATGGGAAGAGGATCCGGATCGAATTCGGGAAAGAGGCCGATGATTCAAGCTAGTCCGCCTCCTAAGGGTCCATTTAAGAAACCTCGGTTTGGAGGACAAGGTTCTAAGGCCGCACCGACTCGACCAAAGGCTCTACCCATGGCACCAACGAGGGATCGACAAGGTCCGAGTGAAGCGAGATTGGCTCAAGCTCCTTGTACACATTGTGGAGGACCAACTCATAATTACTATAACTGTCGGAGGAGGTTGAATTTGTGCTTTATAAGTGGAAAAGGCGACCATATGGCGGATACTTGCCCCTATAAAGACCCCGGATATCAAAGACGAGTTCAAAGACCAATGATCCCGGCTCGTGCTTACGCTATTGAAGGTGAAGAGCAAGATGCCGAGATTGATCCCACAGCTGTGATAAAAGGTACCCTATGCATACATAACATGAGCATTCATGCACTCTTTGATTCGGGTGCCACGCATTCTTTTATTTCCTGTGACTTAGTTGCTATTCTGTGCTTGCCTGTTATTTGCTTTTTCTTCTTGTTGTTTGGTGAGTTCGCCACTGGGTGGTAGTCTTCAGACAGATCAGTTGGTTCGGGAGTGTTCAGTTTTGATTGAAGGGAAAGAATATCCGGCTGATTTGGAAGAGCTAAAGATTCAATTAGAGGTATTACTCAAAGTTGGATATATACAGCCAAGTTCGTCCCATTGGGGTGCTCCGGCTGCTTTATGGTATTTGGATAAGTTGTGGTAATTTTCATCGATGACATCTTGGTTTATTCGAGAACTCCAGAGGATTAGGCCAGGCATCTCAGGATTGTGTTGGATACCTTAAGAGAACATCGGATTGTATGCTAAGTTTAGCAAAGGCGAGTTTTGGATTGATCAGGTAACATTTCTGGGTCAAATTATTTCAAGGAAAGGTTGAAGGTAGACCTTTCTAAGATTGAGACGGTTATTCAATGGCAAAGCCCGACAAATGTTTCAGAAGTAAGGAGTTTCTGGGGTTTGGCAGATTACTATCGAAGATTTGTACAGGATTTTCGAAGATTACAGCTCCTTTAACCCGAGTGACTAAGAAGGTGGTTAAGTTGAGTGGGACGAGGCATGTGAGGATAGCTTTCATCTTGTAAGGGAAAGTTGACCACCGCTCCTGTATTAGCACTTCCCGAAGGTACAGAAAGATATACAGTTTATACGGACGCCTCAAAAGGAAGGTTTGGAATGTGAGCCGATGCAAAATGGAAGAGTAATCGTTTATGCCTCAAGGAAATTGAAAGAGCATGAACAGAATTACCTCACTCATGATTTGGAATTAGTGGCAGTGATCTTTGCTTTGGGTAAGCGGAGACACTATCTTCATGGAATTTCGTTCGAGGTCTTTTCTGATTACAAAAGTCTTCAATACTTACTCTCACATAAGGAATGGAACAAGAGACACCGGCATTGGATGGAACTTTTGGCGGATTATGAGTGTACAATCCGATACCATTCCGACAAAGCCAATTTGGTCGTCGATGCACTTAGTAGGAAAACTAGTGTGTCCGATGTGAAAGTGGAAATTGGAGATGAGAATGAGTTGTTCAGACTGAGGGCTAGTGTTCGGAACATTACAGTTCGACCAGATCTTAAACAGAGATTGTTGATGCTCAGAGGATTGATCCCGAGGTTCAGAAATTAGCTGATTCAGAATGCCCGTTTGGGCTTAATGATACGGGACTTCTAGGATTCAAGAATATAGTTGTTGTCCCGGAAGAATTAAAAAGGATTATTCTTGAGGAAGCCCATCGGTTAGGGTATTTGTTATGTCCCGGAAGAACAAAAGGTATAAGGATCTTAAGCAATTCCATGGGTGGAATGGATTGAGAACGGATGTTATCAACTTTGTGAAACATTGCAGGACTTGTCAAGTGATTAAGGCAGAACATCAAAAGTCATCGGGACTACTTCGTTCATTGCCTTTCCCGGAGTGGAAATGGGAACAGATAGCTATGAATTTTGTTTTAGGATTACCAAAAGTGAGAAAGATGGCCAAGAGATACAATGATGAGATTGTCAGGCTTCATGGTGTACTTGTTAGTATTGTCTCGGATCGGGATCCCAGATTTACTTCAAGGTCATGGCAAGAATTGCAGAAGTGTTTGGGAACAAGGCTTCAATTCAGCACAGCTTTCCATCCTCAGACCGACGGACAATCAGAAAGGGTGATTAAGTATCTGGAGGATCTGTTGAGAGTATGTGCATTGGATTTTCAAAGCTCGTGGAACGAACAGTTACAGTTAATCGAGTTTGTTTACAACAATAGCTATCAAGCCTCGATTGAAATGGCCCTTATGAAGCTCCTTATGGACGTAAATATCGATTACCGTTGTTCTTGGACTTGGAGAAATGGAACTGGACCAAGCAAGAAGGGAAAAGAAGGAAAAACCCTCTAAGGCTGTACAAGAGGCTATTGACAAGGTCCAGATAAATAGACAACGGATGAAGGTCGCTCAGGATTGACAAAAGAGTTATGCAAATCTTCGGAGGAAGAAATTGGAGGTTGAGATTGGAGATAAGGTTTTCCTAAAGGCTTTCCACGAAAAGGATTCTCAAGGATTGGACGAGGAGGAAAATCTAACACTTGCTCCGAAAGTATTTTCGAGATGAGTCCGAGGTTTTACCGGTTGAAGAAGTGGAATTAGGACCGGATCTCACCTTCGTTCAGAAGCCGATTAAGATATTGGATCGAAAATTTCAGGAACTTAGGAATCGGCGTATTCCATTAGTCAAGATTCTCCGGGGAAGTGATAAAACCGAAGAGGCTATGTGGGAGACGGAGGATAAGATGTAAAGGTTTCACCCCGAGTTGTTTCCAAGCGAGCAATGAACCCGAGGACGGATTCTTTTAAGGGGGAGAGATTGTAACGCCCCGATTTCTCGGACGTATAGGTAGGGCGTATGTGTTTACCTAATTGCGCGAATTAATTGTTTTTACGTGTTTTATATTTAATTTTTATTATAATTGTTATTATTTTATTATACTATATTATATTATTTTATTTTAATATTACTAATTTTATATATATATGTTTCGTATTATATATATACATATATATATATATGTGTAATTATATTATTATTAAGTTAATGATTATGCTAATTATATGTTATGTTAATTAATCATGTTTTAATTAATTACTTATTTACATATATTACTATGCGTGGAATTAAAATGCATGCATGGAGATTATTATTTCTGCATGGGATTAATAATTCTGAATGAATTATGCATGGAGAATATTAAATATGCATGCATGCAAATCATAATTGTGCATGGGAATTTTATACATTATGCATGAATTGCATGATTAAGTTTGTTCGTTTATTTTGTGCTTCGTTCTTATATGATATGATATCAAATTGCTACGATTTTATAATATGTTGTACATATATGTGTTATAAACATGATTTTATGCTCAATTTATGTTTTTGAATTCATTTGATAGGTTAACGAATTTAAATTTAATTGAGGAACCAAAACGGGAGCTAACGAGCACTTAGCGTACCCTTGGTTCCGAATTTAATATCTTGAGCTCGGGAACTCGGATTCGAGTTCCGTCAACTCCGCTGAACTCGTAACGAAAATTTGAGTTTAGTAAACTTAGCCTTATAATTTTCCCAATTCATTTGAAACTCCGAAATCCAACCGAAAAACGAAACGGAGACCAACTTGACCTTGTTGCACTAATTCAGCCATAACTTGGCCAAACCACAACCAAATTAACCATGGTTTGATCCCTTTTAACCCTAACACAACCACCTATCTAGATATTTCAAGCCTTGACCGAGATAACCCTCACACAATCCCCAAACATCAGCTAAAGCTACTGCTCTACAGTCCAGTCCCGAAACCCTTCATCCCTTGGAGATTTTGGAGCTCAAATCTTCTCCAAACTTCAACCAATCATCAAGGTAAGCTTAGGGTTGTGTAATATGATTAATTCTGAGCATTTTCATCTTTTCATTCATGATTTTTAAGCATGGTTTCTCGATTTTCTGGGCAATTTCCGAAAATGATGGTTTTTGGGCAAATTCTTGATCTTCTTCGTTTCTCAACGATTTTGGTTGATTCCAAGCCTGAGATTAATTGTTTTAACATCCTCATATCAATTATGATCTTTGCTTTCGTGTTTGTTGAGATAAATATGAGATATCACTTATGAAAATTTGAGAAAATCCCACATGTTTGTCACGTATGGCTTCCTCCTTGTGTGAGTTCGTTTGGGACTGAATCTTGTGTTGGTTTCATGATGTTTTGCTGCGTATTTGATGACCTTTTGGACCTGATCTGAGTTGCATGAGCTGAGAGCAAGCTTGCCCTGTTTTCTTCGTGTTTGGCCCTGTTTTTCACGTTGGAATTGCTGTCAAAAACTGCTGTCATTTCCTTTCTTCTTTTGCTGTCAGTTCATGGCTTTGTGGTGTGTGTTTTATCTGAGTTCTTGCAGCTCTTTTGTACCTTGTTTAGCCTCCTTTGTTGCCTTGTTCTCCTGCGTTTGTTGTTGCCCTGTTTCTGCGTCAGTTTCTGTGAAACAGAGACTGCTGCTGTTGCACGACACGGGCGTGCAGTTCCTGCCCGTTCCAGCGATGAACGGGGGTGCAGTGAGGTCTGGAGTTGCTGTACCGAGACACGGGGGTGTCTCGGTCCAGGCGGGGAGGGTGACACGGGGGTGTCACCCCGTTTTTCTGAATTCTTTAGCCTGCTTCTTCTTCTTCTTCCTCGCGTGAACATTGTTGCTGCTGCGGTTTTGTGGTTGTATGGCTGTATATATATATATATATGTCTGTGTTGTGTGTGTGTTGATTGTGTAAAATGTGTGCATGCATGTGTTGCATGCATGTAAATTATATATAGTATGTAATATGTATATAATATATATATATGCATGCATGGTAGGTTTGTGTGTGTGTACGTGTAGATATGTATATATTATATATATTGTATATTATTATATATGTTTATTATATATTATGTATATTTATTATATGATTTTAATATTAATTGATTTAATTTAATTATTGAAATTAATTGAATTCTATTTCGCGTATTTATTCTACCGACTATTGATTGAACGTTTTATTTATTTTATTCCAAAATGTGAAATTGAATAATATGTGTTATGCTTATTAAATGAATTTTAGATTAATTGATATGCATTATGAATTATGAATTATGAATTTATGAATTTATGAATATTGTAGATTTATGAATGTTATGAATTTATGAAATTATGAAATTGAATGAAATATATGAACGATTAAATTCTTTAATCGTGCACATGAACATTTTTATGATATAACATGATCATTTATACATTCATGTCATATACACTTCATTGCCGAGCGTCATATGTGGTCATGAGTCTCATACCTTTTCTTTTGCACAGATTCGGGTTTGGTCGGAGACGAGGGCGAGCCTTGAGACGCTTGTGCCTTTATTTTGCTTTGGTAAAGGTGGGTTTTTCTTCTATTAGTTAAAACAACCCTATAAATCCCTTATGTGTAAAGTTTTAAGCCAAAATAATATATTTATATCAATCGAGTCATTTTGGGTAAATGATTTCAAATGTATGACCCTTTTTAATTGTGAAACCCTACCTTATGTTTGGCGAGACACATTTATATATATGATTGTTCGGGCCCCGGGACTTAGTATATGTGGCTAACCGAGGAAGCAAGGGCTGACGGGGATCCCATATACTAGTTCCAACCAAACTACGGTGATACCGGCCCTCGCTAGGAGGTTTAGCGAGGAATGGGAGCTGAGTGCCCTTGGGGGATTCATGTACCCCCACTGGCCTATGTATAAACCGGTGGTCAGGTCTAGCTAACTTGTCCACCACCCGGAGGAAGAAGGTGTATATGTATGATTATGATCATTTTTGTATGTGCACGAAAGATATGTGTGATAACCACTAATTATGATATGATTACACGAGGAGAAGGTTGGAGATTGTGCATGCTCACTCGCCGAGCTTAAACCCTTATGAACAATTATGAATGAAAATGAACGTCGTAATCCCGTTGATGATTTCTTTTGTTTTAACCACTTGGTAAATTTTATCAAACTTCACACGGGATTAGGGCTTGCATGTATGTGTTTAATTTATGCAATATCATATATCTTATGCCCCGTTTTTATACCCACCAGTCTCTTTTAGACTGAACCCGGTTGTTTTCAGTTGTTTTATGCAGGTATAGGAGTGCTAGGCGGGAATACAATTCGTCTAGGTCTTGCATTCGTGTTTAGCACTTCTTTTCAGTCTCATATTCATACTCTTGTTGCTACTTTTGTATTTGATCATAGTTTAGATTGGAGCGTTATGATTTTGTAGGCCGTGAGTGCCGTGGCATATTAGAATGTTTTTGTATATCTATTTTTGGAGCTTGTTAGCTCATTGTATATATGCTATGTAGTTCTTGCTTCCGCGAATTTTATTTAACTCTGATTTTAGGATTCTTGCACTGGTTGGTTCAAGGGTTAGCCCCGCCTAGCATAGCGTGTGTGTTGTGTCCCCGTTCGCCGTGGATTTGGCACGTGTATGGACTTCCATTTCATATACGGGTCAGGTCTCGGTGCGGGGGATGTGGTACCTTACGCTCGGGTGCTACAATTCATGTTTAAAATCATCCAAAAGCACCAAGGAATGCATGAGATCAAAGTATGGCTTCAAAACCAAACTATTCATGTCTATCCTCAAAACCCCATGAATATGAGCTTAAAATTAGGGATGCTTGACTTAAAATGAACCTTTCACAACCCTAAACTCACGTTTTGAATTGGTTGAAGGTTGGAAGAGATTTGAGCTTGAAATCTCCAAGTAGGGCATGGTGACGGGATGAACTGGAGAGCAGGGGCTTGTAGCTGATTCTTCTCTTGTGTGTGAGGGTTTGTTCGGTTAAGGGAGATAAGGAACAGATAGTGGGCTTAACTGGGGTTCCAATGCCTCCAACCATGGTTAATTTGGTGAAGGTTTGAATGAGTTATTTAGTAAAGGGTGGCAGATTTGCATTCATTTCGGTTTTCGGTTGAATTTTGGGGCTTCAAATGGTCTTAGAAATATGTGAGGCTAAGTTCATTGAACCAGAATTTTCGTTACGAGTTCAATGAAGTAGACGGAACTCGATTTGGAGTTCCCGAGCTCAAGATATCACATACGGAACCAAGGGTACGCTAAGTGCTCATTAGCCCCGATTTGGTTCCAAACATACCAAATAAATTTAAAAAGAAATCAAATGAATCCGAAAATTTAAAACGAGCATATAACTTGTTCATGACACACATAACTCCAACATATTAAACTTCCATGGAATTTCGAATTCAATTCATATAGGAACGACACGCAAACAAATCACACATTCGCAAGTAGTTCCGAAAGGCATGTAAATTCAAATTCAATTAATTTCAATTAATTCTCTTATTCAATTAATAATAAAAGTAAATCAAATAATTACGTAGTTATAATAATTTAAACGCGCAATTAGGGAACACATAAGTTATTAAGGCACAAGTGGTTCAAGTAATCTTATACATTCCAATTCAAATATTGCATATATTTCAATTAATCACGTATTTAACAATTAAAAAATCAAATCTAAATAAAGGAAACCCTTATAGCCAATTCATTCGTGCAAATAGGTAAACACATACGTCATATTAGAATACAGAAAAGTTGGGGCGTTACATCTTCACATATATATATCGAAATGAGGGTTAAGGAGAGAGCTAGAGGGCTTAATCATGGTTAATTGGGTCCAATAATCAAGTAATTTGGTTAAGAAATGAGCAAATTATGGCCAAAACCGTAAAAGGTGGGAAATTTGCGCGAGGTTCAGGTTTCAGGCGAAATTCGCGAGATCAAATGGGCTTAGAAAAATATGAGGCCAAGTTCTATAGCTTTCATTCTTCGTTACGAGTCCAACTCTTCTTCCAGAATTTGAATCCGAATTCCCGAACTCAAGTTATGCCTTCCGAAACACGAGGTGCGCTAAAGCTAGTTAGGCCCTCAAGTCCCTAACAAATAAAACGGTTTTACAAACCGTAACAAACAAACTCAAAAACATCAAATGAGCACGTAAGCAAGTCCATAACACATATAATTCATACATACCATGTAGTCACAAAAATTGAAAACAAATCCGAGTTCAAACGGATTAAAAACGAGTTCATAATGTTGAAAACATTCAAATATTCTAACACGTACTTAACAAATAATTTAAATAAATTCAAGAAAGATGATATAACAATGTAATAATCATATAAATACATAATTAAATAATTTAAATGAGCAATTAACACTCTCAAGATGGCATACCTGTATGGTCGGACGAGCGGGATGTTACAAACTCCCCTCCTTTAAAAGGACCTGTCCTCAAGTCCGAAGTGAGATATTGCATGACTCCGGGACGAACTCAACCCACACTTCTGCTTCATCGCTCTGACTCAAGTGAGCTGAAGACTCTAGGGTCTTCTCTCCTCCAAACCACGAACCCCTTTCCACGAAATGGCAAAGCATCCCACCGGGCATACTCGACCCTCACAACTCACCAAACGCTCTCGGGCACTCAACTCACTAACTCTCTTCAAGAAAAGAGTTCACACACAAGAAGGCGACAAGGGCAACAACAACAACCAACAAGCAACAAGAACTAGTTAATGAAGAGAAAAGATAACAAACAAGTGGGTTTCCCCGAACAAATGTAACCCTAGCAAGCTAGTTCGGGATAACAACGTCAATAGATCGCTTTCAAATTTCTTTCAATTAACCTAAGTTCGGGATGAGCTATGTGAGATCTGTCTTCGCCATTAGATTTAGTTTGATGTTTTGAGATGATTGACGTTAGTTTCATAATTTTTGGAGACCGTTTGCTACCCCGACGCCCTGAAACCTGTCCACGTGAACCGGTTACTCTTGGAATTGAACCTAGATAATTCACCTACTAGCTTCTTTCTCTTTTCTCATAAAATCAGCACATCACCACTGCCTTGCTTCCCTTTTCCCTCACGTTTAAGCAAGAGATAGCAGCCATTATTTTCAGCCTCATCACATCCTTGCTTCCAATTTTGCTCACGTTAAAGCAAGTGGTAGCAACTCCTTAATTTCAAGTGCATCATCACCTACTTGCTTCCTTTCCTCCTCACGTTAAGGTAAGAACTAACAGCTGCACAACATCTACTTTCTTCCTTTTCTTTCACCACGTACAACCCCTTTTATTTCTTGCCAAAAGTTGAAGAGCATCGTTGAAGACAAGTGAAGAAACAAGCTATCCCTCTACTTCCAACTTCGGTTTTCAGTCAAGGATGGTAATAAATAGGTCCCTCGTCATCTTTCTCCTTCCATTTCACCAAGGTTTAGCTTCTAAGACTTGGCTATAGAGCTCAGGATTTCAGACATATGTAGAGATATGTGGGAAAGCGAAGACTCTTGAGTATTTGCTGAAAGTTTATAACCGTTGTTTGACTTTTAAGTGTATAAACTGCATAGTTCTTGCATAAACTGAAGTTTATTTACAGCATGTTACCTTACATGAAATTATAGATGCTTTATGTATGAGTTATGGACCTGATATTCAAGTTTTGAGGCCTGGAACAAGTAGGAACCGAACCCACAAGAAATCCTCTGTTCTGCCCTGTTTCATAGTTTTCTGCGGTGATTTTCTTGCATCTGTTACGCACACAAACATCTTAGAATTGCCTGAATTTGTAACAACTGAAAATTCTTTGAGTCTAGGACACTCTCCTTTTTACGGCTTATAAAAATTCGTTCTGGAGAGTGAGATATGCCCAATATAAAATGGTGTCGCCAGTCTGCCGAAAACCTTCGTTCAGCCAACTTTAAACAATAAAATTTTTTGATCCACTTTGAAGAAAAAATTGAGCCATATATGCTCAGAAAGATCTGTGTGTCTACTTTCATTACCAAATAACAAAAAAAAAATTTGGACTTCTCAATTTTAAGATATTCTGATTTTCCTGCAGCTTGGTCATTTTGAGAAAACTGCCAGCTTTTGCTAGATTTGCAACCGAAGCCTCGTTTGAGCTTCTCTTCCATTTCTTTCTTGATTTGTCCATGCCGAACCTGCTCCTAACATGTCAAATTATGTAATTATGTACTGTTCAGATTATGGCGCTAAGATATGAATTGAAAATATACTCCGTGATTTGCTTCCTCGTAGCCCGGCATGCCTAAATGAAATCCTTGCTCACGTGCATTTCAATTCTTGCTTTCCATTACATTCATTTTTCATTGTTGTGCATCTAAGTGGTTCATGATCGAGTCTTTGACATGTGTTGCTCTTTGTTTGCTCAGAGGTAATCCCAAGAGAGTTCGAGCCGGAGGGTTAGGCTCGTTTCCATGTTCAGTGTCGTTCTTTGGAACTCTTTTGTCAAAGGTGAGGTTAGGTGTGTTTTAGTTATGCCCTAATACCCCTATATGATTGTTTCTGGCCTGAATAGCTATATTAAGGTTATATATTCACGTATACTTCAGATATTTGCACTCTTGAAGGTTTTGTTTGATACGTGTATTATTTTGGGCCTATGTATGCCTTGATTTTGAGAAGTGGTAACTCTTGAAAGAGATAAAATGTGATATCTGTACTCTTACGAGATAAGCCATTGAAAGATATGGCAAGTGCATTCCTGATACTTGCGTATACTTCGTGTATTGGGCCCGGGGGCTATGGGTAAGGGATCCTGGAACGGTATTGAGTCGTCAGGATCGTGCCTTGTGCATAGTTGTAGCACCCCCTAACACTACAACTCCCGCACCGTACTACCCTCGAGCGAATGTGAGACCTAGCACTCGAGAAATACTACGGCGAACGGTATAGACAGTACTTAAGTAGAGCGTAGGGTAAAATGCAGTGGAAAATTGAAGAATTTAAAATTTGCAACAAGCAACATGATAACACACAAAATAGTGCATGATATTGTAAGGGGGTAATATAATAGTGTAGTGTACGGAGTTAATGTGAGAGCAATTTATTAGCAATATATACATGATCAGGATTAAATGCTCTTAATCTAAACCTGATCTAATAAATATGACACCTATAGCTTCAAAGATACCTCTAGGTGTCGTTTATCCTCGCTTCCTGAAATCATGTGTTTGAAACAGGCGAGGAATTAGTCAAAGTGACTAAGTGAAGGAAGATTAAATTTAGATATATATATAGTTATATATATAGATATATATGTATATATAAAATCATAGCAATAGGATATAGCAAATATGATACGGTTCATAAGTGAGAAACCGGGATATGGGTATTTGGAGTTTATTTATAAATGATGAACCGTGTAATAAAAGATTTGTACCGCCTGCAAGTAAGGCGTCTCCCTCCAATCTCCTTAAAATATTTGTAAAATAGTACCGGGCTGATCAAGGCACCAGTACTTTAATAAAACTAAATATGATAATAACTCCGCAACACCGTAGTGTCCGTAGGGGAGCAAACCCTACCGACGATATGTATATATGTGGGAGGAAGCTATCTCTCCCAGGGAGGTTATTCTCCCTTGTAAGTCTCTTGGCGTGGAGTAACTAACCTCCAGCTAAACCACGAACAAGAGTTGGTGGCGGTCTGTGGCACCAACAATACCCTCGGCCCGTTACCTTCCGAGTATTGCTCGACACAGCTGCACGCCGGGCCCATTTTGATAAATAATAATGATTGACTTGCTTAGTCGGGAATCAGTTCTTAGTATTAATAGGACTGAAATATATATAATGTCCGGATAAGATCCTGATTCCGACTTATTGGTATTTTCCTCATAAAGAGGAATATTGTATTATATTAATATGTATAGATAGAAAATCGAATATAGGTAGGTTTGGAAATCATTTTATAATTAGATATAGATATATAAGCATGATTCCAGTTGAAAATGTTTTAACCCTCACCTAGTACAGAAATTCAAATAGGTTGGAACGGATCCCACTGTTCAGAGCAATTGTCGCCTGAAAGTAATTACTATTGACTTAGAACTAGGTTCTTATGATTCTAATCACATAATCACATAAGGTTTAAGAAATATAACATATTAGAGAATTCTCAAATCATTTACAAATTATTTCCCGGTAAAATTTAATTTCATTTGTTTAAGGGAAAATAATTAATTTATTAGGTTTCATAAATTCTTTAACCACTTAAATATTTATTAATCATGTCATAACCTTAAATAGAGTATTAGGAATTAAATTTGGAATTTAATTCAACAATGTAAGTTGATCTTGAAATTATTTTATAATTTTATTAATTTTTGAATTAATTTGGAAAAATAATTATATAAAATTCCAAAATCATATTTTATAATTAAAATTAAATTAATTTCGAAATTAATTAATTAAATTTTGACCAAAAGTCAAAATTACTATTGAAAACATTTACTATTCAATTTCTTGTGAATTAAACACTTAATAACATAAAATCGATCACACACACACACACACTATCACACGTGCACATGAATTTGTTCAAGAACATTATGAATGTGTTCTTGAGCTCATGAAGATGTTCATACTAGTTCATGATCATATTCAACAAGTTCTAAGTCCATAACACATGATTAAATTCAAATGTAGCACTTTAATCATAAAATTAAATCTAAATAAATTATTCTAATCATAAATTTAATTAAACAAGAACATAATTATTTAAATATACATTCATATTATATCATATCACATTTCATGCATTTAATTAAATAAAACTTCATAATGTAGGCACATTACACATAAAGTTCCCAATTATGCATATATATTATAAAAATAAATTCCTAAAGCATAATTTTATTATTCCTAAGCATGCTACTAATATTATAATATTAAAAGCATAATATAAAGCATGAAATAATAAAAGAAAATTGCACCTTAGAGAGAGAGAGGGGGTTGGCCGTGACTTATGGGAGCAAATGTGATGATTTTTGTGTGAATTTTATGTTACAAGTTCTAGGGTATTTATAGTTGGTACTTAGGGGCTTATGTTGCAATTAATTAGATGAATCATGTAGTGAATAAGCTAGGTTCATTTATTAGGGGGGGTTTAGTTGTATACTTAGGTGTAAGTTTAAGAAATAATTAATTATTTTAGTAATCATGACCAAATAAAAATAATTCTAAAATAGGATGAAGATGGTAATAAATTCGTAGAAGAACTTCTAGGGTTTAGTTTGGAATGAGATAAATTGCAAAATAAAGAGAATCGAAAGAGCTTCCTAATGCTTATAAATACTTAACGTTTGAACGTCTACATTTAAAGTAGTAGTCGTTCGGGAATTTTGAAAAATACGATAAAATTCATAAACGAAGCTAGAATGTGAATTGATTTTCGAGAAAGTGTCCATGATTCTTGAAATAATTCAAGGATCATTTTGACTGTAATATTGTATACCAAATGTTGGACGGTTTGAAAATTAGTTTTTACGGTGGGAATAGTACTTTGGGAAAATAAAGAAAAATTTATAAATCGAGTTAGGATTTGAACTAGAGTTTGGAAAAGATCTTAAAATTCATAAAATAATCCAAGGATCGTAATGGTTATGATATTGCATAGGAAAAACGTTGGAATTCAGAAATTTCTAATTTAGGCCAAAACTAGGGTTTTTCGGCCGGTTTTGATTTCTACGGAAGCTACGTTAAGAATTAGGGTTTGGAAATCATACCAAAATTCATAAAATTTTGCAAGGATTCTATCGAGCCCAATATTGAATAGGTAAAAGTGTTTCGAAAATTCCTACAATTAAAGATGAATAGTATCTAGGGACCTAAATGGAATTTTCAACAAACAATTTTAAAAATATATTTTGGAACAATGAAAGCTATGATATGAGTTTGGAAAATATAGAAATCAGCTTTCTAAGGTTTTTCAAGGTTTAGGTAAAGGTCTAGGGTTCGATGGATGAATAGTGATGTGATTCTCTCAAAAAGGCATAATTATAAATCAGAACATAAATGCACATAATTCACATAAAATGGGATGTGTAATGGACTAAGGCTATAAACGCTTTTCTCTTAACCCTTTACTTACCCGTGCTATCCTGATCTCAAAAATCCGGGCTGTTACAATCTTCCCCCCTTAAAGAGAATTTGTCCTCAGATTCTATTCCTGTTTCGGAACAACTCTGGGTAATGTTTCTGCATCTCTTCCTCAGTTTCCCAGGTTTGTTCTTCTGTCCCATGTCCTTTCCATAACACTTTAACAAGGGGGATTTTCCGATTCCTTAGTTCTTGGAATTTCCTATCCAAGATCTCGGTTGGTCTTACTGTATAAGTCAAGTCGGGCTTTAGAGGAACTTCTTCTATTGGCAAGATGTGGGATTCATCCGCAAAGTATTTACGGAGTTGGGATACATGGAACACATTATGTATCCCAGTAAGGTTTGCAGGTAAATCCAAATGATAGGCTGTTGGTCCAACACGTTCTATGATTTCAAAAGGTCCTATGTATTTGGGATTTAGTTTTCCACCTTTCCCAATTCGTTTGAAACCTTTCCTTGGTGATGCCTTTAAAAACACTTTATCGCCTACTACAAATTCTATATCCTTTCTTCGGGTATCGGCATAACTCTTTTGCCTGTCTTGAGCTGCTTTCATTCTCTGGTGGATAATTTCAATCTTTTCTGTAGACTCCGCTATCCACTTTCTAATGGTTTTCCTGGTATCTCCTCTTTCAGTTGCTTTAGTCTCTTCCATATCCCAATATAACGGAGACCTACATTTCCTTCCATATAAGGCTTCATAAGGTGCTGCCTTGATCGATGCCTGATAACTATTGTTGTACGCAAATTCCACAAGAGGTAAACATTCTTTCCAGTCCTCTTGAAAATCCAAGGCACAAGCTCGCAACATATCCTCTAGATATTTGATCGTCCTTTCTGATTGACCATCGGTCTGAGGATGTGCGGCTGAACTGAAATGCAGCTTAGTCCCCATTGTTTCTTGAAGACTTTGCCATAACTGTGAAGTGAATTTCGGATCTCTATCAGAGACTATACTAATGGGTACACCATGCAACCTTATAATCTCTTTCTGGTACAACTTTGCTAGAGAATTGACCTTGTCAGTAGTCTTAACCGATAAGAAATGTGCAGACTTAGTTAACCGATCAATAATAACCCATATACTATCATATCCTCCTTTAACTTTTGGCAAGCCCGTGATGAAGTCCATGGTGATTTGTTCCCATTTCCAAGTAGGAACTGGTAGCGGCTGTAACTTTCCTCCGGGGTTTCTGGTGGTCCACTTTGACTTGCTGGCATGTCAAGCATCTTTTGACATAGCTAGCAACATCTCGTTTCATTCCATTCCACCAGAAATGTGTCTTGAGATCATGATACATTTTTGTTCCTCCTGGATGTATCGTATATCGAGTCTTATGTGCCTCATCCAGTATTTCTTTTCGAGTTGTAGGAGGTACATAGACTCGACCTTTATATCTCAAGATCCCATGGTCATCTGTTGTGAATTTTGTCTCAATATTCTTTTCCTTGGAATTGAGACACTTCTTGATCCATTCATCCTATGCTTGGGCTTCCCTAAGTTTTTCTTTTAATGGCGAGGATATCACTATATTGGCCAGTCGGGATTTCGAAAGGACAGTTATGGGTTTGCTTTTTCCGTCTAATGCTGATAGACTGGATTTTCGACCCAAAGCGCCTGCCACTACGTTGGCTTTTCCTGGATGGTACTGTATTTTACAGTCGTAGTCTTCCAGAAATTCCATCCATCTTCTCTGCCTCATATTCAACTCCTTTTGAGTGAATAAATATCTCAAACTTTTATGGTCAGTAAAGACTTCAAAAGTTACCCCGTATAGATAGTGCCTCCATTTAGCTAAAGCGAATATAATCGCAGCTAATTCTAAATCATGTGTGGGGTAATTCTCTTCATAAGGTTTAAGTTTTCTTGAGGCATAGGCTATAACCTTACCATTTTGCATTAGGACACACCCTAATCCTTCTTTGGATGCATCCGTATATACTACATAACCTTCTTTTCCTTCTGGTAAGGTTAATACTGGGGCAGACGTTAATCTTTGTTTCAGTTCTTGAAAACTCCGTTCACACCTTTCTGTCCATTCAAATTTTCCTTGTTTCTTGGTTAACTGAGTAAGAAGCGCTGCTATCCTGGAGAAATCTTTTACAAATCTCCTGTAATATCCGGCAAGTCCTAGAAAACTTCTCACTTCTGATGGGTTCTTTGGCGCTTGCCAATTCATTACTGTTTCAACCTTTGAAGGGTCTACTTCTATGCCAGAACCGGATATTATATGTCCGAGGAAGGACACTCTTTCTAACCAAAATTCACACTTGCTGAACTTCGCGTATAACTTATGATCTCTTAAAGCTCTTAACACTTTACGAAGGTGTTCAGCATGTTCCTCTGGGGTTCTTGAGAACACCAGAATGTCGTCAATAAAGATGACCACGAACTGATCCAAATACGGTCGGAATGTTCGGTGCATTGAATCCATGAATGCAGCCGGGGCATTAGTTAACCCAAAAGGCATTACTACAAATTCGAAGTGGCCCTAGCGGGTATTAAAAGCAGTCTTTGGAATATCCTCCTTTTTAATCCTCAGCTGATAATACCCTTGCCTTAAATCCAATTTGGAATACACTCGCGATCCTTGAAGAATGTCGAACAGTTCTTCAATATGGGGAAGAGGGTATTTGTTCTTGATAGTCATATGATTGAGTTCTCGATAATCGATACACAATCGCAATGATCCGTCTTTATTTTTGACAAATAACACAGGCGCTCCCCATGGAGATATGCTAGGACGGATGTATCCTAAAGGTAACAACTCGTCAAGTTGTTTTCTCAACTCTTGGAGCTCGGCTGGAGCCATTCGATAAGGTGTTTTAGAGAACGGCTCAGCTCCAGGGACTAAATCAATTACAAATTCTAGTTCCCTGTCAGGAGGGAATGAATTCAGATGCTCAGGGAAAACATCAGTGAATTCTTTTACCACCTCTACTTCCTCAATTTTCAGCTGATCATTAGGCCTATTTAACAAATATGCAATGAATCCAGTAGCTCCATTACTCACTAACTTCTTAGCTTCGGCAGCTGTAACCAATGATACCGACTCAGATTTTCCTTTCAACCCAGAGCTATCACCTTTCCCTAAGGTGACTTCTTTCTTGAAGCAATCCAACTTAGCACGGTACTTGCTAAGCCAATCCATTCCCAGAATAATTCCATATCTTGATATCGGTAATTCTATAAGATCTATCGGGTAGTATTGGGTACCAATTCTTATAGGACAGCGTTTATATCCTCTATCCGTAGTAAAACAAGTTCCCAAAGGAGAACTTATTTCGAGCATATAAGACAATGATTCAAGTGGAAAATTGAAATACACACATAATTCAGATGCAATAAATGAATGTGTGGCGCCAGGGTCATATAAAGCAATAACTGGCGTGTTTAGAATGTGTACCGTACCATCAACAACCTTGGTAGGATCGGGATCCTCACTGCCCTCTATAGTATATGCACGCCCCTTAATTACTGGTCTTCCAGGAATCTTAGCTGGAACCTTTCCTTTATTCCACTGTTTTGGTCCCTTTGGGCATTCTGGGTACTGATGTTCAGGGCTTCCACACCATGTACAGACTCCAGCTTTCATACGACAATCCTTCTCAGTATGTCCGCGCTTCTGACAATATTCACAGACAATCTCTTCTTGAGGTTTTGGGAATGTCTGTTGAGGTCGGGACCATGATTGCATCGGTTTCTTTCCTGGATTTGGCTTTGCTGGTCCAGCAGGTCGTTTAGATCCCTGAGTTGGCTTGTAGAAGGATCCAGGATGGCTATCAGCTATATGAACCTCTTTATGTGTAGCCTCTATTTCCATAGCCGTTTCCACAGCCTTAGTATAGATTTCCAACTCAAATGGAGCCAAAGCCCACCTAAGATCCGACTTAAGTCCTTTAATGAATCGCTGAGTTTTCCGACGTTCATCATGGAGGATGTGTGGAGCATATTGGATCAATCGGATGAACTTAGCTTCGTACTCAGCTACCGACATATTGCCTTGTACTAATTCCATGAATTCTGCCTCTCGAGCATCCCTAACTATCTGAGGGATGTATTTGTTTTGAAATACTCTGACAAAGTCTACCCACCTATAATTAACTTGATCTTCTGCCCAAACACGCTTGATATAATTCCACCAACTTAATGCTGCTCCTTCTAACATAAAGACTGCAAACTAGATTCTTTCAGGTTCTCCAGGAGAAATACCCATAGCCTCAAAGATCTTTTCGATACTAGCTATCCAACTTTCAGCTTTTACATCACTGGGTTCTCCAAAGAACTTTGGCGGGTTCATTCGTAGAAATTTCTCCAGAGTCTTTTCATTATTCCCCTTTGTTCCATTAGCACAAGTTTGCACTATCTCTTTCAAGGCATCTACTAATTCAGAGTTTCCTCCTGTTGAGGATGCACCTTCTTGTGGGGAAGTGTTGTCTTGGGCAACTCTTCGAGGAGACATATTGATTTGCAGTTGCTTTATGAAGAATATAATGCATGATGGTTAAGAATGTGTTGCATATAATCACATAAATACATGTTTCAGACAATATCAAGCAGTAGATATTATATCACACAGATTTAGTAAAGCACAAAATTAAACAAAACAACAAGTAAAAGAGTGCAAAAGTAAAGCACAAACATAATAACAAGTAAAGGTGCAGGAAAATAAAATACTCACTCATGGTCCTGCTGGTATCTTGAAGCAATTCTAACTCGTAATGCAATAAGTATGTAAGCAGTAAATATGGAACAAGAATGTAACTGCAAAAGTGGGTTATATATATGCATCAAGTTTGAGAGCTATAGCTACAACTACAAAAAGTAAAATGGGGTGGACCTGATCTATGTCAAGTTACACCCTACAAAGCTCTCAACTCTCTCATCTCCGTCAGGCTAGCTGCGTCAGCTGCTACGTCAAAAGGGGAAGGTCCTCTATTGACTGATCTGTACAACCTCCCACTGATACTACTCCTATATATATACCAAGTTCCAGAATAATCTCTGCCTAATCATGCTGATCACTATCCACAACCTCACCTCGAATAGGGCTCCAACCGTCACCCTGCTGCTCCTCCTCTGAACCCTGCTCATCCTCCTCAGGCTCCTGCTCAGCCTCTGCCTCACCTCCGGGCTCCTCCTCCTCAGGCTCAGCTGCTGCATCCTCTCCCTGATCCATCATCTCCTCAACAGCCTGTACACCAGACAGATGATAGGCACCGGCCAGGCGGCTCCGAATACAAGAACGGTAACGCTGATATAAAGTCCGAGAGGCATTCCTAGAAAGAGTCATAGAGGCTAAGTCCGGCTGTAGGGTCGCCACCTGTGCCACCAGATCGGCGTTCTCCTGCTCCAAGGTAGAGGTCTGCTGCTGAGCAAAATTCCTACTCACAGCATTCTGTAAGGCTAAATCAAGATATCTAACAGACTCCAGCTGATACTCACGAGCCATCTGAGCCTCCATATAATATGCATCTCGCTCGGTCTCAAGTATATGCACTAAACGGTTCGGATAAGCATGCCCAACTCTACCTGCTCTACCTCCCCGAACTACATGTCTCGCCCTCTGCCAAGTGTAATAACGTATAGGACTCTCACGATGAGATACCGCTATAGTGTGTGGGGCCTCGTACTCCTCAAGCCAGGTATGTAACACCCCAAACGGAGAAGTGCCACATCCCCCGCACTATGACCCAGACCCGGGGCATGAAATGAAAGTCCATGCCCGAATCCGAATCAGAGCGAACGGGAGACCAACTCACACACTAGGCTAGGCGGATCTAACTTGACCAAAACTCAGAGTGCGGAAGCAATTAAAACCAACAACAATAGATAGCGGAAGCATTTATAACAAAACATGCAAAGCAGATGACGGGTTCAACTAGTATAGATTCCTAATCCCGAATAGTAGATCAACAAACATAACAAGTGACGGGTTCAACTAGCATAAATCCCTAGTCCCGAATATCAACATAAAGTAATAATCATTAAGTGCCACAAGGGGCCGAATGAGAGTGCCACGCAGGCCTACCGAATAGTAAAATATAATCTCAAGTCTACAAGACAAAGCATAAGTAAAGTGTATGAAAAGACAAATGCAAATAGAAAGACTAAACCGACGAAGTGCAACTCAAAGGACTCACTTCCGCCTAGCAAACGCCAACAATCCTGCAACTAAAAGTGTAAAATGAGGTGTCAGTCAACTGACTAAGTGAGGGGGCTAACGCACACCCACTGTATATATATAGAGCATAGCACATATCAGAAGGGTGGACTCATGAACCGGAGATAGGTGTTGCATAACAAAACATTTCCAAAAGTACCCAAAAGATAGTTATATAAGATTTAGAAAACATTTCAGAACTCTATCTCGATTCATGATTCCCAGACAGAACAGAACACATGCTCGGCTAGTACGAGCTTCCAACCTTTACTCCTCAGAACATATCAAATCATAGAATACAAAAGTCAATCCAACCGTCACACCAATGATGGAGGGGATGTACCATCCCTAAACCATCCATATCAGACAAACCCTCAAGGGGTAGCGAACCCACAAGAGTCCTCCCCGGTTGTACACCGAAGGCTCAAGATATCACGCCTCCCCTATCTCCCTGAGTCGCGCAATGATATCTCAAATGGAGACTATGCACAGGCCGAGCCCTGACGGCCCTATACCGTCCCAGGGATTCCTTACCCATAGCTCCTCGGATCCATAACAGAACAAAACAGAACAGATACCATATATCATGGCTAACTCACTACAGAAGAGATCATAACATAACAAAACTTTTCAAAACAGCTTACATATGCTTTGATATCTAATTTTCCAAAACAGAGCTGATTCACAAGGCCATAAACATATCATATCCAACACATACGTATTTATAATAGATATACTCGCATGCAAGGGTTGAAATCATCATATTAAGGCCATAGGTCGCATAACTATACAAAATCCTAAACCTCACCTCGTGAAAGTAGAGTCTGAGAGTGTGAAGGGCCAAACACTCTAAACCTCGGGCCCACCGGCACCACCAAACTCTGTGACAATACATACAGAAGCCCAGACTTAGACTCTATATGAACCAAACAAGACGCACGGCGTTGCTCAACATGATCGTGGTTATGCATAAGTGTTCATGTTGTGCTTGGATAAGGTGTCGTGGTCATTCAAGGCATATCAATGCTCAACATGGTCATATTTACAAGCAACCGACACGTAATTCCATATCCAAAGATGCAAGATCAATTTAGGAAGTCAATGTATTTCCAAAATGCATATTCAATCATCCAATGTCACATGGTTCAATTATGCAAGATCAATTTAGGAAGTCAATGTATTTCCAAAATGCATATTCAATCATCCAATGTCACATGGTTCAATTATAATATTAGAATTAAGCATCAAGTTCATGTCGAGTTATAAAGTGCATAAGTAAGAGCAACTTGGTCATATAAACATACAAAGTTGTTGTACGTAGATGGCATGCTTGATACAAATAAAGAGTGCATTTAATTCACTTAAGATCATACTTTACAACTTCACAACATGTTTGGTACACAAGCTCAAGTCACATTCAAGTTTCATAAATATTTCACTTACATCCCCTAAGTTATTTATATAAGTTTAGAATTATTACACATACATCCCCTTAGTTGATTACTAAGCATAATTGTTCGTTTAAAGTGTTTATATAATTATTCAGCTAGGAATTAATTACTTACAAGCATGGCAATTATCAATTTATCATAATTCATAATATACCATTTTCAAGTAGTAAGAGTAAAACAAGATATTACAATTCTAACTCCTATCATGCATCAAGTCTTAAGTTGTTCAAGCATCCTTCATGTATCTAAATTTTATATTTGAAAAACAATTTATAATAAACATAATATTGAGAACGTCTCAAATTCATATAGAGAAATCACAACATTTTCGTTCTTCTAAAATATCATTCAAGTTCATTTAGTCACATAAAAGATTAGTTTCTAAATATTACACTAACACCCCTTGATATCTAAACACATAGCATAAATTCATCACATCGGGATTCAAATTGTAAATCGAAACATTCATGCATATCACAATCCATTCAATACATGTTTTCATATACGATTGGAATACATCTCGATCAACAAACCAACAATAACCAATTTATTTGCACTTAAAACAATTAATTCAAATAATCACAATTACGTAAAATAATTCGTAATAAATAGATCGAGTGTCCGATTAACGAACGGAAAGTGGTGTTGAACTCACCACAACGAGACAAACATTCTGTCCGAAATTCGCCGGAGTGCCGCCACCGGAGCCGCCGGAAAGTCGTCGGGCCGCCACCCGGCCGCCGTCAAAAGTCGCCGGAAAAATCCCAAAAAATCAGTCCCGAATGAAGTCTTCGTGCCCGTTCCGAATCCTCGATCAATTTCTAGAAATTCGAAGCCGATTGTCCTAGATCTGAAATCTAAGAACACGAAAACCCTACATCTTCAAACTCAAATTACTTCCAAACCGGTGAACCAAAATGCGATCCGAAAAAGGTGTTGTCTTACCCATGACGATCTCTTCGAAAGCCCTAAGGTAGCTTTCCGGAAAAATCCTCGGAGCTAGTGCCGCCGTTGCACCGCCATTTTGCCACAGCCGATCCGCCACCAAACCACCGAATCTGGAGTCGCCTGATGACAGGTCACTAGTTCTCGTCGTTCCGAACAAATTTTGTGAAGAGACCAAGACCAAAAGATGGCCGGAAAAGGCCCCCGTTGGCCGCCGAAGTTTCTGCCGCCACCGCCACAGTAACTCGTGCCGCCGCCGCTAGCTTTGGACGGCGCGTGCGGCTCCGTCTCTGCTCCGATGGCCTCGCCGCCAACGTCAAACGAAGCACCTGGAAGTCTACTTTATGGGTCATGGGCGCGTGTTGCTGAAATCCCACCGGAAGCCGTCGGAAATTGGCGACGAAGTCGCGGTCCGCAGCCACCCGCCTGGGCGTCTAAAAATCGGTGATATCTTCACCGTCGTTCATCGTTAGGTTGTGAAATTGGTACTCTTACGTCGGTCTCGCCGACATAATCGAAATGGACTATTCGTTTGTTGAATTCCGCCGAGAAACGATCGAGTTATGGGCTTGTAACCGAAGCCGCGATGGTAACAGGCGGGAGAGAGAAAGTGGGAGAGGAGAGAGAGAGAGAGAAAAGGGATTGGGAGAAATGTGTCTTGTGCACAAGGTATATATAACCGGGTATCCTTATCGCGTAGCAAGGATAAATATCGCGTACAATTAATCGTAAATAAAATTGGTAAAGTTACGAATAAACATTCAAGCTCCGAATTAATTTTACAAATAAAAGTGAAATAGAGATTTACCAATTAGAGTTTAATTCAATTTAATTTTAGAAACTTTTCGTATAATTTAACGGCACTTTGTAAACACATGATTGACAATTAATCTCAAGGAATACAAGTAAACCGAAATTAAACAAGTTAAGTAACTTAATGGATTTAAAAATCAACTTGACAATTATTTCATGGAATGAATTTGAATTAAATCAAATTAGACAGTTAGGGTTAAATATGCGCGTAATTAATCAAGTTGACAATTAATCTTAGAATAATTCGAATGAACACATATTAAATTGGATTTACATTAAATCACATAATTCAAGAACTCTTAAATTAAACACACATAAGTGTAGAGACTTACTTGTTGATGGCGTAAGAACGCCCTTCGAGAAAACGGGGCGTCACAACCTTCCCCCCTTAAGAGAACCTGGTCCCCAGGTTCCACTGGAAAAATGTAGATCCTCGAGTTGTAGTGCTCCAACCCTTCTCCAGAACTCACTTAAGATCATAACTCAAATGGTGAGGCTTACTCCGGTCATCTACACTGAACCTCCTTTAGGATGTCTTGTTATCGTCGAGGTCCGTGCGAGTACTTGATCCGTTAGTTGTTTCGAACTCGGTCGGTCATTCCCATGATCGGATAGCTGCAACTGCACCCATCCTCGATGCGTCTCAGATGCACCACTTGCTACCCGTAGTCAGATCAGCGCGTAACGCAACCACAACAAACAATAGAGAATCCCATCTCTCAACACGTAAGTGAGAGAGCCCCGTCCCTCAGCACCGACAGGAGAGAGAACCCCGTCTCTCGAGCACACATAAAAGAGAGAACCCCGTCTCTCAAGCACATAATTGAGAGAACCCCGTCTCTCAACCTAAGTCGGGCAGATTCCAACATCTCCCAACATTCTAGTTTGAGAAAATCCAGCATTTCTCAAACACCTAGATTCAAGAGAATCCGGCATCTCCGAATATCTAAGTACAAGAGAATCCAACATCTCTCACGCGCAAAACTTAGAAAGATTCCAACATCTTTCTACCACATAAATAGAGAGAATCCTACATCTCTCCAACAAGTAAAAAGAGGGAACCTAAGGTCTCTCTTACACATAAATCCACTGATTAGTTATTCATACATTCACACATCAGTAACACTTGACGAAAAGTATGCGATGCATGTTTGATGTACCTTATACAACTGATATCGGTGTCCCTTGAGCGCAGATTCAACGCTCATACCTCAACTCAAGGGGGATATCGCGATGGGATCCCTATAAAACAAGGTTACAGTATGTATGTATGTTATATGAGAAGTTAGTGGGCAATCAAGAGAGTTTTAAATCACATAGGCATGAATAGTTCACATAAGTACATAACTCATTCATCATCTCAGCAACGGTTCATATCGAGTAGGAATTTCAAGTTACAATTACTAGTTCAGGTATCCAAGTTATCACAATTAAAATAACAGTAGTCATCAACCACATCAAGCAAAACAAGGTAAGAGTATTTAACAATGCATGTATGCAAATGCCATGAATGCTTGGCGTACCGTTAACCGAAGCGTAACAATCTTTCCAAGAAAGTCGAGATGAAGCAGTAGGAGTTGATTAAGCCGGTAATGATGCAACCTTCGTCATCTGAACTTCTTTGCCTTGAGTCTTCTCATAAAGTGGTAACTCAGCAAAGCTCGTTTATCACCAAACCCCTTACTAGACCGTAATCCTTGCTCAACTAGAATCATCCTCAGTTTCTCCCAAGAATTCTCATTTATGTTAACCTTAGTCGGTTCGTTCTCAAGGAATCCCACAATTCAATTGCCAATCCGAAATTTGTCTTTGAGCTATGCTGGACGATCATGATGTTAAGCATTTCCCAAGGTAAGTCGTGGCACACGATTCTGAAACGTGAATAAGGTCATGAATCTTTTTGTGTGAAGAGGTAACCCAACAAGCATGTTTAGACCCTATATGAACCAAACAAGACGCACGGTGTTGCTCAACATGATCGTGGTTATGCATAAGTGTTCATGTTATGCTTGGATAAGGTGTCGTGGTCATTCAAGGCATATCAATGCTCAACATGGTCATATTTACAAGCAACCGACACGTAATTCCATATCCAAAGATGCAAGATCAATTTAGGAAGTCAATGTATTTCCAAAATGCATATTAAATCATCCAATGTCACATGGTTCAATTATAATATTAGAATTAAGCATCAAGTTCATGTCGAGTTATAAAGTGCATAAGTAAGAGCAACTTGGTCATATAAACATACAAAGTTATTGTACGTAGATGGCATGCTTGATACAAATAAAGAGTGCATTTAATTCACTTAAGATCATACTTTACAACTTCACAACATGTTTGGTACACAAGCTCAAGTCACATTCAAGTTTCATAAATATTTCACTTACATCCCCTAAGTTATTTATAAAAGTTTAGAATTATTACACATACATCCCCTTAGTTGATTACTAAGCATAATTGTTCGTTTAAAGTGTTTATATAATTATTCAGCTAGGAATTAATTACTTACAAGCATGACAATTATCAATTTATCATAATTCATAATATACCATTTTCAAGTAGTAAGAGTAAAACAAGATATTACAATTCTAACTCCTATCATGCATCAAGTCTTAAGTTGTTCAAGCATCCTTCATGTAACTAAATTTTATATTTGAAACACAATTTACAATAAACATAATATTGAGAACGTCTCAAATTCATATAGAGAAATCACAACATTTTCGTTCTTCTAAAATATCATTCAAGTTCATTTAGTCACATAAAAGATTAGTTTCTAAATATTACACTAACACCCCTTCATATCTAAACACATAGCATAAATTCATCACATCGGGATTCAAATTGTAAATCGAAACATTCATGCATATCGCAATCCATTCAATACATGTTTTCATATACGATTGGAATACATCTCGATCAACAAACCAACAATAACCAATTTATTTGCACTTAAAACAATTAATTCAAATAATCACAATTACGCAAAATAATTCGTAATAAATAGATCGAGTGTCCGATTAACGAACGGAAAGTGGCGTTGAACTCACCACAACGAGACAAACATTCTTTCCGAAATTCGCCGGAGTGCCGCCACCGGAGCCGCCGGAAAGTCGCCGGGCCGCCACCGGGCCGCCGTCAAAAGTCGTCGGAAAAATCCCGAAAAATCAGTCCTGAATGAAGTCTTCGTGCCCGTTCCGAATCCTCGATTAATTTCTAGAAATTCCAAGCCGATTGTCCTAGATCTGAAATCTAAGAACACGAAAACCCTAAATCTTCAAACTCAAATTACTTCCAAACCGGTGAACCAAAATGCAATCCGAAAGAGGTGTTGTCTTACCCATGACGAGCTCTTCGAAAGCCCTAAGGTAGCTTTCCGGAAAAATCCTCTGAGCTAGTGCCGCCGTTGCACCGCCACTTTGCCTCCGCCAATCCGCCACCAAACCACTGAATCTGGAGTCGCCTGATGACAGGTCACTAGTTCTCGTCGTTCCGAACAACTTTCGTGAAGAGCCCGAGACCAAAAGATGGCCGGAAAAGGCCACCGTTGGCCGCCGAAGTTTCTGCCGCCTCCGCGAGCTTTGGGCGGCGCGTGCGGCTCCGTCTCTGCTCCGATGGCCGCGCCGCCAACGTCAAACGAAGTGCCTGGAAGTCTACTTTATGGGTCATGGGCGCGTGTTGCTGAAATCCCGCCGGAAGCCGTCGGAAATGGGCGGCGAAGTCGCGGTCCGCCGCGACCCGCCTGGGCATCTGAAAATCGGCGATATCTTCGCCGTCGTTCATTGTTAGGCTATGAAATTGGTACTCTTACGTCGGTCTCGCTGACATAATCGAAATGGACTATTCATTTATTGAATTCCGTCGAGAAACGATCGAGTTATGGGCTCGTAACCGAAGCCGCGATAGTAACCGACGGGAGAGAGAAAGTGGGAGAGGAGAGAGAGAGAGAGAAAAGGGATTGGGAAAAATGTGTCTTGTGCACAAGGTATATATAACCGGGTATCCTTATCGCGTAGCAAGGATAAATATCGCGTACAATTAATCGTAAATAAAATTGGTAAAGTTACGAATAAACATTCAAGCTCCGAATTAATTTTACAAATAAAAGTGAAATAGAGATTTACCAATTAGAGTTTAATTCAATTTAATTTTAGAAACTTTTCGTATAATTTAACGGCACTTTGTAAACACATGATTGACAATTAATCTCAAGGAATACAAGTAAACCGAAATTAAACAAGTTAAGTAACTTGATGGATTTAAAAATCAACTTGACAATTATTTCATGGAATGAATTTGAATTAAATCAAATTAGACAGTTAGGGTTAAATATGCGCGTAATTAATCAAGTTGACAATTAATCTTAGAATAATTCGACTGAACACATATTAAATTGGATTTACATTAAATCACATAATTCAAGAACTCTTAAATTAAACACACATAAGTGTAGAGACTTACTTGTTGATGTCGTAAGAACGCCCTTCGAGAAAACGGGGCATCACAAGGTATGATGTGCGTTCCCTTGTTCCTGATTCTCCATTGCTATATAAAGAAACACTTAGAGTGAATTCTAAAGTTCAAGTACAAAATGAGCATTCTCCCAGCATTTATAGGTTAAGTCTCTTCTTAACCAAACCTGATGCTCTGATACCACCTTAACCTGTAGCGCCCCCTAACACTACAACTCCCGCACCATACTACCCTCGAGCGAATGTGAGACCTAGCACTCGAGAAATACTACGGCGAACGGTATAGACAGTACTTAAGTAGAGCGTAGGGTAAAATGCAGCGGAAAATGGAAGAATTTAAAATTTGCAACAAGCAACATGATAACACACAAAATAGTGCATGATATTGTAAGGGGGTAATATAATAGTGTAGTGTACGGAGTTAATGTGAGAGCAATTTATTAGCAATATATACATGATCAGGATTAAATGCTCTTAATCTAAACCTGATCTAATAAATATGACACCTATAGCTTCAAAGATACCTCTAGGTGTCGTTTATCCTCGCTTCCTGAAATCATGTGTTTGAAACAGGCGAGGAATTAGTCAAAGTGACTAAGTGAAGGAAGATTAAATTTAGATATATATATAGTTATATATATAGATATATATGTATATATAAAATCATAGCAATAGGATATAGCAAATATGATACAGTTCATAAGTGAGAAACCGGGATAGGGGTATTTGGAGTTTATTTATAAATGATGAACCGTGTAATAAAAGATTTGTACCGCCTGTAAGTAAGGCGTCTCCCTCCAATCTCCTTAAAATATTTGTAAAATAGTACCGGGCTGATCAAGGCACCAGTACTTTAATAAAACTAAATATGATAATAACTCCGCAACACCGTAGTGTCCGTAGGGGAGCAAACCCTACCGACGATATGTATATATGTGGGAGGAAGCTATCTCTCCCAGGGAGGTTATTCTCCCTTGTAAGTCTCTTGGCATGGAGTAACTAACCTCCAGCTAAACCACGACCAAGAGTTGGTGGCGGTCTGTGGCACCAACAATACCCTCGGCCCGTTACCTTCCGAGTATTGCTCGACACAGCTGCACGCCGGGCCCATTTTGATAAATAATAATGATTGACTTGCTTAGTCGGGAATCAGTTCTTAGTATTAATAGGACTGAAATATATATAATGTCCGGATAAGATCCTGATTCCGACTTATTGGTATTTTCCTCATAAAGAGGAATATTGTATTATATTAATATGTATAGATAGAAAATCGAATATAGGTAGGTTTGGAAATCATTTTATAATTAGATATAGATATATAAGCATGATTCCAGTTGAAAATGTTTTAACCCTCACCTAGTACAGAAATTCAAATAGGTTGGAACGGATCCCACTGTTCAGAGCAATTGTCGCCTGAAAGTAATTACTATTGACTTAGAACTAGGTTCTTATGATTCTAATCACATAATCACATAAGGTTGAAGAAATATAACATATTAGAGAATTCTCAAATCATTTACAAATTATTTCCCGGTAAAATTTAATTTCATTTGTTTAAGGGAAAATAATTAATTTATTAGGTTTCATAAATTCTTTAACCACTTAAATATTTATTAATCATGTCATAACCTTAAATAGAGTATTAGGAATTAAATTTGGAATTTAATTCAACAATGTAAGTTGATCTTGAAATTATTTTATAATTTTATTTATTTTTGAATTAATTTGGAAAAATAATTATATAAAATTCCAAAATCATATTTTATAATAAAAATTAAATTAATTTCGAAATTAATTAATTAAATGTTGACCGAAAGTCAAAATTACTATTGAAAACATTTACTATTCAATTTCTTATGAATTAAACACTTAATAACATAAAATCGATCACACACACACACACTATCACACGTGCACATGAATTTGTTCAAGAACATTATGAATGTGTTCTTGAGCTCATGAAGATGTTCATACTAGTTCATGATCATATTCAACAAGTTCTAAGTCCATAACACATGATTAAATTCAAATGTAGCACTTTAATCATAAAATTAAATCTAAATAAATTATTCTAATCATAAATTTAATTAAACAAGAACATAATTATTTAAATATACATTCATATTATATCATATCACATTTCATGCATTTAATTAAATAAAACTTCATAATGTAGGCACATTACACATAAAGTTCCCAATTATGCATATATATTATAAAAATAAATTCCTAAAGCATAATTTTATTATTCCTAAGCATGCTACTAATATTATAATATTAAAAGCATAATATAAAGCATGAAATAATAAAAGAAAATTGCACCTTAGAGAGAGAGAGGGGGTTGGCCGTGACTTATGGGAGCAAATGTGATGATTTTTGTGTGAATTTTATGTTACAAGTTCTAGGGTATTTATAGTTGGTACTTAGGGGCTTATGTTGCAATTAATTAGATGAATCATGTAGTGAATAAGTTAGGTTCATTTATTAGGGGGGTTTAGTTGTATACTTAGGTGTAAGTTTAAGAAATAATTAATTATTTTAGTAATCATGACCAAATAAAAATAATTCTAAAATAGGATGAAGATGGTAATAAATTCGTAGAAGAACGTCTAGGGTTTAGTTTGGAATGAGATAAATTACAAAAGAAAGAGAATCGAAAGAGCTTCCTAATGGTTATAAATACTTAACGTTTGAACGTCTACATTTAAAGTAGTAGTCGTTCGGGAATTTTGAAAAATACGATAAAATTCATAAACGAAGCTAGAATGTGAATTGATTTCCGAGAAAGTGTCCATGATTCTTGAAATAATTCAAGGATCATTTTGACTGTAATATTGTATACCAAATGTTGGACGGTTTGAAAATTAGTTTTTACGGTGGGAATAGTACTTTGGGAAATAAAGAAAAATTTATAAATCGAGTTAGGATTTCAACTAGAGTTTGGAAAAGATCTTAAAATTCATAAAATAATCCAAGGATCGTAATGGTTATGATATTGCATAGGAAAAACATTGGAATTCAGAAATTTCTAATTTAGGCCAAAACTAGGGTTTTTCGGCCGGTTTTGATTTCTACGGAAGCTACGTTAAGAATTAGGGTTTGGAAATCATACCAAAATTCATAAAATTTTGCAAGGATTCTATCGAGCCCGATATTGAATAGGTAAAAGTGTTTCGAAAATTCCTACAATTAAAGATGAATAGTATCTAGGGACCTAAATGGAATTTTCAACAAACAATTTTAAAAATATATTTTGGAACAATGAAAGCTATGATATGAGTTTGGAAAATATAGAAATCAGCTTTCTAAGGTTTTTCAAGGTTTAGGTAAAGGTCTAGGGTTCAATGGATGAATAGTGATGTGATTATCTCAAAAAGGCACAATTATAAATCAGAACATAAATGTACATAATTCACATAAAATGGGATGTGTAATGGACTAAGGCTATAAACGCTTTTCTCTTAAACCTTTACTTACCCGTGCTATCCTGATCTCAAAAATCCGGGCTGTTACAATAGTCTTCATTTGAGATTACTTGCTTGCTTCCAGGAGGTTTGGTAGAGATCAGTTATCTTGAGTCGGTGGTAAACCCAGCGAAGGAGCGGGTAGGAGTCATGAGCCCCCGTCTCGAAGTGTATTCGTGTTTCTGAAAGGATTGGGGTGCACTCCTTTCCTTTCCATAGCGTGATGGGGGGATTATGTTTTGATTTCTATTTTCCTGTATTTTTTAGGCGTGTTGACGGATGTGGTTTGAAAGCTCGTACTCGCCGAGCTCTGTTCTATTTTAAGTTGTGAAACAAGGATGGACTGAATAGGATTTTGATTTCTTTTGTATACGTACGTATCCTTTTGCTTCTAGAAAATGTGTTGGTGTGCAAAAACCATCCTTGGGTTCATGAACATTCGAATCTTGATACGTGCTCTGCTCTGTTATATCTATAGCGTGCGTGGGTTAACCCCTCACTCAGTCGTGGACTGATTCCTCGTTTTTCCATCTTTTAGTTTCACAGGTACAGGTATGCTTTGGTCAAGCTAGGCGGAGCATTGAGTCGTGTAGCACCCGGAACGCTAGGTAGCCACATCCCCCGCACTATAGTTCAATCCACATATAGAATGGACGATCCATACATGAATCAAGCCTATAGCGAACAGGAGATAATAAGAAAAAAAACACTCTAGCTAGGCGGGACTGACCCTCAATTAAATATAACAATGCATAAAGAATAATGCGGAAGCATGATAATATATATTACCAATGACTCGGTCCAGTTTCATTATTCATATATACAATTCCCAACTTCTCCAATAACCAGTCATAATATACATAGATACCCGAAACAATTCCGAAGTAATAGATATGCATCAATAAATAAATGAAAGTGAGAAGGACAAGTGCTAGACCCAAAGTAAAAGACCGACTCAATCCCGCCTAGCACGCACCCTGCAAACCTGAAAATGTGAGGTGTCAGTCTATGAAAGACTGAGCGAGGGGTTTAGTAAATATAAGTGCAATTACCATGCAAGCCATAATCTCGGGTAAGTTTTCATATAAGAAACAATATAAGTTCAATAAAGAGGTAGATCTTGCCCGAGATTACAACTATCCAATTTACATTTCAATCAATTCAATTTAATCAATCAGTGGCCCGACGAGTGAGGGAAAATCTCCAACCTTTCTCCGACAGTGTACAATCATTCAGTTATTAAGTCATTAGGTGATCAAGCAATCAATTTACAGTGCACAATTAGCAGTTTCAATAACTCCTTCTTCCTCTGGGTGATGGTGGCATTGCAAGGCCCCACCACGCAATCGATCTGGGCATAGGGTTCATGAGTCCCTATGCCCGGAACTACTTCCTCCACTAATCTCCTAGTGGATTCAGGGGTCATCCCAACAATGTGCGGGGAGTGTAGAGTTACCCGTCAGTCCGTGCTTTCCCGGTTGGCTCATACACTAACCCTTGAGCCCACAGTGAACAATGTACTCGCCAAAACAATCAATCAATCAGTACAATTCATTAATTCAATTGAAAATCAATAAGGTTTTGGGAAATTATAGATATATAGATACATTTTGGCCGAAAGATCACATATGGTTGTAAGAGTTCTATATATCTAGAAATTAAACCTCACCTTACGAGCAACGGAACAAGACAAGGGTACAAGAAAGTGCCCAAACGATCAATGATCTCCACCCTGGAGAAAATTTGGACAAGAAAGGGAATAACGGGAACTCGTGAGACGAGACTCAATCAGAGACCAAGTATGACCAATCAAGTGACACTTAGCATGTATGAAAACCAAATAACACCTAAGAGGTGAAATTAATATCAAGGAATCATGTATTCATATCATTCAATTATTTCACGTTCAATTCATATAGAGCGTGGAGTCACACAATCTTGTTGGAGAAATTAAGTAGCAAGAAGTGTCACATAGTAGCGTAATTATCAATTAATCAAGCATATAATGCATATAAGTCACAACGGGAGCCAATGAAGTGAAAGAAACGCAATATGAGAGGTTTGGGCAAAAGTTGACAGTTTTCTTGGAAATGCAGAGGCTGTAGCAAAACTGGAATATCTTGAGTTCTAGAGGTTCGAATTAAGTTTTGCTTAATGGATAAGAAACTAGACATATAGACCTTTCAGAGGATATATGGCTCGTATTCTAGTTCAAAATGAGAAGAAAATGGCGTACACTCGAAGTTAGGTGATTGCAGATTTCTAGTAAAGTGGCGACACCAAAAAGAATTGATTATATCTCCAAAATGACAAAAGATATTGAGATTATTCTAATTGGAGGTTGTTGTAAACTTCAAGAGGTTTCCGACGGTTCAAAAATCAGGTCAATTAGAGTTCGTTTGAGGGGTAAACGGACATGTGAAAAATGCACTGAAAGCAGAAACGGGCGTTTGAAAGCTCTCGGGTGAGGCAGTAGGTTCCCAAACGGGCGTTTGGTGTTATAACTAGGGCCCCAAACAGGCGTTTGGAAAAGATCTGGGCGAAAAAAAGGGGAAAAAACAAGGCATACACTCAGAAATTGGCTCCCAAGCCTTCCCACATCAAACCAAGGCAATAATTCAACTCAAAACTCTCCTATATCATGCCTATGTCTCATATGTAGCAATTAAGGAACATTTAATCCATGGAAACATGCATAGATCATCAAGAACTTCAATCTAAACCCACATAATTCCATAGCATCCCACCTTCATATTATTCAAGAATTCATGCAAGTTTTTGAGTGTAATGATCATGATCATGCTTCTAACTACACATAACCAAGGAATTACTTCAAAATTCTCAAACCCTAAGTTCAAATATGAAATTCAAGAATTCAATCCAATTATCAACTCTACCTTAATGAAAGAAAGAGAGGAGAAATGATGGTATGATGATGATGATGATGCTTCCAACTTCACAATTTCCTCCAAAATCTAGCTTGAAAATGATGAAATCCTTCCTTCCTTCTATGGTGTTTTGATCGTGATAGAGTAGGTGTGAGTGTGTATTTCTTGGAGAAATTGATGAATGAATGTAAGGAAGAGATGAATGAATATGATATAATATAAAGTCTTCCACTAACAATGCATGACTCAACTCATTTTGCACTTAAGTCCTTCCAATAATTAAATTCATGCAATCAAGTTTCATTCCACGGAATATGATCACTTAACTCCAATCACATTAAGGCAATTGAATCCACATATTTAAATAAATGGTCAAGTAAGGACACATAGGAGCATTTAGTCACATGAGCAATTAATTCACGTAAATTCTCGCGCTAACAATAATTTCACATAAATTCATGGAAATGGAATACATCTAATGTTACGCAATTTACATAATATCCCATAATGTATAAATTGAAACCGGGGCATTACAAGTTGAATCTCTAGGTTGTACTTGCATACACTCTACATTTTGTTCATGTATATATTGTGGTCTTGCCAGCTTAGATGTTAAGTTTTAAATTGCCCCTTTCGGACTTGAACTTTTAGAATTGCTTTTCTAAAGGATATATATTTGCTCAGGTATGGCTTGTGATGGGCTCGTGTGTGTGAATCGTTCTGAAATATTGCGCTTCCGCATGTGCTTGTAATTTGATATTCGAAGGTGCATTTTGTAAGGGTTAGATTCCACCTAGCTTAGGAGTGTTTGTCTGTCTCCCGTTCGCTTTGACTTGTGCATGTATACGGATTTGCCGTTTCGTATATGTGTCGAGTCAGAGTGCGGGGGATGTAGTGACCCTTCGCTCCGGGGTGCTACAATAACTTTTTGAAAAATTTGGTGGAAACTTTCATACACCATTATTAAGTTATTTTGATATATTGCAATGCCAGAATTCAAGAAACAGAGATGTGTTTTTTCTTATTTTATGATAGATGATGAAACTAATGCAGTTGATAACATTGTTATTAGAGAGATTATGGTGAGGAAATTATTGTATTAGCAGCTCCTTTGATTTCTTGAAATGTGTGACCTTTCATTGCTCCTTTAATACTTTCACGCTTTCGCATGAAGATTGTGAATGAGTAGAAACATGCACATTACCATCTTTATTATTTTTATGTCCTTATTTAGGAGTATATCAAGTTCATTATGGTTTTCTGGGAGAGGTATTTGCACTGAACACACTTTGATGTGTACAATACTCGGTAATGCCATTGAAGAACTAATAGAGCACACAAGAGTTGCAAAGATGTTGCAGCTGATGCACCAAGAGATTTGGGTGTGAAGGAAGATAACGTTTATTTTATTAAATTTTTTTATTTTTTTTACGAGTTATTTTGTTTGGATTGATCTATCATGTTAAAACCAAATGAATTGGTTTTCATGAATATTTAATTGAAAATTCAATTTTGTGAAAAAATAATGATGCATAAAGTTGAAGCACCATTTGGACCAAAAAAAAAAAAAGGTAAAGTTGAAGCACCATAGTTTGGCTTTGTTTCCTTACTTTTATGCCCTTCAAAGTAATACCACACGAGGTGGAAAGTGAATTCTCATTGCAATACAAGACTAAGTATATATTATGTTTTGAAATATATATTTTTGCTTTAGAATTGATATCAATTTGTAAGGCAATATAATGGTTTGAATAAAAATATAAGTTATGTTATATTCTTTTTAGTTTCAAAGTGATTTTATTCTAGGTAATATATACAAAAGACAACTTACATCAGATTTTACTTATGGATGTAACGTGCGTCAATTGCATATATATAATATACAACTAGTAATGTATATAAATTTAATTAACTTGATCATTATATTTTATTATATTAAATTAAAATTTAAGAAATATAAATGAAATACAAAGTGAAATTTATTTAATAGTTATTCTCGTTACTTTGATATAATTGTAATAATCAGATTTAATTTACTTGACCATTATATTTTCTTATTTTAAAAAAGTAAGTTATGCTATTAAAAATTAATTTAAAGATTTTATTTCGAACTTTTTAAAACAAATTGTATTTTCCATCAACCAATTAAAATAAGTAGCATTATATTTTGGATTATCACATAAAATTTGGTTGTAATTATTATATGTTCAGTGACCATGGTTGTTGACTATATGTTCAGTGACCATGGTTGTTGACTATATGTTCAGTGACCAACAACCCAGTGACCATGGTTGTTGACTATATGTTCAGTGACCATGGTTGTTGATTGCTAATGATCGTTTTGATCATACTTGTAGCAGCCACATAAATATTGGTGGTTAACTTGGTCACAATTGCTACTATTTTATAGCGACTATATTATTCGTCGCAATAAGTTTTCGTTTTGGTTGCAAATCCATGAACGTCATTTACTATAGTACAGCGACCATCTACAACAACCAAAAATTAGTTTGTCATAAAAAAAAGTTGCGTAATTGAACTCTAGCAACCAAAGAAATTTTGGTTGTTATAAGTACATTTATTGTAACGCCCCAATTTCCGGAAGTTCAGGTAAGCACGCCACGTGCGGGTCTTCAGGAGTTGAGGATTTAATTTAATTATTTCATTTGTTTGATTATTATCTTCATAACATATTATGTGCATTATACCTACTTATGCATTTATATATGTTAATGTGGAAATATGTGAATTAAGTGATAATGCACCTATTTGTGATTATGTGACCTTACTTGACCAATTCATAAATTCATGGACTTAATTGCATTTCATGATTTAGGACGTAACATGATTATTTTGTAGAGATGAAACTCATTTGCATGAATTTAAATTATGAAGGGACTTGTTTGCAAAATATGATGATTCATTTTGGTTAGTGGAAGATATAATATATCTTATGCATACCATCTCTCTTTCATTTCATTTCATGATATTTCATCAAGGATTTACACACACACACACACACCACATTTCGATCAAAACACCTCAAGTAGGGAAGGAAGAATTCATCTCATTTTCAAGCTAGATTCTTGGAGGAATTGTGAAGATAGAAGCATCACCATCATCATATCATCATCTCATCTGTTCTATCTTTCATATTGAGGTATAATGTGAATTTGATGAAGCTTTGGTTAATAGATGATTAGGGTTAGATGTTTATTTGATGCTTTCTTGGTTATATATGTGATTAGAAACATGTTAAGGCTATTGTTCTTCATTATTTGCAAGAAACATTAAGTTATGTTGAAGTTGGCTATCATGAGATTATATGGGGTTTTGTTGATTAATTCTTGATGATTTGAGCAAGCTTGGATGGATAACTTGATGCCTAATTGGTATATATTAGTTATATGCATAATATATGATGGTTTGGAGTGACTTAATTGCCTTGGTTTGGTGTTGATTGGTTTGGGAGCCATTCCCGTGACCCTCCCTGTAACGCCCCAACTTTTCCGTATATTAGAATGACGTATGTGTTTACTAATTTGCGCGAATTAATTGGCTATAAGTGTTTTCTATATCTAAATTTCGTTATTTAATTGTTAATTATGTGATTAATTGAGATATATGAAATATTTGAATTGGAATTGATACGAATACTTGAACCACTCGCGCATGAATAATTTGTGTGCTCCCTAATTACGCGTTTAAATTATTTAATTACCTAATTAATCGTTTATGATAATTACAATTTGTATTTTTAATTAATATTTTAATAATAAGTATTTCGTTATATTTTAATAAATATTTAAAATGGATTCTTAAAATTCATTTGAATTTTGAAATTATATGAATTCTTGAACGATATTCTTCTACGTGACAAGTTGCATGCAGTTACTATATGAAATGAATTCGAAATTTTGTGGAAATTTAATATGTTGGACTTATATGTGTTATGAATATGAATATATGTTCGTTTCATGTTTTCGGATTCATTTGCATGAGTTATGAATTTATTTTTGATTTTGGAATCCAAAACAGGGGCTAATGAGCAATTAGCGCACGATTGGTTCCTTATTCGATATCTTGAGCTCGGGAACTCGGAATCGAGTTCCGTCACCTACATTGGACTCGTATCGACGATTCAGATCCGATGGAACAAACTTCATATTTTTCTAAGACCATTTGGATTACCAAATTTCAACCAAAATGAGCACGTCGTACCTAAAACGGCAGCCATTTACTTTTTTTAAAGCTACGGACCTACCCTAACGCACCTAAGACCTAAACCTTGACTAATATACACCTAGACCCACTTATTTTTCTCCCTCATCAGCCCATAACCGATCCACTCTCACCCTACAACCTAAAAGTTCATCCAAAAGAAGAAGAAGAAGAGAAAAGGAGAAAGAAGAGGACCACTATTCAAAACCTTGGAGATTTGAGCTCATCTCCCTACCATTTCTCACCATCTCTTGAAGTTAAGCTTATATTTGTGTAGGATATCTCCTTATGGTTCTTTTAAGGCTTATATTATATGATTTCACCATGTTTTTATTGGGGTATGATGAAGATGATGAATAGTGAAGGGTTCTTGCATTTTGATGAATTAACTTGGTTCTCTTTGGTTTTCTTTGATACTCATGAGTGTTAGGTGATCACAAGACATGTATTTATGACTGTATGGACTTACTTTATATGGTAGTTGAAGGATTGGTTAGATGCCATTAATGAAACTTTGAAGAAATATCTTGACATGATCACATATGCACTCTCCTCACGTTTGATCACGTTGGGCGCATGTTTAAGTGTTGTTTTAGAGTTGTTTTGTTACATACTTGTTGCCATTTCATAGCTGGGCATGTTGGTTAAGGATTAGCCTGGAATCTACTCTGTTTGCGTGTTTTTTTTTTTTTGGCTACCGACTCAAATCCGCGGGGGTGGATTTGAGTCAGTAGAGTTGCTGTCAGGAATCCATGGGGGTGGATTTTTCCCTTTGGAAAAATCCATGGGGGTGGATTCTGCCCTGCCTATTTTTGTTACTCCGGTTCCGTTTTTCTTCGCACGTTTGATCTTCCTCCACCTCTTTTATGACTTCTATGATATATTAACATGTTTTATAATGTCTTACCTTGGATGTTATGAAGTTTCATGGTTTGTTGTGAAATATTTTCCAAGTTATGCCTCAACGTGTCATCATTGCTCCTAATATGCACATGCATGTATCTTTGTTATCAATATGAACCCTAATTAAGTATTTATCTCTTCTTTTATGATTCATATGAAATGTATACACGTTAAAGCATATGTTATGATCATTATATGAAATTCATGGATTGACTTAATATGGAATGTGAAAGTTATGAGCTCGAATGGATATAAAAGCCACTTATAATGAATGACTTGCTTGTTTATATGCCTTAAAGGTATTAATCATGCACATAAACGATTCCTTGACATAATATCACCTCTAATGCCTTCATAACCTATGTTATACTTGTCATATATAATTTATGGCTCAATATGTCTTCCTTGCTTCAATATGGTACATGTATGCATTGATGCTTCATTTTTGAACCCCAAACGAAGTTGTGCTTCTTTTAATGATTGATATGAAGTGTTTACATGTTATACTACGTGTGATGATCATTATTTGAATTTCTTAGATTTATGTGGTATAGAAATGAACGTCATGAACTCATATGGATATGAACGTTTCTTGAAAGGAATGAATGGCTTGTATACATGTCTTTAAGACATTAATTGTGCACAGGAATGTTTCTATGACATGATATCATATCTTATACTTTCATATCGTATTCATTGCATTGTCGTGCGTCATATATGGTTCATTTGGTGTCTTGAGTCTTACGTGTACCCTCTATTGTCCTTTGTACAGTTTTCTCTAGGGCGGAGATTTGTCGGGTTCTTAGGACACTTCCGAGTCCTCTTGTTTCTTCTAAGTGTTGGTTGGTAAGCTAAGGACAGGTGGGTTTCTCTTCTATTAGTTAACTGACGTATATACTCCCAATGTGTAAAGATTTCGGTCAAAACTATTATACGTATATAGAGTCACTTTTCAAGAGTAAATGTTTGCAACGTAAAGCCCTTATTTTATGAACCCTACCAAATTTTTTGGCGAGAATTAATGAATGCACAGAATGGGGCCCAGGCACTTGGTGTGAGAGGCTATCCGGGGAGGCATGGGCCGACGGTGATCCCTCACACTAGTTCCAACTAATGAACGGCGTAACCGGACCTCGTTAGGAGTTAGCGAGGAATGGATGCTTAGTGCCATCTGGGGAGTCATGTTCCCCTTTTGGTCAATGAATGGGTGGTCGGGCCTTGCAAACCCACCACCAACCCGGAGGAAGAAGGTGTAAATGTTCATGAATGTGCACGAAAAAATGTAATGCATGAAAGAAAGAAAGAATGAATGAATTTTTAATGAACTACACAAGGTGTTGGTTGGAGATAATGCACGCCTACTCGTCGGGCCACGAAAGACCTAAGGAATGAAAATGAATGTTATAATACCTTTTGATGATTCTTTCTCTCGCCCACTTGGGAAATACTTCGAAAACCTCACTTGGGATTACAACTTGCGTGTGAATGTTTAAATATCGTCTTATACTATACTTATGCCTCATTTTATACCCACCAGTATCCTATAGACTGAACCCGATTTGTTTTCAGTTTTCTTACAGGTTTGGAGTGCTAGGAGGGAAGTCGAGTTTGTTAAGTCTTACGGTCAAGTCAGAGTCTGTTCTTATGCATTGTGTATCATGATTTGTTTAAATTATGAAGAATATATGAATTGTATTGATTATTGCTACCATCATGAATTCTGAATAAGCTTATAGGAACAAAAAGAATCCGTAATTGATGTTTTGTGATTTTATTAAATTTCGGGATTAGGTATCTATGTTAGTTGAACCCGTTACTCTTGGCTTACCTTGTTATTTATGAATGTACTTTGCTTTTGCACCGGTATTATTTCTATTGTAATGTTTCTTTGGTTACGAAAGTTAGCTGCCGCCTAGCTTAGCGAGTGTGTGTGTCCCCGTTCGCCGTGATTTAGCTCGAGTAAGGATTGTCCATTTCATATTCGGGTCGGGTCTCGATGTGGGGGATGTGTTACCTTGCGTTCGGGTGCTACATCCTTAAGTGGTATCAGAGCCCGGTTGCAAAACTGGTGTTCTAGTGTCTTGTTTAAGTCATCTAGGTTGTATGGCTTAGGAACTACATGATAATGTGTTCATTGCATCGATCTTGAGAATGAATTTCCTTCTCTGTTGAATCTTGTTGAATTACCTGTTGCATTCTTACGTTGAATCCATGCCTTCTGTGTTGAATACGTGACATGAGCATACACTAATCGCACGCATATCTCCTTTATATGAGTGATGATTTATAGGTTATGAAGATAATATCAAACCACGGCCAAGTTCCACGATGGCAACGATCTATTACAAGTTCATTCTGATGCAAGGAAGATCGGAAGGATGCACCGGGGAAGAATCAAGAGAATTCGAGGTGCGTGGCTTTATAGATGGAGCTAAAGTTCTGGGGTTAGGATCCAAAATGGGAGGTTCCACTTTAGAGATGCAATGGTAGATAGACACTTGATAAGATAAGAGTGATGGGGGAATATTTATGACTCCTAAGGTGGGTAGATGCGACTCTCGTACATAGGATGCCATAATTGGATTCAACGGGATCATTCAACTTAAGAAATGGAGTGAATTGAGGGTACTTTAACTCAGGGTTCGGATTATGGAAAAGATAGCGAGGATTGTGAAGATTCAAGCTAAAATACATTCGGCGGGAATTAATCATCAAGAGTCGTCAAAGAGGGATTTCTAAGTAAACCTAATGGCTAGAAAAGAGGTTGTCGAGGGCAAGATTGGGAAGAAGTGAGTCCGGGAGCTCTGGAATTCAACTAAGATGGAAAAGCGGGAAGAGATTGGAAACATTCAAGCAATGTAGTAAATGCATGTTCGCGGAAGGTAACAATGTTGTGAATGGGATTTGAGTTCATTCCTTTAATGCAAGTTGAATTATGTGAAGGATGTCAAATTGGGAGAGATGGAGCAACAAATGGAAACAATAAAAAAAGGCGAAGACTTCTGGGAAGGAAATTATGCGCTCAAGTGTAAGTAATTGGAAAACAAGTTCAATTCCTCAATCTAAACTCATAAAGGATAAGCGCGAGAATCTTGATCAAGGGGATGATTCGAAATAGGATTCGAAAACACAGTCGGGGTAATTTTATAAGAGAGTTTAGGCAATGTTGAAGGGTGATTCTCGGGGAGAAATTCAGATGCTAATTCAGGGGATGTAGAAGAAATTAGGAGTCGCGAAATTGCAATTCCGGACCGTGGAAGGTACAAGTTGATGCACTAGGACTTATGGAAATCTTGAAGACCGTGGGAAAGATAAGAAATGATCAACACGTCAAAGTAAGCCTTGGTTCGAGAAATAAGAACAAGCTATCGAGTTAACCACTTGCCATCTTGGTGACAGGTTCCAAAGCATTCATGGCACGTGCATCGTACTTCGCATCAATCATTTATTTTTCTTTACTTATGTTCGTGCGTGCATTTCTATTTGATTTTGTTGCTTTAATGTGTTGCATATTTAATTGTTGCAAGTGTGACACGTGCATTAACATCTTAACCCGACATACATTTCAGTGTTTATTTAATAGGGAGTTCTTTCACCTCACTTATAAAGTATCTCTTCGATCGGGCCACATCGGAGTTAAGAGGAAAAGAAATAATGGGATGGCACGTTACAAGGAAGATGATTTGGGGAAATAAAGAACTTCAATTAAGGGATACATTGGTGGAAAAGAAATTTCAGAAGGAAAAGTGAAACGGGAGTTGGCTTAGGAGTATCCTGGTCGAACAAGAATAGAGAAGGGGGTTTCGATTATCAAGAGAATTGGGGAAAAGGTTGAAAGACCAAATCTTTGGGTTTCTATGCCAGTTAAAACCTTCCCTACTGAAATTTTTTTAATCAAGAATTTCGATAAAAGAAGGATCGATGGAGTTCAACGCGTAACGACCGAAAATTTAAGGGGGAGAGCATGACCAAGAGGCAAATTTGAAACTTGAGGTCGTGCCAAAGAAATACTCTAGTAGGAACAATGGAACTGCAAGTTAGGGAGGACCTGGAAGTCCTTATGGTGGTGAGCAAATAAGACGACTTTAAAGGTTAATCATTAAAGTGAGGGTTGAGCCACTAAATTCGGGTTGAAGATTATCATGAGGATTAGAAAAGATAGCTTGTCGAATCTTTTTACATATGCAAGTTTGACTTGGAGATAAAGGAGTTATGAAGGAGTTAAGGAAACTCCTTAGTTGAATTGTCAAGTGGGAACCGATTCAAATTATCAAAGAAAGGGATGTTGTCAATAAATCTTGGTTCAATATGTTTTGAAAGAGAGTTAAGAAGAGACAAAACTGGCAAGGATGAACATTGGGAAATTTAAATCAAACTTCAAGAATTATCAAGAACATCCTATCTCCGATTAAAGAAGTGTAGTGGCCGATTACCAAATTTCACCTTAAAGGTTTAAAGAGAGTAAAAAGGGGTCAATTGAATGGAAGAATAGGGAAAGATTTGGGTGATATATTAAGGTCGAGAATAAATTTTTAGGGACGCCAAGGGTAGTTATCTTTGATGGTATGTTAGGCTTTGATTTAGGTTAGGAAAATAGCTATGGATCTAATTTCGGGATGGATGATCTAACAGTATACGGGGGATCAAAGCTCGGGTATTAAGAGTTGGTTTGGCTGAGGGAAACTTATAAGGATTGATGAAGGACCGAAGAAGAAGATTGGGCAGTACAAGTCAGAAGGGAATAAAGAATAAAATTCTTAGAGGATCTATCATTGCTTCAACGGGGTACCCTGAAGAGATTAAAGACAAGGCAAGCATTGAGCTCACTTTCGGGGCAGATCATGCATTAGACAACAACGCCCCCAATTCTGAACTGCGTAACTACGGTGAACGGTACATGAAGCATCCATGATACATGCATCCATGCAAATTTAACTTAAATAATTTTTATGCTATGTGCTTTGATTCCTTATCATGTTAAATTACTTGGAGTAATTGATAATCAACGTGGATGATATCTATTACATGACTTTAATTATGGTTTCGCGTTGTGTTGCTCGGGAGTATTGGAGACTTCCTTTCTTTGTTTTGTTTGAGAGACGGGGTGCTCTTGTTGTTTGTAAGAGACGGGGATTCTCTTATTGTTGTTCGAGAGACGGGGTGCTCTCTTTGCTTGCGAGAGACGTGGTTCTCTTATTGTTGCTCGAGAGACGGGGCTCTCTCCTTGTTGTTTATGAGAGACAGGGGAATCTCTCATTGTGTGTTCGGTCAAGTAGTGAATCCGAGGACGGATTCTTTTAAGGGGGAGAGTTTGTAACGCCCCAACTTTTCCGTATTTTAGAATGACGTATGTGTTTACTAATTTGCGCGAATTAATAGGCTATAAGTGTTTTCTATATTTAAATTTCGTTATTTAATTGTTAATTATGTACTTAATTGAGATATATGAAATATTTGAATTGGAATTGATACGAATACTTGAACCGCTCGCGTATGAGTAATTTGTGTGCTCCCTAATTACGCGTTTAAATTATTTAATTACCTAATTAATCGTTTATGATAATTACAATTTGTATTTTTAATTAATATTTTAATAATAAGTATTTCGTTATATTTTTAATAAATATTTAAAATGGATTCTTAAAATTCATTTGAATTTTGAAATTATATGAATTCTTGAACGATATTCTTCTAAGTGACAAGTTGCATGCCGTTACTATATGAAATGAATTCGAAATTTTGTGGAAATTTAATATGTTGGACTTATATGTGTTATGAATATGAATATATGTTCGTTTCATGTTTTCGGATTCATTTGCATGAGTTATGAATTTATTTTTGATTTTGGAATCCAAAACGGGGGCTAATGAGCAATTAGCGCACCATTGGTTCCTTATTCGATATCTTGAGCTCGGGAACTCGGAATCGAGTTCCGTCACCTCCATTGGACTAGTATCGACGATTCAGATCCGATGGAAGAAACCTCATATTTTTCTAAGACCATTTGGATTCCAAAATTTCAACTGAAATGAGCACCTCGTACCTAAAACGGTAACCATTTACTTTTCTTAAAGCTACGAACCTACCCTAACGCACCTAAGACCTAAACCTTGACTAATATACACCTAGAACCACTCATTTCTCTCCCTCATCAGCCCATAACCGAACCACTGTCACCCCACAACCTAAAAGTTCATCCAAACGAAGAAGAAGAAGAGAAAAGGAGAAAGAAGAGGACCACTATTCAAAACCTTGGAGATTTGAGCTCATCTCCCTACCATTTCTCACCATCTCTTGAAGGTAAGATTATATTTGTGTAGGATATCTCCTTATCGTTCTTTTAAGTCTTATATTATATTATTTCACAAAGTTTTGATTGGGTATGATGAAGATGATGAATAGTGAAGGGTTCTTGCATTTTGATGAATTAACTTGGTTCTCATTGGTTTTCTTTGATACTCATGAGTGTTAGGTGATCACAAGACATGTATTTATGATTGTATGGACTTATTTTATATGGTAGTTGAAGGATTGGTTAGATTCCATTAATGAAACTTTGAAGAAATATCTTGGCATGATCATATATGCACTCTCCTCACGTTTGATCACATTGGGAGCATGTTTAAGTGTTGTTTTAGAGTTGTTTTGTTACATACTTGTTGCCATTTCATAGCTGGGCATGTTGGTTAAGGATTGGCCTGGAATCTACTCTGTTTGTGTGTTTTTTTTTTTTTTTTGGTTACCGACTCAAATCCACGGGGGTGGATTTTTCCCTTTGGAAAAAACCATGGGGGTGGATTTTGCCCTGCCTATTTTTGTTACTCCAGTTCCGTTTTTCTTCCCTCGTTTGATCTTCCTCCACCTCTTTTATGACTTCTATGATATAGTAACATGTTTTATAATGTGTTACCTTGGATGTTATGAAGTTTCATGGTTTGTTGTGAAATATTTTCCAAGTTGTGCCTCAACGTGTCATCATTGCTCCTAATATGCGCATGCATGGATCTTTGTTATCAATATGAACCCTAATTGAGTATTTATCTCTTCGTTTATGATTCATATGAAATGTATACATGTTAAAGCATATGTTATGATCATTATATGAAATTCATGGATTGACTTAATATGGAATGTGAAAGTTATGAGCTCGAATGGATATGAACGCCACTTATAATAAATGAATCGCTTGTTTATATGCTTTAAAGGTATTAATCGTGCACATAAACGATTCCTTGACATAATATCACCTCTTATGCCTTCATTACCTATGTTATACTTGTCATAAATAGTTTATGGCTCAATATGTCTTCCTTGCTTCAATATGGTACATGCATGCATTGATGCTTTATATTTGAACCCCAAATGATGTTGTGCTTCTTTTAATGATTGATATGAAGTGTTTACGTGTTATACTATGTGTGATGATCATTATTTGAATTTCTTAGAATTATGTGGTATAGAAATGAACGTCATGAACTCATATGGATATGAACGTTTCTTGAAAGGAATGAATGGCTTGTATACATGTCTTTAAGACATTAATTGTGCACAAGAATGTTTCTATGACATGATATCATATCTTATACATTCATATCGTATTCATTGCATTGTCGTGCGTCATATATGGTTCATTTAGAGTCTTGAGTCTTACGTGTACCCTCTATTGTCCTTTGTACAGTTTTCTCCAGGGCGGAGACTTGCCGGGTTCTTAGGACACTTCCGAGTCCTCTTGTTTCTTCTTAGTGCTGGTTGGTAAGCTAAGGACAGGTGGGTTTCTCTTCTATTAGTTAACTGACCCTGTATACTCCCAATGTGTAAAGATTTCGGCCAAAACTATTATACGTATATAGAGTAACTTTTCAAGAGTAAATGTTTGCAACGTAAAGCCCTTATTTTATGAACCCTACCAAATCTTTTGGCGAGAATGAATGAATGAATGAATGCACAGAATGGGGCCCAGACACATGGTGTGAGAGGCTATCCGGGGAGGCATGGGCCGACGGTGATTCCTCACACTAGTTCCAACTAATGAACGGCGTAACCGGACCTCGTTAGGAGTTAGCGAGGAATGGATGCTTAGTGCCATCTGGGGTGTAGCACCCCTTAACACGTGGAGGTACCACACCCCCGCACTACAGGTCACTCCGCATACGAAACGGCCAATCCGTACATGAACCAACCTATAGCGAACGGGTGGCAATGCGATACACGACAAGCTAGGAGGGATGACTTATATATGAGACAAATAAAGCGGAAGCATAATTCAACAGTATCAATTGGACATATCATGATATTTCTCAGTTACCAAATATCTCTATCAAATATTTCAATTTACCAGGTCATGACGTTTCTCATTTAACCATTTAAACATGTTCTAACTTTACATATCAATACATTATCATCTCCAAATAAAACAATAATAATAACTAGTAACATTAAACATAAATCCCTTGAACAATAAATAAACTAATAAATGAAATGCACCGTGCAAGACTCTACTACCCGGACCGGACTCGACACACTTCCCGCCTAGCGTGCACCTGCAATACCTGAAAGGTGGAGGCGTCAGTCTATGAAGACCAAGTGAGGGGTTTACATACATATTAGCGCAGATAACATGCAAGTCCTATTCTCGGGTAAAGATTTATAAAAGATAAATAGACAAGTTCAATAATAATATAGCTTCGCCCGAGAATACAACTATCAATATTAAATACTTATTCTTTTCATGCAATCAATACATGGCCCCGGCGAGTAAGGGCGGTCTCCAACCGAACTCCAAATGTACATGAACATGCTTGCTTGATTATTAAACAATAAGTGATCATGTAATTCAATTATCGTGCATGTGTAATCATAGAACACGTTCATGGAATGGAAATCATGTAATAACCCGAGGACAATCCACGGTGCCGGATTCATCCCCAGTCTATTTCGGCTCATGATAGGGTTTTGTTCCTCCTGTGGTTGGACGGACAACCACCAGCTCTAAGACCAGCCGAGCGTCCTCACTAGGGAGAACCTGGACAGGAGAATGCATGTACACGATGGGCTTTGTTCTTCTTGTGGTTGGACGGACAACCACCAGCCCGAAGACCAGCCCAGCGCCCTCACTAAGGAGGACCTGGCCAAGAGAACGCATTTACTAGATAGGGCATTGTTCTTCCTGTGATTGGACGGACAACCACCATCCCAAAGACCAGCCCAGCGCCCTCACTAAGGAGGACCTGGCGAGGAGAACGCAATCTCACGATAGGGTTTACATGACATGACTTGCTTGATTCATGAACAATGATATAACTTGAAATGATACGTGCTTTCATGAAGTTATAAATATAAATACCTTTGGCCAAAAATCACGTAAAGGTTATACAGGTTCTATATAACTAGAAATTAAACTTCACCTGACAGGCGACACACGACTCGTGAATGCGTGAACGTGCTCATGATCCACAATCTCCGCTCTGGAGAATAACTGGACAAGAAGCGGGACAATGTACGTGTATGAGACCACGATTCAAGCATATTATCTCATATAAGACGCACGGCATGATCATGTACGAGACGTCGAGCAATAAGCAATGCAGCATTTAAACATCACGTTTTGGCATGTTATCAATCATATACTAACAATTTGGGGTTAAATAAGTCATCGGATCGAGGGGCTAAAAATGTAATTTTGTGCAGAAAGTTTCTGCACTACCAGAGGGCTGGGAACGGCCGTTCCAGGCTTTAGTGAAAAATGGGAAGGGTCGTTCCCCAGTCACGAAATGCTCCCCGAAGATGGGAACGGCCGTTCCCGTCTGTGAGACAAAGTGGGAACGGTCGTTCCGCTCCTCGCCGCCTGCATAATTATTTAAACTATGGGAACGGTCGTTCCCCAATTACAAAGGGAACGGGAAGGGCCGTTCCCGTTTTACAGAAGATGGAGAAGAACAGGGGACGAAACAGGGGAAGACGAACCATAACCCAAAATGCATCAACCACTCATAATTCACTTCTCAATGCTATAATTCACAGAAGGTAACATATATATATGCTTAAGAGGCAATATTACTCAATATAAACACATAACTCATGCTTTAATCATCATAATCACCAACTTTGGCACATATATAAACTCGTCATATAATCTCCTAATTCTCAAGAATTACACATGAAATTCAAGCTTTGAGCATGTAACCATAGTTCTCGTACAAATACACCAATTATCAAGCTCAAATCATGAACCCTAGCTTCATCTAATAAATTCAAGAATCATGAAATATCAATCATATACCTTGGAAGGAAGAAAGAAAGAGATGAGATGGGATGATGATGATTCAAAGCTCCTAATTCCTTCATGATCATGACTTGGAAGAGTGAAATCTCCCTTTTCCTCCTTGGGGGTTGGCTCGGTAGAAAGGAGCAAGAATGAATGATGATTCTTGATGAATGAAAAATGTTGATTGTGGAAGAGATGCAAATAAGGATATATTTGGGGAAATATGTAATAATTATGATCAAACCCCTAAAGTTCTATAAGTTATACAATTGAGTATCTAAGGTTTGGAAATGATCAATTAGGTCCCCTAACATATTCATGCAATTAGGTCCTTAAAGAAAAGAAAATGAACAATTAAGGACAATTATGCAATTAATACAAGTTGGACACTTAATTCATGTAACAATTAAATTCCACTTATACAAGAATCCTCAAAATGAAATGAATATCGTATAATTTTCACGCAATCATGTTGAATACAATTTATAGAAATTACTATAACACGTATAAATTAAACAAATGAAAATAATAAAATAAAGTCCTAAACTCGAAACCCACATGTGTCGAGCGTACCTGACTGTCTGAAATTCGGGCCGTTACAACTCTCTCCCCCTTAAGAGAATCCGTCCTCAGATTCCATGTCCTGAATTCCTGGAATTTAATTGGCTCTTACGTGTTCATCCCACGCGGGTTAGCTACCCCCCGTCAGCGATTAGTTCGAAAGAGATCTTCAATCCACAAGGTCCGCCAAGATGTGAAATCACGACCCTCAACTTTTTGGAGCCTAAGCACTTGTAAGAAAATCTAACCTTCCACTAAAACAAGTTGCCCAGCAGCTGAAAATATTGAGAGTACCCCGTCTCTCCAACAATTAACGAGAGAACCCCGTCTCTCGAGCAAGTAACAAGAGAACCCCATCTCTTGACAACCCTGAGAGAATCCCCGTCTCTCAGACACCCGAAATAAAATTCAGACGAGCACTTAAGGAAATATTTACAGTTAATACACAAGAATCAAATAAAATTATCACTTATGCAATGATTGTTCACGTAAACAATTAATAATGAACAAGAAATCACATACAAGAATAACAAAATAATGGTAATGATAGAATAATGATGCATGTGGTATGCATGATTAAGTGTACCGTTCACCAAGGCTTGAAGTTCTGGAACTGAAGTAATTCGGTGGAATACTTGATTCTTTAGTTGAGATTTCTTTTCCACTGGCTGCCACTACGGCTCGATATTCCCATTCTTGATAGCCATCTTTGCCCTTGTGTTATTTTCTAACATAATCCATAAATCATCATTAACCACCACATCTTCATACCCGTTCAAAACCCAGATTTGCCGGTTGAACCATTCTTGCATTGATTCTCACATTTACTTTCTGATTTCAGAATTGAGAATAACCCTTGTTTTATTGTTAGAAAGGAATTGCACATTCAAGCTTAAAAGACTGACTTGGTGTTCCAAGCAAGCTCTTATCCCACAGTAGAGGGAAGAGGTTTTACCATTTCCTTAATCTCTTTAGACAAAGTAACATATTTTCCGAAGCAAAGATTTTAAACTTCTTATTTGAAATCCGGAAGTTGAGCTCCTATTCCCTTAGTTAACAATACGGCGGATATTCGATATTTATTACAGAAGAATCAAGGTTAGCATCCCGTGAGAGTAGTTTAACAAGCACACTGACATAGCATTGAAGACTCCCAAGTCTTAATGAAACATCTTCCAGTTGACCCCCCGAAATCGATAACGTATTCCACAACTCCACGGAAGATCTTGAAAAGGAATGGTTGCTTGGCTTAAATTTTCCCCAACCGTGTTCATGGCAACTAGTACCTTTGTAGAAGCGCCGCTAATAACACGAATAAACGAGTGGTGTGCTTTTAAGGCATCTCTAGGGTACGAGTAACAACTTCGTAAGAAAACTCTTGTCGGAGTTAACCTACAAAACTTGAGATTAATTCCGAGTATTACCCTAATTGAACCCTTTTCTATGTACTGAGTCAAATGATATCCTGAGTCCACCAGAGAACCATAAACGGTGTATCCACCTCACGGAAAAACGGGGCTATAACAAGGTACTGTCGATGATGGGATTTTTCTTTGTGTAAGAGGGAGAGAAATTTAAATTGTTGAAAACTTCTTTCACATGGTTCTGATAGAGGATTCCAGGAAGAATTGATTCTCTAAAATTTCCCAACTTCCTCGAGTGCTATCTAGCTTCAGACTTAACTTATTTTCAGACCGGCTCTCCCCCTTAAGAAAATAGAAATTTTCTTACTCTTTAGATTCATTCTGTCCTTTCCCACTTGCAATCTTCTTTGCTGATTCAATTCCCGTAACCTTTTCCTCGTCCTACTTGTTATTAATCAAGATTTTGATTAATGGTTCTTTTCTAACCTTTTCCGCTAATGGCATACCTAACTTGAAATTTCCCGACTGTCATCACCTGATTTGATATTAAAATTTTCCAGCATCCCACAATCCTTCTGCTATTCATGAAAATGCCCTATCCTGTATTTACCATCCACTGCTTCTTGAGCTGAGATTTGCTAAGTTAACACCCTGATTCGAAGCAAGAAAAGTTCTTTCTCCTACCCTTACTGAATCCCCCTAAATGCCGATTACTTTCTGAAGGTTGAAAGACCCACTGAACATTCATCTGCTTGAACTTATCATCATTTCCCCGTTTCCCAAAATTTTTCAATATTTCATTCACACCGACTCCTACTAAATCCTGAATTAAAAAATTTTCACAGCCCCCAAACCTTATTAGACTTCAAGTCAACTCAGATGACCCGGTTACAACCATAATACCCGATAATTCAGAAACCTCTTCTTTAAATTTAAGTCAATAGGAATAAGATCGAGGATTGTGCAGAGCAGAGGCAGGACCTATTAACAATAAGCACTAAATAATGCATGATGGTTAAAGTGTCCATGTACATAATATACCTACCAACCATTGAAATGCAACACATTGGGGCAATTATATCAACTTGAGGATATACTTATAAGTAAGGAAATGTAAATAATGTAAATAATTTGAATATGTATCCAAGACATCATGTAGGAAATTTCAAATACAATTAGAACAACATTTATGAACGAGAAGCAATTAATTAACAATTATGATGTACGTGTTTATGAATGCATTGAAGAACCTGACACCGTAGAAATGTTGGGCTCGATCCCGGTGTCCATTCTTGGTTGACCGAATTGCAAGCTTGAGTTCACTTGGTTGATCAGTTCCCAATTCCTAAAATCCTCCAACCTTGATTTAGATATTTCCAAAACCTGTCACTCACAACTCATTTGAAACTAATTGCATGTGGATAAGGCGTGCTCATGTCACATAGTTGCCACGTAGTTGTCATATACTTGATGCCGATAACAAGAATGTAATATAAAATGTAATAAGTATTTCATCAATATTTAAAATAAAACACGTTGATCATGTAAATTTCCAAACAATTCAAGATCACTCAATTGGCATTTAATAATACAAATCAAAGCAGTACACAAGTTATCAAACAATTCACTTAAAGTATAGCATAATTCAAGTACTTAACGGAATTCAAGTAAGTCAACAAGTTCAAATAAAATGCAGGACTCTCGAATTGTCAAGTAATTCCTATGCCGTACGACCTAGACTCGACACGACACGACACTAGAACCTCGGTTTTGCAACCGGGCTCTGATACCACCTTAGATGTAGCACCCCTTAACACGTGGAGGTACCACACCCCCGCACTATAGGTCACTCCACATACGAAACGGCCAATCCGTACATGAACCAACCTATAGCGAACGGGTGACAATGCAATACACGACAAGCTAGGCGGGATAACTTATATATGCGATAAATAAAGCGGAAGCATAATTCAACAGTATCAATTGGACATATCATGATATTTCTCAGTTACCAAATATCTCTATCAAATATTTCCATTTACCAGGTCATAACGTTTCTCATTTAACCATTTAAACATGTTCTAACTTTACATATCAATACATTATCATCTCCAAATAAAACAATAATAATAACTAGTAACATTAAACATAAATCCCTTGAACAATAAATAAACTAATAAATGAAATTCACCGTGCAAGACTCTACTACCCGGACCGGACTCGACACACTTCCCGCCTAGCGTGCACCTGCAATACCTGAAAGGTGGAGGCGTCAGTCTGTGAAGACCAAGTGAGGGGTTTACATACATATTAGCGCAGATAACATGCAAGTCCTATTCTCGGGTAAAGATTTATAAAAGATAAATAGACAAGTTCAATAATAATATAGCTTCGCCCGAGAATACAACTATCAATATTAAATACTTATTCTTTTCATGCAATCAATACATGGCCCCGGCGAGTAAGGGCGGTCTCCAACCGAACTCCAAATGTACATGAACATGCTTGCTTGATTATTAAACAATAAGTGATCATGTAATTCAATTATCGTGCATGTGTAATCATAGAACACGTTCATGGAATGGAAATCATGTAATAACCCGAGGACAATCCACGGTGCCGGATTCATCCCCAGTCTCTTTCGGCTCATGATAGGGTTTTGTTCCTCCTGTGGTTGGACGGACAACCACCAGCTCTAAGACCAGCCGAGCGTCCTCACTAGGGAGAACCTGGCCAGGAGAACGCATGTACACGATGGGCTTTGTTCTTCTTGTGGTTGGACGGACAACCACCAGCCCAGCGCCCTCACTAAGGAGGACCTGGCCAAGCGAACGCATTTACTAGATAGGGCATTGTTCTTCCTGTGATTGGACGGACAACCACCAGCCCGAAAACCAGCCCAGCGCCCTCACTAAGGAGGACCTGGCCAGGAGAACACAATCTCACGATAGGGCTTACATGACATGACTTGCTTGATTCATGAACAATGATATAACTTGAAATGATACGTGCTTTCATGAAGTTATAAATATAAATACCTTTGGCCAAAAATCACGTAAAGGTTTTATGGGTTCTATATAACTAGAAATCAAACTTCACCTGACAGGCGACACACGACTCGTGAATGCGTGAACGTGCTCATGATCCACAATCTCCGCCCTAGAGAATAACTGGACAAGAAGCGGGACAATGTACGTGCATGAGACCACGATTCAAGCATATTATCTCATATAAGACGCACGGCATGATCATGTACGAGACGTCGAGCAATAAGCAATGCAGCATTTAAATATCACGTTTTGGCATGTCATCAATCATATAATAACAATTTGGGGTTAAATAAGTCATCGGATCGAGGGGCTAAAAATGTAATTTTGTGCAGAAAGTTTCTGCACTACCAGAGGGTTGGGAACCGCCGTTCCAGGCTTTAGTGAAAAATGGGAAGGGCCGTTCCCCAGTCCCGAAATGCTCCCCGAAGATGGGAACGGTCGTTCCCGTCTGTGAGACAAAGTGGGAACGGTCGTTCCCCTCCTCGCCGCCTGCATAATTATTTAAACTATGGGAACGGCCGTTCCCCAATTACAAAGGGAACGGGAAGGACCATTCCCGTTTTACAGAAGATGCAGAAGAACAAGGGACGAAACAGGGGAACACGAACCATAACCCAAAATGCATCAACCACTCATAATTCACTTCTCAATGTTATAATTCACAGAAGGTAACATACATATATGCTTAAGAGGCAATATTACTCAATATAAACACATAACTCATGCTTTAATCATCATAATCACCAACTTTGGCACATATATAAACTCATTATATAATCTCCTAATTCTCAAGAATTACACATGAAATTCAAGCTTTGAGCTTGTAACCATACTTCTAGTAAAAATACACCAATTATCAAGCTCAAATCATGAACCCTAGCTTCATCTAATAAATTCAAGAATAATGAAATATCAATCATATACCTTGGAAGGAAGAAAGAAAGAGATGAGATGGGATGATGATGCTTCAAAGCTCCTAATTCCTTCATGATCATGACTTGGAAGAGTGAAATCTCCCTTTTCCTCCTTGGGGTTTGGCTCGGTAGAAAGGACCAAGAATGAATGATGATTCTTGATGAATGAAAAATGTTGATTATGGAAGAGATGCAAATAATGATATATTTGGGGAAATATGTAAAAATTATGATCAATTCCCTAAAGTTCTATAAGTTATACAATTGAGTATCTAAGGTTTGGAAATGATCAATTAGGTCCCCTAACATATTCATGCAATTAGGTCCTTAAAGAAAAGAAAATGAACAATTAAGGACAATTATGCAATTAATACAAGTTGGACACTTAATTCATGTAACAATTAAATTCCACTTATACAAGAATCCTCAAAATGAAATGAATATCATATAATATTCACGCAATCATGTTGAATACAATTTATAGAAATTACTATAACACGTATAAATTAAACAAACGAAAATAATAAAATAAAGTCCTACACTCGAAACCCAAACGTGTCGAGCGTACCTGACTGTCTGAAATTCGGGGCGTTACATGGGGAGTCATGTTCCCCTTTTGGTCAATGAATGGGTGGTCGGGCCTTGCAAACCTACCACCAACCCGGAGGAAGAAGGTGTAAATTTTTATGAATGTTCACGAAAAAATGTAATGCATGAAAGAAAGAAAGAATGAATGAATGTTTAATGAACTACACAAGGTGTTGGTTGGAGATAATGCACGCCTACTCGCCGGGCCACGAAAGACCTAAAGAATGAAAATGAATGTTATAATCCCTTTTGATGATTCTTTCTCTCCCCCACTTGGGAAATACTTCTAAAACCTCACTTGGGATTATAACTTGCATGTGAATGTTTAAATATCGTCTTATACTATACTTATGCCTCATTTTATACCCACCAGTCTCCAATAGACTGAACCCAATTTGTTTTCAGTTTTCTTGCAGGTTTGGAGTGCTAGGCGGGAAGTCGAGTTTGTTAAGTCTTTCGGTCAAGTCAGAGTCTGTTCTTACGCATAGTGTATAATGATTTGTTTAAATTATGAAGAATATATGAATTGTATTGATTATTGCTACCATCATGAATTCTGAATAAGCTTATAGGAACAAAAAGAATCCGTAATTCATGTTTTGTAATTTTATTAAATTTCGACACTAGGTATCTATGTTAGTTGAACCCGTTACTCTTTGCTTACCTTGTTATTTATGAATGTACTTTGCTTTCGTACCGGTATTATTTCTATTGTAATGTTTCTTTGGTTGCGAAAGTTAGGTCCCGCCTAGGTTAGCGAGAGTGTGTGTCCCCGTTCGCCGTGATTTAGCTCGAGTATGGATTGTCCATTTCATATTCGGGTCGGGTCTCGGTGCGGGGGATGTGGTACCTTGCGCTCGGGTGCTACATTCCCCCCCGTTTTTCGTACAGAATTGCTTCAACATGGCCGTGTCCACCCTTAGTTCATTTTCAACGCGGACGTGTTAGAGGTTCGAGTTAGAATTTTTTTATTCCGATACGGCCGTGGCAGCTTCCAGGCCAATATTGAAATGGCCTTGTTGACTTCGTTTGAGCTCCGATTAACTTATTTTTGAACCGTTGGAAATATCTTGAAGTCTAGAACAACCTCCAATTGGAATCACCACAATATCTTGTTCCATTTTTGAGATATTATCAATTATTTTTGGCGTCGCTACTTTACCGACAAACTGGAATCATCCAACTTCAAGTTTACGCCATTTCCTCCTTGCATTGAACTAGGAAACGAGCCATATATCCTTGAAAATCCCTATGTGTCTAGTTTAATTTCCAATGAACAAAACTCAATTCCAACTTCTACAACTCAAGATATTTTCATTCTCCTACAGCTTGTGCATTTCCAAAAACTGTCAACTTTTCTTAACTTTTTCTAAACTTCACCAAAACCTCTCTTATTGCATTCCTTTCACTTCCTTGGCTCCTTTGTGTGACTTATATGAGTTATATACTTGATTTATTGATAAGTATGCTCCTATTTAACACTTATTGATACTTTATTTGCGAATTTAGACACATTCAAGATACTTATTGATTGTAAAGGCATGATTGACATCACATGACTTTGCCGTTCGTCTTAAATGGTTCATACGAGTTGAGTCTCATGTACCCTTGTCCTTGTACACAGATCACGGTCCCGGAGACGAGGAGCACTGTAACATCCCGACCGATCAGACTTTTCAGGTAACCTCTTATATGCGCTATTTACTTATCACTTTAAGTGATTATGTGATATTTAATTGCTAACGTGGATTAATTGAAGTTATTTGAACTTAATTGCGTTGGTATGAATCGTTTAAGTTGATCGTTTAATTTTCTTCACTGTGTATTGTGCTCGTTTTAGATTCGTAATTAATTCTGATTTTCGTGAATTCGTGATATGTGTTAATTATATGCTTTATGGACTCGTTTATATGCTCGTTATATGTTTTGGTATTTGTTTTGGTTGCCTTTTTGGGTTCGTTTTGGAGACGGGACCTAAAGGAGGCTAAAGGGCACTTAGTGCACCTTGGGTTCCGAGACGCGTATCTTGAGCTCGGGAATTCGGATTCGAATTCCGTCACCTCCGTTGAACTTGTTTTGACGATTCGGGTTTAATGGGACAAGCCTCACATTTTTCTAAGCTCGTTAAGACCTTCGAATTTCACCCGTAACGAGCCCCTTATGTTTGAGAGACACCTTTTGACCTAGCTATGACTTTGTGGACCCCACTTAAACCTTAACCAAGCCTTAACCATGAGTTAGACCTTGAGTTGAGCCCTCTCTTCCCTTTTTTCTGCTGGAAACCGAGCCAATCTCCCCCTCTCTCTCCCAAAACCGATCAGCACAAGGAAGCAAGAAGGAAGAAGAAACCCCTTTGTCCATTTTCTTGATTTTGAGCTCAAATCTTCACCCAAGCTTCTCCAATTTGAAAGGTGAGTTCATGGTTGTCATCTACTCTCTCTCTTCTCTCTTTTATGTGTTCTTGAGTTCATTTCCATGGTTGATTGATGAGATATGGCAAGCTTGTGAATAGTAGATGTTGGGAGAATTTGTTAGATTCTTGCTCCATTCTTGTTTCCTTGAGATTTGATGATGATATTATGCTCCTAGGACTTGATTCTTAGCATTTATTACATTTCCTTGGTTGGTAGTTGGAGTATGAGGGTTTGGTTTTAATTGGGTTTGCTGAGTTTGCTGTTTGAACTGGTCGCGTTTTTCTGTACCGAGACACGGGGTGTCTCAGTTTGCCTTTTCTTGGTAACACGGGCGTGTCACCTCCAGGTTTCTGTTGTTCGTGTTTCTGTACTGAGACACGGGGGTGTCTCAGCTTGCCCTTCCGGGGGGACACGGGCGTGTCCCCTAGGAACTCTAGTTTTTGCTCGTTTTTACTTCCCTTTCGTTGCTTCTTGTTGATTCTTCTTGCTTCTTGTTGAAGATTGTAACACCCCGCTCGTCCGACGTATAAGGTACACCACGTTCCAACTTTATTATATGTCTAATTATATTATTTTGTGTTTTGTCTGGCCCTATTTTGAACTCTTTTAGAGTTTAGGGGCCTGTTTGTAATTTTCTCTTTTTAGGGGTTATTCGGTCATTTCTCATTCGGTGGAGAGTTCGACCTCTTTAACCCCTCTTTTGCATTCGGGGCATCGAGACGAGTCCGTAGACTCTAAGTTTGCCCCATTCTGACTCCGTTAGCCCGTTCTTTCGATCGTTTTCGTGTACGAGGACCCGAGATATAATACCCCGGATCCTCGTAATTCGTGCCAAACACAGCAGACCTCAGCCTGCTCTCTTTTCTCTCCCGCTTCAACGTTTCACACACATTGAAGGTGTGGAAACACGCACAACTCCAAACTCGGTCTATACTCGACGGAATTTGACGAACCAATAGTCCATTTCGACGAGCTCGACGAGCCCGACATGATTATACCAGTTTTGTGGCCTGAGAATGGCTAACGGCGGCACAGTGGAGGTCCGAAGGTGGCGGGTTGCGCCACCTCATCGTCGGCGACTATCTGGCGACCCTCGCCGGCTAACAACCACCCAACCTTATGTTTTCCGATACGCTGGTGCCGTTTCCGACCTCGGTTCGATGCAAAAACCACCGCAGGTGGCGGTTCCGGCGAGTTGCAGTGCGGCGGCGTTTGGTGGCGGGTTTGGTGCTCCGATCGTTGTCCGGCGACGGGACTTGAGGGGAAAGACACAGGACGACGTGCTGAGTTGTTTGAGGTCAGTCCCGCCACCTGAATTTTGTCGGAGCGGCGGCGGCAGAGCAGCAGTGGTGGCGCGACGGTGCTTCGCGGCGGCGGCCATCTCCGGTGACTTTTTTCGGCGAACAGCATAGGGGTTTCAAAGAGCACATCACCGGTCAGCCAATACCTCTTTCGGATTCAATTTTCGTTCACCGGTTTGGAAGTAATTTCGATTTGAAGATTTTAGGGTTTCGTGTTGTTATATTTGGAATTGGAGGAGTTTGGGTTGGAATTTGCAGAAATTGATCGAGGATTTGGATTGAGCACGACGAATCCTTGCACGGGTGATTTTTCAGGATTTTTCCGGCACGCTCCGGTGGTGGCCGAGCGGCGGCCCGCCACTGTTCCGGTGGCTCCGGTGGCGGCATTCCGGCGGGCTTCAGACAGTTTGTCCGCCTCGTTGTGGTGAGTCCAACGCCACTTCCCGTTCGTCAATCGGACGCTCGGTTTATTTGTTACGAATTTATTTGTGTATTTGGGACTTATTTGATTTAATTGTTTTAATGCGAATTAATGCCATATACTTAGAATTGTCGATCGGAATGAATTCCAATGAATATGAAATCATGTATTAAATGAAATGTAATATGTATTGATGCTTTGAATTGTGAATTGAACCCCGTTATGCCGAATTGTATTAGTTGTTAATTGTTTTAACATGTAATTCGCTCTTGTATGCTCGATAAATTGATGAATATGCATTGTATGGTATTTGGAAATATGTAATGAATAATGAATGTATGATTTCATGATTGTTGTTGATAATAGTTTCGTTTCATGCCATTAGATTTAATATAGCCCTTGTAGAAGGGATGTTTATGTAATTTTAGAAAATGTAAATTTGTATAACTTGAATTAATTGAACATTATCATTTGAAAACGATTATGCTATTTTTGATGAAGTAAAAGTTGATTTATTATGCCTTGAATAATTAAATTTGGGATTTTTACAATTAACGTTTAATTACCTAAATTGAATTTGAATCTATTATGCAATGTATGAACTTTGAATGATTAAATGCTTAGTCGGAATTTGGGATGTAACCCCATAGGTTTAAATGAATTCGTCACGTGCTATTATACGATTCAACTGGTCTTGTATTATGAGGATTTTGTGTAAAATGTGAAATATGACTTGAATTGGAATTTATTATATGATATAAGAATTTGTTATGCAATTTATGATTTAGTCAGAATTGAATTAGTATGTCTTGGGTGATTTAATTTGAAACTTTGTAATTTAGGTTTAATTACTTAATTTAAAATAAATCTATTATGCGATATGTGAACTGTATGAAACTTATATGATTAAATTAGGAACTTTTGCACGTAAGAAATAAGTATTCGTACGAATATGAATTGGTTATTTGATATATGAATTTATATGAAATAAGGTGACATGCATTGCCTTTCCATTTTGTTTATTTGAATTAATTGTGCATAAGAACATCTCTGGATGTGTTTTATGAATATGTTGAGTTATGTGATTGCTTTTCTTAAGTACTTGAGCATGTGCCGTGCGTCTTTATATGGTTGTCTGAGTCTGAGTCTGAGTTCTGTACTGTGTTTTGTGAGTTCAGTTGGTACAGGTGCACCCGGGGTGGTGATTTATGGTCGTGCAGGTTCCGGGGTCGACCACTTGCTTTGGGTTTTGGCTTTGTCTGGTACCAGGTGAGGGTGTTTTCGTTCTAGTTACATATTAAACCCTACAAACCTTATGTGAAAAGCTTTGGCCAAAACCTTATGATTATATATATATTACTTTTAAAGTAAAGTCATCGAGTAAATATTGATCGAGTAAACCCTTTTCAAATGAATTATGAAATATGTTATGTTCTTATGAATTGAAATGTTTTAGCGAGATTATGCATGTATGTATTTATGTTCACAGGCCCAGGGACTTAGTGCAAGTGGCTATCCGGGGAGGCAAGGGCCGACGGTGATCCCTTGTACTAGTCCCAATTTATGTACGGTGATACCGGCCCTCGCTAGGAGGTTTAGCGGGGAATGGGAGCTGAGTGCCCTTGGGGGAGTCATGAAACCCCATTGGCCTATGTATGAGGTGGTCGGGTCTTGCTAACCTATCCACCACCCGGAGGAAGAAGGTTGGAACTTATTTATGATTTATGATTATGATTATGATTATGTTTATGATTGATAGGCACTTTGCGGGAAGGCCGGGACACGGATTGCCCAAACGAATATGTTTAGGATATGATATATGATTTGTGTGTATTATGATATATTGCATGATCACCTATTTAATGTATCAATGATATTTGTCGTACACGGTCGGAGTTTGGTTGGAGATTGTGCACGCTCACTCGCCGAGCCTTATTGATTGAGTATGATTTATGAACTTAATGAATTTAATATGAATAGTCGTAAAGTCTGAGCATTGCTTACTTAATTTCTAGCCCTTCGAGGGAACTAACTTTAAATAAAACCTTGCTCGGGATTTATGACTTGCATGTGCATGTTTTTATATATATTTATCGCTCCTGCTCGCTCAGTCTTCTAGAGACTGACCCTCCCCCTTCTTTTCCACTTTTCAGTTCCTGCAGGTTTGAGCTAGGCAGCCTTGAGTCGGGTCTGTTGAGTCTGTGTCGGTCTGTTTGATTTGTTTAATACCTTGTTTTGATTTGGGTAGGAAACTATGTATATGATATGTTTATATTTTGCAGGTTAGTACTCTTGATTTGGATGTATGATTTTCGGGACACGTTAGGACAGGTGCTCGGTTTAGATGAACCCGTTTTGATTATATGTTTAATCGGGACAGGTTTCTAGGACAGTTGAACCCGTTTAGCTGATGTTGAGTTACTTTTTGAAATATATGAATTATGATTGTTGATTAAGGTTTTTGAGAATTCATATTTTGTATCGCTTCCGCATTCAGGTCTTGCATATTTGCGCTTGTACAGGGTTTAGGTACCGCCTAGCTTAGGAGTGGTTTTTGTTTGTCACCCGTTCGATGTGACTTGGCGCGTGTGCGGACCTTCCATTTCGTATACGTATCGGGTCATAGTGCGGGGGTGTGGTGCCCCACCGCTTGGGGTGCTACATCTTAAGTGGTATCAGAGCTACCAGGTTCAGAACCGGTGCTCTGGAGTCGTGTCGTGTCAGTTTAGGTCGGACGGCATAGGAATACTTGTGCATTGCATTCGCCTGATGTGAAATTTTGACTTTTCTGCATGAATTTGTTTGAGCTTATGTGATTGTGTGCACACTATGATTACGATCCTTGTAAAATTATCACTATTATGCTTTAAATTTTATTAAAATTACGTATTGCATTTGCATTACTTAAGTGTTCTTAATTGTTTTTATCACTTTACATATCCACGTACTAACCCGCATGCATAGATATTTATTCAATTTGTGAATGGCAGGGAGTTGGATTGATGACAAAATTTTTAATTGATCGTGACAACATTTCCCACTTCTATAAATTGATAACAGAGGATTCAAAACTACCATGCCTTGATTACTTAAATGAAGGATAAATGGATTTCTGAAAGAATTCGACAATATCTAGATGCTAACCTTATGAAAACAGGTATTATGCATTCATAGCACGTGCATCATGCATTGGATTAAATTATAATTATTTTGAATATTTGTTCTACGTGCTTGATTGCCTTCTTTGCTGGATATGAGTGTCTGCCATTTACATCCCTAATCCCGCATGCATTAGTTTTGTGGTTATATTTAGGTGATTTTGTTTCGTGTTTCAACGAGTACTGATTTTAGTGGAAGCTGCATTGGGATCTGGATAGGAGTGGATCAGAAAGTGGATAGTTGATTTCACAAACTCGGGGTATAGGGTGGATAAAAGAAGATGTCTGTATACAAGGGAAACAAGAGACCTTCTAACTAACGAGGTGACCTTCTAACTAACGAGGTGCCTTCAGGATATATATTTAACTATTTGGAGGTACTCGGGGTTAGCAAATTTTATAAGGAAGTCAGAATTTCTGAATCTGAATGGCATGAGGTGACAATGAAGGAATCAAGGCACTTGTACAATTCAAAAAATTCTAAAGAGGGAATCGGATTACTATTATAGAGACACCACCAGAGTAGTTACTCTTGCACAAAGGAAAAAGGGGGAAAATTTTGTAAGCTATGGGATTTAGTGCTGAGGTCATTGAAGATCAACTCCACCAAATACTGAGGATAGGGGCCTCATTTACAATGACGGTTTACTAAGTAAGATCATTTAAAGATTCTTCATTTATTTCCCCACGATGGTCCTCAGAGATTTTACCGATGGAAGAAATAGCAATTCCCGATTATCGAGGATTTTACTGGGATTTCAAGAGACCCCACGGATCACTTTACTCCGAGAATCAAGTGAGGCGGTCCAAGATCATTTGGGTACCCGAGAATATGAGGGAATATTAAAGAATGTAAGTTTGAACGAAGGATTGGAAACACTACCAATCAAGGATTCGATTATCCTGCCAAATTAAAGAATTGCCAACCTCGACTTCAATTCCACGGTGAACGGTACCTTAAGCATTCATGGCATTTGCACTCATGCATTTTATAAGCAATTATATTTGATGTTGCTTGATGTATGTGACAACGTGTAATGTTTGATGTTGCTCGATTGTAATAACGTGACTAACTGCTTTAATTTTTCATAACTTAAAATTTGTTGTTTTTGTTGTTAATTCTTGTAAACTGAATGGAATACTTGTGCGAATTGTTCGTGTCTCTATGTTTATAATTTCTTAAGTTACTCACTAACCCTTCATGCACATACAAGCATATTGTGATTTTATTTTACAGAAATTCCATCGCGATATCCCCCTTGAGTTGAGCATGGATGATCAGTCTATACTCTAGGAACACCGATATCAGTTGTGATAAGGTACACGATACATGCATCCCATGTTTTGCATCCAGTGTTATTTTGACGTGTGTATGTTGGAATGCTGAGTAAGTGAACTTGTGTGCTAGAGAGTTGTTGAGATCTCTCTATTTACGTGCTAGGGGGATGTGGGATTCTCCCTATTTATGTGATAGAAAGATGTTGGATTCTTTCTAATTATGTGAGCAAGAGATGCTGGATTCTCTTGGTGTTAGATTTGGGAGATGGTGGATTCTCTCGAATTTAGGGGTTTGAGAAATGCTGGATTTCCTCAAACTAGAATGTTTGGAAGATGTGGAAGTCTGCCAGACTTAGGTTGAGAGATGGGGTTCTCTCAATTCTGTGCCTGAGGGACGGGGTTCTCTCTTTTGATGTGCTGGGAGACGGGGCTCTCTCTCTTGCGTGCTGAGATATGGGATTCTCTCTTGTTTGTTGCGGCTTAGATACAGGTGGCCAGACAGCAGCTAGCCAACGATGAGGGTGCGACGGTATTGAGCTTTGGTTGCAGTGATCTAGTGGAGATTGAACGAGTTTGAAGCGACCAACGGTCAAGTGTTGAACAAACCTCTGGGACTACGGAACTCTGAGGGGAGTTGATGTAATTAGTGGAAGTAAACTTCACAGCCAGGGCTTTGACTCTACACGATTCAGGAGATGGATTGCAGTATTCCAACTCGAAGCTTTATGACTCAGTAATAGGACCTGAGGATAGGTCCTTTTGAAGGAGGGAAGATTGTAACACCCCGCTCGTCCGACGTATAAGGTACGCCACGTTCCAACTTTATTATATGTCTAATTATATTATTTTGTGTTTTGTCTGGCCCTATTTTGAACTCTTTTAGAGTTTAGGGGTCTGTTTGTAATTTTCTCTTTTTAGGGGTTATTCGGTCATTTCTCGTTCGGTGGAGAGTTCGACCTCTTTGACCCCTCTTTTGCGTTCGGGGCATCGAGACGAGTCCGTAGACTCTAAGTTTGCCCCATTCTGACTCCGTTAGCCCGTTCTTTCGATCGTTTTCGTGTACGAGGACCCGAGATATAATACCCCGGATCCTCGTAATTTGTGCCAAACGCAGCAGACCTCAGCCTGCTCTCTTTTCTCTCCCGCTTCAACGTTTCACACACATTGAAGTTGTGGAAACACGCACAACTCCAAACTCGGTCTATACTCGATGGAATTTGACGAACTAATAGTCCATTTCGATGAGCTCGACGAGCCCGACACGATTATACCAGTTTCGTGGCCTGAGAATGGCTGACGGCGGCGCACTGGTGGTCCGAAGGTGGTGGGTTGCGCCACCTCATCGCCGGCGACTATCCGGCGACCCTTGCCGGCCAACAACCACCCAACCTTATGTTTTCTGATACGCTGGTGCCGTTTTCGGCCTCGGTTCGATGCAAAAACCACCGCAGGTGGCGGTTCCGGCGAGTTGCAGTGCGGTGACGTTTGGTGGTGGGTTTGGTGCTCCGATCGTTGTCCGGCGACGGGACTTGAGGGGAAAGACACAGGACGACGTGCTGAGTTGTTTGAGGTCAGTCCCGCCACCTGAATTTCGTCGGAGCGGCGGCGGCAGAGCAACAGTGGTGGCGCGACGGTGCTTCGCGGCGGCGGCCATCTCCGGTGACTTTTTTCGGCGAACAGCATAGGGGTTTCAAAGAGCACATCACCGGTAAGCCAATGCCTCTTTCGGATTCGATTTTCGTTCACCGGTTTGGAAGTAATTTCGATTTGAAGATTTTAGGGTTTCGTGTTGTTATATTTGGAATTGGAGGAGTTTACGTTGGAATTTGTAGAAATTGATCGAGGATTTAGATTGAGCACGACGAATCCTTGCACGGGTGATTTTTCAGGATTTTTCCGGCACGCTCCGGTGGCGGCCGAGCGGCGGCCCGCCACTGTTCCGGTGGCTCCGGTGGCGGCATTCCGGCGGGCTTCAGACAGTTTGTCCGCCTCGTTGTGGTGAGTCCAACGCCACTTCCCGTTCGTCAATCGGACGCTCGGTTTATTTGTTACGAATTTATTTGTGTATTTGGGACTTATTTGATTTAATTGTTTTAATGCGAATTAATGCCATATACTTAGAATTGTCGATCGGAATGAATTCCAATGAATATGAAATCATGTATTAAATGAAATGTAATATGTATTGATGCTTTGAATTGTGAATTGAACCCCGTTATGCCGAATTATATTAGTTGTTAATTGTTTTAACATGTAATTCGCTCTTGTATGCTCGATAAATTGATGAATATGCATTGTATGGTATTTGGAAATATGTAATGAATAATGAATATATGATTTCATGATTGTTGTTGATAATAGTTTCGTTTCATGCCATTAGATTTAATATAGCCCTTGTAGAAGGGATGTTTATGTAATTTTAGAAAATGTAAATTTGTATAACTTGAATTAACTGAACATTATCATTTGAAAACGATTATGCTATTTTTGATGAAGTAAAAGTTGATTTATTATGCCTTGAATAATTAAATTTGGGATTTTTACAATTAACGTTTAATTCCCTAAATTGAATTTGAATCTATTATGCAATGTATGAACTTTGAATGATTAAATGCTTAGTCGGAATTTGGGATGTAACCCCATAGGTTTAAATGAATTCGTCACGTGCTATTATACGATTCAATTGGTCTTGTATTATGAGGATTTTGTGTAAAATGTGAAATATGACTTGAATTGGAATTTATTATATGATATAAGAATTTGTTATGCAATTTATGATTTAGTCAGAATTGAATTAGTATGTCTTGGGTGATTTAATTTGAAACTTTGTAATTTAGGTTTAATTACTTAATTTAAAATAAATCTATTATGCGATATGTGAACTGTATGAAACTTATATGATTAAATTAGGAACTTTTGCACGTAAGAAATAAGTATTCGTACGAATATGAATTGGTTATTTGATATATGAATTTATATGAAATAAGGTGACATGCATTGCCTTTCCATTTTGTTTATTTGAATTAATTGTGCATAAGAACATCTCTGGAAGTGTTTTATGAATATGTTGAGTTATGTGATTGCTTTTCTTAAGCACTTGAGCATGTGCCGTGCGTCTTTATATGGTTGTCTGAGTCTGAGTCTGAGTTCTATACTGTGTTTTGTGTGTTCAGTTGGTACAGGTGCACCCGGGGTGGTGATTTATGGTCGTGCAGGTTCCGGGGTCGACCACTTGCTTTGGGTTTTGGCTTTGTCTGGTACCAGGTGAGGGTGTTTTCGTTCTAGTTACATATTAAACCCTACAACCCTTATGTGAAAAGCTTTGGCCAAAACCTTATGATTATATATATATTACTTTTAAAGTAAATTCATCGAGTAGATATTGATCGAGTAAACCCTTTTCAAATGAATTATGAAATATGTTATGTTCTTATGAATTGAAATATTTTGGCGAGATTATGCATGTATGTATTTATGTTCACGGGCCCAGGGACTTAGTGCAAGTGGCTATCCGGGGAGGCAAGGGCCGACGGTGATCCCTTGTACTAGTCCCAATTTATGTACGGTGACACCGGCCCTCGCTAGGAGGTTTAGCGGGGAATGGGAGCTGAGTGCCCTTAGGGGAGTCATGAAACCCCATTGGCCTATGTATGAGGTGGTCGGGTCTTGCTAACCTGTCCACCACCCGGAGAAAGAAGGTTGGAACTTATTTATGATTTATGGTTATGATTATGATTATGTTTATGATTGATAGGCACCGTGCGGGAAGGCCGGGACACGAATTGCCCAGACGAATATGTTTAGGATATGATATATGATTTGTGTGTATTATGATATGTTGCATGATCACCTATTTAATGTATCAATGATATTTGTCGTACACGGTCGGAGTTTGGTTGGAGATTGTGCACGCTCACTCGCCGAGCCTTATTGATTGAGTATGATTTATGAACTTAATGAATTTAATATGAATAGTCGTAAAGTCTGAGCATTGCTTACTTAATTTCTAGCCCTTCGAGGGAACTAACTTTAAATAAAACCTTGCTCGGGATTTATGACTTGCATGTGCATGTTTTTATATATATTTATCGCTCCTGCTCGCTCAGTCTTCTAGAGACTGATCCTCCCCCTTCTTTTCCACTTTTCAGTTCCTGCAGGTTTGAGCTAGGCGGCCTTGAGTCGGGTCTGTTGAGTCTATGTCGGTCTGTTTGATTTGTTAAATACCTTGTTTTGATTTGGGTAGGAAACTATGTATATGATATGTATATATTTTGCAGGTTAGTACTCTTGATTTAGATGTATGATTTTCGGGACAGGTTAGGACAGGTGCTCGGTTTAGATGAACCCGTTTTGATTATATGTTTAATCGGGACAGGTTTCTAGGACAGTTGAACCCGTTTAGCTGATGTTGAGTTACTTTTTGAAATATATGAATTATGATTGCTGATTAAGGTTTTTGAGAATTCATATTTTGTATCGCTTCCGCATTCAGGTCTTGCATATTTGCGCTTGTACAGGGTTTAGGTACCGCCTAGCTTAGGAGTGGTTTTTGTTGGTCACCCGTTCGCTGTGACTTGGCGCGTGTGCGGACATTCCATTTCGTATACGTGTCGGGTCATAGTGTGTGGGTGTGGTGCCCCACCGCTTGGGGTGCTACATCTTAAGTGGTATCAGAGCTACCAGGTTCAGAACCGGTGCTCTGGAGTCGTGTCGTGTCAGTTTAAGTCGGACGGCATAGGAATACTTGTGCATTGCATTCGCCTAATGTGAAATTTTGACTTTTCTGCATGAATTTGTCTGAGCTTATGTGATTGTGTGCACACTATGATTACGATCCTTGTAAAATTATCACTATTATGCTTTAGATTTTATTAAAATTACGTATTGCATTTGCATTACTTAAGTGTTCTTAATTATTTTTATCACTTTACATATGCACGTACTAACCCGCATGCATAGATATTTATTCAATTTGTGAATGGCAGGGAGTTGGATTGATGACAAAATTTTTAATTGATCGTGACAACATTTCCTACTTCTATAAATTGATGACAGAGGATTCAAAACTACCATGCCTTGATTACTTAAATGAAGGATAAACGGATTTCTGAAAGAATTTGACAATATCTAGATGTTAACCTTATGGAAACAGGTATTATGCATTCATAGCACGTGCATCATGCATTGGATTAAATTATAATTATTTTGAACATTTGTTCTACGTGCTTGATTGCCTTCTTTGCTGGATATGAGTGTCTGCCATTTACATCCCTAATCCCGCATGCATTAGTTTTGTGGTTATATTTAGGTGATTTTGTTTCGTGTTTCAACGAGTACTGATTTTAGTGGAAGCTGCATTGGGATCTGGATAGGAGTGGATCAGAAAGTGGACAGTTGATTTCACAAACTCGGGGTATAGGGTGGATAAAAGAAGATGTCTGTATACAAGGGAAACAAGAGACCTTCTAACTAACGAGGTGACCTTCTAACTAACGAGGTGCCTTCAGGATATATATTTAACTATTTGGAGGTACTCGGGGTTAGCAAATTTTATAAGGAAGTCAGAATTTCTAAATCTGAATGGCATGAGGTGACAATGAAGGACTCAAGGCACTTGTACAATTCAGAAAATTCTAAAGAGGGAATCGGATTACTATTATAGAGACACCACCAGAGTAGTTACTCTTACACAAAGGAAAAAGGGGGAAAATTTTGTAAGCTATGGGATTTAGTTCTGAGGTCATTGAAGATCAACTCCACCAAATATTGAGGATAGGGGCCTCATTTACAATGACGGTGTACTAAGTAAGATCATTTAAAGATTCTTCATTTATTTCCCCACGATGGTCCTGAGAGATTTTACCGATGGAAGAAATAGCAATTCCCGATTACCGAGGATTTTACTGGGATTTCAAGGGACCCCACTGATCACTTTACTCCGAGAATCAAGTGAGGCGGTCCAAGATCATTTGGGTACCCGAGAATATGAGGGAATATTAAAGAATGCAAGTTTGAACGAAGGATTGAAAACACTACCAATCAAGGATTCGATTATCCTGCCAAATTAAAGAATTGCCAACCTCGACTTCAATTCCACGGTGAACGGTACCTTAAGCATTCATGGCATTTGCACTCATGCATTTTATAAGCAATTATATTTGATGTTGCTTGATGTATGTGACAACGTGTAATGTTTGATGTTGCTCGATTGTAATAACATGACTAACTGCTTTAATTTTTCATAACTTAAAATTTGTTATTTTTGTTGTTAATTCTTGTAAACTGAATGGAATACTTGTGTGAATTGTTCGTGTCTCTATGTTTATAATTTCTTTAGTTACTCACTAACCCTTCATGCACATACAAGCATATTGTGATTTTATTTTACAGAAATTCCATCGCGATATCCCCCTTGAGTTGAGCATGGCTGATGAGTCTATACTCTAGGGACACCGATATCAGTTGTGATAAGGTACACGATACATGCATCCCATGTTTTGCATCCAGTGTTATTTTGACGTGTGTATGTTGGAATGCTGAGTAAGTGAACTTGTGTGCTAGAGAGTTGTTGAGATCTCTCTATTTACGTGTTAGGGGGATGTGGGATTCTCCCTATTTATGTGATAGAAAGATGTTGGATTCTTTCTAATTATGTGAGTAAGAGATGCTGGATTCTCTTGGTGTTAGATTTGGGAGATGTTGGATTCTCTCGAATTTAGGGGTTTGAGAAATGCTGGATTTCCTCAAACTAGAATGTTTGGAAGATGTGGAAGTCTGCCAGACTTAGGTTGAGAGACGGGGTTCTCTCAATTTTGTGCCTGAGGGACGGGGTTCTCTCTTTTGATGTGCTGGGAGACGGGGCTCTCTCTCTTGCGTGCTGAGAGATGGGATTCTCTCTTGTTTGTTGCGGCTTAGATACAGGTGGCCAGACAGCAGCTAGCCAACGATGAGGGTGCGACGGTATTGAGCTTTGGTTGCAGTGATCTAGTGGAGATTGAACGAGTTTGAAGCGACCAACGGTCAAGTGTTGAACAAACCTCTGGGACTACGGAACTCTGAGGGGAGTTGATGTAATTAGTGGAAGTAAACTTCACAGCCAGGGCTTTGACTCTACACGATTCAGGAGATGGATTGCAGTATTCCAACTCGAAGCTTTATGACTCAGTAATAGGACCTGAGGATAGGTCCTTTTGAAGGAGGGAAGATTGTAACACCCCGCTCGTCCGACGTATAAGGTACGCCACGTTCCAACTTTATTATATGTCTAATTATATTATTTTGTGTTTTGTCTGGCCCTATTTTGAACTCTTTTAGAGTTTAGGGGCCTGTTTGTAATTTTCTCTTTTTAGGGGTTATTCGGTCATTTCTCGTTCGGTCGAGAGTTCGACCTCTTTGACCCCTCTTTTGCGTTCGGGGCATCGAGACGAGTCCGTAGAGTCCAAGTTTACCCCATTCTGACTCCGTTAGCCCGTTCTTTCGATCGTTTTCGTGTACGAGGACCCGAGATATAATACCCCGGATCCTCGTAATTCGTGCCAAACGCAGCAGACCTCAGCCTGCTCTCTTCTCTCTCCCGCTTCAACGTTTCACACACATTGAAGGTGTGGAAACACGCACAACTCCAAACTCGGTCTATACTCGACGGAATTTGACGAACCAATAGTGCATTTCGACGAGCTCGACGAGCCCGACAAGATGATACCAGTTTCGTGGCCTGAAAATGGCTGACGGCGGCGCAGTGGTGGTCCGAAGGTGGCGGGTTGCTCCACCTCATCGCCGACGACTATCCCGCGACCCTCGCAGGCCAACAACCACCCAACCTTATGTTTTCCGATACGCTGGTGCCGTTTCCGGCCTCGGTTCGATGCAACAACCACCGCAGGTGGCGGTTCTGGCGAGTTGCAGTGCGGCGGCGTTTGGTGGCGGGTTTGGTGCTCCGATCGTTATCCGACGACGGGACTTGAGGGGAAAGACACAGGACGACGTGCTGAGTTGTTTGAGGTCAGTCCCGCCACCTGAATTTCGTCGGAGCGGCGGCGGCAGAGCAGCAGTGGTGGCGCGACGGTGCTTCGCGGCGGCGGCCATCTCCGGTGACTTTTTTCGGCGAACAGCATAGGGGTTTCAAAGAGTACATCACCGGTAAGCCAATGCCTCTTTCGGATTCGATTTTCGTTCACCGGTTTGGAAGTAATTTCGATTTGAAGATTTTAGGGTTTCGTGTTGTTAGATTTGGAATTGGAGGAGTTTGGGTTGGAATTTGCAGAAATTGATCGAGGATTTGGATTGAGCACGATGAATCCTTGCACGGGTGATTTTTCAGGATTTTTCCGGCACGCTCCGGTGGCGGCCGAGCGGCGGCCCGCCACTGTTCCGATGGCTCCGGTGGTGGCATTCCGGCGGGCTTCAGACAGTTTGTCCGCCTCGTTGTGGTGAGTCCAACGCCACTTCCCGTTCGTCAATCGGACGCTCGGTTTATTTGTTACGAATTTATTTGTGTATTTGGGACTTATTTGATTTGATTGTTTTAATGCGAATTAATGCCATATACTTAGAATTGTCGATCGGAATGAATTCCAATGAATATGAAATCATGTATTAAATGAAATGTAATATGTATTGATGCTTTGAATTGTGAATTGAACCCCGTTATGCCGAACTGTATTAGTTGTTAATTGTTTTAACATGTAATTCGCTCTTGTATGCTCGATAAATTGATGAATATGCATTGTATGGTATTTGGAAATATGTAATGAATAATGAATGTATGATTTCATGATTGTTGTTGATAATAGTTTCGTTTCATGCCATTAGATTTAATATAGCCCTTGTAGAAGGGATGTTTATGTAATTTTAGAAAATGTAAATTTGTATAACTTGAATTAATTGAACATTATCATTTGAAAACGATTATGCTATTTTTGATGAAGTAAAAGTTGATTTATTATGCTTTGAATAATTAAATTTGGGATTTTTACAATTAACGTTTAATTACCTAAATTGAATTTGAATCTATTATGCAATGTATGAACTTTGAATGATTAAATGCTTAGTCGGAATTTGGGATGTAACCCCATAGGTTTAAATGAATTCGTCACGTGCTATTATACGATTCAATTGGTCTTGTATTATGAGGATTTTGTGTAAAATGTGAAATATGACTTGAATTGGAATTTATTATATGATATAAGAATTTGTTATGCAATTTATGATTTAGTCAGAATTGAATTAGTATGTCTTGGGTGATTTAATTTGAAACTTTGTAATTTAGGTTTAATTACTTAATTTAAAATAAATCTATTATGCGATATGTGAACTGTATGAAACTTATATGATTAAATTAGGAACTTTTGCACGTAAGAAATAAGTATTCGTACGAATATGAATTGGTTATTTGATATATGAATTTATATGAAATAAGGTGACATGCATTGCCTTTTCATTTTGTTTATTTGAATTAATTGTGCATAAGAACATCTCTGGATGTGTTTTATGAATATGTTGAGTTATGTGATTGCTTTTCTTAAGTACTTGAGCATGTGCCGTGCGTCTTTATATGGTTGTCTGAGTCTGAGTCTGAGTTCTGTACTGTGTTTTGTGTGTTCAGTTGGTACAGGTGCACCCGGGGTGGTGATTTATGGTCGTGCAGGTTCCGGGGTCGACCACTTGCTTTGGGTTTTGGCTTTGTCTGGTACCAGGTGAGGGTGTTTTCGTTCTAGTTACATATTAAACCCTACAAACCTTATATGAAAAGCTTTGGCCAAAACCTTATGATTATATATATATTACTTTTAAAGTAAAGTCATCGAGTAAATATTGATCGAGTAAACCCTTTTCAAATGAATTATGAAATATGTTATGTTCTTATGAATTGAAATGTTTTGGCGAGATTATGCATGTATGTATTTATGTTCAAGGGCCCAGGGACTTAGTGCAAGTGGCTATCCGGGGAGGCAAGGGCCGACGGTGATCCCTTGTACTAGTCCCAATTTATGTACGGTGATACCGGCCCTCGCTAGGAGGTTTAGCGGGGAATGGGATCTGAGTGCCCTTGGGGGAGTCGTGAAACCCCATTGGCCTATGTATGAGGTGGTCGGGTCTTGCTAACATGTCCACCACCCGGAGGAAGAAGGTTGGAACTTATTTATGATTTATGATTATGATTATGATTATGTTTATGATTGATAGGCACCGTGCGAGAAGGCCGGAACACAGATTGCCCAAACGAATATGTTTAGGATATGATATATGATTTGTGTGTATTATGATATATTGCATGATCACCTATTTAATGTATCAATGATATTTACACGGTCGGAGTTTGGTTGGAGATTGTGCACGCTCACTCGCCGAGCCTTATTGATTGAGTATGATTTATGAACTTAATGAATTTAATATGAATAGTCGTAAAGTCTGAGCATTGCTTACTTAATTTCTAGCCCTTCGAGGGAACTAACTTTAAATAAAACCTTGCTCGGGATTTATGACTTGCATGTGCATGTTTTTATATAGATTTATCGCTCCTGCTCGCTCAGTCTTCTAGAGACTGACCCTCCCCCTTCTTTTCCACTTTTCAGTTCCTGCAGGTTTGAGCTAGGCGGCCTTGAGTCGGGTCTGTTGAGTCTGTGTCGGTCTGTTTGATTTGTTAAATACCTTGTTTTGATTTGGGTAGGAAACTATGTATATGATATGTTTATATTTTGCAGGTTAGTACTCTTGATTTGGATGTATGATTTTCGGGACAGATTAGGACAGGTGCTCGGTTTAGATGAACCCGTTTTGATTATATGTTTAATCGGGACAGGTTTCTAGGACAGTTGAACCCGTTTAGCTGATGTTGAGTTACTTTTTGAAATATATGAATTATGATTGCTGATTAAGGTTTTTGAGAATTCATATTTTGTATCGCTTCCGCATTCAGGTCTTGCATATTTGCACTTGTACAGGGTTTAGGTACCGCCTAGCTTAGGAGTGGTTTTTGTTTGTCACCCGTTCGTTGTGACTTGGCGCGTGTGCGAACTTTCCATTTCGTATACGTGTCGGGTCATAGTGCGGGGGTGTGGTGCCCCACCGCTTGGGGTGCTACATCTACGGTTTTTACGGGTCAGGGGTTGAAGACCTGCCCATTTATTTCCTTCATGGAAGCAAGTAGATTGTTCCGGGACGGTGTGACGGGCTATGTGGCCTACCTTTTGAATAAGCCAAAGGATCAGGCCAAGCTCGAAGAGACGGAGATCGTGAAGGAATTCCCCGATGTGTTTCCGGAGAATTTGGGATCTTTACCTCCGGATCGGGACGTCGAGTTTATAATAGATCTCTATCCCGGAGCAGAACCATATGCGAAATCTCCCTATAGGATGGCTCCAGCCGAGTTGAAGGAGTTGAAGACGCAATTGGACGAGCTCTTAGAGTGTGGTTACATTCGCCCGAGCACTTCTCCGTGGGGTGCTCCGGTCCTATTTGTAAAGAAGAAAGATAGGACTTTGCGAATGTGTATTGACTACTGTGAGCTAAACCGGTTAACTGTTAAGAACAAATACCCGTTTCCTCACATTGAAGAGTTGTTCGACCTCTTGCAAGGTTCAAGTGTTTATTCCAAGTTGGATTTAAGGCAAGGGTATTACCAATTACGTATCCGGGAGGGAGATATACCGAAGACGGGTTTCAACACGAGGTATGGGCATTTCGAGTTTGTGGTCATGCCTTTTGGTCTTACCAATGCCCCAGCCGCGTTTATGGATATGATGCACCGAATATTTCGGCCTTACCTCGATAAATTCGTGGTCATCTTTATAGATGATATTCTGGTGTATTCGAGGTCCAAAGAAGAGCACGCATGGCATTTGAGCATTGTCTTGTCCACACTTCGGGAGCACAGATTGTTTGCCAAGTTCAGTAAGTGCGAGTTCTGGTTGGATCGAGTTTCCTTTTTGGGTCACTTTATTTCAGGGAATGGTATAGAAGTGGATCCGGCGAAGATCGAAATCTCCCTACCCGAGGGTTCGGAAGGCTACTCAGTTTATACCGATGCTTCGAAGGAAGGTCTCGGTTGTGTTTTAATGCAGAATGGTAAGGTTGTAGCCTATGCCTCAAGGAAATTAAAGGATCATGAGAAGAACTATCTCACTCATGACTTGGAACTCGCGGCAGTGGTATTTGCTTTGATGAAATGGCGGCATTACCTTTATGGAGTCACTTTTGAAGTGTTTACCGACTACCAGAGTCTTAAGTATTTGTTTACTCAGAAGGATTTGAACATAAGACAGAGAAGATGGATGGAGACACTTGAGGACTATGATTGTAAGATTCAGTACCATCCGGGTAAAGCCAATGTGGTGGCGGATGCTTTGAGTAGGAAAGCGAGTGTTTCAGGTTTGGAAGCAGATTCTAGTAGGCAGGGTTCGGTGGTTCTGGTTTCAGAAGCTCGTTTGGCCAATATCTCGGTTCAGCCGGTGTTGAAACAACGTTTGATAGAGGCTCAGTCCGTGGATTTGGAGATTCAGAAATTGGTAACTAAGTCGAGGATTGATCCTGAAACCAAGTTTGGGTTTGATGATTCAGGGTTATTCAGATTTAAGGCTCGGGTTTGTGTTCCGGATGAGTTGAAGCAGTTGGTACTTGATGAAGCCCACAAGTCAGCCTATGCAGTACATCCCGGTACCACCAAAATGTACAAGGATCTAAGGAATTTATATTGGTGGAACGGCATGAAGAGAGACGTTGCTAACTATGTTAGAAGATGTCAAACATGCCAAGTGGTGAAGGCAGAACATCAGAAACCAGGAGGAACTCTCCAACCACTTCCAATACCCGAGTGGAAGTGGGAGCAAGTGACAATGGACTTCGTGTCCGGCTTGCCAAGGACCAAAGGAGGTTCCGATGGAATTTGGGTGATTATTGATTGGTTGATGAAGTCGGCGCATTTCCTTAAGGTGAAGATGTCCGATAAGGTTCCTAAGCTGGCCCGGTTATATCGGAAGGAGATTGTTAGATTGCATGGTACTCCGGTCAGCATTGTTTCAGATAGAGACCCTCGATTCACTTCCAGTTTTTGGCAGGAATTGCAGAAGTGTTTAGGGACGAAGCTCCACTTTAGCACTGCATTTCACCCACAGACGGATGGCCAGTCTGAAAGGCTAGTAAGATATCTCGAGGACATGCATTGTGCTTGTGCCTTGGATTATCAGGATTTGTGGGATGAACAGTTGGACTTGATTGAGTATGCCTACAATAACAGCTTTCAGTCTTCTATTGGGATGGCACCGTATGAGGCTCTATATGGAAGGAAATGCCGATCCCCTCTCTTTTGGGATATTGATGAGTGGAGATGGACTAAAGATGGAAAGCTCGAGAGAGCTAAGAAGCCTAAGGAGATTCAAGATACCATCGAGAGGGTGAAAGTGATTAGACAGAGGTTGAAGGCGGCACAGGACAGGCAACGAAGCTATGCGGATAAGAGAAGACGACCCTTAGAGTTTGAGAAAGGAGATAAGGTCTTTCTAAAGGCATCTCCTAGAAAAGGGTATGCTCGGATTGGTAAAGGCGGGAAGCTTAACCCTCGCTACATAGGCCCCTTTGAGATCCTTGATCGAGTTGGGGAAGTAGCTTACAGACTTGATTTACCACCGAGTTTGACCGGGATTTATAATGTGTTTGATGTCTCGCAGCTTCGGAAACATTATCCCGATGAGTCTTCTATTCTTCCAGTTGAGAAAGTTCAGTTAGAGCCGGATTTGACTTTTAAGAAATATCCAGTTCAGGTGTTGGACCGGAAGATGCAAGAGTTAAGGAATAGGCAAATCCCTCTTGTGAAAGTCTTGTGACGTGACCAAGAATCTGAGGAAGCCACTTGGGAGACCGAGGATAAGATGAAACAGTTGTATCCCGATCTTTTCAAGACCTCGCCTCGGACCTGAGGATAGGTCCTTTTGAAGGAGGGAGGTTTGTAAAATCCCGACCGATCAGACTTTTCAGGTAACCTCTTATGTGCGCTATTTACTTATCACTTTAAGTGATTATGTGATATTTAATTGCTAACGTGAATTAATTGAAGTTATTTGAACTTAATTCCGTTGGTATGAATCGTTTAAGTTGATCGTTTAATTTTCTTCACTGTGTATTGTGCTCGTTTTAGATTCGTAATTAATTCTGATTTTCGTGAATTCGTGATATGTGTTAATTATATGCTTTATGGACTCGTTTATATGCTCGTTATATGTTTTGGTATTTGTTTTGGTTGCCTTTTTGGGTTCGTTTTGGAGACGGGACCTAAAGGAGGCTAAAGGGCACTTAGTGCACCTTGGGTTCCGAGACGCGTATCTTGAGCTCGGGAATTCGGATTCGAATTCCGTCACCTCCGTTGAACTCGTTTCGACGATTCGGGTTTAATGGGAGAAGCCTCACATTTTTCTAAGCTCGTTAAGACCTTCGAATTTCACCAGTAACGAGCCCCTTATGCTTGAGAGACACCTTTTGACCTAGCTATGACTTTGTGGACCCCACTTAAACCTTAACCAAGCCTTAACCATGAGTTAGACCTTGAGTTGAGCCCTCTCTTCCCTTTTTTCTGCTGGAAACCGAGCCAATCTCCCCCTCTCTCTCCCAAAACCGATCAGCACAAGGAAGCAAGAAGGAAGAAGAAACCCCTTTGTCCATTTTCTTGATTTTGAGCTCAAATCTTCACCCAAGCTTCTCCAATTTGAAAGGTGAGTTCATGGTTGTCATCTACTCTCTCTCTTCTCTCTTTTATGTGTTCTTGAGTTCATTTCCATGGTTGATTGATGAGATATGGCAAGCTTGTGAATAGTAGATGTTGGGAGAATTTGTTAGATTCTTGCTCCATTCTTGTTTCCTGGAGATTTGATGATGATATTATGCTCCTAGGACTTGATTCTTAGCATTTATTACATTTCCTTGGTTGGTAGTTGGAGTATGAGGGTTTGGTTTTAATTGGGTTTGCTGAGTTTGCTGTTTGAACTGGTCGCGTTTTTCTGTACCGAGACACGGGGGTGTCTCGGTTTGCCTTTTCTTGGTGACACGGGCGTGTCACCTCCAGGTTTCTGTTGTTCGTGTTTCTGTACTGAGACACGGGGGTGTCTCAGCTTGCCCTTCCGGGGGGACACGGGTGTGTCCCCTAGGAACTCTAGTTTTCGCTCGTTTTTTACTTCCTTTCCGTTGCTTCTTGTTGATTCTTCTTGCCTCGTTTTGGTGTGCATGCATGACCAACCTGTTATATTTTGTGTTAAGCCTTATGTTATGAATTTGTGACTTCATTAACATCCTCGTTTATGATATATGTCCGAATATGCATTGAATGCTCATAAATGACCTAGATGTGGATTCATTTCATACCATTTGCATCATAAACATACATACGCATGTACTGAGCGTCAATGTTGTGCATATTGAGTCTGAGAGTGTTCCTTGTTGTTTGCCTTGTTCAGAGGATCTTCCTGTTGAGGACGAGCTTGCTCCATAGGTGTCCGGTTTCCCCTTTTTGTCTCCGCTACGTCCGTTGTCAAGGTGAGGTTTTGTTCTTTTAGTTACTCAACCTACAACCCTATTTGATTTGAAACCTCACATGCGAATACGTATAATATATGGTAAATAAGTGTATGATACATATGTTGCGGGATTACTCCCATTTGTTATAAGAGTTTGAAAACGTTTTGTATAAGTACATAAGCTATTTTGCTTTTGTTTGAAAAGTTTAGTTTTGTGCAACCGTGTGTGTGTAAGCGAGATGTGGCTTTGAAAGATAAGCTTTGAGGTATGTTTGTGTGACTTTCGTGATATGTTTGGGCCCCGGAGTGTGGTATGGTAATCTCGGGTCGATCGAGGGATCGCCGAGCTCTTCCATCAACACCTCCAATTGAGAGTCTCACCCAACCTTAGGAGGTTGAGGAAGGGTGTTTCTCTTGAGCCGGCAGAGGCAACCGTCGAAGATTTCAAGGTAGTAATTAAACCTTGTCTCGTCTGTGTATGTGGATAGTTAGGGCCGATCAACCCTTCTATCAACCGGTGTTGGGGATGGATTATGATTTGTTTTACTTTGCTTTGTTCTTCGTATATGGAAGTTGGGATGTGTGTGACTCGTACTCGCCGAGTTGGTTTTAGCTTTGTATGATCTATGAAACGAGAGTGGATTCCTAAGTATCTATAAGTTTGGCATTTACTCCTTTTTGCCTTTCCTTTAACCTATGTATATCTATGTCACGGGAATGTATTTGGCTTGCAAAAACCACTCTCGGTGCAAGGATCCTTTCGTTTTGACTAATTGCTTTGCTCTATATATATATTGGGTGCGTGAGTATTCCCCCTCACTAGTCTTTAGGACTAACCCTCGTTGTCGTTTTTCCCTTTTTCCCTTTCGTTTGAGTTTGCAGGTTCTTCCGAGTCAAGCTAGGCGGCAAGTGTCTTTTGGGTCTACTTGTGGTATAGCTTGAGTCTTCATGCATCGTAGTGGATGTCTTCTTCTTTTGCTTATGTATTTTAAGATTATGTACTCGGTTCACACTTGTGCTACTTTGGCCATGTTGGCATTGGACATTCTGTATATAATCTAGCTTGTATCTTGAATATTGAGCCTCCCCCATTTTGATATGTATATGTGATGATCTTGGGAATTTTTGTTAGCTTATGAATTGCTTCCGCTACTCTGATTTTATTTCTCGCAGTTCTTGAGGGTCTAGGCCGCCTAGCGAGGGTGTGAGTTTTGTGTGTCTCCCATTCGCTACGGTTTGATACGGGTGCGAACTTCCATTTCGTTACTCGTGTTGGACCTTAGTGCGGGGGATGTGGCACCCTTCGCTCCGGGGGTGTTACAAGCACGCTCCATACGGTGTTTCTTTTCTACTTTTGGTTGGTTGGTAAAGGTGAGGTTTAATTCTAGATACATAGAACCCTTACAACCTTATGTGATGTTTCCGGCCAAAAAAGTATTTATATATCTATAGTTTTCAAACCTTAATGATTTTTAACGGATTTCATGAAATGGATTGATTGATTGATTTGGCGAGTAAATTGTATTGCACTGAGGGCCCTAGGGTAGTGTATTGAGCCAACCGGGAAAGCAAGGGCTAACGGGTAACTCTTGCACTCTCCTCACAATTTTGGGATCACCTCTGAATCCACTAGGAGGTTTGGTGGAGGAAGAAATCCCGTGCGTGGGAGTCATGTTCCCGACGTACACCATGATTGGATGGTTAGGTCTTGCAAGCCCACCATCACCCGGAGGAAGAAGGGTTCATGAAACTGCTAATTGATCGCACTTAATGACTTGGATGATCACTTAATAAATTGAAACATTCATGATTGTTCACTTTTGGAGAAAGGTTGGAGATTGCCCTCACTCGCCGGGCCACGGATTGAATTGATAATGATTGTATTGTTAAATTGGTTTTTTTGTAATTTTGGGCGAGAATTAATTCTATTCTCGAATTTATATTGTTTCTTTATAAAATCTTACCCGAAATTATGGCTTGCATGGTAATTGCGCTAATATTTAATTATAAACCCCTCACTCAGTCTTTCATAGACTGACACCTCACATTTTCAGTTTTACAAGTTGAGTGCTAGGCGGGATTGAGTCAGTCTTTCATTTTGGGTCTAGCACTTCTCATGTATATTATTGATGCAAATATGTATTGTTATGTCAGTTGGTATCTATGTATCAACTATGAATTACTTTGATACTTTTGGAAGAATGTATATTTGGTTGATGATAATAAACTTGAATGATGAAATGAAATGAATGTGCAGTATGCTTCCGCCTTATTGTTTATGCACGTTGGTATTTAATTGAGGGTTAGTCCCGCCTAGCTAGAGAGTTATTTTTTTTTATTGTCTCCCGTTCGCTATAGGCTTGATTCATGTATAGGTGCTCGTTCCATATGTGGATTGAACTATAGTGCGGGAGATGTGACTACCTAGCGTTCCGGATGCTACATATATAGTGACCATTTTTAATTTGTCGCTGTGAATTTGGTGGCTGAAAAACAATTTTCTTGTAGTGATTTATCTCACACATCAGACTGTGCCAACTGCCAAGTACATTAATCTCACACATTCAAACTATTAACTCGTGGAGTGTTTGAATCAAAAAATAATCTTTTATATCTTATTAATAAATGAATGCATTCGTTTTTATTTTATTTTACTTTTTATCAAGAGCGTTGGTTAGCTAAATAAGAAGATTAGGAAGAAACTGCAAATTTCTTCTCCATTTTGGTAATTTAGTCCTACTGAAATTTATTTTGCAATTAAATCCTATACTTTCAATTAATTTACAATGTTAGTTCGATTTTTACCGAAAAATTAATTTATCACTTCAACAATATAAATTGGGGGGAAATACTGACTCAATAAATTGGAAAAAATGCTAATAAAAAAAGCAAAATTGCTATTGTAATTTTTTTATTTTGACAAATTTAGTCTAGTTCATATTATCATTTCCAATTAAAACTCATAACTTTCAAAATTTTACAATTTATGTTTGATTTTCGTCGGATGATTTATTTATCGTTGAAAACGTTAACGTGGATAAACTATTTTTCTGGCCATAATCAAACATACATTGCAAAATTTTAAAAAGTATGGGTCTTAATTGCAAATGATAATATGAATAGGACTAAATTTAGAAAATTTATAGGACTAATTTTGCATCTTTTGACTCTGTGTTTTTCCCAATTCATGTTGTTGAAGTGGCTGCCACGTAGACATATTTGGCGATAAATTGATTTTCCGGCGAAAAATTGGACCCACATTGCAATTTTTAAAAGTTATAGGGCTTAATTACAAACAAAATTACGACACTACTTAATTGCAAAACAGAATTTCAACAAGACTAAATTGCCAAAAATGGAAAACTTACGGGATCGATTTTGCATTTTTCTTAGAAGATTATTACAAGTTACAACTATAAAAAAAAAATTGTCAATCTTGAACTTGCTTGTTAAAGAATCTTTCGCCAACAAAAATAATTTGATCACTAGACGCATAACTATAAATTGTGTTAGCATTACACGACCATGGATCTATAATTTAGGAATTGAAATATGTTGCTAAGATTCTAATTAACGGCTCAAGTTATAAATTCATCGTATAAATCTTACATTCCAATCAAATAATCAAAATTATGGCTCCTATACTATGCTGAAAAGTATATAGGAGAGGAGGATTCTTTTGATTTGGGCATTTCAAGCATGGTAACTTCCTTACTATTGATTGGGAGACTTTCCCCTTCCTCGATAACGTTCTCATCCCAAACTTTCTCCTCTTCAGAGCATTTATAAGCCCGACTGCAGAAAGTGAAGTAGACCACATTTACCACACTTAGAATACTAAGAATCCAATAATAGTAGTCATAGTGTCCCTTGTTCAAATTGTTTGAAAGCCAACTTTCTCTTCCACCTTTTTTCGAAGCAGCGTCTATTATACGCACTATGAGACTCCCCACTAAGTTTGCAATGGCCATACTTAAGGCAAAAAGTGCAACTGCAATACTACCCATGCTCTTGGGAAATTTAGAGTAATAGAGCTCGATTTGGCCTATGGCGTTGAGAGCCTCCCCAAGTCCTGTTAGGCTATATTGGGGTATAAGCCACATGGCCGACATTTGCACCTGCCAAAGAGCCATCAAATGATAATAATAATGGTTCTCTTTTGTTATCCATATATTATGATTGCCAATTAAACGAGTCAATATATGTATATTAGTCTGCTTGTAAGGAATTTTCGTTATTCAAGGAGCATTGTTTCTAGTGTAGGTACACAATATACGTGTGTGCAAGTCTAATTGTGAGATGAAAAATGAATTTTTCAACTTTTATGTAACAATGTTTACTCTTACCGTATCAGACAACCATTTCCATGTATTAAGCGTTGGGGAAATCGGATAAATTTCCCACTCAGATCTACGGCTAGCGAACTGCACATATTTAGTAATTTCCAAAAATCCTATCTGATAAGTCTCCTAAGCATAATTACTCGCAGAACCTAGCCTCGTGTATATATGAATACTATTATAATACCGTGCACAAGATAAGTAAAATATACCAAAACGAACCAATAATACAAAATAAATACACCCAACAATTAAATATTTAATACCCAAAGATACAATAACTTAAATGCAGAATAATTAAAAGAGACAAGGAGTAAACACACCCAAGCTCATCATGTCCACATTGACGAGATACACTGTATGTAATTAAGCACTTTTTCTTTTTGAGGAGATAATGTAAAGTGGAAATCATTATTTCCGTCTCCTAATGTATCTTGTTTTAATTTCGGCCCAATTGGTAAATCTAGTCCCAGTTGTTATTTTCCGTTAATTGATAATGGAAAATGCATGTGTATGTCATATACACGTTAATTGGCTAAAAAGGCGTGAGAATTGTGGGGGGAAAAGGTTAGTAAAAACTTGGTCCAAATGGGTACTTGACTCTTGATGGATCTTTACTTTATCACTCATTATTAATTACATCAACTAATGACACCAAAGTTTATTTTATCACAATATATGCTGATCAAGTGATTTTACGAATCGTTTTGTGATTAAAGTTTTCCAGTTACCTCATGAAGTGCCCTAGTCCTTCTTTTCCTTTCTACCAATGCAGCCGTCGCGGTGGCAAAACAAGAAACCACAAGCCCAAGTCCTATGCGAGTTAGGACCCCAATGCCTCTAGGATTTTTGGTGTACTTTGAAAGATGAGGTACAATGACCTGATCATAGAGTGTGACCCAAATGGTGAGTGCTATGACTGCAAAGATCCCGAAAGAGCCCGGTGGGATCTTGAATTTTCCAGCGACGTGTCGATTCATTGATGAGGCTTGGATAAATGGAAAGGTGTGCTGGCTAATAGTGACTCCGATCATGATTCCGGTGGACCAAATTGGCAGTAATTCTATCACTGTTTTCAACACTTCTACCTGTATAACACTGCAGAGGCTCCATGAGTCCGAAGGTGAACTGTCCGGCTTTAGCTCTTCTTCGGGGTTTGTTATGATGCACGCTTTGTTTAAGCACCTAAAGTTCAAATAATATTAATACATGGAAAACAAATGTGAAATTGTATTTGTGATAGAGTATGTCACTAATTGTATGAGGACTGTAGTATCACACTTTTTCAATAAATATATAGCTATTATATTACTGGCATATTTAAATTAATTAGTCTGCTCTCTCGAAAGGCATTTAAAAATATGCAATAACTTAGTAATCTGAACAGTTTTAAATCGGAGTTCTATACATACATACATAACATAACACATATATATTGTAAATAAATCGAGTGATTATGTGATCTATGTGTCTTTGATGTATGTTTTGCATGTTTTGTAACCATAATAAGTTTTCTTAATATGAATGAGCACCACATGAGTGATATAACAACCTCAGTGGATATGAACTAATGAATTATAGAGATAATTCCCTTTGTTATTGTTAATAACAATTAGGTTTTTGCCGTCGATTCATTGTTAGTGAAAAAGGCAAAACTTACAATACTAAATAAGAGTTTAATACACGAAAAACCCTGTGTTATTCATAATTGGCAAATTGAACCTCGCATTTTAAAAATTAGCATAAAAATCCCTGTTTTTCTAAAAAATGCATCACAAACCCTGAACGCATTGAGTGTTTTATACGCACCAAAATTTTCTTCTTTAAATTAAAATTTAGTACAAAAAACCCTATATTTATAAAAACATGCAAAAAAACCCCTGATGGCTTAAATGAGTTTATATATACCAAATAAATGAGTTTAACACAAGAAAATGCAAAAATTTGTAGAAAAATTACCTATACAATTAAATACAATCTCCAGCTAATATAATAAAATTATTATCCGAACAACTCCAAAATACAAATGAACAAATGAATAAATTAGAAACAATTGATTATGAACTCGATAAATAATCCATATAGCATATTTTTCTCTGGCCATCAGGAGGGGGGAGAATATCCACACGTATTGTTAAATTAATTATATGAAAAGAACAAGCTAGATATCACTATTACCGACCTTGAAAAATATTTTAAAAGCAAAAATCTTAAACCATTTAAAATAGAGCTTCCAGAATTATAATGGAAAATTTTGAACTAGAAGATAATATTACATAATTAAACACATTTAAAATAGAACTTTACAGAATTTAACACATTTAAAATAGAACCTCCCCGATTATAATACAGGGTTTTTTATACTAATTTTTGGAACACGATGTTCAGCTTGCCAATTATGAATAACACAGGGTTTCTGTACATTAAAAAAATACAAATTTTCAAGAAAAAATCGCATAACCCGCACGTAAGGCACAATTGCCAGGCAGAGGGTTTTCCGTGCATATTTCTAATTACATATAGTTTTCTTTGAGATTTTTCAAAACTTAGGGTTCAGCTTGAACGTTACGCATTTCACAGGGGGTGCTCCTGAAAAAAAAAAAAAAAAAACCCTACTAAATAACAGGTGTATTCAAGCCCTGGGCCCCTGGCCTAATTACTAATACCAAAACAACTAATTTGTAATTATAATATTTGAGATAGTATATGTAATAATTGTCCGACCTTAAATTTATAAGTCAATTGCTTAAAAATTACTAGAAGCGTTCCATCAGCCAAGTTTATAAGTTGTTTTAAGTATTTTTATATAGAGATAAGTTATAAGTTTTGGCACAATGTGTATTTAAGAAAATTACTTTTTTCATTTCATAGGATAAGAGTCTTTTTTCTTTCCGCAATTACCATATTATTATAAGAGAAATGTCGACCAAAAAACAACGGAAAATTTAGAAATTTTGTTGGTTTCCATTGGAAAAGTAAATTCAATCACACATTTAAATTGTGCATTTTAAGTACCCAACTTGATCGTAGTCGTCCGTTATATTTAAGTATTTGACTTAATTAATTTGATAAAACTTGTGGGCAGATTTAAAGAAACATGGTAATATAAATGAAAACTCTAATTATATGGAACAAACATGCAATTGTTTTATCTTACTACGGTATGATTTTATGATTGGTTTCTCTTTAGTTAAAAGATGGTCTATCTAAATGGAATTCCGAAGAAATGAGTGTAGCATACAAGAAGTGGTGCAATTCTAAAAATTAAGTTATATGAGATCACGGATTCTAACTTATATTTAGATTCCAGCTTATTTTCAGTATTTTCATAGTGTTTAAAAAACTAATTTCTTCATTAATTTCCTTACAAGTGGATGAGTTTTCAAACACCTCCATAATTTGTCTATAAATTTTGGATGAAATTCAAAAGAATCTCATTAACTTTGTGCACAACATATATTTCTTTTGAAAATAGTCAGAAAGAGCAGTAACGTCAAACCTCAGTTTATGATGCAAGGATAATTATAAAAATATTATTTTTTTCGTATTATGTTATGTCCGATATCTTTTATATGATAATTTTTTTTTTTTTAAATATGTTATATATTTTGGAACATCCAAGGTTTTGATGTGATCAAAAAGTGCAACTGGAAACTCCACTGGAACAAACCGTTACAACAGATAACTTGAGAACATTTAGCTAAAACAAATTGCACAGGTTTTGAGGAATTAAGCTTTATTACTCTTGAATTGTGAAATAACTTGAAATATCTTTTATTGAACAGGAACTCATAGTCTTGGTCAAAGATGACATACTCTCCCACTTGCCTCTATTGTTGACCAAAGCAAAAGAGCCGTTGGTGCAATGCACATGTGCTAAAAAAGTCTTGGGAACATAACCCATTTAGATTTCAAAGTGGTGCAACGGTCACACTCTGGTGTCTACAAAAGGAGATCCATTTCCAACACAAAAACTGACTTTGTCCATTGCTTTGTTTGCTGCTGCTTTCTTCTGTTAACACCGTATAGAGAGTTAGTTCTCAGGTGGGTAGTGTTACGAGAAGCTTGGAGTCCTGGAGCTTGGTCTGCTTTGTACCAGCCGTGGTTGCTGATTGTACCAGACAGGCTCCATTTGTGTTGTATTTTGTAATCTCTCATTTATTCAAGTGATCCGTTGAAAATCCTAAGTCTAACAACTTAGGTAGAGGATTAATCCTATTGTTTAGTGATTTTTCACAACCTTTGGGGCCAAACCTCTCTAAACATCTTCTCTCGTGTTCTCGCATTTCTTCATATTTGGTTGAGATTTCTTTAGCTAATTTACAGCTGTTATTTGAGCTATAACTGAACTATCTCTGATTTATCTTGATAAAGTCTGTTAGTTCACGTTTGAGCTATTCAACTGAACGAACATTAGATGATTAACCTATATTGGTTAAAGCAGTAAACATATTTAGTTGTTAATCAAGCAAGACATTAACTGGTTCAACTTCTGAATCACTGGTACTAACAAGATTGAGAAGTTGTCTTGTTCAAGTACTGTGCTTATATTGATTATCAAGACTTGAGTCTTGAAGCTACAAAATACCGATTCAAGTGAGAATCATTGAAATCTGTTAGCCACTGCTTTGCCACTCTCATATCTCTGTATGAGCTTGATAGCTTTGTGTTTTGGCTACTGAGCTAAACAAACATTGTGCGAAAACTTATATTTAGATCAATTGACCCCCCTCTTCATTTCTAACAAGTGGTACCAGAGCTTGGTACTCAAACTTCCATTTGGTTTAACAACCAAGAGTTAAATGGTCCGATAGAGTCTCAAAATGAGACATATGCTGAGGGGGTGTCACACACTCGACCTCCGCTGCTTGATGGCTCAAACAATGCTACATGGAAAAATCGTATTGAAAAGTATTTCATATCCATAGATTATGATCTATGGGAAATTGTTATTGAAGGCGCCAAGATTCCTATGAAAAATAAAGGTAGTACAAATATTCCTAAAGAAAGAAGCGAATATACCACTCAAGATAAAAAGCTGGTTTCAATGAATCCAAAGGCCAAGAACATTCTGTCATGTTCATTGTGTAAGAGTGAATACAATCGTGTGAGTATATGTGCCACGGCTAAGGATATGTGGGAGATGCTACAAGTGACCCATGAAGGATCATCTCAAGTGCGTCACGAAAGATTAGCCCTTCTTACTCATTAGTATGAGATGTTTCAAATGAAAGAAGGAGAAACCATTAGTGAGATGTACTCAAAGTTCATGGAAATCGTCAACAAGATGTTCTCTCTTGGAAAGGTTGTATCAAAAGAAGATCAAGCTCGAAAACTACTTCGATCTCTTCCCAAAGATTGGATTCCCAAGGTCACAGCAATTCACGAAGCAAAGGATCTCACGCACATGAAAATTGCTCAACTAATTGGATCCTTGACAGCACATGAATTGATCATGGTTTCGAGAGACGAATCAAGTCACAAGAAGAAAGACATGGCTCTAAAAGTAAATTCAGAATGTGTCTTTCCTAGCAACAACAATGACAATGAAGATGGATTTAATGCAGATGTTGCCCTTCTCTCCGAGATGCTAGTTCAGCTTGCCAAAATAAAAAAACAGCTCCGTCGGAATCACACTGATAAAAAGCAACCTTTAAATTCAGCTAACAATAGTACTACATGCTATCATTACCAAAAACCAGGTCATATCAAGTCAGATTGTCCAAAGCTAAATACTAATCAAATGGTGGACAAGAAAACTCTTCGTTCAAAGCTACATGGAGTGATACTGAATCTGATTCACGGAATGAAGAAGTTGTTTGTCCTGGTTTCATGGCTAACAGTCAGGTATTAACTCAATCCGACTCAAATGAATCAACTTCTAGTGAATTTCAATATGAAGGTGCAAATTACAATTTTTACTTGAAGTGCAATGAGAGTCTAGAAAACCTGAGAAAAAGGAATAAGTTCTTACAAGAGAATCTATTGAGAACGCTGAAATTAAAACAGGACCTGGAAAACAAAATTAGAGAGATGTCTAACGTGATCATTAAGGTTCAACAAGACAATAGCAATTGTGCTCATAAAATCTTTTGTCTTAATCAAAATATTCGCAAACTCAAAGCTGAAAAGTTCCACAAACCCATGCGAGTAAGAAAATGTCAGTGTTGTGGCAGAATTGGGCATCTTGATATTGAATGTTGGTTTAATAAAAATAAAGGAACAAAGACAAGAAAATGGGTCTGGATAAAAAAGGAAACAATTCTATCTAATAGTGAAGGACCCAACACAGAAAGGGTACCTGGAATTGAATTAAAATTTGCAGATACCAGAGAGCATAACCAAAGACATCAAGTGAACAACAGATGGGTTCCGCTCCACCAAAATTCCTGATACAGGTAATGTATGTACCACTAATAATATCGAAGGTAAGATTATCAGTGGATACGGTGTGGCACAAAATTTCAAAGTTGTTTTCTTGATTATTGGATTCTAAATCTTATTGATATATGTTTGATGTTAAAAGCTTTTAGTATAAATATCTGTGCTTTTGGCTAACATGTCTGTTTTAAATGGAAAATTGATCACATGATAAAATTGTTTTTCGTAGCACACATCTTTCAAAGACATCTTGCACCTGAAAATTTGTGACACAATTATTGAACCTCCACTTCCCTCTTTACATCAAAATGATTTCTTGAACATCTCCTTCGATCTGAGTAATTTGTTAAAAGCCATCACTCCTAATACATGTTGGTATTGTTAGTTCCTATCTCCTATGAAAAATCTCTTTGTAAGGAACTTGAAACAAATCTACTTCTCGTGTTGCCTGTGCTTGCTCTAAACCCACTTGAAAATTAATTTGCTTCTGAAAAAAAATATGTTTTGCTGAGGATGAAAAATTGTTCATGGCCTCTTAAGAAATGAATTGGTATTTGCTCAAATTGCCATGTATTATCAAGACTTCATCTTCCATGCTCAAATTAATGCCTTGAGTTGAGCTTTGACTCTTATTGCACATTCACACAAATCTGCTGGAGCATAATGCACTCACCTTCTGTGTCTGTTTGGAAACCCTTTTGACTCAAATCTGTCCTATAAGCTTGTATTAAAAGTTGTTACTTGAATTGCATTCTAAATGACTGGTAGTTTGCTGACAAAATGTGTAACAGCCCAGAACCACCTTCCTGTGAATATTGTCCGCTTTGCACGCCCTTAATCAAAACGGCCTCACGGTTTTGTTCCTGCGCCCACTGGAGAACCCAGTCGTAGCACAGAACGCGTCCACAGGGTGAGGTATCCATCTCCCCCTTATAAGGGGAGATTTCGTTCTCCTCACTTCCGATGTGGGACATTACATTCCACATATAACCACTATCACTTTATGCACTGTGCAAAATTCAGATTGATTGATTGACTCCCTATGTACTCAAACTTAAGTGCATAACGTGACTTGCATCATATAATTGGCATGAAGGTTATCTGCTCTGAACTTTGCTCTCATCCAAGGAAAAGATATTCATACATAGATGATCATCTTGAATCATTGAACATCCAAGTGTGCAGTCATTTGTGTTTCATATTATCCTAACCATCTTTGTACCTGCATCAATCTGTCATTGTCTTGCTCCCATGTAAGTGTGAACTCAAAATCTTCATCATGAAAATCATTCAGTAAAGAATATATCTTGTCCAAGGAATCAATCTGTGTCCTGCACATCATCTTGTGCTTCGGAACCAGGGTGGTATCAAGACCAGGATTGGTACAAAGATAATTCAACCACCTTTGGCTAAACTAGACAAAAAGTTCTGGTTGACTGTTGACTTGATTCCAACTTTACAAAATGATGTTGTTCACTCTCCTCTATGATTACGTGTATCAAAGCTCTTCTCACACATGCCAATCATACCTACACTCAATCATCTCTAATGGGTGCAAAATCTTGACTCTTCTTGGAACATTGGTCCTTGTGCAATTTATTCTAAATCTCACATCCGGACTTCCTTTAAGAGTCCTGCTCATCTCACCTACCCAAATAAAGCTTCTTCAGTTGAATCATAAACACCATCTCTGAGTTTGAAGAACTCACCAATCTCAAACTATGGATGATAAGCTCAAAAGTTCTTACTCGTCCTCTGTTCAAACCACCTCACAACGGTCGTCTATTAAAAGTAACTTACTGTAAGCTCATGATGAGGAAGATAGAGATACCTCTGATCTCTCTGTTCAAGCAATCGATCCGACTATCTTGTTCAAAACCGATGAGGCATTTCTTCTCTTCACTGAGGAACTTTTGGTAAGAAAGTGGAATACATGTATGACAATCAAATTTCCTGAGTTTTACCAGTCTAGGTTGGCTGATAGATTTAATGAACTTGGATGGCTCAAATTTTTGCAAATTGATGAACCAGTCTATCCCTTGTTGTGCAACCTATTCTATGCCAATGCTCAGTTTTTCAAAGAAATCGATGGATCTTGCTCACTTGTGAAATCATATGTGTTGGGTCAAGAAGTGTGTTTCACCACAGAGTCTATTAATATGCTTATTGATTGTCCCAATACTGATGTCAAATTCATTGAGCTGCAAAAAATTCCTGAAAATGAGTTCTTTGATTGGGAGGAAGCAAAGCTTTTATTGTAGGGAGAAAAAGACAATGAAAACTGGGAACTCTCTTCTCAAGATCTTCAACCTCAACATGCAATACTTCTTGAAATCATCAAGTCCTCCATACTATCTGGAACATCATCCTTTGACAAGCACTTTTCTGAGCTCAAATACATCTGTATATTTCTTCTTTATGCCTTTTTGAAAAATATTCCAGTTAATCTTATCATATCATTCTCCATCACATGCATTTTTGTGTCTCTCATGGTCTCAAGTTTCCTTACTTCATGATCCTCTCTCATCTCCTCAAATCCTACAAGAATATTCCCTTTCCTAGAAATTGGAAGGAGGATCCTGAATCCAATAAGTACTTTGACTCAACCACTCTCAGTCATTTGGGCCTCAATTATGATTCATATCTGGAGTTAATAAGAAAGGTGCTCGAATGGCACTGGAGCATAAGGAATTTCTGCTACAGCTGATGAACTTTGTCTCTCCTTGAATGGTTTTACACTGATCTCTCATCACTCACAACCCGTATCAATGTCATCAAGCATCGTCGACCCTGATGGCCCTTCTTGATGATGAAGGGGGAGATGCCTTGAAGATATCATGCGATGGTGATACCATGAGTTGTTTTATTCCTGTCTCATTTACTGCATGTGCTTTAACAATGAGTTGTTTATGTTTGGTTCTTAACAATGTTAACACATCTATTAATACTTCATAAACAATATTACTTTATGCATCCTATACATCTTGCACTTGTATTATTTCATGCTACATAACAGGGGGAGCTTGTTACAAGAAAAGCTTAAAGACAGGGAGAGTTTCTACAGCACATACAATTCTCTTTCCGACAGGAGAACACTTTTTTATCATCATCAAAAAGGGGGAGATTGTTGAACATCCAAGGTTTTGATGTGATCAAAAAGTACAACTGGAAACTCCACTGGAACAAACCGTTACAGTAGATCACTTGAGAACATTTAGCTAAAACAAATTGCACAGGTTTCGAGGAATTAAGCTTTATTACTCTTGAATTGTGAAATAACTTGAAATATCTTTTATTGAACAGGAACTCATAGTCTTGGTCAAAGATGACATACTCTCCCACTTGCCTCTATTGTTGACCAAAGCAAAAGAGTCGTAGGTGTAATGCACATGTGCTAAAAAGTCTTGGGAACATAACCCATTCAAATTTTAAAGTGGTGCAACGGTCACACTTTCGAGTCTATAAAAGGAGATCCATTTCCAACACAAAAATTGACTTTGTCCATTGCTTTGTTTGCTGCTGCTTTCTTCTGTTGACACCGTATAGAGAGTTAGTTCTCTGGTGGGTAGTGTTGCGAGAAGCTTGGAGTCCGTGAGCTTGGTTTTCTTTGTACCAGCCGTGGTTGCTGATTGTACCAGACGGGCTCCATTTGTGTTGTATTTTATAACCTCTCATTTATTCAAGTGATCCGTTGAAAATCCTAAGTCTAACAAGTTAGGTAGAGGATTAATCCTATTGGTTAGTGTTTTTCACAACCTTTGTGGCCAAACCTCTCTAAACATCTTCTCTCGTGTTCTCACATTTCTTCATATTTGGTTGAGACTTCTTTAGCTCATTTTAGAGCTGTTATTTGAGCTATAACTGAACTATCTCTGATTCATCTTGATAAAGTCTGTTAGTTCACGTTTGAGCTATTCCACTGAACGAACATTAGATGATTAACCTATCTTGGTTAAAGCATTGAACATATTCAGTTGTTAATCAAACAAGACATTAACTGGTTCAACTTCTGAATCACTGGTGCTAACAAGATTGAGAAGCTGTCTTGTTCAAGTATTGTGCTTATATTGATTGTCAAGACTTGAGTCTTTCAGCTACAAAATACCGATTCAAGTGAGAATCATTGAAAGCTGTTAACCACTGCTTTGCCACTCTGATATCTCTGTACGAGCTTGGTAGCTTTGTGTTTTGGCTAAAACTTGTATTAAGATCAATTTCACCCCCTCTTGATTTCTAACATATATTATATTACATCGTATTCGTATCCACATGTTTTAAGTTCATGCATTCTAGATGACTTACACACATTTATTGCGAATATTGACACTTACTATGGATACAGAAATCGAATTTTCTCATATATAAATCGTCTCCTTAAATTACTAAGTTGTCTATTAGGCATGTATATAAGATGTTTTATGTAATTTTGGAAAGGTGAGAAAGGATCACGTGAGATGATGTGGAAAGTGGAAAGTGAAAACTAATAGAAGAGTGTGGTTTCTAATAACCTATCCACCTAAAGTTCTCTAGAGTTAAAATTAGTAAATGGTGGAAGAATTTGGAGAAAGAAAGAAAAGAGGTCGAAAACTACTACTAAAATAGTGATTACTTAAAGAAACTAATGTTGAAAAGACTATAAAAGAAAAAGGTTAAACAAGCACCCTTAAAGTGCTTATAGTTTTGAGTTTTTTTTAAGCAACAAAAATAACAACACTACTTCCGAAACACCACGATGACAAGATAATTGTAGTTGTATTTGTAGAGTTGAACAATATTAGTAGTTCAGTCATAATAAGAATATTAAATTATATTAATTAACTACATAAACTGAATATTTTAAGAATTCATTATAAATATTTTAGGACGGCGAGCTTATAATATGTCTCGTATATTGCATCAAAACACACCCAAAAAAGGCATATATATATATATATATGTATGTATGTATCACCTGATTTTAAGTGACGGCACAATCTTAGAACCCTTAGCCTGATAGTACCTCCTCTCCTCCTCCTCCTCCATTGGATACTCAACGTTCCTCTTCTTCCAGGCCGCCACCAAAACCTGAGCCAAACCCGTCAGCAAACTCTGATTTGGTTTCACCTTAACGTAAAGCTTCGATCCAAGAAAGAACATCACAGCTGCAATCAACATAAGCCCCGCAGGAATTCCGAAACCGATGACCCATCCGAACCTATTCTGGATATACACAATAACTGTGAGTGCTATCATAAGTGAGACTCCAATAGAGGCATAATACCAGTTGAAAAAGCTTTGTAGAATTCGTTTGTTGTTAGGGTCTTTCGGATTGTCGAACTGGTCTGCACCGAACGCGATCGAGCATGGTCGGATTCCACCGGCGCCAATGGACATAAGAGCGAATGACATGAAGAGGAAAGCGAGTTGGGACGGGTTTGGTTTGATGCAGGTTTCGGTAATTTTGCAGGGGGGTGGAGTCAACTTGCTGATTATGGCTGTTAACCATATTCCGATTAAGCCCTACAATTGATATTTGAGAATAAGAATCTGGTATAAGTTATATAATTCCTTAATTTTTCAAAGAGTAGTGCTTATTTTATAATATTTTTCCCCAAATATTTGTAGTAATTACTCTCATGTGTTATCTTAAAGATTGCCATAAAACTTTGCAGAATAAATCCTCTCAACAAAATTATATGAAAGGTGTTAGAAGATCTTGTCTATCTCGTATTTTAGAGAACAAATCAAGCTAATTACGTAACAAATCCCTACCTTATAAGGATGTCTATGCCTATATGTTTGTCTTGGATGTAATTCTTTCTCATACAATTTTACAATGAAAACAGTAATTTCTTCCTCAAACCTCTCTTTAACATAGCATCATAGCGGAGTTTCGATCCTTGAGACTCAGCCATAAACATCATAGTCTCTAAACCTTTCCTGAAACCAAATCGACCTAAAACCAGGCAAGAAAAACTTCAACAACCAACTATGTCAGAAATCATGAAAATAAAACCGAACCCAAAATAGATCTGTCAACTCAGATCGCAAACCTACTAAAAGATCAAACAAACCTGTCCAACCTTGATAGCTTGTCGATTAGATTCAAGCTAAACAACGACAACTATCCCGTGTGGGCAAGACTGATGAAGATGACAATTGGAGAAAGGGGATGCCGTTCGCACTTAACGGGTATCCCACCGGCTCCGAATGAAACAGACCCAACATATGATCAATGGGAACAAACGGATCAAAACGTATTCACGTGGATAATACAAAACATTGAAGTGAGTCTAGTGAATAATGTCTTACTGTATCCAATGGCAAAAGCATTGTGGATGGCCTCGCAACCACGTATGGCAGTGGCTCCGATCCGTTGCAAACCCTTTACCTGCATCGGAGAGCCAACATACAAAGACAGGGACACGACAGCCTCGAGGATTTCTAGAATAAATTACAGACAATATGGATGGCACTTGATCGGAAACAACCTAACCCGATGAAGTACCCAGAGGATATCACCATATTCAACCAAATAACCTAAGAACAACGATTATATCAATTTCTTACTGGAATTGATGATCGATATGACCCCATCAGGAGAGACCTTTTGAAATCAGAGCAAAGACCCTCAGTTGAGTCAGCCTACGCCATAATCCGGAGGGAGGCTGCCCGTCTCCAAATCTTGAAGACAGCAGCCGACGGCGAGGGAGACGCTGCATCACAGGGCGTTGGGACGGGACTCGTTGCCCGAAGAACGAAAAAGGGCAAGACAGGTGGGGTGCGACGGTTTGATAGCTCCAGCCGCTCAGATAGCGCAAGTTGCCGGAGGATAAATCCGACTTAGTTTGTTCACACTGTGGCAAACCGAGACATACCAAAGAAGGATGCTTCGAGATTATCGGTTACCCCGATTGGTGGGAGGGTAATCACAATCCCACCGGAGCAACGGCGAACGGAGGACAACGAAGGGCTAACGCCGCTGCAGGCATCGTCGGTCGCGGCCGAGACACCGGTGCAGCCACGGGAGAACGAACTAGGGGTGAGACCAACACCACTGGTGAAGCGGTGGGTAACAGAAACCAGGGAAGAGCCATCGCCTCCATAGGAGTAAATATCAGAGATGGAGAAGACGACATGGGCGGCGGAGGTAATGGATTTGGGACCCCAAACCCTAATTTTGAGAAAAATGATTCTATTTCATTGTTTAAATGTGGGAATAATGAGAAATTACAGATCAACCCCCCATTTTATGATACTATACAAAGAAACCCCCCAGGTGTTAAAATTGTGAATCAGGCACCCAAACAAGAACACACGGGGACACAGGCTTATCATACCCGAACATCAACACTCTCTCAGTGGATTTTTTATTATGGAGCTACGGACACAATGAATTTTGATCCGACAGATATTCTGGAACCTGTATCACCCAGAAAAAGTCACATCCAGACAGCTAATGGAGAATTAGCTGAAGTCGTAAAACAGGGATCTCTTACCATCTCTCCCAAGCTGAAACTAAAAAACTGCCTCTACCCCTCTTTGTCTTGCAAGTTGATTTCCTTGAGTCATATGACAAAAGAATTGAATTGTGAGGCTCTAATATACCCCTGTTTTTCCCTTGTACAGGATATTCATACGAAGGAGATCATTGGGCATGGTATTGAGCAGGGAGGTCTCTACTATGTCGATGAAGTCAAACCCACACCCACTGCTCTCCTGTCTCAAAGCACTGTTGATAAACAAATTTGGCTTTGGCACCGGCACCTTGGTCATCCTTCCTTGGGGCATGTACATTTATTGTTTCCCACATTGTTTCGGAATAATAACATGACTACTCTATATTGTCAAACTTGTTTAGTTGCTAAGAGTCATCGAACATCTTTTAAGTTGAACAATTCTCAGGTAGATTCTGTTTTTTTCTCTGGTTCATTCTGAAGTTTGGGGACCTTTTCCTGTTTCGTATAAAGGACATTATCAGTATTTTGTGGTGTTTATTGATGATTTTTCCCGTTTGACTTGGGTTTATTTTCTTCGACATAAATCTGAAGTGTATAATACTTTTGTGGCCTTTTTCCATATGGTGCAAACTCAATTTAATCATACTATTCGTGTGCTCCGGTCAAATAATGGGAAAGAGTATGTTTACCAGAAAATGAGTGACTTATGTAAAAAACATGGCCTCATTCATTAGACCACGTGTCCAAACACTCCCCAGCAGAATGGGGTTGCGAAAAGCAAAAACCGAACCCTTCTAGAAATCACCCATGCCATAATAACAGAATCTCACGTTCTTACCGGATTCTGGCCCGAAGCTGTTGCCACAACCACCTATCTCACAAACAGACTCCCAACAAAAATATTCTCCCACAAGACACCCTTGTCAGTACTCCGAACACAAACAAATATCCCCTCACCTCTCACCCTACCACCAAGAATTTTCGGTTGCTCGGTGTTTATTCATGTTCCTAAAACTGACCAGAGCAAACTTGATCCTTGTGCTATTAAGCGTGTCTTTCGGGGTTATGCCACTCATCAAAAGGGGTATAGGTGTTATAATCCTATTACTCGCCACATTTATGTCACCATGGATTATGATTTTCTAAAACATGAGTACTACTACTTGGCCCAACCCAGTGCTCAGGGGGAGGGTAGTACTATCGAATCCCTAGGTTGGCTTGACCCAACACTTGCTGATATTCCCATTCCTACTCATGTTCCCACTCTTGCTCCGCTGCGACTCAGTATCATCCCTGATCATACTCCTTTGGATGATATCCTACCTGAGGTAAGTGAACAACAGGGCCCTACTCCATTTTATAATGGTGTTTCCACCCATGATACCTTAATTGATAATGCTAATAGTGTTGACTGTACTTCTGAACCTGATGTGAGTGACAGGTATTCTTTGCCACAGAGAAGTACTCGACGAATACCACCCAACAGGTATTCTCCACAGCATTTGTCACGAGCCTCGAGGTACCCTATGTGGAATATGGTAAGGGGGAGTGTCTCCCTCACTGCACAGGGGTTCCTCGGGGAAACTTTATATGGAACAGGTTCCAAGAACTATTCAGGACGCTAAACAGTTAAGAGAATGGGTATAGGCGATGGAAACTGAAATGAGTGCACTTCGGAAGAATGATACGTTGGAGAAGTGCAACCTGCTTGAAGGGAAAACACCAGTAGGATGTCGATGGGTGTTTACCATCAAACACAAATCAGATGGAACAATTGAGAGCTATAAAGCCAGACTAGTGGCGAAGGGGTATACTCAGACATATGGAGTAGATTACTCAAAAACCTTCTCTCCAGTGGCGAAGATTGACACCGTCAGGGTTCTCTTGTCAATAGCAGCAAATAAAGGTCGGCCTCTTCACCAGTTTGATGTGAAGAATGCCTTTCTTCATGGAGATCTAACAGAAGAAGTGTATATGGAAGCTCCACCAAGGTTCACCTCTGACTTTAAAATGGAAGAAGTTTGTAGGCTTCGGAAATGTAACAGCCCAGAACCACCTTCCTGTGAATATTGTCCGCTTTGGGTGGGAACCGGATTAGACCACCCTCACGGCTTTGTTCCTACGCCCACTGGAGAACCCAGCCGTGGCGCAAAACTCGTCCACAAGGTAAGGGGAACCAGACCCCGAAGGGAACCCTTCCTTGTCGATATTGTCCTGCGCAGCGGAGCACTGGCTAAGTTTTGTTCCTCTGATGGATAACCCACCTAGAGAACGCGTCCACAGGGTGAGGTATCCATCTCCCCTTATAAGGGGAGACTTTGTTCTCCTCACTTCCGATGTGGGACATTACATCCACCCCCCATAAGGGCCCAGCGTCCTCGCTGGCATACCGACGGGCCCCGGCTCTGATACCATATGTAACAGCCCAGAACCATCTTCCTGTGAATATTGTCCGCTTTGGGTGGGAACCGGATTAGACCACCCTCACGGCTTTGTTCCTGCGCCCACTGGAGAACCCAGCCATGGCGCAGAACGCGTCCACAAGGTAAGGGGAACCAGACCCCGAAGGGAACCCTTCCTTGTCAATATTGTCCTGCGTAGCGGAGTACTGGCCAGGTTTTGTTCCTCTGATGGATAACCCACCCAGAGAACGCGTCCACAGGGTAAGGTATCCATCTCCCCTTATAAGGGGAGACTTTGTTCTCCTCACTTCCGATGTGGGCCATTACAGGAAAGCCCTTTACGGACCCAAACAGTCTCCACGTGCTTGGTTCGGGAGGTTTACAGTGACGATACGGCAGTATGGGTACGCACAGAGTAACTCTGATCATACCTTGTTTCTTAAGAGAAGAGGAGACTTGACCACCTGTCTAATCATCTATGTGGATGATATGATTATCACTGGGAGTGATGCTGAAGAGATGGAGAAACTTCGAGAAAGCGTGCTCAAAGACTTTGAGATGAAGGATCTAGGGGGATTCAAGTATTTCCTGGGCATTGAGGTTCTTCGGTCGAGGCGCGGTATTTTCATCTCTCAGAGAAAGTACATTATGGATCTGTTAGCCGAGGTTGGGATGATTGATTGTAAACCGATAGACACCCCGATACAAGTTAACCACAAGCTCATGATAGATGAAGATGGAGAACCAGCTGACAGAGGGAGATATCGGCGATTGGTGGGGAAATTGATCTATTTGCCTCACACTAGGCTAGACATTACATATGCTGTTGGGGTGGTTAGTCAATTTATGCATCAACCTCAGATGGATCATATGGAAGCCGTAGTAAGAATCATACGGTATCTGAAAGGTACAGTGGGACACAGGATAATGTTTGGGAGACATGGTCACATGAACATTGAAGCCTACACTGATGCTGACTGGGCAGGAATCCCGAATGACAGGAGATCCATATCGGGGTACTTCAGGCTGATTGGAGGGAATGTGATGACTTGGAAGAGCAAGAAATAGAAGGTGGTTGCTCTCTCAAGTGCTGAGGCAAAATTCTGAGGTGTTGGAAAGGAAATAACAGAGGTTCTATGGCTCAGGAAGCTGATGACGGAGATAGGCTTCCCTCAGCAGAACCCAAGCATGCTGAAATATGACAATAAGGCAGCTATCAGCATTTCTAAAAACCCGGTACAGCATGATCGGACAAAACACGTGGAAGTAGATCGTCACATCATAAAGGAGAAGCTAGATGGAGGCATCATTGAGCTACTGATAAGAATCATGAAAGCCTTGATCCGGATGAAACTAATCAACAAGAAGGCCATTTGCACAAGGGAGAAGAAGGAATCAACTTAAAATCAAAATCTAAAAGTGGGCCAATTAATTACAAGAGCTCGGGGCTAAGAATATTCAAGAACAAGTTGAAAGCTTAAAGTAATAAAGAAGGCTTTCAAAATTCGAGTGAAAAGACCTTCAATATTTTTATAGCTGATTATTAAGTAATTTAAGCTTTGTTTATGTATTTTTGGGCCTAGGTTATTATATTGTTATGTTAGGCTTTTCTTTTCAAAGCTTGTAGCTGATTTTGGGCATGTTTTACCCAAGTTTTTTAGGGCTCTTTAGATAGTGGCGGGATTAGAGTGTCTCTTAGTATTCCAAACATTCTCTTTTATATTTAGGAGTGTATGATACTTTGTAATAATAACCAAAAATGTAGATTTTCAATTGAGAGAATTTTCTCCAACTTGTTCTTCTTAGAACATGATGAAAACTCAAGTGCAATCACTTGAAATTTCGACTTTGATAATATTGGTTTCTGGTTCTTTATAGTCACGGGGTCAATATTCCCTTTGATAGTATTGGTTTCTTGCTCACATAGCAATGGGGTCAATATTCGCTTGATAATATTGGTTTCTTACTCGTATAGCAATGAGATCAATATTCCCTTTGATAGTATTGGTTTCTTGCTCTTATAGCAACGGGGTCAATATTACTTATTTCAGCCTTATTTGGACGATCCGGGATTTTATTTCCAAGCTATTGACGACGGGTCTCACGACGGGTTCGTTGAGGTTCGCATCAGCTACCGTTTGTCAAGTCAGAAGACAAGTTGGCAGACATCCTCATAAAGGCCATCTCCCGCCAAGTATTCCAGAAGACGCTAGACAAGTTAAGAATTGGGGATCCCATTACTTAACTTGAGTGGGAGTGTTAGAAGATCTTGTCTATCTCGTATTTTAGGGAACAAATCAAGCTAATTGCGTAACAAATCCCTGACTTGTAGGAATGTCTATGCCTATATGTTTGTCTTGGATGTAATTCTTTCTCATATAGTTTTACAATGAAATCAGTAATTTCTTCCACAAACCTCTCTTTAACAAAATGAAACCTTGGTTTCTGCCTAAAACTAATCCGACATACTAAAATAGCTCATATTTGTACATCAATATATATAGCATTTATAACTGGCGGTGCCTGAAGTAGTTTAGCCAGACAGAAAAGAGAATTACTATCGTATGCTACATGACTTGCATGCTAAATTCATTCACGTTGGAACTTGAAGTAGTTGAACATGATATTAAAATGATAAAAAAAAAAAATCAAAATTAACATTATTGACGCAAACTTATTAACTTATTGTTGAAAGCTAATTAGTAATTAATTAATGTCCCAATTTGCATGTACGCCCGGATAGAGATATAATGGCCGGCAGAAAAAAAAAGTTTAGGCAGTGACAAAGATAATCTCACCATAAGCGTAATAATTGAGGCGACAGAAATGACCAGGAATCGTCCAAAGTACGAATCAGAAAGAAAAGCTCCCAAGATTGGCATGAAATTGGAGATGGCTCCCCATATGAACAAAACACTTGTTCCACCGGCAAGGCTAAAATGATATGATTTCATCAAGTACAGAATCATATTTGGGAGAAGCCCATATCCAGCTATCTTCTCAAATGCCTCGTTTGCTGTACCATTAACATACAAACGAAAACCCCCAAAAAAGAAAAATTCATATGCAACATCAACTCCGAGTTAAAAACCCAAGTCATTCCGAGTTACAAAATTCATATGCAACATCAATTCATATTCAATTGTATTGGTTCTGAATTTGCATTTTTCACTTAAAAACTCAAATCATTCCGAGTTACAAAATTTAAAAAACAAATAAGAAAAGGGAAATTGGTAGCAATTTATATTTTATTTACTAGCCCATTATTAACCAAACTGATGCAAATATGATAATTTTCCCTCGCAAAAATAATATTAGACCCATTTTGACATAAAGTTTAACCATGGAGTTCCTAGTCATATCTTTAACATAAAAAATATTGTAAAAATGGAATAATTTGATCAAATTCACCCATATATACATAGTTAATAAATAGATAGATAGATAGATAGACAATTGAACTTATAATATACATTTAAAGATATAACAATGTGGATATAAGATGATATCCACACTACAAAACAAAATTTCTCTTAAATCTAGCATATAACAGTTAAGTATTATGTATAACACAGCACCAAAAAGTAAAACTTTAAAAATCTCCGTAGATCATTCAAAAGTATCAACAAAATTAAGATCTTACCTATGATGAAGGGCATGGTACGGAGGCCTCCTTTACGCCAATTGGCTTTCTTAGGAGTACTCTTTTTCTGTTCTGAAGTTTCCATCTTTAGTCTCTCCAAAGAAAAAAAATAATAATAAAATGAATATTGTAAACTACAAATTTCTCTGTGCAAAGAAACCTCACTATATGGAGAAACAATGGTGTTTTTTCCTTCAATTTCTGGACCGGAGGAAACTAGAGTATGTAGCTACATATGCCTGTTTTATTTTGCGTTTTTGGATAGTTTAAGCTTTAGAGCGGTTTTGTCTTCTTAATGTTCCTTTTCATATTGAATATTTAAGTTCAGATATTGTTTTTGCATTCGAGAATCATAACACTTCATTAATTATCTATTGGCTAGCGACAAGAGCTATTTTATTGTATGAGTTCCCTTTTCATGATTCCCGTGGAAAACTAAGCTACCACTAAGCAACAATAAGAAAATATATCATTTTATTTCTTGTTTTGTGCTTATAAGAAATATATATAGAGAGAGAGATTTATATATATTAATTTCAATTCAAGAATTTTTTAATTGGAATTCAAGATTTCCGCAACTAAATATTGATAAGAAAATAAAAAATGGACAGATTTCCTAACAATTTCAACGATTAAACAACATGGGCTAGAAATTTCTAATTGTAGCTGAATTACTGTTGAATATGAAAAGTCTATATTTCAGGAGACAATATTTGGATTTAATTAATAAAAAAATTCTATATATTTTTTTAATAACAAATTTTATTATGTATTACATAGACAAACCATCAAGTACAAGTTTTTCAGCATATGACGAAATGTCAGAATCTCCTAAGCAAGTTGAAACTGTATTCTTAGCAAGAGCGGATGAACTACATACACAATTAGTCTCACGTTAAATATAAGTAAATATACATGCATCGAAAGTACTAACTAAAGACCGAATGTTTGAAATAATAATTCCTCTGTTAGAGTAATCATTGTTCAAAGAGTTTATTTTGTGGATGAAGTTTAAGCCGTCTCCTTGCAATACGATATGTGTCCATCCGAGATCTCTTCATAATGTAATAGTCGTAAGGTTGGTAAAAGCTTTCAGCATCACTGGTATCACCGAAAGTCTCTTTTGAGCTTCCTCCAGTCCACTATATAGTTCTGTTGAATTCCTAGCAACCATGCCCACTCCAATTTTTGAATTGTAGCGCCTAGAACGGTGTGTCACCACATTCCTTATACTAGGACCCAATACGTATACGAAATGAGAATCTATATACACGTACAAGTCATATCAAATAGGAGATTGACGGACTCGCACCTAAACTATGCATTACCTAGACTCGGAATTATAGTGTGCAACAAAATAGAGAATGCAAAAGCATGAAACGATCAAATCATCACATCGTAAACATGTGCACATGTTAAACTAGCATAGATACCTATCCCGAGTCAAAAATATAATAACACAAAACATGTAGCACCCCGCACGGTGGGCACCATATCCCCCGCACCAAAGCCCAATCCACATACGAAATGGGAAGTCCGTACATGAACCAAGCAATGGTGAATGGGAGACAGACTGTAGCACCTGTATCGATAGGCGCCACATCCCCCGCACCAAGTATCCAATCCACATATGAAATAGAAATTCATACATGAATGAAACATGTGGCGAACGGGTGACAATAAAAGAACCCTGGCTAAGTGGGGCTAACCCTTGAACCAACAATCACTTAAAAGACAATGCATATCAACAAGAAGCGAAAGCAACAACAATTTTACTACGTAGTGAGCAAAATACAATACGACTATTGCCAGCACGGCCTAACACCAGCAAACTCCAAAATGGAATATACAATCCAGCATTGGGAGGTGAAGAGGATGTCGCCGACCCTGATCCTACTGCTGTTGTGGAAGGTACGATCTGCATACATGGCATCACATTACATGCATTGTTTGATCCCGGGGTAACTCATTCATTCATTCCCCTGGATATAGCTGCTTCATTATCCTTGCCTGCTTTATGTGTCGAGAATATGTATGTGGCTAGCTCTCCTTTTGGAGGAAGCTTGGTGACCAATAGAGTTTTTCGTGAGTGTCCGGTGAATATTGAAAGCAAAACCTATCCGGTGGATTTGATTGAGATGCCGATGAAAAGGTATGGTGTAATTTTAGGAATGGATAGGTTACATCGTCATAGAGCTCTCATAGATTGTCATGAGAAGAAGATTTCTTTGGGTTCAATGGTATTTGCGGGTGAAAGAGTGAAGTCCGGTCCATTCATTTCATTCATGGAGGCAAATAAATTAATACGGGATGGAGCAAGAGGTTATGTGGCCTATCTTCTCAACAAACCGAAGGATCAGGATAAACTAGAAGAAACAGAGGTTGTGAAAGAGTTTCCCGATGTGTTCCCTGAGTAGTTAGGTTCGCTACCTCCCAGAAGAGATATTGAGTTTGTTATCGATTTACATCCCGGTGCGGAACCGTTTGCGAAGACTCCATATAGAATGGCTCCTGTAGAATTGAAGGAGTTGAAGACGTAGCTGGATGAGCTCTTAGCTTGTGGTTACATTCGACCGAGCATATCCCCATGGGGTGCCCCAATGTTATTCGTGAGAAAGAAGGATGGGTCATTGCGTATGTGTATCGATTACCGTGAGTTGAATCGGATGACTATCAAGAACAAGTATCCACTACCACACATTGAGGAGTTGTTTCATCTCTTGCAAGGGTCTAAGGTCTATTCAAAGCTTGATCTGAGGCAAGGTTACTATCAGTTGCGTATCTGGGAGGAAGACATACCTAAGACGGGATTTAACACCCGTTATGGACATTATGAGTTCATAGTTATGCCTTTTGGATTGACGAATGCTCTAACAGTATTCATGGACATGATGCACCGAGTGTTCAGGTCGTTTCTTGATAAGTTTGTGGTTATTTTCATTGATGACATCTTAGTGTATTCAAAGTCCGTAGAAGAGCATGCGCAACATTTAAGAAGAGTACTGGAAACCCTTAGAGAGCATCGGTTGTTTGCGAAGTTTCGTAACTGCGAGTTTTGGATCGATAGAGTTGAATTCCTGGGTCATATCATTTCAGGTAATGGTGTGAAAGTTGATCCATCAAAGGTGGAATCCATTATGCGGTGGGAGAAACCGAGAAATGCCTCTGAAATTCGAAGTTTTCTAGGGCTAGCAGGGTACTATAGGCGATTTGTAAAAGATTTCTGGAAGATCGCAGCCCCATTGACACAATTAACAAAGAAAGAGACCCGGTTTGTGTGGAGTGATGCATGTGATAGGAGCTTCCAAACCCTAAAAGAAAGATTAACTTCAGCACCTGTTCTTACTTTACCCGAGGGTACCAAAGGCTATGCGGTGTATTCAGATGCTTCTAAGGAAGGGCTTGGATGCGTTCTAATGCAAAACGGTCGAGTAGTGGCTTATGCTTCGAGGAAACTAAAAGAGCATAAGAAGAATTACCCTACTCATGATCTTGAGCTTGCGGCTGTTGTGTTCGCTTTGGCAAAGTGGCGTCACTATCTTTATGGCGCTACGTTTGAAGTCTTCACTGACCATAAAAGTCTTAAGTTTCTCTTCACACAAAAGGAGCTTAACATGAGGCAATGATGTTCGATGGAATTTCTTGAGGACTATGATTGTACCATTCAGTACCATCCAGGCAAAGCTAACGTGATCACTGATGCATTGAGCAGGAAAGTGAATATATCGAGCATCGAGGCTAGTCCGAGAAGTCAGGGTTCCAAGATTTTGATTTCAGAAGTCTGATTAGCAAACATTACCGTGCAACCAGAGTTGAAACAAATGCTATTAGATACTCAAGCCAGAGATCCGTGGATTCAGAGGCAAATTTTACGGGTAAGAGATGATCCAGAGTCAAAATTTGGGGTCGATGATATGGGATTATTTCGGTTTAAGACCAGGGTTTCTGTTCCAGAAGAACTTAGACGTCTCGTTCTTGAAGAGGCACACCATTCAGCCTATTCTATTCATCCCGGAGGAACTAAAATGTATAGGGATTTGAAGCAGTACTACTGGTGGAACGGTATGAAGAGAGATGTTGCTAACTTTGTAAGGCGTTGCCTCACTTGCCAAAAGGTGAAAGCCGAGCATCAAAAACCAGGAGGAACTTTACAACCACTTCCTATACCGGTGTGGAAATGGGAACAGGTGACTATGGATTTCATATCTGGTTTACCGAGGGTCAAAAGAGGATTTGACGGGATTTGGGTAGTTGTGGATCGTTTAACCAAATCAACTCACTTTCTCAAGGTCAAAATGCCCGACAAAGTAGAAAAGTTAGCCAAGTTGTATTGTAAAGAGATCATGAGACTTCATGGCGTGCCGGTTAGTATCGTATCAGACCGAGATCCTCGCTTTACAGCTAGTTTATGGCAAGATCTACAAAGATGTTTGGGGACTAAACTCAATTTCAGCACTGCATCGCATCCCCGAAGGGATGGCCAATCAGAGAGACTTATCAAGTATCTTTAAGACGTGCTCAGAGCCTGTGCTTTGGACTTTCAAGAATCTTGGGACGAGCACTTATCCTTAGTGGAATTTGCCTATAACAATAGTTATCAAACATCAATTGGCGTGGCCCCATACGAAGCATTGTACGGAAGAAAGTGTAGATCGCCTCTCTTTTGGGATTTGGAAGATTGGTGGTGGACTAAGGAAGGTGGTGTTAAACGAGCTAGATCTCCAAAGGTTATTCAAGAAGCCATTGAGAAAATCCAAATAATTCAACAATGAATGAAAGTGGCCCAAGATCGTCAAAAGAGTTACGCTGATCGCCGGAGAAGACCCCTGGAATTCGAAGTCCGAGATAAGGTTTTCTTGAGAGCATCTCCAAGAAAAGGGTTCAGCCGTATTGGTAAAGGTGGAAGGCTCAATCCCCGCTATCTTGGACCTTTTGAAATCCTCGAACGGGTTGGAGAAACTGCATACAGATTGAACTTACCTTCGAACATGACCGGGATTCATAACGTATACCATGTTTCACAACTCCGGAAATATTATCCCGATGAATCAACCATTCTCCCAATTGAAGATGTACAACTTGAACCAGACCTAACCATCAAGAAGAAACTGATGAGAATCATGGATCGAAAAATGCAAGAGTTAAGAAGTCGGCAAATCCCAATGGTTAAAGTGTTATGGAAAGATCAGAAGTCCGAAGAAGCCACCTGGGAAACTGAAGAAAAGATAAGGAAGCTGTATCCGGAGTTATTCAGATCAGAGCAATGAACCTGGGGACCAGATTATTTTAAGGTGGGGAGGTTGTGACGCCCCGTTCATCTAAAGGTTTAGGTTAACAAGTGCTAGGGTCGTGGGAAGTTCGCACGAAGAATCCGTTAGAAGAAATGTAACCCTAGCAAGCTAGTTCGGGATAACAACGTCAATAGATCACTTTCAATCCCTTTGAATTAAGCTAAGTTCGGGATGAGCTATGTGTGAGACGTCTTTGCCATTTAATTCATTTTGACGTCTTGAGATGAATGACGTTAATTTCATAATTTTCGGAAACCGTTTGCTATCCCGACGCCCTAAAACCGGTCCACTTCGACCGGTTATTTCTTGGAATTGAGCCTAGATCATTCACCTATTTGCTTCCACTTTTTCCTTCACAATTAAGCAAGAGATAGCAGCCTTAAAAATCAGCCTCATCACCTCCTTGCTTCCATTTTCTTCCACGTTAAAGCAAGTAGCAGCAATTCCTTAATTTCAAATGCATATTCACCTACTTGCTTCTATTCTCCTCACCTGAAAGGCAAGGAGCAGCAGCCATACACATCTACTTTCTTCCTTTTCTTTCCCCACGTACAGCCATCTCTCTCTTTCTTGCAAAGTGTTGAAGAGATTCGGACAAGTGAAGAAGCAATCCTCCATCTCTTTCCATCTTCGGTTTTCAGTCAAGGAAGGTAAGAAATAGGTCGCTCATCATCTTTCCCCTTCTTTTTCAGCGAGGTTCAGTCTCTATGATGGTGGACATGGAGTTATACATGCAGCTAGGTGTACGAATTTGTGAGAAATTGGAGATTCTTGTGCATTTGCTGAAAGTTGATGAACGTTGTGTGACTTTTACGTGTATAAACTGCATAATTCATGCATGAACTGAAATTTATTTGCAGCATGTTACCTTAAATGAAATTATAGATGCTTTATGTATGATTTATGGACCTGATATTCAAGTTTTGAGGCCTGGAACAAGTAGGAACTGAACCCACAAAAGGATCCCCTGTTCTGCCCTGTTTCACAGTTTCTGCAGTGACTTTTTCGCATCTGTTACCCAAGAAAACAATCTTAGAATTGCCTGAATTTGTAACCACTGAAACTTCGTTGAGTCTAGGACACTCTCCTTTTTACGTCTTGTCAAAATTCATTCTGGAGAGTAAGATATGCCCAATACAAAATGGTGTCTCCAGTCTGCCGAAATCTAGCGTTCAGCCAACTTTAAATAATAAACTGTTTTGATCCGCTTGGAATAAAAAATTGAGCCATATATGTTCAGAAAGATGTGTGTGTCTAGTTTCATTTCCAAAAAACGAAATTGAGTTTGGACTTCTAAATTTTATAATATTCTGATTTTCCTACAGCCTGGTCATTTTCAGAAAACTGACAGCTTTTACTAGATTTGAAACCGAAGCCTCGTTTGAGCTTCTCTTCCGTTTCTTTCGTGATTTTTCCATACCGAACTTGTTCCTAACATGTTAAATTATGTAATTATGTACTTTTAAGATTATGGTGCTACGATATGAGTTGAAAATATGCCCCGTGATTTGCTTCCTCGTAGCCCGGCATGCCTAAATGAAACCCTTGCTCAAGTGCATTTCAATTCTTGCATTCCATTGCATTCATTTTTCATTTCCGTGCGTCTAAGTGGGTCATGATCGAGTCTTTGTCATGTTTTGCTCTTTGTTTGTTCAGAGGTGATCCCAGGAGAGTTCGATCCGGAGGGTTAGTCTCATTTCCGTGCCCGGTGTTGTTCTTTGGAACTCTTTTCTCAAAGGTGAGGTTAGGTGTGTTTTAGTTATGCCCTAATACCCTTATATGATTGTTTTCGGCCTGAATAGCTATGTATTAAGGTGATATATGTACATATACTTCTGATATTTGCACTCTTGAAGGTTTTATTTGATACGTGTATAATTTTGGGCCTATGTATGCCTTGATCTTGAGAAGTGGTAACTCTTGAAAGTGATAAAATGTGATATCTGTACTATTGCGAGATAAGCCATTGAAAGATATGGCAAGTGCATTCCTGATGCTTGTGTATAATTCGTGTATTGGGCCCGGAGGCTATGGGTAAAGGAGCCTGGAACGGTATTGGGCCGTAAGGACCGTGCCCTGTGCATAGTCTTCATTTGAGATTACTTGCTTGTTTCCAGGAGGTTTGGTACAGGTCATTTATCTTGAGCCGGTGGTAACCCCATCGAAGGAGCGGGTAGGAGTCATGAGCCCCCGTCTCGATGTGTATACGTGTTTCTGAAAGGATTGGGGTGCACTCCCTTCCTTTCCATGGCGTGATGGCAGGATAGTGTTTCGATTTCTGTTTTCCCTGTATTTTTGAGGCGTGTTGACGGACGTGGTTTGAAAGCTCGTACTCGCCGAGCTCTGTTCTATTTTGAGTTTGTGAAACAAGGATGGACTGAATAGGATCTTGATTTCTTTTGTATACGTATGTATCCTTTTGCTTTTAGAAAATGTGTTTGTGTGCAAAAACCATCCTTGGGTTCATGAACATTCAAATTTTGATACGTGCTCTACTTTGTTATATCTATAGCGTGCGTTGGCTAACCCCTCACTCAGTCGTGGACTGATTCCTCGCTTTTCCATCTTTTAGTTTCGCAGGTACAAGTATGCTTTATTCGAGCTAGGCGGAGCATTGAGTCGGGTCAAGTTCTTATTCGTCTAAGTCGAGTCTTTGGATTATACTTGCATACACTCTACATTTTGTTCATGTTTATACTGTGATCTTGCAAGTTTAGATGTTAAGTTTTAAATTACCCCTGTCGGACTTGAACTTTTGGAATAGCTTTTGTAAATGATATATAATTGCTCAGTTATGGCCTGTGATGGGCTCGTATATGAGTTGTTTTGAAATATTACGCTTCCGCATGTGTTTGTAATTTGATATTTGAATGTACATTTCGTAAGGGTTAGAATCCGCCTAGCTTAGGAGTGCTTGTCTGTCTCCCGTTCGCTTTGACTTGTGCATGTATACGGATTTCCCGTTTCGTATATGTGTCGGGTCAGAGTGCGGGGGATGTGGTGACCCTACGCTCCGGGGTGCTACAACAGCCCTTGTCGGCTTTGGGGGTTCCGAAATTGTCCCTCGCGGACAAATTCGCTTGGCCACCTCTTTAGGTCGCGCCCCACAACGAAAAACTTTGAGCGTTCTTTATGCAGTCGTCGAAGTGGATCTCCCATACAACATCATTATTGGACGCCCAACCCTCGTGGATTTCAAAGTAGTAATTTCAACGTATCATCAGAAAGTCAAATTCCCCACTCCCGAGGGGACGGGCGAAGTTCTCTGCAACGTTAAAGAGGCTTGGGAATGCTACATTCTTTCCCTTCGAAGCCACAAGCCCAAGCAAACTACACAGGCGGGCTCTAACAAAAAGTCGGTTGACTTCCCCGAGTTGGATGAAGATGGTCCCGAGCGCAAGAGGGCCAAACTTTACAAAAAGAAGAACAAAAAGAAGGTCCCGAGCAAGACCCAACCGACTGAGGATGGTCCACCTAGGGCCGTCGAGAGATCCTCCTTGGAGAACGAAGTTGACGGACCCTCGGATGTGAGTTGCTTCAAGCTTATTGGGAAAAAGCAAGCGCTCGAGACTCCCCTTCGAAAAGTTCTTGACTATTGAATTGGAGCCCAGGAATCCCGATAAAACCACTCAGATTAATTCAAACCTCGATGGTCCCTCTCAAATCATGATGATCGGTTTTCTCCAGGAAAACCTTGACGTATTCACCTGGAAGGCTTTCGATCTCACTGGGACAGATCCGAGCATGATTGTCCACAGGCTTAACATGGACCCGGCCTTCAAACCCATCAACCAAAGGAAGAGGGACGTTCATGGATTCAGAAGGCAGGTCATTTGAAGAGGAGGTCAACAAACTTCTTGAGGCTCAGTACATAAAGGAGATATTGTATCCAAAGTGGCTCTTCAACGTGGTGATCGTTCCCAAGAGCGCTAATAAGTGGCGCATGTGCAACGACTTCACATACCTCAACAAAGCGTGCCCTAAAGACCCATACCCTCTACCAAGGATCGATGAACTGGTAGATTCAACGGCAGGGTGTGAACTTATGAGCCTGATGGATGCCTTCCAAGGGTATTATCAGATCTTTATGGCCCCCGAGGATCGCCCAAGAACCTCGTTTGTGGTCCATGTGAGCGTCTATTATTTCAAGCTTATGTCGTTCGGGCTCAAGAACGCAGGAGTAACCTATCAACGACTTGTCAACAGAATCTTTGAGCGCGAAATCGGAAAGCCCATGGAAGTCTATGTGGATGATATGATTGTCAAGAGCGAGCGTCAACATTCCCATTTGGAGGATCTCAAGCGAGCATTCAACATCCTACGTCATTAAGGAATGAAATTGAACCCTTCCAAGTGTATATTTGGCATACGGGGTGGCAAATTATTGGGGTACATGGTCAACCAGCGAGGCATAGAGGCCAATCCGGAGAAGATTAAGGCGATCCTTGACATTCCCTCCCCTCGAAATGTGAGGGGGGTCCAAGTGCTGGTAGGCAAAATCATTTCTTTAAGCAGATTCATTTCTCGCTCGGCCGACAGGAACCTGCCTTTCTTCAAAATCCTACGCAACTCTCGTAATTTCACCTGGAGCGAGGAATGTGAGAAAGCCCTGCAGGATATGAAGGCTTATCTCTCGAGCGCCCCACTGTTGACCAAGCCCAACCCAGGGGAAAATTTGACCATTTACCTCTCCATCTCATCAAAAGCCATGAGCGCTGTCCTTGTGGCTGTACGCGAGCAAAGGCATTTACCGGTGTACTACTTAAGCAAGACCTTGCAGGGGGCAGAGAAAAGATATATGGAGATGGAAAAATTTGCTTTTGGGCTCATTAATGCCTCCCGAAGGCTAAGACAGTATTTTCAGGCCCACTCCATCACGGTCCTCACAGATCAACCCCTCAAACAAGTGCTCACCAAACCGGACGTCTCAGGGAGGTTAATCAAATGGTCAATTGAACTCAGCCAGTTCGACATCACTTTAGAGCCTCGCACGGCAATACAGGCTCAGGCAGTAGCGGACTTATTAGTGGAGCGCTTCCATCTGGATACTGTGCCCTCGAGGGAAGAGGGACTGTGGTTCCTGCACACAGATGGCTCCTCGACCTCACAAGGGGGAAAGCCGGGTGACCCTCAGGGACCCTCATGGAACGGAAGTAGACTACGAAATCAAACTAGCGTTCCAGGTCACCAACAATGAGGCAGAGTATGAGGCTCTAATCCAAGGGCTCATGACAGCCCTTCAGAAGGGCGCCGCTCGGGTCACGGTCTATGTTGACTCCCAGCTGATTGCAAGTCAGGTTGATGGCAGTTATGAGGCTCGAGAAACCACTACGGTGCAGTACCTGGTAAGGGCTAAGGAAGTGATCTCTAAGTTCAAAGAATTCCATCTGCTGTAGATCCCAAGGATGGAAAACGAGCGTGCAGATGCTCTTTCCACGTTTGCATCCGCTCTGGAGGATTCCTGCGAGCGGTCAGTTACTTTCTTCAGAACGGAGAAGCCGTTGATTCGCCAGTTGGAACCCTCGGCTGAGGTGACCATGATTGATCCCTCAGAACCTTGTTGGCTTGATGACATCATCAGGTTTTTGAGGGATGGAACCTGCCCGAGCGATAAAGTGGAAGCACGGAAGGTTAGGAGTAAGGCCCCTCGCTTCTCTCTTGACATCGACGGGCGGCTATTCAAGAGGTCTTTCCAAGGCACACCATTAAGGTGCCTGAGACCCTCGCAAGCCATAGAAGTGCTAGAGCATATGCACAACGGAAGTTGTGGGAATCATTCTGGCGGTCGAGTTCTGGCTAAGAAAGTATTAAGGTATGGGTTCTACTGGCCCTCGCTATTGCATGATGCCATCAACTACTCCAAGAGATGTCCTAAATGCCAGTTTCATTCTAACACCTCTCAACTTCGGGCGGCCCAAATGATCCCTATTGACATTTCATAGCCCTTCGACCAGTGGGGCATTGATATAGTGGGACCCCTCCCAATGGTAGTTGGCCAGAAGAAATTCGTAATCCTCGCTGTGGACTACTTCACTAAATGGGCCGAAGCTGAAGCGGTAGCAAAGATAACGTTCAAAGTGGTGAGAGACTTCATTTGGAAGAACATCATATGCAGATATGGCATCCCGAGGGTCCTCATATCAGATAATGGTTCCCAGTTCATCGCCACTGACACACGAGAGTGGTGCTACGAACTGGGAATTGAGCAACGCTTCACTTCCGAGGGCCACGCTCAGGGCAACGGTCAAGCTGAGGTGACCAACCGAACCATACTTCAACATCTGAAAACAATGCTCGAAAGTAAGAAGGGGGAATGGGATGAGGAACTTCAAGGAGCCCTCTGGGCGTATCGTACTACCCCACGAGCGGCAACGGGGGAGCCCCCTACTCCCTCGTGTATGGTTCCGAGGCTATGATTCCTGCGAAAATCACACAAGAATCTGCACGCGTAGCCTATTTCGAGCCAGCAACCAACGAGGCTAACCGGACGTTCGAATTGGATTTATTAGATGAAAGAAGAAATACCTCTTGGGCTCGCATTCACAAGTATAAGGCGACCGTCGTCCACTAGTATAACAAACGTGTCAAAGAAAGAACTTTCCAGCTAGGGGACTTGGTTCTCAAAAAAGTTGAAGTCTCCAAGAATGTCGGTAAATTAGACCCCAATTGGGAAGGCCCCTTCAAAGTCATTCAGGTACGCATGAACAACACCTACCTGCTAGAGACTTTGCAAGGCGAGCGTCTCCCCAGACCGTGGAATGCATGTAACCTTAGACTATGTGTAAATGTCTACCTTTGTAAATGCCCCCTCGTGGCACTTTGTACTTTCTTTTGACAGGAAGCATGACAGTCATTATTTTTAATTGCAATATGAACAGTAAGCATCTTACTATTTATTACCTATCATTTGCTTGCCTTTCTTCTTCAATTAATGGGATGAGCGTTCAAATTGCGTCAACGGCCACTCCGTGTCTAGCATTCTCCACGTCGAAAGGCTTGGCGACCCTTCCTTACGTCTCCAAGTCAACGGTAATTGTGTGTGGAGAACCCTCCACACGGAATAATTTGACACTCGTAAGCATGTAAACCCTAAGGATGAGCGTGTCGAAAGGGTGGGATGCTAAATGCTTAATTTACACCAACTGGATGATTATCACGCCAGCTAGCGCTCGTAAACCCCCATTGAGCCTCACGCCCTTAGGTGTGAGCACGCTCGTATGTAGCAAACTTTGGGCTAATCCTCTTACGGATACCTGAGTACGAAGCTAACATTACAGCCGCGCTCGCTTTAATCCCATACTTAGCAAGTCCTACGATTGATTTCTAAGTCCACCCCAATTACTGGAACGCCCATGTTAGAAGTATGCATCACTTATTTAAAGCCAATACTTAGTTAAATCCTCAAGGGGTTTCTAAGTTCAATGCGAGCCTCACTATGAATATGACCAGGGCTGTAACGCCCCGTGTTTTGACACGTGCAGGTAAGGGTTACATGCGCATTTACATTTAATTATTTGATTTTATATTTTGATTCATTAATCAAATTCGTTTCTAATTTGATTTATTTGTCTAAATTTCATATGAACTTCAATGCGAGATGTGAATATATGAATGAAATTGTGAAAATGTGAATTTTGTGAATTTGGTGTTAATTGAATGAAATTACATGTTTCGTGCAACCCGTGGGATTGATTGTAACTTATTTGAATGTTTTGGACTCAATTGGAAATTGAGTTTGGGCTTAATTGCCACTTTTTGAAAGTTTAGGGACCTAATTGAATATTAGGTAACCAGGAACGGTTTTCGCGATATCTTGAGCTCCGGACCTCGAAATCGAGATCCGTAACCGGCGTTGAACTTGTTTCGACGATACCTATCCACTAAACTTGACCTTATACTTTTTCGATATCATTTGGACCTTCGATAATGAACCTGGCCATAGGCTCAACTTTATAACTTGTTTTGAACCATTTTCTTAACCGAATCGGACTTGGATCGAACCGACTCCTACCCGATTGATTATATATATTAGAGCTTGTTTCCCAACCCTTCCTTATGCTTCCTTTTCATCGGTATTCAGCAGCCAAGGGAGAAGAGGAGTCCAAGAAACCCTCCATTTTGATCATCTAAGCTCTGAGCTCAAGCTTAACCAATCCTCCATCTTCTTCCAAGGTAATTGGTGATTTATAACCTCCATATCCTCCTCTATCTTTTCATCTACGAATAGCTTGGCATGAGTAAAGGATTCATGTGTTTGAATATGAGCATGAATTGAGGGTTTGGGCTTGATCATTGGTTTTAATGGTTCAAAGTGAAATTTGATGCTTGATAAATGATTCTTGTGAGCTTTTTATCATACTTACATGTTTAAATTTAAGGTTTGATGATGAGTGCATGATATGCCATTGATGAAGCTTGAAGCTTCCATGGATGAAAGCTTGATATTGAGTGATCTTTTACCAATTTTGGATATGAATTCTTGCATATATGATTAAATTGCATGATTTGTATGAATTATATGGGTTGAGATCATGTCTACATGGTACATAAGAGCTTCCTTGTTGCTGCCCTGCTTTTGCAAAGCTTTTCCCTCGTGAAACAGAGCTTCTGCTCTGTTTTTCTTGGCAAGACGACGAGTTGAACGACCGTGTCAGCTTTAAACTGAAAATGGACACGGCCGTGTTGGGCTCTCGACTTTGAATTTTTTTGATTTTAACCTCGGACACGGTCGTGTCCAAATGCTTTGAAAACTCAACACGGCCGTGTCAATGTAGCACCCCGCACGTGAGGCACCACATCCCCCGCACCAAGGCTCAACACGAGTAACGAAATAGTAAATCCGCACCCGTATCGAACCCTAGCGAACGGGAGACAAACATAAAAACTTTCCTAAGCTAGGCGGAGCTAGACCCTGCAATGAAAACCAATCCACAAAGTATAAAGCATAACAAAGCCAAAGTTCAATCATAACAATCATAAACGGAATTTGGGCTCTTCAGGCCTCTTTTAAAACATAACAATACCCCGTAAGAGCAATTCCCTAACAATTTCATAATAAATACATAGGTATCAAATTTCACGATATAACTGAAATGAGTTATACATAATTCCAATACAGATGAGAATGCAGAGACTCTCCTAGCACAACTCGACCCACTTAAAAACTCCAAACCTCCGCCTAGCCCGAAACTCCAAAGATCAAACCTGCACACTAAAAGAGTGGGGAGGGAGAGGGGTCAGTCTCTAGAAGACTGAGTGAGCAGGAGCGATACATATATATAAAACATGCACATGCAAGTCATAAATCCCAAGCAAGGTTTTATTTGAAATTAGTTCCCAAAAGGGCAAGAAAATAGATAAACAATGCCCGACTTTTACGACTAACTCATATTCAATTCATTACATTCATAAATCATACATAAATATAAGGCTCGGCGAGTGAGCGTGCACAATCTCCAACCAAACTCCGACCGTGTACGACAAATATCATTAATAAGTTGATTAGGTGTTCATGCGATATATCCTAATACATGCAGACCATATATCAAAAATCATATTCGTTTGGGCAATCCGGATCCCGGCATTCCCGCACGGTGCATAATTATACATAAACATAACATAACGTAAATCAGTTCCAACCTTCTTCCTCCGGGTGATGGACAAGTTAGCTAGACCTGACCACCGAATAAATCCTAGGCCAATGGGGGTACATGAATCCCCCAAGGGCACTCAGCTCCCATTCCCCGCTAAATCTCCTAGCGAGGGCCGGTATCACCGTAATAAGTTGGGACTAGTATATCGGATCCCCGTCAGCCCTTGCTTCCTCGGTTAGCCACATATACTAAGTCCCGGGGCCCGATAAATAAGTAATAAATGTGTCTCGCCAAAACATATCAATACATACATATGATACATACTATAAGAAATCATACCTTACCTTGTAACTCGGCATATGCTATATACGTACCTCTCCGTGTCATCCTAATCCATAGCTAGCATGACGACACACGGTTTGGAGCATAGCCTCATTACAAAACCATTTTTAAGCTTATGTACGCTCATACGTATAATTCAGAAGAATTTACTCGATAACTTCATTTGAAAACCATATATATATAATCATAAGGTTTTGGCCAAAGATTTTCACATAAGGGTTGTAGGGTTTAATACGTAGCTACAACGAAAACACCCTCACCTTAACCGTGAAGAAACAAGGATCGAGCACCAAGTGCCTGAACGATCAAAAGCTCTCCACCCTGGAGACAAACTGAACAAAGACAACAAGACGTGCTCGTGAGACTCAAGACCCTAAATGAACCATATATGACGCACGGCAATGCTCACACATGATATGAAGACATAAAGATCATATTAAGTCATGAAAATCATATAACCAATTCATTCACTTGTTCAATCATAGATCATTCAATTCATATCTCCATTCAATTTATTCAAGAATTCAAATAGAAGCATAGAACATGTTCAAACTTTCCCAACATGCTACTACATACTTCATATTACATAACATAGCATATATCCAAGGTTTGACGACAAGAAGAAATCATATGATAGAGAAAATAAGTGATGTGATTCATAAACGACATATAAACACACATAGACGGAAATAAGCAAAAGCATACATATAACTCATCCAAATACCACGAAATTGAACCACAATACTCCTAACACATAGCAAAACAAGTTCATAGTTTAACACAAAAGGAGATAAAGTCATTAAGGAGGTGAAACAAATCAAAAACCGAAGAGGAAGTAATGAAGACTGCGCATGGGAAGTGACACGGGGGTGTCACCAACCCTTGCCCAACTGAGCCACGGGCGTGGCTCAGTACAGAGCTGCCCAGAAGGTGTGACACGCCCGTGTCTCACTCTTATGAGTAAATGAGACACGGGGGTGTCACGGTACAGAACCAAATCACCCTTGAAATTTTTCCGGCAAAACTGAACCCAAACAAACTCAACCCAAAGGCATACCAAATGAACTCCAAATGCTCTGAAACTTCATATACAACATATTTGGCATGTTATGAACATTTTTCATTTAGAGTGAAAAAGCTAAATCACACGTTAAGATCATCGAAACCGTGAAACAAAACTGGGTCGCTACAATCGGACATATGAGCCCTAATGATTCTATCATGCCTTGATCAAGTACTTAGAGGTTGAGTTTGGATCTGAAACTTTGGGGAATGCATGATAACATACTAAACAACTAATATACATCATATATATGCAAAATGGTACCATTTAAAGCACATTAGGATGACCAACAACCACACATAGGCAACAGCAACAAATCTGTCATGGTGCATGCATAGAAACAGGCCATGTATTTCGGTTTTGAGGCTTCAAATGGAACCAAATACTTAAAGCATGAATGCTAACATATAGAACAATGAGTGTACATCAACTCCATGCATTTTCACACGAAATGGAGGCCATATGATCATGCAACAACACTAAATCTCACACAGCAGTTTGAAAACAGGGGAATCACTTTGATCATCAAGTTTGGAGCTCCATAACTCATAATTTCATAAAAGGAGCAAGAGATGAAATCTTCCTAATATCATACACTATCAGTTAGGAAAGAAAGAGGTCAAGAAGCAAGTTCATATGATCACATATAAACAAGAAAATCAGCTACATAAGCAAACAAGGTCATAAGAGCAAATTCTCCCAAAAACCCTATTCATGCTCTTAGCCCAAACCCTAACCAAATCTGATCCAAAACATGATTTAAGTAGATGAAATCAAACATAATTGAGTAGAGAAGACATAAATATTCATACCTTGAAGTTTTGGTGAAGGAAGATGGTGATTTGAGCTCAAAATCACAAAGGATGGCCAAGGTTTTCTTCCTTTCTCCTCTTCTCCCTTCTCTCGATCAGTTGCAGCTGGAAATGGAGGCATATGGTTCGGTTTTCAGAGATAAAGAGGAGAGAAAGGGCTTAACTCAAGGTAGGTAAGTCATGGTTAATCTTTGGTTAAGTTTGGTTAAGTAAAAAGGGTCCCACCAAGGAGACTAGTCAACATGAAGAGCTCTTCTTGCACGAGTTGTCCGTTACGGTTGGATTTCGGAGGTCTTAATGATTTCAAAAAGGTATGAGGCTTGTTCCATTGTCTCCGAATCGTCGATACGAAGGCAACGGAGTTGACGGAATTCGAATCCGAATTCCCGAGCTCAAGATATCACGCACGGAACCAAGGGTGCGCTAATTGCTCGTTAGCCCCCGATTTGGTTCCACAATCAAAATTAAATTCATAAACACGTCAATTGAATCCGAAAACATAAACCGAGCACATAGGCACGTTCATAACACACATATATACGACATACTAAATTTCCACACCAATCCAGTATCATTTCATATAAGAACGAAGTAGAAATAAAACACTCAAGCGCATGAACGAAATCATATTGTTATAAATAAATTACTAAACTTAAATTCCATATCAATTAAATTAAAACCAACTAGTAACATGTAGAAATTAATTAACGAAATCACCGAAATATTTAAGGTAACTCGAAACCTTAATTAAGAAATTAAACACTAAGTATCAAGGTAAAATAAAATGAATCAAATTAAATATTAATAGATTATAGTTTAAATCAAATCAAAGCACTTATAAACAATTAATCATATAATTAAATAATTGAATAGCGCAATTTATAAACAAATACGTCACATTATTTAAACTGAAAAACGGGGGCGTTACAATCTCTCCCCCTTAAAAAGAATCCGTCCTCGGATTCACACACGCCTGAAAACAAACAATGAGAGATTCCCCGTCTCTCACAAGCAACAAGGAGAGAGCCCCGTCTCTCGAGCAGCAATGAGAGAACCCCGTCTCTCCAACAACAATGAGAAAACCCCGTCTCTCGCAAGCAAAGAGAGTACCCCGTCTCTCAAACAAAAATAAGAGAATCCCCGTCTCTTAACCGAAAATAAAGCAAGGAAGTCTCCAATACTCCCAAGCAACTCACGCAAAACCAGATTTAAAATCATGTAAGGCACCCAAAGCAAGTAATAAAAGTCGCCCACATTAATATCCAATTGTTCCAAGTAATTTAACACAATACAAGGTTAAAGCACCTAACATAAAATTTATATAAGTTAAATTTGCATGGATGCATGTATCATGAATGCTATAAGTACCGTTCACCGAAGTTTCAAAGTTTAGAATTGAGAGTTGTCGTTGTCCAGTGTAGGATCTATCCTGAAGATAGCTCAGTGGTTAGCTTGTCTTGAATCTTTTCAAAGTTTCTCGGTGAAGCTATTGATAAATCCTTTAAGGATCATACGCTTGGATCCGTTCTGACTTGTACTATTTCCAGTCTTCACCATTTCCCACAATCTTCGTTCGACCATCCCATTCTTTTTAATTAACCGAGCTTGACCTTCCCGAATATCCTTAGACCACCCATCTCGAAGTTAGGTCCATAGCTACTATCTTACTCATATCAGAGTTTAAAAGAATAACTACCCCTGACCACCTTGACGATTCAATCCCTACCTAGAGATATTCGTCAATAGGATCTACCTTAACACGAATCCTTTTCCATCTTCCGTTCATGTGATCTATTCATACTCTTTGACCCCCTTTCAGGTTATTTTTGGCATCTAGCTCCATATTTCTTGAGTCGAAGATAAAATGTTCTTGATGCGTTTTGAAGTTTGATGTAAATCCTCCAATGAACATCTTTTCCGGTTTGGTTTCTTCGTGGATTTCCTTCCGAAGTATCGTGGGACTAACCGAAGACTTGATAATATTGTCATTATTGAATCCCCCTTGTACTTTATGGGATTACTCTTGATCGCCATCATTCCACCATATGCTAACTTGATTCAACTCTCTACCTTGTCAATTCTGACTTAGGGTTCACAGAAACTCCATTATAATTTCGTTACCCTCAGATCCATATTCTACACATAAGAATATTCTCCAAACCATTTTCTTCATTCCTAATGATGGACTTCAACCCGAATTTAATAACTTAGTTCTCCTCTTAACACTTAACCATTCACGCCACCTTAGTTATCTCCGATCATCACTAATAGGACTTCCAGGTCTTCCTTAATTTGTAATCTCGTCATTCCCACTAAAATATTTCTTCGAGCACCTTTTTAATCGTCCAATTTGTTCTTCGGTCGCGCTCTCCCCCTTAAATTTTTGCTCTTTCATGTCGAACTCCCTCAATCCTTCTTTCCTATTCTTATACGATCCGAACACTCCATTACTTCCTTTCCTTTAAATCAGGTATGGTTCGGTTGAACTGACACTTGATAGTTGAGGCAAAAGGACTTCCTATCAAGTAAACACTAAAATGCATGTTGGGTTAAAATGACAATGCATGTGTCACGTTTACATCAAGCGATTATACAACACATTAACGCAACGAAACCAATTAGAAATGCACGGATAAACATAAGGTCAAAAGAATAAATAATTAATGCAAAATATGATGCACGTGCTATGAATGCTTTGGAACCTGTCACCGGTGGGATGTTATTATTAGCTCGGTAGCTTCCCTCGTTCTTCCGATCCCAAGGTCACTTGACCTGATAATTATTCCTTGCCTTTCCCACGGTCTTCGAGACTTTCATGCTTCTTTGTAAGTCAACTTGTATCTTCCACTGTCCGAGATTGCAATTTCTTGATCCCTAAATCTTTCACGTCCACTGAGTTAGCATCCACCCTTCTCCTCGCAATTCGACGTTTACTTCTAATTGTCACCTTAATCAAAAATCCCGCACTTACCCTTTAGAAAGTTCAATTCACCTCCAACTGCTTACATTTGAGCGCATGATTTCCTTTCAAGGAGTGATTGCCTTTCTTTACCATTTCCATTTGTTGCTTCATATCTTCTATTTCAACTTCACAACATGGCAATTCAGCTTGGGTTTTGGAAGAACGAGCTCATCTCCCACTCAACACCTTGCTTAAGATTACCGTGACTATTGATTATGAGTTTCCCATCACGATCAAAATCCAGAGCACCCAAGTTCAATTCTTCCCGATCTTAACTTCGACAGACTGAATTTCAATTCAATAGGCTTAATCAGAAATCCTTCTTGTCGACCCCAGGTACACAGCTCCTACCGGCCTATTTTATCTGAGTCTCTACTAACTATTGAGACCTCTTCAACGATCTCATCCGGGATCAAAATATCTTCAAGACTCGTTCACTTCATTCTTTAGGTTGACAGATCTTGCTGAATCCAATTAAAACACTCCAAGTAGCAGACTCTCATAATTTAGTCTTCTGAGTCCCAACAACCCCATGATTATCTCCTATTCCGATTTCATCAAATGTCTCTCTGCCATCGCATCTCTAGATTCAATCTTCCCATCCCGACTCCTCATCCTTGACTCTAGCTCCATTTGGGAAGTCTCACATCTCTAATTCTCTACATTCTTCCCAGAGTATCCTGCTCATCTTCCATGTCTCAGAGAGTTTGCAATCGATCTTCTTTGTCGTAGAACTTGACCAGGGTTTGATAGTATCTTTATAACCTATAAATCACAGCTTACTTCAAGAATAGATGCATGCGATTAGTGCATGCTCATGACACATATTCGATACGAAAGACAAGAATCCGTATAAAATGCAACAAGTGATTCAACAAAATTCTTAAGAGAAGCCAAATTCCATATTCAAGATCGATGCAAAGCACATCATATCACATAGTCCCTATGCCGTTCGACTTAGACTGACTCCGACACGACTCAAGAACACCGGTTTTGCAACCGGGCTCTGATACCACTTAAGGATGTAGCACCCCGCACGTGAGGCACCACATCCCCCGCACCAAGGCTCAACACGAGTAACGAAATAGTAAATCCGCACCCGTATCGAACCCTAGCGAACGGGAGACAAACATAAAAACTTTCCTAAGCCAGGCGGAGCTAGACCCTGCAATGAAAACCAATCCACAAAGTATAAAGCATAACAAAGCCAAAGTTCAATCATAACAATCATAAACGGAATTTGGGCTCTTCAGGCCTCTTTTAAAACATAACAATACCCCGTAAGAGTAATTCCCTAACAATTTCATAATAAATACATAGGTATCAAATTTCACGATATAACTGAAATGAGTTATACATAATTCCAATACAGATGAGAATGCAGAGACTCTCCTAGCACAACTCGACCCACTTAAAAACTCCAAACCTCCGCCTAGCCCGAAACTCCAAAGATCAAACCTGCACACTAAAAGAGTGGGGAGGGAGAGGGGTCAGTCTCTAGAAGACTGAGTGAGCAGGAGCAATACATATATATAAAACATGCACATGCAAGTCATAAATCCCAAGCAAGGTTTTATTTGAAATTAGTTCCCAAAAGGGCAAGAAAATAGATAAACAATGCCCGACTTTTACGACTAACTCATATTAAATTCATTACATTCATAAATCATACATAAATATAAGGCTCGGCGAGTGAGCGTGCACAATCTCCAACCAAACTCCGACCGTGTACGACAAATATCATTAATAAGTTGATTAGGTGTTCATGCGATATATCCTAATACATGCAGACCATATATCAAAAATCATATTCGTTTGGGCAATCCGGATCCCGGCATTCCCGCACGGTGCATAATTATACATAAACATAACATAACGTAAATCAGTTCCAACCTTCTTCCTCCGGGTGATGGACAAGTTAGCTAGACCTGACCACCGAATAAATCCTAGGCCAATGGGGGTACATGAATCCCCCAAGGGCACTCAGCTCCCATTCCCCGCTAAATCTCCTAGCGAGGGCCGGTATCACCGTAATAAGTTGGGACTAGTATATCGGATCCCCGTCAGCCCTTGCTTCCTCGGTTAGCCACATATACTAAGTCCCGGGGCCCGATAAATAAGTAATAAATGTGTCTCGCCAAAACATATCAATACATACATATGATACATACTATAAGAAATCATACCTTACCTTGTAACTCGGCATATGCTATATACGTACCTCTCCGTGTCATCCTAATCCATAGCTAGCATGACGACACACGGTTTGGAGCATAGCCTCATTACAAAACCATTTTTAAGCTTATGTACGCTCATACGTATAATTCAGAAGAATTTACTCGATAACTTCATTTGAAAACCATATATATATAATCATAAGGTTTTGGCCAAAGATTTTCACATAAGGGTTGTAGGGTTTAATACGTAGCTACAACGAAAACACCCTCACCTTAACCGTGAAGAAACAAGGATCGAGCACCAAGTGCCTGAACGATCAAAAGCTCTCCACCCTGGAGACAAACTGAACAAAGACAACAAGACGTGCTCGTGAGACTCAAGACCCTAAATGAACCATATATGACGCACGGCAATGCTCACACATGATATGAAGACATAAAGATCATATTAAGTCATGAAAATCATATAACCAATTCATTCACTTGTTCAATCATAGATCATTCAATTCATATCTCCATTCAATTTATTCAAGAATTCAAATAGAAGCATAGAACATGTTCAAACTTTCCCAACATGCTACTACATACTTCATATTACATAACATAGCATATATCCAAGGTTTGACGACAAGAAGAAATCATATGATAGAGAAAATAAGTGATGTGATTCATAAACGACATATAAACACACATAGACGGCAATAAGCAAAAGCATACATATAACTCATCCAAATACCACGAAATTGAACCACAATACTCCTAACACATAGCAAAACAAGTTCATAGTTTAACACAAAAGGAGATAAAGTCATTAAGGAGGTGAAACAAATCAAAAACCGAAGAGGAAGTAATGAAGACTGCGCATGGGAAGTGACACGGGGGTGTCACCAACCCTTGCCCAACTGAGCCACGGGCGTGGCTCAGTACAGAGCTGCCCAGAAGGTGTGACACGCCCGTGTCTCACTCTTATGAGTAAATGAGACACGGGGGTGTCACGGTACAGAACCAAATCACCCTTGAAATTTTTCCGGCAAAACTGAACCCAAACAAACTCAACCCAAAGGCATACCAAATGAACTCCAAATGCTCTGAAACTTCATATACAACATATTTGGCATGTTATGAACATTTTTCATTTAGAGTGCAAAAGCTAAATCACACGTTAAGATCATCGAAACCGTGAAACAAAACTGGGTCGCTACAATCGGACATATGAGCCCTAATGATTCTATCATGCCTTGATCAAGTACTTAGAGGTTGAGTTTGGATCTGAAACTTTGGGGAATGCATGCTAACATACTAAACAACTAATATACATCATATATATGCAAAATGGTACCATTTAAAGCACATTAGGATGACCAACAACCACACATAGGCAACAGCAACAAATCTGTCATGGTGCATGCATAGAAACAGGCCATGTATTTCGGTTTTGAGGCTTCAAATGGAACCAAATACTTAAAGCATGAATGCTAACATATAGAACAATGAGTGTACATCAACTCCATGCATTTTCACACGAAATGGAGGCCATATGATCATGCAACAACACTAAATCTCACACAGCAGTTTGAAAACAGGGGAATCACTTTGATCATCAAGTTTGGAGCTCCATAACTCATAATTTCATAAAAGGAGCAAGAGATGAAATCTTCCTAATATCATACACTATCAGATAGGAAAGAAAGAGGTCAAGAAGCAAGTTCATATGATCACATATAAACAAGAAAATCAGCTACATAAGCAAACAAGGTCATAAGAGCAAATTCTCCCAAAAACCCTATTCATGCTCTTAGCCCAAACCCTAACCAAATCTGATCCAAAACATGATTTAAGTAGATGAAATAAAACATAATTGAGTAGAGAAGACATAAATATTCATACCTTGAAGTTTTGGTGAAGGAAGATGGTGATTTGAGCTCAAAATCACAAAGGATGGCCAAGGTTTTCTTCCTTTCTCCTCTTCTCCCTTCTCTCGATCAGTTGCAGCTGGAAATGGAGGCATATGGTTCGGTTTTCAGAGATAAAGAGGAGAGAAAGGGCTTAACTCAAGGTAGGTAAGTCATGGTTAATCTTTGGTTAAGTTTGGTTAAGTAAAAAGGGTCCCACCAAGGAGACTAGTCAACATGAAGAGCTCTTCTTGCACGAGTTGTCCGTTACGGTTGGATTTCGGAGGTCTTAATGATTTCAAAAAGGTATGAGGCTTGTTCCATTGTCTCCGAATCGTCGATACGAAGGCAACGGAGTTGACGAAATTCAAATCCGAATTCCCGAGCTCAAGATATCACGCACGGAACCAAGGGTGCGCTAATTGCTCGTTAGCCCCCGATTTGGTTCCACAATCAAAATTAAATTCATAAACACGTCAATTGAATCCGAAAACATAAACCGAGCACATAGGCACGTTCATAACACACATATATACGACATACTAAATTTCCACACCAATCCAGTATCATTTCATATAAGAACGAAGTAGAAATAAAACACTCAAGCGCATGAACGAAATCATATTGTTATAAATAAATTACTAAACTTAAATTCCATATCAATTAAATTAAAACCAACTAGTAACATGTAGAAATTAATTAACGAAATCACCGAAATATTTAAGGTAACTCGAAACCTTAATTAAGAAATTAAACACTAAGTATCAAGGTAAAATAAAATGAATCAAATTAAATATTAATAGATTATAGTTTAAATCAAATCAAAGCACTTATAAACAATTAATCATATAATTAAATAATTGAATAGCGCAATTTATAAACAAATACGTCACATTATTTAAACTGAAAAACGGGGGCGTTACAGTCAAGCCCTCGACTTTGAATTTTTTTTTTATTTTTAAACCTCGGACACGGCCGTGTCCATTCCCTTTGAAAACTCAACACGGCCGTGTCATTTGAAATGGCAGCTTTGGGGGAACTCTTTTATTGCTTGTTTTGCGTTTATTGCTCGTATTTGTGATTGTATACAACGTGGATCTATTAAAGCTGTGAATTATGATTAATATATGATATTGATAACCATATGAATGCAAGAATGAAAAGTATGAAAGTATGAACGATATGAACGGGAATGAATACAATTTTATCGTATATTGAACTAAACTTGGTGAATTATGTGTTTAATTGAATTCTATGGTATTCATGAGCATATTTGGACATGTTTTTATGTTTCAAGCATTCCATAGCATGTCATTTCATCGCCGAGCGTCAAATGTGGTCATAATTGAGTCTCACACTATCTTTGTCACACAGATCTTGGTCTAGTGGGTGATGAGGTCGAGCAGTGAGGTCTTGGTCGGGTTCTTTTGTTACCAGGTGGGTTTTTTCTTCTATTAGTTAAAATATGACCCCAAACCACCTAATGTGTAAGTTTTGAGCCAAAATTATATACATGTATATAGCCAGTTTTAACGAGCAAATGTTTTAAATGAAAGCCTTTATTATGAATATCCTACCAAAAGTTTGGCGAGAAATGAATGAATGTTCACAATGAATGGGGGCCTGGGACTTAGTGTATTGGTGAACTGGTGGGCTGACGGGAATCCACATATACTAGTTCCAACAATTTCGGTAACCTAGATTTCACTAGGAGATTAGTGAATGAAAGGGGAGCCGTGCTTTTGGGGATTCATGTACCCCTCTAGCATTAATGAATGAGGGTTCGGGCCTTGCAAACCCGTTCCCTACCCGGAGGAAGAAGGTGGTATATGAACGATCGAATGAATGATCGAATGTATGTGCACGAAAGAATGAAATGTATGAATGAATGAATGAACGAATGAATAACTAATGGATTACACGAGGTGTTGGTTGGAGATAATGCACGCCCTCTCGCCGGGCCACAAATGACCTAATGAATGAAATGAATGGTTATAATCCTATTCGTTGTATTTTATTTCCCACTTGGGAAAAATGCTTCTAAACCTCGAATAAGGATTATAACTTGCATGTATGTGTTTAAATTCTGTCATATTATGATATTATGCCTATCTTTTTATACCCACCAGTCTGTCTAAGACTGAACCCGGAGTTGTTTCAGTTCTTTTTGCAGGAAGGGATGCTAGGCGGGATACAGGTCTGAGAGAGAGTCTTGCATAGTGTCTAGCCTTTCTTTCTTTACACTCATACACTTACTTTTATGATACTCTTGGATTTTGTAGATGATTTCGAACGTACATGTATATGGTACCTATGTATATATCTTACTTGAACATTAAATATTGGTACATAAAGCGTATAGCTCAACATATGGAATACATGTTGGTAGCTAGAGCATCTAGCTCAGTATATGGTATATGAATTATTGCTTCCGCTTTTCTGTTACTCTGATTGTTGTTGTTGTTGTTGTCGCCGTTGGGGTTTAAGTGATAGGTTAGTCCCACCTGGCTTAGCGAGTGTGTATGTCTCCGTTCGCTATGATTTGGCACGTGTATGGAAACCCATTTCATATACAGGTCTGGTCATGGTGCGGGGGATGTGACCTCTCGCGCTCGGGCGTTACATCCTTCGAGTGGTATCAGAGCCCAGGGTTGCAAAACCAGGGTTGTAGTGTCGTGTTGAGTCAGTAGGTCGTTCGGTTGTAGGAATTACTTTGTAATATGGAGCATTTGCATTTTATATGATAAGGTGCTTTGATTCTTGACTCGAATGCTTGATTGAGTTTATTGCATGGTCACGCATGAACTAAAATTTGCACGCATGTTAGTGTTTGAGTGAATAGGATGCCTCCTAGAAGACATCGGGAGAGGTCTCCGGGTCATCATCATCATAGAGATCGTTCTCCTAATCCTCCACAGCCGCCTATGAATATGGAGCACTTTATGGAGGCGGTATATAACTACGTGGAACATAGAAGGGCTCAGGATCCTCCAGTACAACCACAGGCTGAACAACAAGCACCTCCTCCTAATAACCCGAGAGATCATCATGGGTTGTTTTTGAGCTATAACCCTCCAAGGTTTTCGGGTTCTGTAGATGATGCCATATCGGAAGGATGGTTCACTCAGATTGAGAGGATTTTTAATGTTCGACAATTTACATCGCTTGAGAAGGCCCAGTTTGCTATTTTTCAATTGGACGGAGAGGCCTATGATTGGTGGGAAGGCACCCGAGAGAAGCTCGAAGTGGAAGGGGAAGAGGTTAACTGGGAAGTCTTTTTAAGGGAGTTTAGAGAAGCCTTTGTTCCTGAAGTCGTCCGAGAAAGGAAAGAACAAGAATTTATGGATTTGAAGCAAGGGACTCGAACGGTGGCCCAGTATCTTTCTCTTTTCAACAGGCTTGGCAAATACGCACCCCACATTACAAGGGATGAAAGGAGAAAAGCGAAGAGGTTTATTTCGGGATTGAGACAGGATCTCCGACACGGGCATGCAGGCCATAATTTTGAGTCTTTCGCTGACACTGTACAAAGGGCGTTGGTGCTGGAAGAGGAATACAAGAAAAAGGATCCTATTCCTCTGTAAACGGGTCGAATCCATAGAGATTGGTTGAAAATAATTCTAATTAATCACAGGAAAACTCACAACAATTAATAAGTAGAAGTAAGGGGGTTTTGGATTTTATCTAAACTAATAAAGCAATTAAAATTAATAACTAAAAGAAATACGAAGAATCATGTTGGGAGTTGGTTTTGATAAATCAACGGGAAATCAATATCTAGCTAGGAATCACAATTCAGTTTAGGACATCGATCATAGACGCAAAAATAAATTCAGTTATTCAAATAGACTAGCTATGGTGGATAGAGACACTCGACTCCGCCTCATTTTCTCTTAAATAATAGAATAACCTAGAGACACTCGACAGTTATTCCCTAATCAACTCACAACCCCCATAGACACTCGACAGGATTGAATGAGTCAACAGCATTATGAATTAAGAAAACACTAATCCAAATTAACCAAGTCACGACACGTGCAAGATTCAAATTCGATTATTAACTCCCTTAGTGAATCAGATTCGACTTTACGACTTCCTATCACTAATGCACCACTAATTATCTATCAAGCACTATGTATACTTCATGCAATCAAGATTGGCTATATGCAATTAAATCTACTTAGATGATCGTGCACTATCACTAAGCAAATAAATCACAATAAACACGACACATGGAGAATTAATAAATACTTGAAATAAAACTGAATTATAAAAACCAATTACGTCTCACGATGTCAAAAACATAAATTGTAAATTCCTAACTAGGTACTAAGAAATTAGCTATGTAAGAAATAAAATAAAGAGAAAGGAAAGAATTTGCTCTTGTGTCGTCCTTCAAGCTTTCGTTAAGATGCTTCTACGTTGAATTGCTTCCCGAAAAATCTCCTTCTCAAAGCATCCTAAAGGCGAGTATAAATAGCCCTCTACCCACCGAATCACTAGTCCGTCTTGGAAAAGGAAAACATTCTTCAGCCTTGCTGCCCAAGACAAATCCCAATTTGCAACTCAATCTTCACGCACAATTGGGCTCCCACGCCAGGCCCACTCTCAAAGAATTAGTCAAGGCCTTGCCACCAATTAATTCCTCAAATCCCACTTATGTGAAGTCCATAATTCTCAGCCCTTTTCCAATGATTCTACGACACATGCATGGGCCAATACGGCTAAGCCCAATTCTAATTAAAAGCAGATCAACCACTTCAATATTAAAAACAAGATCAGCACTTTTAATTCTTTCTCATGCATGCATACGTGCACAGCAGCTACTCCACATTCCCAATTTAGACTCTTGCCAAAATCAACCATGTTTGTCCAAATATTACTTCCAAGTCCCTGTCCCATTAAAACATGAAAATCCATTAAAAGCACTAATATATATATAATTTAAGCTCAAAAGTGCAGCCCCAAAAATACAAAAAATAGGAAATTAAGCACGTTATCATCCTCGAATGCAAATTGGACAAGGATCCGGATTTGGAAAAGGGAAAAGACCTATGGTGGCTCCCTCACAACCGTTTCAAGGGCAAAACAAGAAGTTTAGAGCTGCAGGATCTGCACCACCGAAGCCACAAGTACCTCCAGCTACTTCTGATCCTCGGCATGATAGGTCACCGTGTTTATATTGTGGAGGCCCGACTCACACCTACAACACTTGCAGAAGGAGGTTGGGACAGTGTCTAATTTGCGGGCAAACGACGCATATGGCCAATACTTGTCCAGATAAGACTCCAGGCTATCAACCGGGAGCTCAAAGGCCGATGATCCCGGCTCGTGCTTATACTCTAGCGGGTGAAGAGCAAAATGTGGAAGCCAATCCTAATGCCATGGTGGAAGGTACAATATGCATCCATAACACGAACATACATGCATTATTTGACCCTGGTGCTACTCATTCTTTTATATCTTGCAAATTAATTGATACTTTGTGTTTGCCTGTTATGTGTTTGAATGCTTGTTATGTGGTGAGTTCGCCGTTGGGTGGAAGTCTTGAGACGAATCAGGTGGTCAGAGATTGTGTGTTTGGGTTTGAAGGCAGAGAATATCAGGCAGATTTGGTGGTGATGCCGATGAACAGATAAGGGGTTATTCTGGGAATGGATTGGTTGTTTCGGTACCACGCCACACTTGATTGTTTCACCAAGACAGTTAAGTTGGGAGAAGAAGTGTTAGTAGGGAAAGAATCCAAGATTGCACCTCTTTTATCGTTAACGGAAGCTCATAAGTTGATAAGGAATGGGGCAACGGGATTTATTGCCTATATCTTGAATAAGCCGAAAGATCAGGCGAAACTCGAAGAGACAGAAGTGGTGAAGGAGTACCTTGAGGTGTTTCCCGAAGTTTTAGGTTCTTTGCCTCCGGATCGAGAGATCGAATTTGTAATAGACTAATATCGGGAATCTGAACCTTATTCTAAGACTCCTTACCGGATGGCACCGGCACAGTTACAGGAGTTAAAAGTTCAGCTGGAAGAACTTCTTAAGAATGGTTATATTCGACTGAGTTCATCACCGTGGGGCGCGCCAGTCCTCTTTGTTAAGAAGAAAGATGGAACTTTAAGAATGTGCATTGACTACCGGGAGTTGAATCGGATGACTGTAAAGAATAAATATCCATTGCCTAATATAGAGGATTTGTTTGACATGCTACAAGGGTCCAGAGTATATTCTAAGCTTGATTTAAGGCAGGGATATTATCAGTTAAAGATTAAGGAGGAAGATATTCCTAAGACAGGATTTAATACCCGGTATGGACATTATGAATTCGTGGTGATGCCATTTGGATTAACTAATGCACCGGCAGCTTTTATGGACATGATGCATCGGATTTTCCGCCCGTATTTGGATAAATTTGTCGTGATCTTTATCGATGATATTTTGGTGTATTCAAGGTCAGAAGAGGATCATGCTCGGCATTTGAGATTGGTATTGGAGACTTTAAGAGATAACAAGCTTTATGCCAAGTTCAGTAAATGTGAGTTCTGGATTGACAGGGTGAGCTTCTTGGGACATATCATTTCGAGCAAAGGCTCGGAAGTAGATCCTTCGAAAGTAGAGGCAGTTTCACAGTGGCAGAGTCCTAAAAATGTCTCCGAGATTCGAAGTTTCTTGGGTTTAGCTGGTTATTACCGAAGATTTGTTAAGGATTTCTCTAAGATTGCGGCTCCGTTGACCCGATTAACCAAGAAAGAGGTTCGGTTTATATGGGATGAAAAGTGTGAATGTAGCACCCCTATCCGTAGAGATACCACACCCCCCGCACTATAGGCCGATCCACATACGAAATGTACAATCCGTACATGAACTAACCTATAGCGAACGGGTGACAATTAAAAGAAAAGACGGGCTAGGCGGGACAAAACCCCAAAGCAATACAGAACCAAGACATAACAGTTAAAAAGCGGAAGCATTATTTCATAAATACATATAGGTACCATATTTATAGGATAGATACGTATAGATACCAAACTAACCATCAATACATTATCATCTCTTACTAACCTATACATGATCGAGTATTCAAAATGTGATAATAACGTACATAACATGAGAAGTAGCAAAATATGCACATGATGGTACACTGCTAGACTCATGACAATGCAAGACTGGACCAGACTCCCGCCTAGCACAACCGGCTCTCAAGTACCTGAAAAGTGAAGTATCAGTCTACCGAAGACTGAGTGAGGGCATAAATATATATTCGCGCAATAACATGCAAATTATATTCTCGGGTAAGGTTTTATAATTCAAAGTAATATAAGTTCATAATAACATAAAACTCGCCCGAGAATACAATCACCAATATTAAATACTTGTTTATTTTCATGTAATCAATACATGGCCCTGGCGAGTGAGGGCGGTCTCCAACCTTACTCCAAATGTACATGAACATGCTTGCTTGTTTAATAGTCAATGGGTGATCATGCAATTTACTTATCGTGCAATCGTGCGATAGTGTAATCATATAACACGTTCATGAAATGGAAATCATGCAATAACCCGAGGCGCATCCGTGGTGCCGGACTCGTCCCCAGTCTCCTTCTTCCTCCGGTTTGATGATGGGATTGCAAGGCCCCAACATCCAATCTCGTTGAGCAGAGGGTACATGAATCCCTAAGCCCGGAGCTTCTTCCTCCACTAACCTCCTAGTTGATTCAGGGGTGACCCCAAACATGGTGAGGATAGCGCCAGAGTTTCCCGTCAGCCCTTGCTTTCCCGGTTGGCTCTAGTCACTACCCTCGGGCCCAAACGTAACCATCATGCTACTCGCCTAAACATGCACGAATCAAATACATGGCTTGCTTGCTTGCTTGAGCATGACTTGAAATTATCAATGATTTATAGAAAGTATGCTATAAATACTTTTTTGGCCGAAATATCACATAAGTGGATATACGGGTTCTAGATAATTAATAACTAAACCTCACCTTTATCGACACAAGACAAGTAGGCACGACCTACGGGGCTTGCTCCTCGTCCCTACGAAGCTGGTCTGTGCAAAATAGACGTGTACACGTGAGACTTGACTCTAAAATGGACCAAATACGACGAACGACGCAAATGCAACGAGATGACGAGGAAAATAAAATGTGGCATGATAACATGTTGTTTCCGCACATATTGGATCATATAATAGCAAATCGGGGTCAAAGAAGTCGTCGGATCGAGGGGTTAAAAATGTAATTTTATGCAGAATATTTTGTTCTGCAATTCAGGTGGGAACGGCCGTTCCGGACCCCTTTGTAAAATGGGAACGGTCGTTCCCGTAGTCCCCAAAAGCGTGCCAACGATTTCCAGTTTTTAAAATGCGCTGAAGTTGGGAACGGCCCTTCCGGCACAAGGCCAAAATGGGAACGGCCGTTCCCATGCTCGGCTGCCTAATTTATTTGAAAAGGTGGGAACGCCCGTTCCCACAATGCCTTGAGGCTGGGAACGGTCGTTCCCAGTTTCTGAAACTGGAAGAACAGAGGAAACAGAGCATGGCTACGGGAATGATCAACAAAGCAACCAAAATTCTATTTTCAATCAACCAAGTCATGATTTTCTGGAAATATGAGGCATATATACTCAAAAGATGATAATATAACACTTAAACACTTAAACTAAGGTTAATCATCAAATAATCAAAGTTTCATGATCATGATCAAACTTGATCATTCATGCCAATTATTCAAGAATTCATGTTCTTAATCATGCTATAATCCGATATATGATCACATAATCACACTTTGATCACCAACAATTCATTTAGCACCTAATTCCCAAACCCTAGCTAAATCAAATATGATCAAGAATCAATACTTCATGCAATACCAACCTTGAAATGAAAGAAATGGAGAAAATGGATGAAAATGATGATCAAGCTTCGATTCTTGAAATATTTCTTCAAATTCTTGATGCAAGGATTGAAACTCTCCTCTTTCTTTCTTGTGGAATGGTTCGGTGAGGGAAAGTAAGCAACCGGTAGATTTTTGGGATAAAAATGATCAAGAAAGCTCATGGAATGTTTATACCGTGATTCATCATCCTTGAAATTGATGAAATGTATAAATTGCACCTTAGTCCCTCAAATAATTAAGTCATGCAACTAAGGATGAAAAACTTTGGGAATGATCAATTGAGTCCTTGAAACTGTTATGCAATTTGGTCCCTAAATTTAAAGAATGAACATATAGGGGCAAGTTTGTCAATTAAATCATATTCGGTAATTATTTCATGAAATAAATATTTTCGAGTCATGAAATAAATTCTCAATTTGACATAAATTTATAAAATTGCATGAAAGTATTATAAAATATAACTTATGAAATTATTTTAAACGTAAAATATTACTAAATAAAAATCGGGGCATTACAACTCTTCCCCCCTTAAAAGGACCTAGTCCCCAGGTCCAATGTCAAGTTTCAATTGATGCACAAGCTATAAGAGAACCCCGTCTCTTGAACAAGGGATGAAAGAACCCCGTCTTTCACCAAGAAATGAGAAAACCCCGTTTCTCAACCAGAAGTGAGAGAGCCCCGTCTCTCAACAAGAGAGGAGAGAGAGCCCCGTCTCTCAACATGCACGAAAATAATCCAAGGAACAAATTGCGAAAATAATGGCATGAACGTGACATAGACAAATAGAATCATATTAATTTCATAATATCATATAGACAAATAAAAATCATTTTAATCACATACTTATCACTCATGATTAACTAACTTGCAACAAATAAGAAATTAAATACAATAACAATAAGGTTCGTGATGCAGGTGATATGCATGATTAAATGTACCGTTCACCGTTGGTGGTGTCATGCATATAATTAATACCTTCTTCTACCCTAACCGGATTCTCATTTTCATTTTGCATTTTCCTCACAAGAACATCTTCCCGGGCTCGAATAAGCAGTCTTCTACTCCCGGTAGTTTTTCCTTGTAACTTTGAACAATTGTCTATTTGGTGCTCATCACTCCCACAGTAGAGGCACAACCCCAACCGTCTCCTACAACCATCATAAGTGTGGTTATCCCGTCCACAATAATCACAAAGGAGTTTCCCGGATGATGTTATTGAAGCTGGGATACGTGGGGCTCCTGAACTCGATCCAAGTGATTGTTTCTTTTTCTTGCGAGATCTTCCTTGAGGTATCGGAGTAGGACAAGAGATAGGCCGCTTTCCTTTGTTAAGAGGTTGTCCTGATTTTGAACTTAAGGTCTACCCGGGTTGAGGATTAGACTTTCTTGCCTCAAAAGAGGTGATGTCTCGTACTTTCTCTTGGGAGCCACGTGGCGTTAGTTCCCACATTCTTTTGATTTTCTTGAGTTGTGACCCGGTGGGGTCCTTATTTCCTTCAAAGGATCTTGAACATGGTTGGTTCTGAACTTCCCTAAATGCTATCGAAATTTGGCCCAGCTATGATGATAAGACTTGTGGCCCTGAGGAAACATACTCTTTTATCCTCTGATCCACTAAGCAAACCAAGGACTCGAAAAATTCCTGAGGTGGAGCCGGAGGGGGTAAATGCGGAGAAACCCTAGGCACATGTTCCTGAGGAGGGTGACCTTGAGACATCCTGTAATCAAGACACTGGATATGCATGTTGAATTAATATGCCAATGCACCTGTCACACTTAGAAGTAATAATTCAGCACGTTGGAACAATTAAGCTCAATCGGGGAAATCACATATCTGTAAAGAAATTTAAAATTAAAGTAGCGTATGATGCACGTGCTTATGGATGCATTGAACCTGTCACCGAAGTACTGGAAAATTTTATCTCGACATGTAACTCCTTGTTCGTTGAATTATAAACTTGTATTGAGCTGGTAATCATTTCTTGTTTTCCCACGGTCTTCTGTTCTTCAAATTTATCTAACATCCACTTGAACCTTCCCACGGCTCAGTATTATGATTTTTGAAACCCTGAAGCCGTCTGTGCTCACGGAATTAACATCTAGCTTACTCTTTAATAGTTACTCCCCGATTGTTGCCCGAATCCTCTTCGTGGTTGCCACTTTGATCCCAACTTCCTTGTTTACTCTTTAGGAGCTCCAATAGTTAACTGACTCCCTTTTCATTGTTTATACTTGATCGCCCGATATCCACCTAGCAACTCCTTGCCTTTCTTTATCGTTTCCATTTGTTGCTTCGCGTCCTTTAACATGCCCTCACAACACGACAATTCAGTTTGGATCTAGAAATACCCAACTAGGCAAAATCTTTAACATGATTGTCTTTCAATTCGATATCCACTGAAGTGCTGAGCTTCCTTTATCCTTTTCTTAATTGGAGTCCCGGACCACGCTATTTTCCCATTTCTTCTCTCACTTTATTTCCATGAAAGTTAAGCTTTGTTGCTTATTACCATAATTACCTCCTTGGTAAAATTTTCTTGCATAAGCTGATGTCACCGTATGATTCCGCAAACAAAACTCTCGAATTCCAATTCGGCTCCATTTATGGAATTAACTTCCGAACTCCTCTTGAACAATAATCTCCCGTTATTATCCTGATTCTTCAAATCGCCACCATGATTGAAATCCTTTAAATCTAATCTTTAGGAATTAAAGAATTCATAGGACTTGTCTTCTTACTTGTCTATGCCTTGAACATATAATTCCCTTTCCTTTGTTCCTCATCATTCTTTACCGTTTTCATTTGTTACTCCAAATTTCCCGATTCGCGCTCTCACATGGCAATCCAAATTAAATCTGGAAAATAAACTCATTCCCCCTGATAATAAAACTTTTCACATCCTAGATCCTAGCTTCCCATAACAGACTGTTTGATTCTTCTAACTCAATCAGAATTATTGAAATCGTTTCCTTTCTTGACTTAAATCTTGTTTCCAACTAACTGAATTCCTTTCTTGGCTATTCTTTCGATCCTTGAATAATTAGTTCCCTCAATTTTTCTACCACGTCCTCGAATGGACTAAACTTCCTTGTCAGCCTAATGTACCTTATTTAGTAACCGAAATTCACTTAGTTGATTCTCTCACTCCAGATTTCATTATGTGGAATCATAACCCGGTGAACTTGTCTTTGGACCTTTTCCATACTTGATCCTTGGTCAAAGTTCCTGGATAGCACTCCCTGTGGATTGATGATCCGAGTTGGTAATTCTCAAATTTAAGTGCTTTTACTTGTTGCTCCATATCTTCCAATTCAACCACATCATTCGACAATCTTTAAAATCCTTTCCCGAATGTAGAATCCCGAACATATTGATTTTCCATAACTGGTTATCTGCTCTTTCTGGCCGTCGAGTTAGGAATTTAAATCCACTTGATCTGAACCCAAAAGTAATTCCCAAACTTGTATTTCGATAGGAGATACTTAACTGACTTTCCTTCCACACCCTGATTTTGGCCTCAACTTACACACCCTTCTCAAATCCCATCGTAGTCCAAAATTGCCGAGCAATTGGCCGTGGTTTAATATTATTTCCACAACCTGTAACTCACAACCTTCTTTGAAATAAATGCATGTGGGTAAGGCGTGTTCATGTCACATAAGAATCACATAATTAATGCTTACGACAAAATTTTAATATAAATGCCGCAGGTAATTCATCAATGTTTAAAATAAAACACATTAAGCACATAGTTTCAAATAAGTCAAGATCAGTTAATTAACAATAACTAGCAGAAATCAATGCAAAGTAAAGGTTATCAAGTAGTCTAATTAATTCAGAGAATTCATATAGATTCAAATAATATGCAAGACTCTCAAATCACCAATTAATTCCTATGCCGTTCGACCTAGACTTGATACGACAGGACACTAGAACCTCGGTTTTGCAACCGGGCTCTGATACCACCTTAGATGTAGCACCCCTATCCGTAGAGATACCACACCCCCGCACTATAGGCCGATCCACATACGAAATGGACAATCCGTACATGAACTAACCTATAGCGAACGGGTGACAATTAAAAGAAAAGACGGGCTAGGCGGGGCAAAACCCCAAAGCAATACAGAACCAAGATATAACAGTTAAAAAGCGGAAGCATTATTTCATAAATACATATAGGTACCATATTTATCGGATAGATACTTATAGATACCAAACTAACCATCAATACATTATCATCTCTTACTAACCTATACATGATCGAGTATTCAGAATGTGATAATAACGGACATAACATGAGAAGTAGCAAAATATGTACATGATGGTACACTGCTAGACTCGTGACAATGCAAGACTGGACCAGACTCCCGCCTAGCACAACCGGCTCTCAAGTACCTGAAAAGTGAAGTATCAGTCTACCGAAGACTGAGTGAGGGCATAAATATATATTCGCGCAATAACATGCAAATTATATTCTCGGGTAAGGTTTTATAATTCAAAGTAATATAAGTTCATAATAACATAAAACTCGCCCGAGAATACAATCACCAATATTAAATACTTGTTTATTTTCATGCAATCAATACATGGCCCTGGCGAGTGAGGGCGGTCTCCAACCTTACTCCAAATGTACATGAACATGCTTGCTTGTTTAATAGTCAATGGGTGATCATGCAATTTACTTATCGTGCAATCGTGCGATAGTGTAATCATATAACACGTTCATGAAATGGAAATCATGCAATAACCCGAGGCGCATCCGTGGTGCCGGACTCGTCCCCAGTCTCCTTCTTCCTCCGGTTTGATGATGGGATTGCAAGGCCCCAACATCCAATCTCGTTGAGCAGAGGGTACATGAATCCCTAAGCCCGGAGCTCCTTCCTCCACTAACCTCCTAGTGGATTCAGGGGTGACCCCAAACATGGTGAGGATAGCGCCAGAGTTACCCGTCAGCCCTTGCTTTCCCGGTTGGCTCTAGTCACTACCCTCAGGCCCAAACGTAACCGTCATGCTACTCGCCTAAACATGCACGAATCAAATACATGGCTTGCTTGCTTGCTTGAACATGACTTGAAATGATCAATGATTTATAGAAAGTATGCTATAAATACCTTTTTGGCCGAAATATCACATAAGGGGATATACGGGTTCTAGATAATTAATAACTAAACCTCACCTTTACCGACACAAGACAAGTAGGGACGACCTACGGGGCTTGCTCCTCATCCCTACGAAGCTGGTCTGTGCAAAATAGACGTGTACACGTGAGACTTGACTCTAAAATGGACCAAATACGACGAACGGCGCAAATACAACGAGATGACGAGGAAAATGCAATGTGGCATGATAACATGTTGTTTCCGCACATATTGGATCATATAATAGCAAATCGGGGTCAAAGAAGTCGTCGGATCGAGGGGTTAAAAATGTAATTTTATGCAGAATATTTTGTTCTACAATTCAGGTGGGAACGGCCGTTCCGGACCCCTTTGTAAAATGGGAACGGTCGTTCCCGTAGTCCCCAAAAGCGCGCCAACGATTTCCAGTTTTTAAAATGCGCTGAAACTGGGAACGGCCCTTTCGGCACAAGGCCAAAATGGGAACGGCCATTCCCATGCTCGGCCGCCTAATTCATTTGAAAAGGTGGGAACGCCCGTTCCCACAATGCCTTGAGGCTGGGAACGATCGTTCCCAGCTTCTGAAACTGGAAGAACAGAGGAAACAGAGCATGGCTACGGGAATGATCAACAAAGCAACCACAAATCTATTTTCAATCAACCAAGTCATGATTTTCTGGAAATATGAGGCATATATACTCAAAAGATGATAATACAACACTTAAACACTTAAACTAAGGGAAATCATCAAATAATCAAAGTTTCATGATCATGATCAAACTTGATCATTCATGCCAATTATTCAAGAATTCATGTTCTTAATCATGCCATAATCCGATATATGATCACATAATCACACTTTGATCACCAACAATTCATTTAGCACCTAATTCCCAAACCCTAGCTAAATCAAATATGATCAAGAATCAATACTTCATGCAATACCAACCTTAAAATGAAAGAAATGGAGAAAATGGATGAAAATGGTGATCAAGCTTCGATTCTTGAAATATTTCTTCAAATTCTTGATGCAAGGATTGAAACTCTCCTTTTTCTTTCTTATGGAATGGTTCGGTGAGGGAAAGGAAGCAATCGGTAGATTTTTGGGATAAAAATGATCAAGGAAGCTCATGGAATGTTTATACCGTGATTCATCATCCTTGAAATTGATGAAATGTATAAATTACACTTTAGTCCCTCAAATAATTAAGTCATGTAACTAAGGATGAGAAACTTTGGGAATGATCAATTGAGTCCTTGAAACTGTTATGCAATTTGGTCCCTAAATTTAAAGAATGAACATATAGGGGCAAGTTTGACAATTAAATCATATTCGGTAATTATTTCACGAAATAAATATTTTTGAGTCATGAAATAAATTCTCAATTTGACATAAATTTATAAAATTGCATGAAAGTATTATATAATATAACTTATGAAATTATTTTAAACGTAAAATATTACTGAATAAAAATCGGGGCGTTACAGTTTCGGCATGGAGGGGAGAAGGGGGAGGTCCATCCATGGCTTGGGCATGAATATGATCAAGTAATAAAACAAAGAGAGCAAGGAAAACTCAGCAACTCAAGCCAAACATCAAGCAATCAACCGGCAAAGGCATGGAGATCAATTTTCAGCACAAAAGCTTCAAAATTCAAGAATTCATCAATGGTGGAGCTCCAAATTCGGTACACACATGAAATACAAGGTAAGGAATAGATCAAGCATACAACAAGGGTCACATAGCACTTCACGGATCAAGAATTGGATAAAAAACGAGCAAGATATCACCAAAACAAAACAAACCCGCTACTATTCATTCACCCTACCAAATCAGCCACAAGTCTCCATGAATGCAAGGAAAAGAGGTCTCAAATGAAAGGGGCGAAGATGTACATCAAGAATATGTGCTTACCTCTTCGATTTGATGAAGAATGAAGGTCGAACGAGCTCAAAATCCGACTTGGGTGAATAGTGATGGGAATCCTTTCTCTCTTCTTCTTTCCCCTACTCTCTCGGCCCTGGAGCTGCTGAAAATGAGGGAAACGAGCAAGTGGGAGGGTAGGTGGTGAGTTAGGAAGAAATAGGTTCAAGAACCGGGTGAAATGGAGTTAAAACGAATAAATTACGGGCAAAACGGTAAAGGGTGGTAAATCTGCGCGAGAATCACGTTTCGGGCGAAATTCGGAGGATCAAACGGGCTTAGAAAAATACAAGGCTAGGATCCTTAGCTCCTAATTTTCATTACGAGTCCGGCGTCACTTCCGAAATTCGTATCCGAAATCCCGAGCTCAAGATATAATTTGCAGAACACAGGGCGCGCTAAAACTAGTTAGGCCCTCATGTCCCTAACAAACAAAATATGGTGCGTTACCATATCAAACAAGCCCGAAAAACTAAAACGAGCACGTAAATGAATTCTTAACACGTATAATTCATGCATATCAAATTTTCACAAAATTTCGAAACGAGTTGAAACTCAAACAAATTAAAAACAAGTTTAAAAACTTAAAAACGTTTAAATATTCAATTTTCACAAATATATAAATTAATTCAAATAAATTCAAATAATCACATAATCATTAACATAACAAGTATTTGCATAATTAAATTAATTTAAATGAGCAATATAAGAATCTAGAAATGGTGTACCTGTACGGGCGAGCGAGCGGGATGTTACAAAATCCCCTCCTTCAAAAGGACCTGTCCTCAGGTCCTACCGCAAGATCTTGAACGACTCCGAGTTGACCTCAACTCCACACTTCCGCTGCGCTACTCTGATCCAAGAAAGCCGTAGACAATCCTCGGGACATTACTTCTCATATCCCGGTAACTCGGTGATACCTATCAAATCCGAGTGAATACCATTGGCTTTAGCAAACTTCGGTTTGCTCCCACTTCCAATTAAAATTCGAAAGTAGTTGGGGAAAATCCTTCCGGTTCTTGATGCTCGGTCTTACACCAATGACACGTTGACATTGTTAAACAAAGTCCACTATATCTTCTCTTGTGCCAAAACACTTTTACTGGTTCTTCATGTCCTCGCACCATGAGTGGGGTTTGTCTCGTGAACAAGCACTTGTAGTGACATAGGCTTCAACTCTCCGTTAGCAACGTACAACCAAAGTCTTCCTTAGTACCTCGATTGTAACGGAGGAGTTTTTGAGTACCCTCGGTTAAGCAAAGCTACTACCGAAGACAACTCTCTTCAAAGCCTTACCCACTCAAACCGTGCCTCTTCTCCATCCTTCATGTCACGAGATGGCCTCATAAAGAAAGACGAACCTCTTGTTGAATCCCGATAACACTAGAGCCTTAAACTCTCTGAGGTAATTCTTGGTTCTTCTACCGGAATGCGTAGCCGACAATACCCTTGTAACGCCCCGAATTTTATTTATTAATATCTTCTGTTTTAAAATAATTTTATAAATTATATTTTAAAATACTTTCATGAAAATTTTATGAATTTATATCAAATTGAGAATTTCCTTCATAACTTGAAAATATTCATTTCGTAAAATATTTACCGGGTATGAGTTAATTACCAAATTGTCCCTAGATAGATATTTCTTTAAACTTGGGGACTAAATTGCATGGGTTTCAAGGACCTAATTGACCGTATTTCAAAACCTTATATCCTTAATTGCATAACTTGAACTTTTAGAGGATTAATTGGCAAAATTGATCATTTCACACAAATAAAAAATGGTGAATCACGTTATATGGTTCCATGAGTTTCCTTGCTCATTTTATCCCAAAAATCATCGATCAAATTGCTTCCTTGGTTCACCGAACCATTCCATAAGCAAGAAGGAAGAGATTTCATCATATTCATCCAAGATTTTCAAGAAAATTCCCAAGCTTTGGGGCATAGTCATCATCATCATCCATCGCCTTCATTTCTTTTATTTCAAGATGGGATTATGGTTGAATTCATGATTCTTAATCAAATATGTGGTAGCTAGGGTTTGGGAATTATAGCATCCTTGGATTTGTTGTTGTTTGAGGCATGATTACCTGATTTTATCATGCTTTATTTCATGAATTCTTGCAAAATATGGAAAAATATGTTGAATTCATTTATGAACTTGGAAGTGGCAACCTTGGATGATCAAGCATGGTTGATAAGTTCCTTTGTATTTTATGATATCATGAGTTTATATGCATCTTATTTCCAGAAAATCATAGCTTTGTTGTTTGGGAATGGAATTTGTGGCTTGCTTTGTTGTTTCCCGTAGCCATGCTCTGTTTTGTTCTGTTTCTTTCCAGTTGCAGAACTGGGAACGACCGTTCCCAACCTCAAGGCATTATGGGAACGGGCGTTCCCACCTTTTCAAATGATTATAGGCGGCCGAGCATGGGAACGGTCGTTCCCAATTTGGCCTTAGTGCCGGAACGACCGTTCCCAGCTAAAGGCGCCCTTTGTATTTAAAATCGTTGCGGCGTCTTTGGGGTTACGGGAACGACCGTTCCCATTTACAAAGGGAAGCTGGAACGGCCGTTCCCACCTGACATGCAGAACAAAATATTCTGCATAAAATTACAATTTTAGCCCCTCGATCCGACGACTTCTTTGACCCCGAAGTGCAATTATATGATCCAATATATAGTGAAACAACATGTTTTCATGCCACGTTGTTTATTGCATGTCATCCCGTTGCATTTCCGCCGTTCGTCATATTTGGTCCATTTTAGGTCATGTCTCACGTGTACACGTCATGTTTGCACAGATCATCTTCTCGTGACGTGGAGCAGGGGCCGTAGGCCGTGTCTTGGCTTGCATTTTGCCGGTAAAGGTGAGGTTTAGTTATTAGTTATTTAGAACCCTATAACCCTTATATGGATTTCGGCCAAATTACACATGCGTATATCTTTATAATCGTTTTCCAACAACAAGGGATTTAATAATTACTCGTGTATCATATTACAAATCGTGTTTCCTGAAACTAATCATGCTCATGACAAGAAAATCGTGTATCGTGTTTATAATCAAGCCATGAATCGTGTCATCGTGTTACCGTGATTGTGTTTGGCGAATGGTCGTGTACCGTGTATAGTGTTATAAGCCCGAGGGTGAGTGTTTGAGCCAACCGGGAAAGCATAGGGCTAACGGGTAACTCACACACCTCTCTCAAACCGTGGGGATGCCTCCTGAATCCACCAGGAGGTTTGGTGGAGGAAGGAGTCCCGTACGTGGGAGTCATGTTCCCGACGTGCAATGTGATATCGTGGGTGGTTCGGGTCTTGCAAACCCACCACCATTGGAGAAAGGAGGATTTCGTGTTATTGATCGTGTGCACTTTAAGGACTTGCATGATAACTTAATTAAATGAAAGTGCAACCCTTGTTCACTGTCGAGGTTGGTTGGAGATCGTGCACGCCCTTCACCAGGGCCACTGATTGTTATAATAACCGTGATTATCATGTTAAACCTGATAGTTGTAATCTCGGGCGAGTTATTGATATTCTTGCACTTATATTGTTGATGTTATTATTTGGTTACAAAACCTTACCCGAGATTATAACTCGCATGCTACTTGTGTTTATATATATATTGCCCTCACTCGGTCTTCACAGACTGACGCCTCCACCTTTCTGGTTTTGTTCGTGGCGTGCTAGGCGGGAGTCGGGTCGTGTCTTTCTGTCCAGCTGAGTCTAGCATAGCTTTTCTTCTCATGTATTAACAGTTCAGAATATCATGTTGATAGTTCTAAGGACATATATGTGAACGTTACTTGGAAGATGATAATGTATTGATATGATGATATAATATTCTTATGCTTCCACTTTATATTATTACATGTATAAGTTATCCCGCCTAGCCGGTCGTGTATTGCATTGTCACCCGTTCGCTATAGGTTGGTTCATGTACGGATCACCCATTTCGTATGTGGATTGACCTATAGTGCGGGGGTGTGGCACCTCCACGTGTAAGGGGTGTTACATCTAAGGTGGTATCAGAGCCCGGTTGCAAAATCGAGGTTCTCCCGTCGTGTCGTGTCACGTCTAGGTCGAAATGCATAGGATTAATTGATACTTGGTGAGTCTTACATTTTATTTGGGGCTACTTGGACTTACCTGAAATTACTTGAATTAGCTAAATTACTCAATAAGTTGTGCCTTGTATTGATTTCTGCTATTAATTGCTAATTAGTTGATCATGAATTATGTAATTATGTGTCATACTTGTATTCTATGATCTTAAATATGTTCATTATCATTTCCTAATCCAACATGCATATCTAGTGTATTAATTACAGGATGCCTTGACATAGGAGACATCATCATGATTATTCTCCTCGTGCTCCTTCACCCCCTCCTGCTCAGCCACAAGATTTTATGAATGCGGTGGTCAGGTTAATTGATCAGAGACTTCAAGAACGGGTTCCTCCAGCACCACCTGCACCAATAGCTCCACAGGAAAACCCTATCTCTGCTATACTACGGGAATTTCAGAATCAGCAACCTCCCAAGTTTTATAGGGGCAATGACATCCAGGTAGAGATGTGGTTAAAGGAAATAGAAAGGATTTGGCAGCTTATTCCGTGTGATACTCAGGAAAAAGGTCGTTGCACTCTCACCTTGATTCAGGACGAGGCCTACTCATGGTGGGAAAGTACCCTGATTGTATTAGAGGCTGCCGGGGAAGCTATTACTTGCGAAGTATTTGTTCTGGAATTCAAAAATAAGTTCATTCCACCAGCTTCCCGCACTCGTAGGTTGAGGGAGTTCACTGAGTTAAAACAAGAAGGGAGATCAGTTGGTGAGTACATTGCAGAGTTTGAAAGATTGTCTCGTTACGCTCCCAACATAACAAACGACGACTTTCACAAGGCGACACAATTCGTGCGGGGACTTAGGCCAGATATCCAGGATGCCTTGAAAGCTGCCAACATGAGCACCTGGGCCAAGGCTACCACTAAAGCATTGAAAGTCAAATATTCGGACAATGCAAGAACGTCTATTCCTCGCTTTGAACCGGAGCCAGCTTCGGGATCAGGACAGGATTCCAACACAATGAAAAGGTTCAATGCTGCTTCAATTTTACTTTCCCAGGGAAGGGCCAAAAGGAAAAAGTCCCAGATCGACAAATCAACTTCAGAGAAGGTATCTGTTACATTGCCATCACGATCAGGGAAACCACTTTGCACTTATTGTGGATGGGATACACATACCTATGATGGATGTAGAAAGCGATTGCGGTTATGTTTCCGTTGTGGAAGTTCCAAACATCAAATTGATATGTGTCCAAAACGGAAAGAGCGGTCCACTAGGGGTCAGAGCTCACTTAACAGGCAAGAATCATGGTGAACGGTACCTTCAAACATGCATATCACGAGCATCATGAATTTTATTATCAATAAAATTGTTGCTAGCAACAATGTGCTTCGGTGTAAAAGATAAATAGATGTGATTGGCGTGACTACTTGCCTCTTTTGTGATAAATGGTTCCATCATTGTTTTGGATTATTACTTGGTGTATATTCGAGAGATGGGGTTCTCTCCTAACTTGTTTGAGAGGCGGGGCACTCTCATCCTTAACGAGAAACGGGGTTTTCTCACTTCTTGTTGGAAGACGGGGTTCTTTCATTCTTGTTCAAGAGACGGGGTCTCTTATGGCTTGTGCATCATTTTAAAACTTGACAGTGGACCTGGGGACCAGGTCCTTTTAAGGGGGGGAGAGTTGTAACGCCCCGAATTTTATTTATTAATATCTTATGTTTTAAAATAATTTTATAAATTATATTTTAAAATACTTTCATGAAAATTTTATGAATTTATATCAAATTGAGAATTTCCTTCATGACTTGAAAATATTCATTTCGTAAAATATTTACCGGGTATGAGTTAATTACCAAATTGTTCCTAGATAGATATTTCTTTAAACTTGGGGACTAAATTGCATGGGTTTCAAGGACCTAATTGACCGTATTTCAAAACCTTATATCCTTAATTGCATAACTTGAACTCTTAGAGGATTAATTGGCAAAATTGATCACTTCACACAAATCAAAAATGGTGAATCACGTTATATGGTTCCATGAGTTTCCTTGCTCATTTTATCCCAAAAATCATCGATCAAATTGCTTCCTTAGTTCACCGAACCATTCCATAAGCAAGAAGGAAGAGATTTCATCATATTCATCCAAGATTTTCAAGAATAAGCTTTGGGGCATAGTCATCATCATCATCCATCTCCTTCATTTCTTTTATTTCAAGGTGGGATTATAGTTGAATTCATGATTCTTAATCAAATATGTTGTAGCTAGGGTTTGGGAATTATAGCATCCTTGGATTTGTTGTTGTTTGAGGCATGATTACCTGATTTTATCATGCTTTATTTCATGAATTCTTGCAAAATATGGAAAAATATGTTGAATTCATTTATGAACTTGGAAGTGGCAACCTTGGATGATCAAGCATGGTTGATGAGTTCCTTTGTATTTTATGATATCATGAGTTTATATGCATCTTATTTCCAGAAAATCATAGCTTTGTTGTTTGGGAATGGAATTTGTGGCTTGCTTTGTTGTTTCCCGTAGCCATGCTCTGTTTTGTTCTGTTTCTTTCCAGTTGCAAAACTGGGAACGACCGTTCCCAGCCTCAAGGCATTATGGGAACGGGCGTTCCCACCTTTTCAAATTATTATAGGCGGCCGAGCATGGGAACGGCCGTTCCCAATTTGGCCTTAGTGCCGGAAGGGCCGTTCCCAGCTAAAGGCGCCCTTTGTATTTAAAATCGTTGTGGCGTCTTTGGGGTTACGGGAACGACCGTTCCCATTTACAAAGGGAAGCTGGAACGGCCGTTCCCACCTGACATGCAGAACAAAATATTCTGCATAAAATTACAATTTTAGCCCCTCGAGCCGACGACTTCTTTGACCCCGAAGTGCTATTATATGATCCAATATATAGTGAAACAACATGTTTTCATGCCACGTTGTTTATTGCATGTCGTCCCGTTGCATTTTCGCCGTTCATCATATTTGGTCCATTTTAGGTCATGTCTCACGTGTACACGTCATGTTTGCACAGATCATCTTCTCGTGATGTGGAGCAGGGGTCGTAGGCCGTGTCTTAGCTTGCATTTTGCCGGTAATGGTGAGGTTTAGTTATTAATTATTTAGAACCCTATAACCCTTATATGGATTTCGGCCAAATTTCACATGCGTATATCTTTATAATCGTTTTCCAACAACAAGGGATTTAATAATTACTCGTGTATCATATTACAAATCGTGTTTCCTGAAACTAATCATGCTCATGACAAGCAAATCGTGTATCGTGTTTATAATCAAGCCATGAATCGTGTCATCGTGTTACCGTGATTGTGTTTGGCGAATGGTCCTGTACCGTGTATAGTGTTATAAGCCCGAGGGTGAGTGTTTGAGCCAACCGGGAAAGCATAGGGCTGACGGGTAACTCACACACCTCTCTCAAACCGTGGGGATGCCCCCTGAATCCACCAGGAGGTTTGGTGGAGGAAGGAGTCCCGTACGTGGGAGTCATGTTCCCGACGTGCAACGTGATATCGTGGGTGGTTCGGGTCTTGCAAACCCACCACCATTGGAGAAAGGAGGATTTCGTGTTATTGATCGTGTGCACTTTAAGGACTTGCATGATAACTTAATTAAATGAAAGTGCAACCCTTGTTCACTGTCGAGGTTGGTTGGAGATCGTGCACGCCCTTCACCAGGGCCACTGATTGTTATTATAACCGTGATTATCGTGTTAAACCTGATAGTTGTAATCTCGGGCGAGTTATTGATATTCTTGCACTTATATTGTTGATGTTATTATTTGGTTACAAAACCTTACCCGAGATTATAACTCGCATGCTACTTGTGTTTATATATATATTGCCCCTCACTCGGTCTTCACAGACTGACGCCTGCACCTTTCTAGTTTTGTTCGTGGCGTGCTAGGCGGGAGTCGGGTCGTGTCTTTCTGTCCAGCTGAGTCTAGAATAGCTTTTCTTCTCATGTATTAACAGTTCAGAATATCATGTTGATAGTTCTAAGGACATATATGTGAACGTTACTTGGAAGATGATAATGTATTGATATGATGATATAATATTCTTATGCTTCCGCTTTATATTATTACATGTATAAGTTATCCCGCCTAGCCGGTCGTGTATTGCATTGTCACCCGTTCGCTATAGGTTGGTTCATGTACGGATCTCCCATTTCGTATGTGGATTGACCTATAGTGCGGGGGTGTGGCACCTTCACGTGTAAGGGGTGTTACAACCCTTGTTGAAAACACCCCTGGAGCCACCCACGAACCCTGAAGAAGAACGAACCACCAACTTCTCAAAACAAACAAAAGGGTATTCTCCTTCCACGGTTAACCCGTGTAGCTCACGATAGTTCGAATTCATCTTAATGTCCCATCTGCTTCTTAGATAGGGTTAAAGTACTCCACAAAGAAGCACCCGAATTGATGAAACTATCTTCTAAGAGCCTATCGACTACGTCTTGAACTCCGACAACCACGCTAGAGTCGTCCGGTAGGGAATCTTCGACCAAGGTCGACTTCCGGGATAAAGATCACGAAACCTCAATATCCCTATCGAGCGGTAACAAATTCCAACCTTGAAGGACATCAAGCGAGTCTTACTTTGATCCCTGTCTCTCCAAGCTTGGCCCGACCCTTCGGTCACCCTAAGGCAGGTCACAAAGCTTGTAGCACCGTCCCGGAATAACCAACCACTTCTACGAAGGATATAAACGGGTTAGCCTTCCATCTAACACCCGTAGATATCGTTGAGCCCCGATCGGACCTCCTAAAAGCAACCACCAACGCATACGGTAACACCGTTACCTTGGCACGAACTAAGCACCTTCAAGAACAACCACTGGACAGGAACAACCACCGGGCGAGAACAACCACCAAAAGAGAACAACTACCGAAAGAGCTCGGCCCTCGTAACTCACCAAACACTCGACAGTCTCCTCACCAAACTCTCTCTAAAGAGAGAGTCAACACAAAAGAGAAAAGAAGAAGGGATCCACAAACAAGCAAGCAACAACAAAGACATACAAGCACCGAGAAACATCAAGAAAAGGAAAGCAACACAATTTGAAATAAAATGCATGTATGTAGTGCCATGAATGCTTGATGTACCTTTCACCAGGGTGGTAGTGTCGAGCTTGGCCTCCCGTTTTTCCTCCTCAATTATATCAACTCGGATTGGACTTGGAATCTTGAAATAACTGCTCTTTGTAGTTCTTGGATTCTTAGTCTTCGAGCAACTTTTCACCATATGCCCCGGTTCTCCACACTTGTAACATTTCCTAAACTTCTTTCGGTAAACTTCTTCGGTATGGTTCGGGCCTTGACAATAAGAGCATTGAATTATCTTCAACGAAGAAAGTATCAAATCCATCTCTGGAGGTTGAAGCTTCTTCTTCTTCTTCTTGGTGTAGTCGACCTCTCAAAATCCTTGGGCTTTCTCTTGGAATATATGCTTCTTGCTTGAACTTGGACTCGATTCTTAATCATGTCCCACGTTAAGAGTGTGAGACTTTATCCCTTGCTTATCCAGTTCATCTGGAACCACTCCTCTAACCTCCTCGGACCATTCATGCACCGGCGAACTTTGGAAATCTTGTTAAATCTCGTCTCTATGTCTTTGTATATATCTCCGAACCTTAGGGAAATCTTTGTTAGCTTTCAAACTTTCTAGCTCCAGCACAAGATCGTCCAACATCTTCACTTCTTGCTCAAAATCTAGGAATCCTTGAAGTCTTCTAACCAATTCATTAAGAGAAAAGTACTTGGAGCAAAATCCTCGGATAAACCTCTCCCAATTGAGATCTTCCTCGATTCTCTTTAGAGTTGATCTCATTTCCTTGAACCATTTTGAAGCTTCACCTTGTGGTAAACAGGAAGTGTGCTTTACTTTCTCTTATGAGGTTCCCGTATAACTTTTTCCAAATCCACAACATCTTGAAGAGCCACTCTTTGGCTTCGATACTGTCGCCTCCAAATCACTTCGATGGATCAAAATCTGTAAACCTCTTAGAGGCCGAAGACACTCGTTTCTCTTGTCTCACTTTTGATGATGTATGTTGATATGAAGAAGTCATCCTGAAATAAGAAAAATGATTCCAAAATATCGATGCGTGCAGGGTTTAGTACATGTTCATATGAACGATTAACACAATTAAAATCAAATAAGTCATATAGAGATGAAAGTGAATGCAAACAATCACATAATCTTAAGCCGAACGACCTAGACAGACCCTACACGACGCTAGAGCTCTGGTTTTGCAACCCAGAGCTCTGATACCACTTTAGAGATGTAACACCCCGAAACGAAGGGCACCTCATCTCCCCACACTATAGCCCGATGCGAGTAACGAAATTGGATCTCCGCACCCGCACCAAGCTACAGTGAACGGAGACAATCAAAAACCCATGCTCTAGCTAGGCGGTCTAGACCCTCAAAACAGAGTGCGCAAAGAAACAAAAGCAAATGCGGAAGCTACCAAGATCGCAAAATACAAACATACTTGCCAAAACTTATGCCAATTATACAAGTTATGCCCATTCAAGGCCAAATGAATCATATAACAGAAGCTCAAATTCCGAATCATAAATCATACCAAGCTTATACATAGTACCAAACTTATACATATTTATACGTAGTACCAAAACTGAAAGTAAAGATGCAAGGATGCAAAGACTCTCCTATACAACCCGAACAACTCAAAGCAAAAGACACCGCCTAGCACGAACTGAAGACCTGCACCTGCAAACTCAAGAAGCAAAGGGGGAAAAAGAAACCACAAAGAGGGGTCAGTCCTAGAGACTGGTGAGGGGGCTAACACACGCACCCATACATAACTATAGAGCAAAGCATAACATAATCGAATTTTAGAATATTCACGAACCGGGCGTGGTTTTTGCAATCCAAATCATTTTAACACATGATAACATATATAGAAAAGGGCTTAGGGCCGAAGGCCAAAATCAACCAATTTTAAGGATTAGAAGTCCTCACCCGTTTCACGAATCTTAGACGGAAATAAATCCATAACGGAAACAAAGCTTATCCTAGTAACTCGGCGAGAACGAGTTCCAACTAATCTCCTTCAGAATGCAAAACTCAAAGCTTATCACGCGAAGATATAAAACAAACATAAACACGAACCTCCTTACTCCATGGGATGGAAGGGTGGCCACCCTTCGCATCCACGCTGATACGTCAGGGTCGTGAGTTTCATAACACTCACGCCCAAGGAATCCGTCCCCCACCTCCCTCCGAGTGGGTTTCGGGTTGATCCTATTAGTGGAGAAGTGTCCCGGACTTGCACCGGCGACCCCAATGGTCGTCCCGGGTTTCCCAACCACACAACTCCGGGGCCCAAACGAATGTCACGCTTACACTGATCACAAAAAGCTTATCTCGCCAAAACTGATCACAAGCACACGCCAACCCTTTTCAAAACAAAAGAACGAAAATATATCTTACTTACACATAAAAGTGTTTTTCAAACGTTTTATAACAGAAGGGTCAATTCCCACAAAATACATATCAAACACATATCTATATATACATATATATATATATATATACATGGGGGCTTAAAACACATTTAGGGTTGTAGGTCGTAATAACTAAAAGAAAGAAACCTCACCTCCGAGAAGCAACGGAAACAAAAGGAGCAAACGGGCGTTTAAAGACCAACTCTCCAACCAAGGAACGAACCTAAGAACAAAGAGACAACAAGAGACATACTTAAACTCAAAATGAACCAATTAGACGCTCGGCGAATGCATATGTATGCAAGTGATGCAAAAGAAGTAACAAGATATAGCACGTTAAGCGTTCAAGTTCATGCATGTACCCAAGAGTCGAATCATAAGAATGAGGCAAGAATTAAAGCATAACATGTCAAATATATTCATAGTATATCATATTGTAGCATATCAATTGTATTCGTAAGGTTAAAGTTCATATAAAGGGCAAAGTAGCACTTTAGGCATATAAGAGCATATGAGTTCAAAATTAAAAACGAGTATTCAAATCAAGCTATAAATTTAATACAATGCACATAACACATAATATATCAAGTTAAGATTACATACGAGGCATAGACGAAGCGAGAAGAAATAAAACACATAATGAAATCACACACGCACAATAAAAGTTCAACATGTGAAAAGGGTTTTAATTAAATTCATAATTAACAATACAAGACAAACACATATATATATTATAACATATTATAATTTTTTTATTTTAATTGCACTACACATATATTAGAATATGTAATATCACACATGCACTTACGTACTTATACACACACTCAAATATAAATGCATAAATGCTACATATATAGATATAAGTTCATCATATATATAAGATATATATATGTACACACACGTTACACAATGTAAACAAAGAAAATGCATGCATTTAAATTAAGCCTCAACACATCCCAACTAATGAGTACTCACATGCATCCATGCACACACAAAACAAATGAGATTAAAACCTTTTCACCATACCCAGCTGCTGCGGCAAAATTTCGAATTACAAAATCAATTTCAACCTCATGACATGGCCGTGTTGGTTTTCAGGCATAAGGTGACACGGCCGTGTCACATTTTATTTAAATCAGCAGCCCCAACTCGAGAGCTCAACACGGCCGTGTCAACTTTTCAAAGGAATCGGACACGGCCGTGTTGGCCCTTCGTTCGCGAAAATAAAACAGCAATAGCAGCGTTTCGGCATGGAGGGGAGCAGGGGGAGGTCCAGCCATGGCTTGGGTATGAATATGATAAAGTAATGCAACAAAGAGAGGAAAGAAAACGCAGCAACTCAAGCCAAACATCAAGCAATCAACCGGCAAAGGCAAGTAGATCAATTTTCAGCACAAAAGCTTCAAAACTCAAGAATTCATCAATGGTGGAGCTCCAAATTCGGCACACACATGAAATACAAGCTAAGGAATAGATCAAGCATACAACAAGGGTCACGTAGCACTCCACGGATCAAGAATTGGATCAAAAACGAGCAAGATATCACCAAAACAAAACAAACCCGCTACTATTCATTCACCCGACCAAATCAGCCACAAATCTCCATGAATGCAGATAAAAGAGGTCTCAAATGAAAGGGGAAAAGATGTACATCAAAAATATGTGCTTACCTCTTCGATTTGATGAAGAATGAAGGTTGAACGAGCTCAAAATTCGGCTTGGGTGAATAGTGACGGGAATCCTTTCTCTCTTCTTCTTTCCCCTACTCTCTCGGTCCTGGAGCTGCTGAAAATGAGGGAAAAGAGCAAGTGGGAGGGTAGTTGGGTGAGTTAGGAAGAAATAGGTTCAAGAATTGGGGTCAAACGGAGTTAAAACGAATAAATTACGGGCAAAACGGTAAAGAGTGGTAAATCTGCGCGAGAATCACGTTTCGGGTGAAATTCGGAGGATCAAACGGGCTTAGAAAAATACAATGCTAGGTTCCTTAGCTCCCAATCTTCATTACGAGTCCGGCGTCACTTCCGGAATTAAAATCCGAATTCCCGAGCTCAAGATATAATTTCCAGAACACCAGGCGCGCTAAAACTAATTAGGCCCTCATGTCCCTAACAAACAAAATATGGTGCGTTATCATATCAAACAAGTCCGAAAAACTAAAACGAGCACGTAAATGAATTCTTAACACGTATAATTCATGCATATCAAATTTTCACAAAATTTCAAAACGAGTTGAAACTCGAATGAATTAAAAACAAGTTTAAAAACTTAAAAACGTTTAAACATTCAATTTTTACAAATATATAAATTAATTCAAATAAATTCAAATAATCACATAATCATTAAGATAACACGTATTTGCATAATTAAATTAATTTAAATGCGCATATAAGAATCTCGAAGTGGCGTACCTGTACGGGCGAGCGAGCGGGATGTTACATATCCATTGGTTATACTTGGACTCTTTAACTTATAAACTGAACTTAACTCTCATACTTTCTCGATGTGGGATAGGGGTGTCACAATCACCCCTCCTTCAGAATCGCAACGTCCTCGTCGCGGCATGACATATAGCCCATGACCGACTCATCTGCGTTGGGACTCTAGAGGTGGCTCCTACGGGCTCAAGAGGTGGCTCCCAAACATGTAGCACTTTGCCCCATAGGATCAAGAGGTGGCTCCCTTGTGCGTAGCACTTTGCCCCGTATAGCACTTAGCTCCTGCAGCTGACGAGCGGCTCTGGTACCATTTGTCACGCCCCGGGTCCGAGGGCCCGTTGGACGCGAGTGCAAGTCTCCAAGCCCATCGAGTATAACCTGAAATTGGGCGTAAACCACTGCCCAAAAGGGATATCCATTGGTTATACTTGGACTCTTTAACTTATAAACTGAACTTAACTCTCATACTTTCTCGATGTGGGACAGGGGTATCACATTTCATAAAAAGAACAAAGAAAGTTCATACAAAGCGAATAAACGAAGCAAGAAGTCACACACGCACTTAGGAGAGCATTTAGAGGATATATTATCATGTATCACATATAAAAAGACCGAATTTACGTCATCAAATTATAATGAAGCATGTAGCAAATAATTCATGAAGTTAACAATGCATGCATATCAAGAGAAGACCAAGAAATTACCATGCAAAGCAAATAAATATTACATAGGTTCATGCATGGACGTTTAAGCACATAGGGAGCACGTAGGTCGTTTATTTCATGCAAGAGCATTGAATTTACGTAATAAATTCACAAATAATCACATAACACATAATACACAAGTTATTCATCCATAAAAGATAAGAAAGAAGCAAGAAAAACACGTAAAACACAACAAAACAACGAAAGAAGCAACAAAGGGGACAACAGTTCGAAACTGTCCCCAAAAGGGGTCACGAGCGCGACCCTAAAACAGCCCCAAGGTGGTAGCGGCCACGACCACCCCCTGCTCCAACAAACAAAGCAGAAAAACTCGAACTTGAGGAAAAACCGCGACCACCCCCTGCTCCAACAAACAAAGCAGAAAAACTCGAACTTGCGGCAAAAACAAGTCGGGGGCGCAACCCAAAACACACAAGTTTTGGTCGCGGGCGCGACCGCGGGCGACAACATAAAAAACTCAACCAAAACCTCACGAAAACCATCCTAACTGAAGCCAACATGAAAGGGAAACATTATGCAGCAAATATACATCATTTCCAAGCCTCAAATCATGCTAAAACCGAATCAAAATGCAAGGAAAGGGAGAAGGGGATTGAACATGCTCATAATCATATAAAACTCAAAATTCTTGAATCAAACCCCCATGAATCCTAATCTAGCATACAAATTCGGTTTATAAAATTGTTATAGGATGTATAGGTTCAATTATCATGCTTCACATTCAAGGAAAACATAAGAGAGCAAGCAAATTCATAAAATTTGGCCCTAACCCTTACTATTCATCATTTAATCCAAAGCATGCTCAAATGACCAAGAAATTCAGCAAATTGGACTTAAAAGAAAGAGGAAGATATGGATACTACAAATCCGGACTTACTTTGAAAATTGAGCCGAATCGGATGACAAACGAGCTTGGAAATCGAAAATGGAATAGTGCTTTCTTCTCTCTCCCTTAATCTCGGTTTTGGCAGCTGCTTTTCTTTCTATCTTGGGGGATGTACGAAATGGGGCTTAATTCAATGAAAGGTGAGAGTGTTAAGAGTAAGTGGGGCCAAGAATGGGTTCATTTGGTCAAATAATGAACAAGTTATTGCCAAAATGGTGAAATATGGCGAATTTGTCACACGAGGCTCATCCGGACGAAATACGGGGGTCCAACCGGGCTTAGAAAAATATAAGGTTGGGTTCCTTGGTTTTCTTTCTTCGTTTTGAGTCCAACGCTTCTTCCGAAATTCAAATCCGAATTCCCGAGCTCAAGTTATGCCTTTCGGAATACGAGGTGCGCTAAAGCTAGTTAGGCCCTCGAATCCCTAAAATCGTAAAATGGTCTGTGACCACCTCAAACGAGTTCAAAAATATATAATGGGCATATAAACAAGTTCTTAAAACATAAATTTCATACATATCACAAAATCGCATACTTAGGGGCAAATACGGGGGTCATACGGATCAAGAACGGGATCAAACGGGTCAAAACGTTTAAATACGTAACAAATAATGCAAATAAATATTCAAGTAAGCACATTAGTAATTAAATAAACATTTAAGGGCATAATTAAATAATTGAATGCACATGTAACACTCTCGATACGGCGTACCTGTACGGCAGGACGAGCGGGATGTTACACATGTAATTGGTACCTTCTACTCTCATGGTCGGATCCTCATTTGCATTTTGCACCTCTCTCTCTGGAGCATATGCACGAGCCCGAACCAGTGGCCTCTCACCCCCGGTAGGCTTCCCTCGTTGCTTTGGGCATGTGTCTACTTGGTTCTCATCACTTCCACATCGCAAGCTTAAGCCCAACCGCCTTCTACAATTGTCGTAAGTATGAGTGTCGCGTCCACAATACGTGCAAAGAGACTTCCCCGGAGGTGATGTTGAAGCCAAGGCATGTGGAACCTCCGAACCCGGTCCCAATGATCGAATCTTCTTCTTCTGAGATCCTTCTTGAGGTGACGGTGTATGATACGAAATGGACCTCATCCCATTGTTAGAGTTATGTCCTAATTCTGAACCTGAAGCATATCCGGGGTGAGGAATAGATCTTCTTGCACTAACTGAATCCTCAACCTTAAGAGCTTTTGAAGTGGCCTTCTTCGAAGTACTAGTGTTGATAACTTCAATTACTGTTTGAATATCCGGCCTCAGCCCTTGCACAAATTGCATAGCCTTATGCAAGTCATCACTTGCAATATTAGGTGCATACATGGACAACCTCTCAAACTCCGCTATATATTCTGAAACAGATTTTCTTCCTTGCTTAAGTTCGGTAAACTCCTTAAGTCTCATAGTATACGAAGATGGAGGAATGAACTTGTTTTTGAACACCCCTACAAAAACCTCCCAGGTGACTTCTTCCTCGGCGGCATCTAGAACAATTTTGGTGCTTTCCCACCAAGAGTAAGCCTCACCTTGAATTAAGGTAATAGTGCATCGGGCTTTCTCCGGTGAGTCACACGGAATAAGTTCCCAAATTCTTTCAACCTCCTTAAGCCATTTCTCTGCCTGAATATCATTTCCTTTGTAGAATTTTGAAGGTTGCTGATTTTGAAACTACCTGAGCACGGTAGAAATTTGTGTTGGTTGTGGTGGTGGTGCCGGTGGTGCTCGAGTAACAAAATCTCTTCTCCTCTGATCAAAAAGTCGAACTATAGAATTGAGAAAATCCTGAGGCTATGCCAGAGGGGGTGGTTGTGGAGGAACCCGACAAGAACGATCTCGGTGATGTCTCCTATGACCCGGGGAGTGCTCACGACGAGGGCGACCATGAGGCATCCTGTAATCAAGACACTAGGTATGCATGTTGGATTAGTGGATGCAAATGGATACAAGTAAGACCACAAGATGCAAATAAAGCACATAATTCAACTAATTCAAATAAGTTCAAGTAAGTCAATTAAATTCAAATAATATGCAAGACTCTTCAAATTATCAAATAATCCTATGTCGCACGACCTAGACTCACAAGACAAGGCGCTAGAACCACGGTTTTGCAATCGGGCTCTGATACCACCTTAGGATATATGCATCATTAATGTACAATTCAAACCTTTCAAAACCAAAACATAACATATATAAGTACTAAAAGCTATAACAATCTATATATGCATCATTAATGTACAAGAAAATGAGAAAGACAAGTGCTAGACCCAACATGAAAGACTCTACCCCGCCTAGGACGAACCCTGCAACCTGAAAATGTGAGGCGTCAGTCTATGAAAGACTGAGTGAGAGGTTTAAATAAATATAAGCGCAATTACCATGTAAGCTATAATCTCGGGTAAGTTTCCATAAAAGAAACAATATAAATTCAAATACCAAAGTAGTTCTCACCCGAGATTATAACTAACCAATTTACAATTCAATAAATTCCATTCAATCAATCAGTGGCCTGGCGAGTGAGGGCAATTCGCCAACTTTTCTCCGACTATGTACAATAATTCAGTTATTAGTTAATTTAGGTGACCACACAGACAATTACAGTACAAAAGTAGCAGTTTCAATAACCTTTTTTTCCCCCGGGTGATGTTGGGATTGCAAGGCCCCACCATCCAATCAGGGTGAGCGTAAGGTACATGAATCCCTATGCCCGGAACTCCTTTCCCCACTAATTTCCTAGTGGGTTCAGGGGTCATCTCAAAGTAGTGAGGATAGTGCAAGTGTTACCCGTCAGCTACTACTTTCGTATTTGAATTTATATTGTTTCTTTTATGAAAACATACCCGAAATTATAACTAACCAATTTACAATTCAATCAATTCCATTCAATCAATCAGTGGCCTGGCGAGTGAGGGCAAATCTCCAACCTTTCTCCGGCTATGTATAATAATTCAGTTATTAGTTAATTAGGTGACCACACAGACAATTACAATACAAAAGTAGCAGTTTCAATAACCCTTTTTCCTCCGGGTGATGGTGGGATTGCAAGGCCCCACCATCCAATCAGGGTGAGCGTAGGGTGCATGAATCCCTATGCCCGGAACACCTTTCCCCACTAATCTCCTAGTGGGTTCAGGGGTCATCCCAAAGTAGTGAGGATAGTGCAAGTGCTACCCGTCAGCCCTTGCTTTCCCGGTTCGCTCAATACACAACCCTCGGGCCTACAGTGAACAATACACCCGCCCAATCAATCAATCAATTCAGTACAGTTTATGAAATCCATTGAAATCAATAAGGTTTGGAAAACTATAGATATATAGATACATTTTGGCCGAAAGATCACATAGGGTTTTATGGGTTCTATATATCTAGCAGTTAAACCTCACCTTTATCGACAAAATACAGCAAGGATATGGCTATGGAGCTTGCTTGTAGCACCCCAGGCGATGGGGCACCACCCCCCCGCACTATGACCCGACACGTGTACGAGATGGAAAGTCCGCACACGCACCAAGCCACAACGAACGGGTGACAAACGAAAAACCAACCTAAGCTAGGCGGTACCTAAACCCTGTACAAGTGCAATTATGCAAAACCCGAATGCGGAAGCGATACAAAATACAAATTCTCAAAAACTTTAATCAGCAATCATAATTCATATATTTCAAACGTAACTCAACATCAACTAAACGGGGTTCAACTGCCCTAGAAACCTGTCCCGATCAAGCATATAATCAAAACGGGTTCATCTAAACCGAGCACCTGTCCTAACCTGTCCCGAAATTCATACATCCAAATCATAAGTACCAACCTGCATAATATATACATATCATATACATAGTTTCCTTCGCAAATCAAAACAAAGTACTTAACAAATCAAACAGACCGACACAGACTCGACAGACCCGACTCAAGCCGCCTAGCTCAAACCTGCAAGAACTGAAAAGTGGAAAAGAAGGGGGAGGGTCAATCTCTAGAAGACTGAGCGAGCAAGAGCGATAAATATATATAAAAACATGCACATGCAAGTCATAAATCCCGAGCAAAGTTTTGTTTAAAGTTAATTCCCAAGAGGGCAAGAGAATAACTAAGCAATGCTCGGACTTTACGACTAATCATATTAAATTCATTAAGTTCATAATTCATACATAAACATAAAGGCTCGGCGAGTGAGCGTGCATCATCTCCAACCAAACTCCGACCGTGAACGGCAAATATCATTAATACATAGAATACGTGATCATGTAATATATTATAATACATACAAGTCATATAACATAACATAAGACATAGTCGTTTGGGAAATCCGTGTTCCGGCCTTCCCGCACAGTGCATAACAATCATTACATACTCATACGGGTTAACAAGACCCTACGACCTCATACATAATGGCTAGAGGGGTTCATGAGGCCCCAAAATCCCGACTAGCGTTTCCTCGCCAAAACTCCTAACGAGGTCCGTTCCGTCGTAAAACATATTGTAACTAGCACATGGGATGACCGTCGGTCCATTCCTCCCCGGATAGCTACATGTACTAAGTCCCTGGGCCCGTGAACATATCATACATGCATAATCTCGCAAAAACATTTGATTCATAAGAGACATAACATATTTCATAATTTATTAGAAAAGGGTTTACTCGATCAAAGTTTACTCGATGACTCTACTTTAAAAGTAACATATATATATATATATATATATATATATATATATAAGGTTTTTGGCCAAAGCTTGTCACATAAGGTTGTAGGGTTTAATATGTAACTTGAACGAAAACACCCTCACCTGGTACCGAACGAAGCCAAACCCAAAGCAAATGGTCCACCCCGGAACCTGCACGACCACCAGTCACCACCCCGGGTGCGCCTGTACCAACTGAACACACAAAACCCAGTACAGAACTCAGACTCAGACTCAGACAACCATATAAAGATGCACGGCACAGGCTCAAGCACTCAAGAAATGCAATCACATAAGCAAAGTTCACATTCATACTAATTACTTGAAAAATAAAATATCACATAACTCAATATATTCATAAAACACATCAAGAGATATTCTTATGCACAATTAATTCAAACAAACAAAATGGAAAGGCAATGCATGCCACATTAATTCATATAAATTCATATATCAAATAACCACTTCATATTCGTACGAATAACTTATTTCTTAAGTGCAAAAGTTTCTAATTGAATCATATAAGTTTCATACAATTCATATATCGCATAATAGGTTTATTTTAAATTAAGTAGTTAAACCTAAATTACAAAGTCTCAAATTAAATCATCCAAGACATACTAATTCAATTATGGCTAAATCATAAATTGCATAACAAATTCTTATATCGTATAATAAATCCCAATTCAATTTAAGTGATTAGACTAATTAAAAAGCTTAAGGCTTAGGCATAATAATTTCTCTTAATCGAAATCATAATTAGCGTATTTGTTTATCAATTGACAAAGATTAATTGAAGTCATACAATTTATATGTTTAGTGAAATTACACATACACCCCTTCAAACTTAAACAAATAGCATGAATTCAACATATCGGGGTCCAATTTGCGAATCAAGATATTCATACATATCACATCTCACTTAATACATGATTTTATATCCGTTGGCATACATATTGATCGACAAATACAACAATACACAATTTATTGCAATTAAAACAATTATTTCCAAATATTCAAATTATACAAAATAAATCACAATAAATTAACCGGGCATCCGATTGACGAACGGAAAGTGGCGTTGAACTCACCACGACGAGAGGAACTTGCTATCCGAAGGGCGTCAGAACGCCGCCACCGGAACCAGCCGAACCGGCACGTACAGCCGTCGGACCACCACCTCCGGTGGTCGGAAAATTCCCCAGAAGGACAGAAACATGCGCCTCAGCCTGCTCGACAAAAGCCCTCAACCAATTTCAGAAAATACCAAACACGCCGGACTTCGTTGACGAAAAACCGAACTAAATCCCAACGATAAAAATTGAAATTAAACACAAACCGTAACACAAAACCCAAATCCGAACATACCGTTGGAAAGCCCGTATCGAGGCCTTCGAAAGCCCCTAACCAATTAGCCGGAAAAATCGCCAGAAAAGAGAGCCACCGGTTCACGGCCGGTCCACTACCGGTTTGCCGCCAACCACCGGTTCTGGAGTCGGGGCCAACGCCATCAGCTATAATTCATCATTCTAAGCAACTTCTGTGAATGAGCCACTACCAAAACCGGCCGAGAAAAGGTCCCAAACCACCGCCGAAAGTCCGCCGCTGCGCCACTTGCCGGTTCAGCCACCTCCGACCTTCGTTTGCTCAAACCGACCCCGGAATCGGACTAAGGAGGCCAACATAGGTCGGAAACCACCAAGGTCCGGCTGTGAATCACGCCGAAACGCGGCGGAACCACCGCGCTACAGTACCACCGCCGCCCGCCGTAACTTTCAGGCAGCGCGTGAGCCGCCGTCGCTGGCCGGATGGTTGCACCGCCAACACCGTCCACTGCGCCGGGATGCCTTCTAACAGGTGGGGTGGGCGTGTCTGAGAAAAGTCGCCGGTGACAGCCGCGAAGAGGCGGCGAAGTGGCAGGTGTCCGTTCCGCCGCCACTGCTTAGCCGTAGTGCCACTGTAGCACCCAGCACGTGGGGCACCACATCCCCCGCACTATGGCTCAACACAAGTAATGAAATCGTAAATCCGCACCCGTGTCAAACCATAGAGAAAGGGAGACAAACATAAAACCCTCCTAAGCTAGGCGGAACTTAGACCCTGCAATAACAACCAATCAACGAAATATAGTGCCTCGAAAAACTAAAACTCACACATACAAACCATAAGCAGACTTGGGCTCTCCAGGCCTCTTTTTAAAATAAAAAACACAGTCCAACAAAAAAATTCAATAGCAATTATACGAGATTCAACTCCAAGAACCTACAAGGTCAAATTATTTACAACATAAATACATGAGGTGAATACAGAGACGCTTCTAACTTAACTTGACCGACTCAAACTCAACATAACTCCGCCTAGCTCGGACTCCAAAGCCAAACCTGCACACTAAAGTGTTGGGGAGGGAGAGGGTCAGTCTCTAGAAGACTGAGTGAGCAGGAGCGATACGTATATATAAGAAACATGCACATGCAAGTCATAAATTCTGAGTAAAGTTTTTATTTAAAGTTAATTCCCAAATAGGGCAAGAGAATGACCAAGCAATACCCGGATTTTACGACTAATCATATTAATTCATTACAGTCATAAATCATACATATACATAAGGTTCGGCGAGTGAGCGTGCACAATCTCCAACCAAACTCCGACCGTGTACGATAAATATCATTAATATGTTGATTAGGTGTTCATGCGATATATCATAATACAGGCAGGCCATATATCATAAATCATATTCGTTTGGGCAATCCGTGTCCCGGCCTTCCCGCACGGTGCATAACAATCATAACATAACATAATCACAAATCATAAATCAAGTTCCAACCTTCTTCCTCAGGGTGATGGCCGGGTGATCGCCCCGAACCATCCATTCATTGACCAAAAGGGGTTACATGACTCCCCAGATGGCACTCAGCTCCCTTTCCCCGCCAATCTCCTGGCGAGGTCCGGTACTACCGTAGTTTGGTTGGGACTAGTATATGGGATCCCCGTCAGCCCTTGCTTCCTCGGTTAGCCACATATACTAAGTCCCGGGGCCCGTGTAATCATAAATCATAAATCATAAATGTGTCTCGCCAAAACATATCATAAGAACCATAACGTAGTCCATAATTCATTTGAAAAGGGTTTACTCGATTAATATTTACTTTAAAAGTAACATATATATAATTATAAGGTTTTGGCCAAAGCTTTTCACATAAGGGTTGTAGGGTTTAATATATAACTAGAACGAAAACACCCTCACCTGAACCATGACGATACAAGGATACGAGTACCAAGTGCCTGAACGATCAAGATCTCTCCACCCTGGAGATAAACTGTGCAAAAGACAATGTAACTCGTTCGTGAGACTCAAGACCCCAATGAACCATATATGACGCATGGCAATGCAATGAATATGATATGAAGGTATAAGTTAAGATATCCTGTCATAGAAACATTCTTGTGTACCATTAATGCCTTAAAGACATATAAACGTTCATTTCATTCATTTCAAGAATCATTTAAAGCCGTTCAAGTTCATAACCTTCACATTTAAATCAATTTGATCCATGACTTTGGAATACCGAACATAACACGCAGTGTAACATATATACAATTCAAGCAAGCTATCAAAAAGAAGTAAGATATCACTTAGGGTTCAAACATGAAGCATCGAAACACCTATATATCACTTAACTTCGTTCAAGATCATGTTCTTCATATCTCAAGCTAAATCAATCCAAGAATACCAATGAACAAGCATAACACGTCATATAACAAGTATACCTATCGTACAAGCCATAAAAGAAGAGATACATTAACAATTAGGGCACACATTGCAAGTAAGGATTTATGCATGTCCATATTTAGAGCAACAATGACACATTGAAACATATCACGGAAGATAGGTGACGAAAACTCATGAAATTACATAACACATAATATAACATATTATATGACATGTTAATGAAGTGATCAAACCAAGAACAATCAATTAAAGCCATGCAATTCACGTTCAAAATCTCAAAAATTCATGCAGAATTGGGCATGGTCGCGGCCGCGACCCATTTCTTCACAAAAATGGTAGCGGCCGCTACCTAATAAAATGACTGAATTTTCAGGCTTTTATGCATTTAACGTGAGCAAATGTGTACAGTGGTCGCGGGGGCGACCTGAAATGCAAAGGATTCAGGTCGCGGGCGCGACCTGAGTGAAAACAACGCAGCAACCACATGCATGTCGCGGCTGCGACCAGCCATAACCAGCAACCAAAATGCACAAAAAACAGGGGAAGCCATGCCACAACTTCATTAACATGATCAGCCAACAATTGAACCCAAATATGCAATGAAACAACTCCAAAGTAACACACCAACATGCTCCCAAACCATTGAAACATGAAGTGGAGAGTGTGAAGATCATTTCATGCTAAAGCTTGAATATCCATTAATGGTGGTTCATCAATGACTCAACCATCACCTAATACATCACCATAAAAGTAAAGAAGAGATCAAAACAATCATTCTCATGCTTAGAATCAATCTAAATCATCAAGGAATGAATGGAATCCAGAACATGGTGCCAAACCTAACTATTCATGTATCTCTTCATAACTCATAGCCTACAAGCTCAAATTTAGGGATGCATAGCTTAAAATGACACCTAATGAATGTATATTATCATCCTTAGCTTACCTTGTGAATTGGATGGAAGATGGAAGAGATTTGAGCTTGAATCTCCAAGGGATGGCATGGCTACGGGACTGGAACTGGAGCAGGGGATATTTGCTGATTTTGGCTTTGTTTCTGAGTGTGGTTCGGTGAGGGAGGGTTATGGGAGGATAGAGGGCTTAACTAGGGTTCCATAGCCTCAAACCATAGTTAATTTGGTCAACAATTGAATAAGTTATGATTTATTTGGTAAAAGGTGGCAGTTTTGTTCTTGTTTCGTTTTTCGGTTGAGTTTCGGTGGTTCAACTGAATTTGGGAAAATATAAGGTTAAGTTCATTAAACTCGAATTTTCGTTGCGAGTTCAGCGAAGTTGACGAAACTCGAATCCGAGTTTCCTAGCTCAAGATATCACATACGGAACCAAAGGTACGCTAATTGCTCGTTAGCCCCCGTTTTAGATTCCGAAATAAAAATAAATTCGAAACTAATGCAAATGAATCCGAAAACATGAAACGAGCATATATTCATTTTCATGACACATATAACTACAGCATGTTAGATTTTCCCAAGATTTTGGTATCAAATCATATAGAAACTAAACACGTTTATATCACTCATGTATCTAAAATCCCTAACATTCCATAAGTTATAACAACATAAAATTCACTTTTAAATAATCATAATAATTTGCACGGTATAATATCATTATTTCAAATTCATAATAATTAAATAATGAAAGGCACAGTTTAGGTGTCAATTTAAAACAAAGTGTACACATTTATTTAATTAACAGTCAAATGCATAGATTAATGCAATTTAATTTAAAATGCCTGTAGTTGATATCATTTAAATTAAAATGCACTAAATATATAGTACTAATAACATTAGGATTTAAATATATAAAACACGTATAAACAATTATTTCGCGTAATTTGGTAAACACATGCGTCATGCTATTCAACTGAAAACCTGGGGCGTTACAACCTCTCCCCCTTAAAAGAATCCGTCCTCGGATTCACTACTCGCCCAAACCAACAATGAGAGATTCCCCGTCTCTCGCAAACAACAAGGAGAGAGCCCCGTCTCTCGAGCAACAATGAGAGAACCCCGTCCCTCGCAAGCAAAGAGAGTACCCCGTCTCTCAAACAAAAATAAGAGAATCCCCGTCTCTTAGAAACAACGAGAGCACCCCGTCTCTCAAACAAAAATAAGAGAATCCCCGTCTCTTAGAAACAACGAAAGAACCCCGTCTCTCAAACAAAAATAAGTAAACAAGGAAGTCTCCAATACTCCCAAGCAACACACGCAAAACCAATATCTAGAATCACACAAGGACATGTAATAAACCTCAAATACAACATAACCCAGTACAACGAAAATAATCAATTAGTAAGGTACAGAATATCAAGAATCATTTAAATTAAATTGTAGGTATGCTTATGCCATGAATGTTTTATGTACCGTTCACCGTAGCTAAGAAATTTAAATTTGTAAGTTGTCCAGTGTGTGATCTGTTCCGGGGATAGGCTCATTGCTCAGCTTGTCTTTAACCTCTCCAGGGTACCCCGATGAAACCGTTGATGAATCCTTTAAGGATTATACTCTTAAATCCCTTCTGCCTAGTACTGCTTCCAGTCTTCACCATTTCCCTTAACCCTCATTCGACCAACCAACTCTTTTTAATTAACCGAATTTGACTTCCCGAATACCCTTAGACCATCCGTCTTGAAGTTAGGTCCATAGCTACTATCTTACCCATATCGGAGTTGAAAATACCCTCGAAGATAACTACTCCTGACGACCTTGATGATTCAATCCCTAACTTGAGGTATTCGTCATTAGGATCTACATTAACACGAATCCTTTTCTATCTTTCGTTCATGTTATCCATTCATTCTCCTTAACCCCTTTTTGGTTATATTCTGTATCTGGCCCCACATTTCTTGAATCGAAGATAGAATGTTCTTGATGAGTTTTGAAGTTTGATGTAAATCCTCCAATAATCATCTTTTCCGGTTTGGTTTCTTCTTAAATTTCCTTCCGAATTATCGTGGGACTAACCGAAGACTTGATAATATTGTCATTATTGAACCCCCTTTGTACTTTATTGGATTACTCTTGATCGCCATCATTCCATTATATGCTAACTTGATTCGACTCTCTCTCTTGTCAATTCTAACTTAGGGTTCACAGGAGCTCCCTTATAATTTTGTTATCCCAGATCCATATTTTACACATAAGAATATTCTGCAAACCATTTCCTTTATTCCTAGTGATAGACTTCAACCGGATTTAGTAACTTAACTCTCCTCTTAACCACTTAACCATTCAAGCCGTCTTATTTATTTCTGATCATCTCTAATAGGACTTCCAGGTCTTCCTTAATTTGCAATTTCGTTATTCCTACTAAAATATTTCTTCGAGCACCCTTTCAATAGTCCAATTTGTTCCTCGGTCGAGCTCTCCCCCTTAAATTTCTGTTGTCCCTTGTTGAACTCCATTGATTCTTCTTATGAATTACCGTTTCCAATAACCTATCCCTTACTTGAAATTCTTTGTTTCCCGAAGTCATCTTTATTGAATTCGAAAGTGGCTCGGTCAAGTAATACTTGATGGTTGAGGCGAAAGAACTTCCTATCAATTAAACACTCAATGCATGTCGGGTTAAAATGACGATGCATGTGTCAAGTTTACATCAAGCAATTATACAACACATTAGCGCAACGAAACCAATTAGAAATGCACGGATAACATAAGGTCAAAAGAATAAATAATTAATGCAAAATATGATGCACGTGCTATGAATGTTTTGGAATCTGTCACCAATGTGGTAAGCTATTAGCTCAGTAGCTTTTCTTCGTTCCTCCAATCCCGAGGTTACTTTGACTTATTGATTATTCCTTGTCGTTCCCACAGTCTTCAAGTTTTCCATGAATCTTTGTAAATCACTAGTACCTTCTACTATCCGAGATTGTAATTTCTTGATCCCTAATTCTTCCACGTCCACGGAGTTAGCATCCACACCTCTCCTCAAAATTCGACCTTTACTTCTAATCGTCCTCTCAATCCAGAATTTCGCACTTATCCTTTGTGAATTCAACTCACCTCCAATTGCTTATATTTGAGCGCATGATTTCTTTGCAAGGAGTGTTTGCCTTTCTTTACCGTTTCCATTTGTTGCTCCATATCTTCCAATTCAACCTCTCAACATGACAATTCAGCTTGGATTTGGAAAAACGACTCGAATCCCGTCCTCAATATCGCCACCTTCCCTAAATTTGTATTCACATCATTACTTGCCTCTCTCTACTTCCTTCCAGACTCGTTTCTACCTTAGTAGCAATCCAGAGCACCCAAATTTAAACCCTTCTTGATCTTCACCTCCCATATCTCGATTTATAATTTTCAGGTTTATTTAGCAACCCTTCTTTGACAACTCTTGGTGCTCAATTTCCATCTAGCTGATTTTACCCTAACTCCTCCCAGTCCTTGGTACCTCTTCAATGGTCCGAACCCTGAACCAAAATACCTTCTAGGTTCATTTACTTCATTCCTTAGGTTGAACGATCCCGTTGGCTCCCATTATGGCTTCTTATGTAAGAGAGCCGCATATGTCAACCTTTGGAGTCGTAAATATTTCCCGATCAATTTCTATTTCTACGTATATCCCTCTATAGTTGCATCTTCTTAAGCCAAACTTCCATTTCAGCTCCTATCCCTTGAATTCTAACTCTAACTATGAGGACTACGCCTCTCGAATTCTCTATATCTTTTCCCCGATACGTCATTCCTATCCTCCATGCCTCAAAAAGAGCTAGTAGTAAGGCGTTGTTAGCATGATACTTGGCCGTAGTTTGATAGTACCTTCATATCCTGTAATTCATAACTTATTTCAAGGATATATGCATGCGATTAATACATGCTCATGGCACATATTTAACACGAAAGGCACGGATCCAATATAAAATTCAACAGGTAATTCAACAAAATTCTTAAGGGAAACCAAATTCCATAATCAAGATCGATGTAATGCCCACAATATCACGTAGTCCCTATGCCGTTCGACTTAGACTGAGTCACTCACGACACAAGAACACCGGTTTTGCAACCGGGCTCTGATACCACTTAAGGATGTAGCACCCAGCACGTGGGGCACCACATCCCCCGTACTATGGCTCAACACGAGTAATAAAATGGTAAATCCGCACCCGTGTCAAACCATACGAACGGGAGACAAACATAAAACCCTCCTAAGCTAGGCGGAACTTAGACCCTGCAATAACAACCAATCAATGAAATATAGTGCCTCAAAAAACTAAAACGCACACATACAAACCATAAGCAGACTTGGGCTCTCCAGGCCTCTTTTTAAATTAAAAAACACAGTCCAACAAAACAATTCAATAGCAATTATACGAGATTCAACTCCAAGAACCTACAAGGTCGAATTATTTACAACATAAATACATGAGGTGAATGCAGAGACGCTTCTAACTTAACTTGACCGACTCAAACTCAACATAACTCCGCCTAGCTCGGACTCCAAAGCCAAACCTGCACACTAAAGTGTTGGGGAGGGAGAGGGTCAGTCTCTAGAAGACTGAGTGAGCAGGAGCGATACGTATATATAAGAGACATGCACATGCAAGTCATAAATTCTGAGTAAAGTTTTTATTTAAAGTTAATTCCCAATTAGGGCAAGAGAATGACCAAGCAATACCCGGATTTTACGACTAATCATATTAATTCATTAAAGTCATAAATCATACATATACATAAGGCTCGGCGAGTGAGCGTGCACAATCTCCAACCAAACTCCGACCGTGTACGATAAATATCATTAATATGTTGATTAGGTGTTCATGCGATATATCATAATACAGGCAGGCCATATATCATAAATCATATTCGTTTGGACAATCCGTGTCCCGGCCTTCCCGCACGGTGCATAACAATCATAACATAACATAATCACAAATCATAAATCAAGTTCCAACCTTCTTCCTCCGGGTGATGGCCGGGTGATCGGCCCGAACCATCCATTCATTTACCAAAATGGGTTACATGACTCCCCAGATGGCACTCAGCTCCCTTTCCCCGCCAATCTCCTGGCGAGGTCCGGTACTGCCGTATTTTTGTTGGGACTAGTATATGGGATCCCCGTCAGCCCTTGCTTCCTCGGTTAGCCACATATACTAAGTCCCGGGGCCCGTGTAATCATAAATCATAAATCATAAATGTGTCTCGCCAAAACATATCATAAGAACCATAACGTAGTCTATAATTCATTTGAAAAGGGTTTACTCGATCAATATTTACTTTAAAAGTAACATATATATAATTATAAGGTTTTGGCCAAAGCTTTTCACATAAGGGTTGTAGGGTTTAATATATAACTAGAACGAAAACACCCTCACCTGAACCATGACGATAGAAGGATACGAGTACCAAGTGCCTGAACGATCAAGATCTCTCCACCCTGGAGATAAACTGTGCAAAACACAATGTAACTCGTTCGTGAGACTCAAGACCCCAATGAACCATATATGACGCATGGCAATGCAATGAATATGATATGAAGGTATAAGTTAAGATATCCTGTCATAGAAACATTCTTGTGTACCATTAATGCCTTAAAGACATATAAACGTTCATTTCATTCGTTTCAAGAATCATTTAAAGCCGTTCAAGTTCATAACCTTCACATTTAAATCAATTTGATCCATGACTTTGGAATACCGAACATAACACGCAGTGTAACATATATACAATTCAAGCAAGCTATCAAAAAGAAGTAAGATATCACTTAGGGTTCAAACATGAAGCATCGAAACACCTATATATCACTTAACTTCGTTCAAGATCATGTTCTTCATATCTCAAGCTAAATCAATCCAAGAATACCAATGAACAAGCATAACACGTCATATAACAAGTATACCTGTCATACAAGCCATAAAAGAAGAGATACATTAACAATTAGGGCACACATTGAAGTAAGGATTTATGCATGTCCATATTTAGAGCAACAATGACACATTGAAACATATCACGGAAGATAGGTGACGAAAACTCATGAAATTACATAACACATAATATAACATATTATATGACATGTTAATGAAGTGATCGAACCAAGAACAATCAATTAAAGCCATGCAATTCACGTTCAAAATCTCAAAAATTCATGCAGAATTGGGCATGGTCGCGGCCGCGACCCATTTCTTCACAAAAATGGTAGCGGCCGCTACCTAATAAAATGACTGAATTTTCAGGATTTTATGCATTTAACGTGAGCAAATGTGTACAGTGGTCGTGGGGGCAACCTGAAATGCAAAGGATTCAGGTCGCGGGCGCGACCTGAGTGAAAACAACGCAGCAACCACATGCATGTCGCGGCCGCGACTGGTTTTGCACCAATCACGATCGCGGCCGCGACCAGCCATAACCAGCAACCAAAATGCACGAAAAACAGGGGTAAGCCATGCCACAACTTCCTTAACATGATCAGCCAACAATTGAACCCAAAAATGCAATGAAACAACTCCAAAGCAACACACCAACATGCTCCCAAACCATTGAAACATGAAGTGGAGAGTGTGAAGATCATTTCATGCTAAAGCTTGAATATCCATTAATGGTGGTTCATCAATGACTCAACCATCACCTAATACATCACCATAAAAGTAAGGGAGAGATCAAAACAATCATTCTCATGCTTGGAATCAATCTAAATCATCAAGGAATGAATGGAATCAAGAACATGGTGCCAAACCTAACTATTCATGTATCTCTTCATAACTCAAAGCATACAAGCTCAAATTTAGGGATGCATAGCTTAAAATGACACCTAATGAATGTATATTATCATCCATATCTCACCTTGTGAATTGGATAGAAGATGGAAGAGATTTGAGCTTGAATCTCCAAGGGATGGCATGGCTACGGGACTGGAACTGGAGCAGGGGATATTTGCCGATTTTGGCTTTGTTTCTGAGTGTGGTTCGGTGAGGGAGGGTTATGGGAGGATAGAGGGCTTAACTAGGGTTCCATAGCCTCCAACCATAGTTAATTTGGTCAACAATTGAATAAGTTATGATTTATTTGGTAAAGGTGGCAGTTTTGTTCTCGTTTCGTTTTTCGGTTGAGTTTCGGTGGTTCAACTGAATTCGGGAAAATATAAGGTTAAGTTCATAAACTCAAATTTTCGTTGCGAGTTCAGCGAAGTTGACGAAACTCGAATCCGAGTTTCCTAGCTCAAGATATCACATACGGAACCAAAGGTACGCTAATTGCTCGTTAGCCCCCGTTTTGGATTCCGAAATCAAAATAAATTCGAAACTAATGCAAATGAATCCGAAAACATGAAACGAGCATATATTCATTTTCATGACACATATAACTACAGCATGTTAGATTTTCCCAAAATTTTGGTATCAAATCATATAGAAACGAAACACGTTTATATCACTCATGTATCTAAAATCCCTAACATTCCATTAGTTATAACAACATAAAATTCACTTTTAAATAATCATAATAATTTGCACGGTATAATATCATTATTTCAAATTCATAATAATTAAATAAGGAAAGGCACGGTTTAGGTGTCAATTTAAAACAAAGTGTACACATTTATTTAATTAATAGTCAAATTCATAGATTAATGCAATTTAATTTAAAATGCCTGTAGTTAATATCATTTAAATTAAAATGCACTAAATATATAGTACTAATAACATTAGGATTTAAATATATAAAACACGTATAAACAATTATTTCGCGCAATCTGGTAAACACATGCGTCATGCTATTCAACTGAAAACCTGGGGCGTTACGGCCACCACCGCTGATTTTCAGGTCCCGATTCTTTTACCATCTTGTCGGGGTCGTCGAGATAATAAATTTCCACTATCAAACGTCGAATTCCATCGAGAAACGAGCGAGAACGGACAGGTGTGTGTTTTCACACCTCCACTGTGTGAATAGTGCCAATCGCGGGAGGAAGACGATGAGGCTGAACCTGAAGTTTTGGCACACAAAACGAGGATTCGGGGTATATATGTCGGGTCATCGTACGCAAAACGGTCGAAAGAATGGGCTAACGAAGTCAGAATGGGGCAAACTTAGAGTCTACGGACTCGTGTCGATGCCCCGAACGCAAAGCAGGGGTAAAAAAGGTCGTACCCTCGACCGAACGAGAAATGACCGTAAAACCCCTAAAAAGAGAAAATTACAAACAGGCCCCTAAACTCTAGAAGAGTTCAAAATTGGGCCACGAGAAATACAAAATCACATAATTAAACTCATAAAAAGGTTAAAACGTGGCGTACCTTATCTATAGGACGAGCAGTGTGTTACAATCTCTCCTCCTTCAAAAGGACCTGTCCTCAGGTCCTATTACTGAATCGTAAAGCTTCGAACTGGAATACTTCAATCTATGTCCCAAAATCGTGTAGAGTCATAGCCCTGGCTGTGAAGTTTACCCCCACTGATTGCATCAACTCCCTTCAGAGTTCCATAGTCACTAAGGTTTGTTCAAACACTTGACCGTTGGTCGCTTCAACTCGTTCGATCCCCCACTAGGCCACTGCACCCAAAGCTCGATACCGTCGCTTCCTCGTCGATTGCAAACCAACATCAGGCTACACGTAACTCAGCCGCGACAAACAAGAGAGAATCCCATCTCTCAGCACGCAAGAGGGAGAAAGCCCCGTCTCCCGGCACATCAAAATAGAGAACCCCGTCCCTCAGGCACAAAATTGAGAGAACCCCGTCTCTCAACCACATAATCGAGAGAGCCCCGTCTCTCAACCTAAGTTTGGCAGACTTCAACATCTTCCAAACATTCTTGTTTGAGAAAATCCAGCATTTCTCAAACCCCTAAATTCGAGAGAATCCAGCATCTCCCAAATATCTAACTCCAAGAGAATCCAGCATCTCTTGCTCACCTAATTTAGAAAGAATCCAACATCTTTCTATCACACAAATAGGGAGAATCCCACATCTCCCTAACACGTAAATAGAGAGATCTCAACAACTCTCTAACACATAAGTTCACTTACTCAGCATTCAAAATACCCACATCAAAGTAACACTTGATGCAAAACATGGGATGTATGTATAGTGTACCTTTACACAACTGATATCGGTGTCCCTAGAGTATAGATTCATCATCCATGCTCAAGTCAAGGGGGATATCGCGATGGAATCATTGTAAGATAAAATCACAGTATGCTTATATGTGCATGAAGGGTTAGTGATTAAGCAAAGAAATTATAAGCACTGAAGCACGAATAGTTCACGCAAGCATGTAATCCATTCAATTTACAAGAATTCACAACAACAATAATTCTCGAGTTATGGAAATTAAATCAATTAGCCACGTTATCACCATCAAAGCAGCATCACGTAATACACGTCATCACGCACATCAAGCAGAATAAAATAAAATGTAATTACTTATGAAATGCATGAGTGCAAATGACATGAATACTTAAGGTAACGTTCACCGTGGAAATGAAGTCGAGGTTGGCAATTCTTTAATTTGGAAGGATAATCGAATCCACAACTGGCCATAGTTCCAACTTCCCATTCAAATTTACATCCTTTAGCATTCCCTCAGATTCTCGGGTACCCAAATGGTCTTAGACCGTCTCACTTAATTCTCAGAGTAAAGTGATCCATGAAGTCTCTTGAAATCCCAATAAAATCCTCGGTAATCGGGAAATAAATGAAGAATCTTTAAACAGTCTTGCTTAGTACACCATCGTTGTAAATGATGCCCTTATCCTTAATATTTGGTGGAGTTGATCTTCAATAACCTCGGCACAAAATTCCATAGCTTACAAAATTTCCACCCTTTTTCCTTTGTGTAAGAGTAACTACTCTGGTGGTATCTCTATAATAGTAATCTGATTCCCTCTTTAGAATTCTCTGAATTGTACAAGTGCCTTGATTTCTTCAGTGTCACCTCATGCCATTCAGATTTAGAAATTCTGACTTTATTATAAAATTTGCTAACCCCGAGTACCTCCAGGTAGTTAAGTATATATCCTGAAGGCACCTCGTTAGTTAAAAGGTCTCTTGTTTCCCTTGTATACAAACATCTTCTTTTATCCATCCTATACCCTGAGTCTGTTAAATCAACTGTACACTTTCTGATCCACCCCTATTCAGATCCCAATGCAGCTTCCACTAAAATCAGTACTCATTGAAACAAGTAAGAAAATCACCTAAATATAACCACAAGTCTAATGCATGTTAGGTGAGGGATGTAAATGGCATGCACTCGTATCTAGCAAGGAAGGCAGTCAAGCACATAGAACAAATGTTTGAAATAATTTTAATTTAATCCAATGCATGATGCACGTGCTATGAATGCATAATACCTGTTTCCATAAGGTTAGTATCTAGCTATTGTCAAACTCTTTCAGAAATCCATTTTTCCTTTATTCAAGTAATCAAGGCATGGTAGTTTTGAATCTTCTGTCATCAATTTATAGAAACGAGAAATGTTGTCACGATCAATTAAAATTTTGTCATCAAGAACTCTCTGCAATTCACAAATTGAATAAATATCTATGCATGCGGGTTAGTACGTGGATATGTCAAGTAATAAAAGCAATTAAGAACACTTATGTAATACCCCGCTCGTCCGACGTATAAGGTACGCCACGTTTCAACTTCTTTGTGTGTTTAATTCGGTTATTTTGTGTTTTGCCTGGCCCTATTTTGAACTCTTTTAGAGTTTAGGGGCCTGTTCGTAATTTTCTCTTTTTAGGGGTTATTCGGTCATTTCTCGTTCGAAAGAGATTTCGATCTTTTTAACCCCTGCTTTGCGTTCGGGGCATCGAAACGAGTCCGTAGACTCTAAGTTTGCCCCATTCTGATTTCGTTAGCCCATTCTTCCGATCATTTTTGTGTACGAGGACCCGAGATATATACCCCGGATCCTCGTTTTGCGTGCCAGAACCTCAGCTCCAGCCTCAGTCGTCTTCCTCCCCGCGATCCGTCACTGTTCACACAGTGGAGGTGTGAAAACACACACATATCCGTTCTTGTTCGTTTCTCGACGGAATTCAAAGTGTGAGTAGTGGAAATTTATCAGCTCGACGAGCCTGTCACGATGGTACAAGAATTACGGCCCGGAAACCAACGGTGGTGGCGCTACGGCAGAGCAGCGGCGGCGGAACGAGCACCCGCTACTTCGCCGCCACTTCGCGGCGGTCTCCGATGATTTTTCTCAGACACGCGCCACCCCACCTGAACAAGGAACTCCCGGCGCAACTCCAGTCTTAACAGCACGGCCATTGGTGGCTGGATGGCGGCTCACACGCCACCTGAAGTGGCCGCGGCGGAGGCGCGTCACTGTAGCGGCTTCTCCCGCCGCTTTCCGGTGACTTTTTCCGACGACTCAGGATGGTTTCCAAGGTTTTCGACCCTCCTGATTCCATTTCCGGCATCAGATTGGAGCAATTCGCGGCGGAGGTGGCTGAACCGGCGATGGCACAACGACAGTTTTTCGGTGGCGGATTTGGGACCTTTTCCGGCCGGTTTTGGTGGTGCTCCCTTTACAAAAGTTGTTTGGAATGATGAAACATAGCGGATGGCATCAGCGGCGTTCTAGGAACCGGCCGTTGGCGGCGGACCGGTGGTGAACCAGTGGTGAACCGGCCTGGACCGGCGGCTTCTTTTTCCGACGATTTTTCTGGTAAATTGGCTTGGGGTTTTCGAAGGCCTCGTTACGGGCTTTCCAACGGTATGCTCGGATTTCATTTTCGTTGTATGGTTTGCGTTTAATTTCTGTTTTCGTCGTTCGGATTTGGTTCGCTTTTTCGTCAACGAAGTCCGACGTGTTTGGTATTTTCTGAAATTGGTTGAGGGCTTTTGTCAAGCAGGCCGAGGCGTACGTTTCTGTCCTTCCGGGGAATTTTCCGACCACCGGAGGTGGTGGTCCGGCGACTGTACGTGGCGGTTCGACTGGTTCCGGTGGCGGCATTCCGACGCCCTTCGGACAGCAAGTTCCTCTCGTCGTGGTGAGTTCAACACCACTTTCCATTCGTCAATCGGATGCCCGATTGATTTATTGTGATTTATTCGGTATAATTTGAATATTTGGAATTAATTATTTTAATTGCAATAAATTGTGTATTGTTGTATTTGTCGATCAATATGTATGCCAACGGATATAAAATCATGTATTAAGTGAAATGTGATATGTATTGATGCTTTGAATGGTGAATTGAACCCCGTTATGTTGAATTATATTAGTTGTTAATTGTTTTAAAATGTAATTCGCTCTTGTATGCTCGATAAATTAATAAATATGCATTGTATGGTATTTGAAAATATTTAATGAATGATGAATGTATGATTTCATGATTGTTGTTGATAATAGTTTCGTTTCATACCATTAAATGTAATGTAGCCCTTGTAGAAGGGGTGTTTATGTAATTTTAGAAAATGTAAATTTGTATAACTTGAATTAATTGAACCTTATCATTTGAAAACGATTATGCTAATTTTGATGAAGTAAAAGTTGATTTATTATGCCTTGAATAATTAAATTTGAGATTTTTGCAATTAACGTTTAATTACCTAAATTGAATTTGAATCTATTATGCAATGTATGAATTGTATGAACTTTGAATGATTAAATGGCATAGTCGGAATTCGTCACATGCTATTATACGATTCAATTGGCCTCGTAATATGTGGATTTTGTATAAAATGTAAAATATGACTTGAAATGGAATTTATTATATGATATAAGAATTTGTTATGCAATTTATGATTTAGCCATAATTTAATTAGTATGTCTTAGATGATTTAATTTGAGACTTTGTAATTTAGGTTTAATTACTTAATTTGAAATAATCCTATTATGCGATATATGAATTCTATTAAACTTATATGATTAAATTAAAAACTGTTGCACGTAAGAAATAAGTTATTCGTACAAATATGAATTGGTTATTTGATATATGAATTTATATGAAATAATGTGGCATGCATTGCCTTTCCATTTTGTTTGATTGAATTAATTGTGCATAAGAACATCTCTTAATGTGTTTTATGAATATGTTGAGCTATGTGATATTTTATTTTACAAGTAATCAGTATGATTATGAACTTTGCTTATGCAATTGCATTTCTTAAGAACTTGAGCATGTGCCGTGCGTCTTTATATGGTTGTCTGAATCGGAGTCTGAGTTCTGTACTGTGTTTGGTGTGTTCAGCTGGTACAGGTGCACCTGGGGTGGTGACTTATGGTCGTGCAGGTTCCGGGGTGGACCATTTGCTTTGGGTTTTGGCTTTGTCTGGTACCAGGTGAGGGTGTTTTCGTTTTAGTTATATATTAAACCCTATAACCCTTATGTGACAAGTTTTGACCAAAACCTTATGTATATATGTATATGTTATTTTCAAAGTGGAGTCATCGAGTAAATTATTATCGAGTAACCTTTAGTCCAAATTATGAAACATGTTATGTTTCTTATGAATTGAAATGTTTTGGCGAGATTGCATGTATGATATGTTCACGGGCCCAGGGACTTAGTACATGTGGCTATCCGGGGAGGCATGGGCCGATGGTGATCCCATGTGCCAGTTCCACTATGTTTACGTCGAAACGGATCTCGTCAGGAGTTTTGATGAGAAAATGCTAGTCGGGCTTTTGGGGACTCATGAACCCCTCTAGCCATTATGTATGAGGTGGTCGGGTCGTGCTAACCCGTCCACCGCCCGGAGGAAGAAGGTTGGAACTTATTTGATGATTATGGTTAAGATTATGTTATGATTGATAGGCACCGTGTGGGAAGGCCGGGACACGGATTGCCCAAACGAATATGTTTTAGGATATGATATATGATTTGTGTGTATTATGATATATTGCATGATCACTTATTTAATGTATCAATGATATTTGTCGTACACGGTCGGAGTTTAGTTGGAGATAATGCACGCTCACTCGCCGAGCCTTTATGTTTATGTATGAATTATGAACTTAATGAATTTACTATGAATAGTCGTAAAGTCTGAGCATTGCTTAGTTATTCTTTTGCCCTTTTTGGGAACTAACTTTAAATAAAACCTTGCTCGGGATTTATGACTTGCATGCGCATGTTTTTATATATATTTATCGCTCCTGCTCGCTCAATCTTCTAGAGACTGACCCTCCCCCTTCTTTTCCACTTTTCAGTTCTTGCAGGTTTGAGTTAGGCGGCTTTGAGTCGGGTCTGTTGAGTTTGTGTCGGTCTGTTTGATTTGTTAAATACCTCGTTTTGATTTGTGAAGGAAACTATGTATATGATATGTATCTATACTATCTATTAAGCGAGAGACCCAAGTTTGGCCTCTTGGACTCCAAAAATAATTTATTTTCTATTTATTTATTGATTGATTTTATCCGGTTTTATCTCCTCCACGTTTTATGAATTTCTCTTTTCTGTCTAATTACTTCTTTTCTTTTCTTTTGTTTCTCGTCACTTTCTTTTTCTTTTTTTATTATAATTTTTATCACTTTTCACTTATATTTTAAAATTTTATAATAATTAATATGACATTATTTTGTGTTACTTACTTTTTTTAATCATAAATTAGTGATTATATTAAAAATAACTATAGAGTATATATTTAATGAATTTTTTTTAATTTTAATATATTTATATATACTATCTATTAAGCGAGAGACCCAAGTTTGGTCTCTTGGACTCCAAAAATAATTTATTTCTATTTATTTATTGATTGATTTTATTCGGTTTTATCTCCCCCACGTTTTATGAATTTCTCTTTTCTGTCTAATTACTTCTCTTCTTAACTTCTTTTCTTTTCTTTTTTTTCTCGTCATTTTCTTTTTCTTTTTTTATTATAATTTTTATCACTTTTCACTTATATTTTAAAATTTTATAATAATTAATATGACATTATTTTATGCTACTTACTTTTTTTAATCATAAATTAGTGATTATATTAAAAATAACTATAGAGTATATATTTAATGAATTTTTTTAAATTTTAATATATTTACATAATAATTGTTTTTTTATTTGCACATGCATCGAATGTGCAAAGTTGCTAGTATATATTATGCAGGTTGGTACTCATGATTTGGATGTATGAATTTCGGGACAGGTTAGGACAGGTGCTCGGTTTAGATGAACCCGTTTTGATTATATGTTTGATCGGGACAGGTTTCTAGGGCCAGTTGAACCCGTTTAGTTGCTATTGATTTACTTTTTAAAATATATGAATTATGATTGCTGATTAAAGTTTTTGAGAATTCGTATTTTGTTTCGCTTCCGCATTCAGGTTTGGCATAATTGCACTTGTACAGGGTTTAGGTACCGTCTAGCTTAGGTTGACCCGTTCGCTGTGACTTGGTGCATGTGCGGACTTTCCATTTCGTACACGTGTCGGGTCATAGTGCGGGGGTGTGGTGCCCCACCGATTGGGGTGCTACAACTTAAGTAATGCACATGCAATACGTAATTTAATAAAATTTAAAGCATAACAGTGGTAATTTTGCAAGAATCGTAATCATAGTGTGCACACATTCACATAAGCTCAAACAAACTCATGCAGAGAAGTCAAAATTTCACATCAGACGAATGCAATGCACAAGTATTCCTATGTCGTCCGACCTAAACTGACACGACACGACTCCAGAGCACCGGTTCTGAACCTGGTAGCTCTGATACCACTTAAGATGTAGTACCCCAAGCGGTGGGGCACCACACCCCCGCACTATGACCCGACACGTATACGAAATGGAAAGTCCGCACACGCACCAAGCCACAGCGAACGAGTGACAAACGAAAAACCAACCTAAGCTATGCGGTACCTAAACCCTGTACAAGTGCTATTACGCAAAACCCGAATGCGGAAGCGATACAAAATACGAATTCTCAAAAACTTTAATCAGCAATCATAATTCATATATTTCAAACGTAACTCAACATCAACTAAACGGGTTCAACTGCCCTAGAAACCTGTCCCGATCAAGCATATAATCAAAACGGGTTCATCTAAACCGAGCACCTGTTCTAACCTGTCCCGAAATTCATACATCCAAATCATAAGTACCAACCTGCATCATATATACATATCATATACATAGTTTCCTTCACAAATCAAAACAAAGTACTTAACAAATCCAACAGACCGACACATACTCGACAGATCCGACTCAAAGCCACCTAGCTCAAACCTGCAAGAACTGAAAAGTGGAAAAGAAGGGCGAGGGTCTGTCTCTAGAAGACTGAGTGAGCAAGAGATATAAATATATATAAAAACATGCACATGCAAGTCATAAATCCCGAGCAAATTTTTATTTAAAGTTAGTTCCCAAGAGGGCAAGAGAATAATTAAGCAATGCTCGGACTTTACGACTAATCATATTAAATTCATTAAGTTCATAATTCATACATAAACATAAAGGCTCGGCAAGTGAGCGTGCATCATCTCCAACCAAACTCCGACCGTGCACGACAAATATCATTATACATAGAATACGTGATCATGCAATATATTATAATACACACAAGTCATACAACATAAGATAAGACATAGTCGTTTGGGCAATCCGTGTTCCGGCCTTCCCGCACGGTGCATAACAATCAGTACATACTCAAAATCATAAAATAAGTTCCAACCTTCTTCCTCCGGGTGGTGGATGGGTTAGCAAGACACGACGACCTCATACATAATGGCTAGAGGGATTCATGAGGCCCCAAAAGCCCGACTAGCGTTTCCTCACCAAAACTCCTAACGAGGTCCGTTCCGTCGTAAAACATAGTGGAACTAGCACATGGGATCACCGTCAGCCCATGCCTCCCCGGATAGCCACATGTACTCAGTCCCTGGGCCCGTGAACATATCATACATGCATAATCTCGCCAAAACATTTGATTCATAAGAGACATAACATATTTTATAATTTATTAGAAAAGGGTTTACTCGATCAAAGTTTACTCGATGACTCTACTTTAAAAGTAACATATATATATATATATATATATATATATATATATATATATATATATAAGGTTTTTGGCCAAAGCTTGTCACATGAGGTTGTAGGGTTTAATATGTAACTTGAACGAAAACACCCTCACCTGGTACCAAACGAAGCCAAACCCAAAGCAAATGGTCCACCCCGGAACCTGCACGACCACCAGTCACCACCCCGGGTGCGCCTGTACCAACTGAACACACAAAACCCAGTACAGAACTCAGACTCAGACTCAGACAACCATATAAGGACGCATGGCACAGGCTCAGGCACTCAAGAAATGCAATCACATAAGTAAAGTTCACATTCATACTAATTACTTGAAAAATAAAATATCACATAACTCAATATATTCATAAAACACATCAAGAGATATTCTTATGCACAATTAATTCAAACAAACAAAATGGAAAGGCAATGCATGCCACATTAATTCATATAAATTCATATATCAAATAACCACTTCATATTCGTACGAATAACTTATTTCTTAAGTGCAAAAGTTTCTAATTGAATCATATAAGTTTCATACAATTCATATATCGCATAATAGGTTTATTTTAAATTAAGTAGTTAAACCTAAATTACAAAGTCTCAAATTAAATCATCCAAGACATACTAATTCAATTATGGCTAAATCATAAATTGCATAACAAATTCTTATATCGTATAATAAATCCCAATTCAATTTAAGTGATTAGACTAATTAAAAAGCTTCAAGCTTAGGCATAATAATTTCTCTTAATCGAAATCATAATTAGCATATTTGTTTATCAATTGACAAGGATTAATTGAAGTCATACAATTTATATGTTTAGTGAAATTACACATACACCCCTTCAAACTTAAAACAAATAGCCTGAATTCAACATATCGGGGTCCAATTTGCGAATCAAGATATTCATACATATCACATCTCACTTAATACATGATTTTATATCCATTGGTATACATATTGATCGACAAATACAACAATACACAATTTATTGCAATTAAAACAATTAATTCCAAATATTCAAATTATACAAAATAAATCACAATAAATCAACAGGGCATCCGATTGACGAACGGAAAGTGGCGTTGAACTCACCACGACGAGAGGAACTTGCTGTCCGGAGGGCGTCGGAACGCCGGCACCGGAACCAGCCGAACCGCCACGCACAGCCGTCGGACCACCACCTCCGGTGGTCAAAAAATTCCCCGGAAGGACAGAAACATGCGCCTCGGCCTGCTCGACAAAAGCCCTCAACCAATTTCCGAAAATACCAAACAGGCCGGACTTCGTTGACGAAAAACCGAACTAAATCCCAACGACGAAAACTTAAATTAAACACAAACCGTAACACGAAAACAAAATTCGAACATACCGTTGGAAATCCCGTAACGAGGCTTTCGAAAGCGCCTGGCCAATTTGCCGAAAAAATCACCGGAAAAGAGGGCCGCCGGTTCACGGCCGGTCCACCATCGGTTCGCCGCCAACCACCGGTTCTGGAGTCGGGCCCAACGTCATCAGCTATAATTGATCATTCTAAGAAATTTCCGTGAGGGAGCCACCACCAAAACCGGCCGGAAAAAGGTCCCAAACCACCGCCGAAAGTCCGCCGCTGCGCCACTTGCCGGTTCAGCCACCTCCGGCCTTCGTTTGCTCAAACTGACCCCAGAATCGGACTCAGGAGGCCAAAATACATCGGAAACCACCAAGGTCCGGCCGCGAATCTCGTCGGAACGCTGCGGAACCACAGCGCTACAGTACCGCCTCCGCCCGCCGTGACTTTCAGGCGGCGCGTGAGCCGCCGCCGCTGGCCGGATGGTTGCGCCGCCAATACAATCCACTACGCCGGGATGTCTTCTAACAGGTGGGGTGGCGCGTGTCTGAGAAAAGTCACCGGATACCGCCGCGAAGAGGCGGCGAAGTGGCCGGTGTCCGTTCCGCCGCCGCTGCTTAGCCGTAGCACCACCACCGCTGATTTTCAGGTCCTGATTCTTGTACTATCGTGTCGGGCTCATCGAGATGATAAATTTCCACTACTGAAACGTCAAATTCCATCGAGAAACGAGCGAGAACGGACATATGTGTGTTTTTACACCTCCACTATATGAATAGTACCGATTGCGGGAGGAAGACGATGAGGCTGGAGCTGAAGTTCTGGCACACAAAACGAGGATCCGGGGTATATATCTCGGGGTCCTCGTACGCAAAACGGTCGAAAGAACGGGCTAACGAAGTCAGATGGGGCAAACTTAGAGTCTACGGACTCATTTCGATGCCCCGAACGCAAAACAGGGGTCAAAATGGTCAAACTCTCGATGAAACGAGTAATGACAGTAAAACCCCTAAAAAGAGAAAATTACAAACAGGCCCCCAAACTCTAGAAGAGTTCAAAATAGGGCCACGAGAAATACAAAATCACATAATTAAACTCATAAAAAGGTTAAAACGTGGCATACCTTATCTATAGGACGAGCGGGGTGTTACATTGCTCCTCGTCAAAGGGAAGATGATATGTGCAACAAAGATAAGTGTACGTGAGATACGACTCGTATGAACCATTTAAGACGCACGACAAAGTCATGATCAATATTTCATGCAATAATAATTAAGGGATGTCAATTAAGAACATAATTATCAATAAACCAAGTATATAACTCATATAAGTTACACATGGGAGCCAAGGAAGTGAATGGAATGCAATAAAAGAGGTTTTGGCAAAGTTTGGCAAAAGTTGACAGTTTTCTGGAATGCACAAGCTATAGGAAAACTGAAATGTCTTGAGTTCAAAATAGACACCTAGACCTTTCCGAGGATATATGGCTCGTATTCTAGTTCAAAATGAGGAGAAAATGGCGTACGCTCGAAGTTAGGTGATTGTAGATTTTTGGTAAAGTGGCGACACCAAAAAGAATTGATTATATCTCACAAATGACCAAAGATATTGAGATGATTCAGATTGGAGGTTGTTCCAGTCTTCAAGAGGTTTCCAACGGTTCAAAAATAAGGTCAATCAGAGTTCATTTTAGGGGTAATCGGGCGTGTGAAAAATGTACTGAAATCAGACACGAGCGGGTAAAAACTGTCTGTCACGACTGTGGGTATCCACACGGGCGTGTGGGAAATGAACTAGGGTACCAGACGGGCGTGTGGGAACATTCTGGGTGAAAAACAGTGGAAAAACAGGGGATATGCATGGAAATTGCTCCCAAGCCATTCCATCACAAAACCACAATAATAAAACCCCTCAAAACTATCATATAACATGCATATAACTCATATATATCATTTAAGCCACATTTAATCCAAGGAAACATGCTTAGATCATCAAGAATTCATCAAACAAACCCCATATTTTCTCATGATTTCCAACCTTCAACTTATCAAGAATTCATGCAAGTTTTGTAGTTCAAAGATTCTAAGTATGCTTCTAATCACTTACACACAAGAAATCATACCATACCCATCAAACCGTACTTCATATGCACTTCAAGAATTTTATATAATCAATCCATCTATACCTTAAAATGAAAGAAAGAAGGGAAGAAATGATGGAATGATGTTGATCATGCATCGAAGCATGAAATTCCTCCAACAATCTAGCTTGAATGATGAATCCCCTTGGTGTTTTGATCGAAATATAGTGTGTGTGAGTGTTTGAAATGTTTGATGAAATGTGATGAATGAATGTGAGAGATAAAGATATATGCAAAAGTCTTCCACTATGAAGCATGACTCAACACTTATTGCAATTAGGTCATTGGAATATTTGAATTGATGCACTTAAGTATTAACTCATGACAAAAGATCAATTAAATCCATTAATGTTATTAAATTAACTCCATACATATAAGGAATGATCATGTAGGGACATGTGATGCCCCGCTTCTCGATCAAGGTAAGGTTTGGAACGAGAATGTACGATTTGCCTTTCTATGCATGATTTATGTGGATTTACGCCTTAATTAGATAGCCGCTTCATACTTTTGTGAAATACGTGAATTGTATGAGATACGTAACTTCGTGACTTGATGAATATGTGCTCGTTTCGTTGTCTTTAAGCTTTGATAGCACGTTTTAGCTTTTAACGAACCAACGTGCTTACTTGCACATTAAAGCATAATTTAAGGACCAAATGGTAAATTTATTTTCGAAGCCTGGAACTGATATAACTTAATGAAATTGAGTAGATAATTCGATTACGAGTTCGTGGGTTCTTGAATCGCTCCATTTGGAGTTCAGACGAAGAAGTTATGGCCATTTTACGAAAAGTCAACATTTAAGCCTTTAAACCTGCGACCCAATTCCGAATTTAACCCAATTTGAGACCCAATTTCACTTTCAAACCGCTCCAATTGACCCAGTTTGCGACCCATATTGATGACCCAATATATCAAATCAGATTTTACACTCTCAAGACTCACATTACGTTATTTGCAAGATTGAAACACATTCTTCCTCACTTTGCTCTCAAGAGCATTCATATTCTCTCAAGAACGCCTCAAGCCATCTTCAAGAGACAAGAGAGAAGATCAAAGCTGGGAATTCGAGATTAGAAGATAAGTTATTCTCTTCGATTTTCAGCTCTAGAGGTAAGATTATGTGCTCCTTCTCGTCGGTTTGTGTTCTTGAATCCTTAAAGCTTGAATGTGAATCTAGGGTTTATGTTAGAAGGATTGAATCCGGATTTTATGATGGAAATATGTTTCTTATGATACTAGGAATGATTTGATGTGAGAATTTCTTGCTTTCATGCTTGTTTGAAGAATCCACCATTGTTGACCTTTGAAGCTTTCTTGAGAATTCTTGTATGTTCATGTTCTTGTGTGTTTTAACTTGATTGAATGATTGATTCTTATCCCTTGAGCAATTTCATGACGAATGTGATTAATTTCCTTAAGTTTCTTGCATGATTGTAGATTTCACCATTGTTGAGCTTGAAGCTTTGAATGTATGAAGAAGATGAAGTTCCTATGTGCAGTTGTTGGATTCTTGATGAATACTTTCCCCTAGATGCATTTGACATGTTATTCAATATCTGAATTAAGTTATTTATATTGAATGAACTTTAGAGCGTGAATTTGGAGTGTTTAGAGCTTAAACATCGTCATATTCAAGCATATGTTCATAATTCCGAATTACATCAGTCACATGTTAAACGCCCGTGTGAAAATTGAACTAAAACCCCAAACCCCCGTGTGAAAAGCTACTGTCACGAAATTTCCAGGCCAAACGCCCGTTTACATTTCCTTCATAAGTCCCAAATGCCCGTTTGGCTACTATCGGGTCCAAAATATGAGTTTTTGTGATCTTGCTCGTTCTGCTTTGTTTTCGCTTTCTATGCACTTCTCCCACCCCTAGCATGATATATATGATTTGGAATCATGTTTATATGAATCATAATGCCTTAAATACCTCGATATTGTGTGATAATATGCTAAGTACGATTCACATGTTTTTAATTGGTTGCCTTATGACTTGAAAGCTTGTTATATGACTCGTATGACTTCATTTGATTGTAATTGCTAAGTTATGCCATCTTTGGACATTCATTGCACATCATGAACACATTTGCATTATTTTCAAGCCATTCGTCATCCTAATTGGTTTGAGTCGAGTCTTACCCTTGTTAGCACGTTTGTCTTGTTAGGTGGTGAGTCTCCGGACGAGTAGCTTGTTTGCTCGTGGTTGGCTTTTGGAGTTCTTGGTAAAGGTGAGGAGTTGTAATACAAAATGTTTTCAAAACTGTGGACACATATGGTCTATCATATTTGATGACTTAACTCCCGTTTTCAAAACGTATATGTATGCGTTCTAAGCCAAGTCTTGTGAGCTTTGCTCGTATTATTGATATTTGCTTTTGGAAAACTGTTTGCAAGTAGAAACTTGACTTGGTATATGGGATAAGTACCCAAAATGCTTTTGGAACTTTCATGGAATATTATGTATGTGTGAGTTGTGTACCGAGGTTATGATGTAACTTGCAAGGATGCTTGCTTGGGGAAATCGAATTTGAGCTCGGGGACGGAGTTCAGCGATATTCCGGGAAGACAAGGGCCGACGGATGTCCTCATGCAAAGTTCCCACTGTGGATAAGACTAATAAGACTCTGAGGTGGTTTCGGTGTTGAAGTTTTCTTGGAGAGAGCTAGGTTTCATGGACCGAATTCTCTATGTTATGGATGATCGGGGGATGTATACCCTCGGCATCAATGGCGTAATGGATGGATTGATTTAGATTTATTTGGATCGGGAAGTAAGGATGGAGTGTTAGTTCTTGCCGAGCCGGTTTTGTATGTGGTTTGTGATCCGTTGTTTTGGAAACCCTTGCATTGATTTTTAAAAGTTAAACGGATCATGAACACCTTTAATTTGAGCATGCATTAAACCCTCTTATATCACTTATATTATGTATACTCCTCCTCACCGGTTCCTTTTGAGCTGGCTCCCCTTACCCTTCGTGTCCGCAGGTCGTGTTTTGGAGTCAAGCTAGCCGGGTCTTTTGAGAGTCTTGTCTTGGGTCTAGCTTGTACTTGTTTACGCTTGTAGCGTACTTTACTTTATAACTTATGTTATGCTTTGAGATTCATGGATTTACTATGTTGATACTATACTCTTATGATTAGTTTGGACCGTGTTGGTCAATAGGATGATTTTTACATTTCCGCACTTGAGCATTTTGTGCTGGACCGTGACGGTCACTTAAATGTTGAACTTATGAATTTATGCATTTGATATGTTTCGATTTAAGCTTTCGCATACTTGTGCTTCTGTACTCGCTTTGTGAGTCTAGTACCATCTAGCTAGGTTGTCTGTTTGTCACCGCTTGCTTCGGTCCCGACGGGTATATGGATAGAAATTCTATATACAAGCTAGGTCCGTAACGCGGGATAGGCCTGGATGCCCTCGTCGGGGCGTTACACCCCTATTTGGTTGGTATCAATGCTGATGGTTGAAAACCGGGCTCTTGAGTCATGTTGTGTCGGTCTAGGTCGTACGACATAGGAATTATTTGTGCATTGCATTTACTTGACTTGAAATCTATTTTAGTTGGCATGAATTTTCTGAACTACTAGATTTCATGCTTCCATCTTTTTAATACACTTGCGTATACTTTTGCCTAATTTGACTCATGTTAGGCACAATTGAATTAATTGTATGATTACCTTAGAAATGAAGACTTGCTTGCTCCCCTGTGAATTGACTTATATTGAAAGATTTCATTTCTTCAATGACTATTTTGTTTGCTTTAATTAGAAATGCATGTTTAAGTTCTTATAGCTTCTCCATAAATGCTTATAGCTCAAATTTTTGTACGTCTAGAAGCATGCATTGAAGGTTGAACGAATGACTTGATTAATTGTCTAACTTACCTTGGAAACTTAAGAACTGCATGCTCCTTGTTACTAACGTGTTACAACTGAACTGTTTTATAATTAATTATGCTCGTACCTTAAAAATGATTGTGTTCTTGCCTTAAATAACTTGAGGTCTCCTTGGACAACTTATTTAATTGTCTACTTGCTTATGTGTTTTCAATTGATTCATTTTGCATATGCTACATTGTTGATTAACATAATTGTACTTGCATCATTGAAGATTTTTTATTGAACATGTTGCTTCCTTTATGATTGTTACGTTGATTGCTTGGTTATATCACCTAAGTTGTAACTACTTCATTTTACTTGATTAAGTCCGTGTTTATATGTTGGCTTGTTTTGATTTATGTACAACCTGATGATACGTATATCTTGTTAATTATTGCTTTTAAATTATGCAACTACATTGCTTGCTTGATAATATGTAACATCAGCATATGACTTACCTACATGCATACATGATAAGATTGTGTGTAGGATGCCGCCTCGCAGACGCAACCGTTCTCCGGCTCGCCAAAATGAGCAAGATCCTCTGGCGGAGAATCAAAACACACCACCGCCGCCGTCTCCGAATGTCAACGATCGGCTCACTATTATGATTCAGATTATGCAAGTCATCCAAGCACAGCAAACCTTATTGGCACCTCCAGCATCGATACCTACGCCTACCGTCAAGGAACAAGGGTTTCGGACTAAAGGAGTAGTTTCTGGATCGGGGCCTAAGAGTCACCATCTTTAATGGAACCTTCGACTCCCCGAGCACCAAATACGGAGTTAGGAGGTAAGAAGGCTAAAACTTCTGCATCTGGATCCCCGACCTCTTCAGCTATTAAGAGCCGAAACTCGTACAAGCACTATGGGAGCGCCAATCACTTTGGGGATAACTATCGAAAAGGACACGGGAAGTGTTATTTATGTGGTAACCCAAAACGTAAAGCTAAGGATTGCTATCAAAGGAGAGACCACCATACGGATAAGAAGGGTAAATCTAAGATTTCTACATCTCAAATACCGGACCCTCAAGTTACTAAGGGCCATGACCAGTGTGAGCATTGTGGTCGTGCTACCCACCTTGGGGAGAATTGTTGGTGGAAACAAGGTAGATGTTTCAATTGTGGCAGCACCAAACATTTGGTAAGCAATTGTGATAGACCGGGGACTAGAGGTTCGTATGAGCATCACGGCGGCATTTTCCATAAGGGAGACGAATGTTTGGAAAAGCTTTGGAAATGCTTTACTTGTGGGGATTCAGCACTTTGGACTAGGGATTGTAATCGGAAGATGGACCGACAGAACATGGAAGGGCTTCGTAGGGAGATAGAAAGGTCTGTAGCTCAGGTAGAAGTCGTTCAATGGGCCACCGCCACTGGGCTAGCTTTGAAAGTTGAAATGGAGGAACAAAGGCTTGGAGCTAAGAAGAATGTTGCTAATCCTTATTTCAGTTCAGGTTTTAAGTGAGCTATCCCTCATTCATTCTCTCAATCTCCTCCACCAAAGAAGGGCCATATGATGGGTATCAAAGGGAAAGGAAAGGAGACTCTTCCGGCTACGCAAGGGCGTAAACCTTGTGATCATTGTGGTAGCATCACTCACCGTGAGGAAAATTGTTGGAAGAGAATTGGTAAGTGTTACAATTGTGGGAGCACCGAGCACATGGCAAGGAATTGTGATAAGCCGAAATCTCAAGGGTCGGGTGGCATGAAAAGGCCCTTGGCTCGAGCACATGTCAATGCCTTGGTTGGAGAGCAAGAGGATGATGACATCGATTTCATTACTACGATGAAAGGTACGAATTGCATACATGGCATAACACTAATACATTTTGGTTTGGATGTCATTACCAGATTGTTATACTTGTTGATGATATATGCTAGAATGTAATTATTTGATATGCATGTGAGCTGTGATGCTAATTGCTTTAAGTGCCAATGTGAATAAGGTAAGTTAGAAATTGATTGTTCTTTATCGGTGGTGTATTTGATAGTTGATACATGCGTTCCACCTAAACTTGATTTATTTTATAGCCTCTTTTATGCTATGTCGGTAATGATTGACACTAAATGTTACGTTTGTATTTAGCTTGTCTCCTAATTGTGCAATCATATAAATTCTTTCTTGGATAAGTTGTGCTACAATGTGATAACTCTGGTAACCCTTGCATTAATGCAACCTTGGGATTTATGAGCTATGTTGAATAGATTTGAAGCATGAATAAGTACTTGTGAGACCATGTTGGTTTCTTGTTTTCGGAATGCATGATCTTTGTTGGAATTATGTCGAAATTTAATTATGGGGAACTTTCATGTAATTGGAGAATTATGCCTAATTAATTAATAATGGGGTGGTTTATGATAAGTTGTTAGAAACCATAAGGGATGTTTGTGTAATCTTTCTTAAACTATGAATGTGGGTAACACTTGAGCTTATGTTTCAAACCAATATATGAATCCATAGAGTATGATATAAAGGAATCGTGAATATGTCGTTTACCTTGAAAGCATGATCCTATGTGAATAAATGTATGCCCTATATGTATTGAGCTTGACATATGTGTGCATGAGCGCTGTATAGACTTATATATGACTAAGATTATGATTTCTTGATTAGTACTACTTGAATTAATTGTTAAAGTATGACTTGTAATTGCTATGGTTAGATACTTACAACCTCACGTACGTTAAATGCTCGGATTGACTCTATCTACGCATGTTATACAAGACTTGAACTTGTTAATTGGAACGAATGACCGTCCTATGCATGTTACTACTAGGTATGAAGTTAGTAATTGAATTGCATGATCTTGGATGCTTCGGTGAACTTGTATGATGTAAGTATGAGTTAATTCTTGTGCTATTTGTAACCTTGGATGTTGTACACGCTTGATTTTATGTGCTTTGTTGCGGTGAGCCTTTAGAGATGCCTTTGTTACGACGAATGCCCTTGCCTTGCTGAAGGAGAACGACTCTATCTTGCGGAAGTCTTCCGTTGTATGCCTTGTTTTGCACCTTGCATGTTTTAGATTTGAGTAGTGGTGCGTGTGCTTGTGTGCTTGGGAGATGCAGGATTCTCTCTCTTTTTATATCCAAGGGATGTTAGATTTCCTTGGTTATAGTCATTCGGGAATGTTACATCCTCTCGAATTTAGGGGTTTGTGAGATGTTAACTCTTTCAAACTTAGATCTTTGAGGGATGCGGGATTCCTTCGAACTTAGGATGAGAGATGGAGTTCTCTCATTGTGTGTTGAGAGACAGGGTTCTCTCGTTGTGTGTTGAGAGATGGGGTTCTCTCGTTGTGTGTTGAGAGACGGGGTTCTCTCGTTGTGTGTCTAGTCTCGTGGGCTAGAGAGGCCCGGTGGCTCCATTCAGGAGGGATCCTTTGAAGAGGATAAGCAAGATCAAGACGGATCAAGTGTGAGCACCAACTAAGGTCTTTTGCACCGACAAGTGTGAAAGGTTAAGCTGCATATGGTAGCAGTACAAGATCGGCAAAAGAGTTATGCTAACTGAAGAAGGAAAGACCTGGAATTCGAAGTGGGTGACCGAGTCTTCTTGAAGGCAACACCAAGGAAGGGTTTCTCAGAAATTGATAAGAGTGGCAAGTCAACCCTAGATATACCGAACCGCGTGGAGCTGTAGAACGGATTGAGGGAGCATTTCCGAGAGGAGATGGAGACTATTCCAGTGGAAGAGGCATAATTGGATTCGGATTTAACATTTGCACAACGATCGACGATGATTGGGTAGGAAGTCTAAGAGTTAAGGAATCGTCGAATTCCCGTGGTGAAGGTACTTTGGAGTGATCTCAATTCCGAAGAAGAAACTTGGGAAGCGGAAGAGAAGATGCGGAGTTTTCACCCTGAGTTTTTTTCCGATGGTAAATCGGGGGACCAGATTTCTTTAAGGAGGTGAGGTTGTGACGCCCCCCTTCTCGATCAAGGTAAGGTTTGGAACGAGAGTGTACGATTTACCTTTCTATGCATGATTTATGTGGCTTTACGCCTTAATTAGACAGCCCTTCATACTTTTGCGAAATACGTGAATTGCATGAGATATATGACTTCGTGACTTGTTGAATATGTGCTCGTATCGTTTTGTTTAAGCTTTGATAGCACGTTTTAGCTTTTAACGAACCAACGTGCTTACTTGCACATTAAAACATAATTTAGGGACCAAATGGTAAATTTTTTTTCGAAGCCTGGAACTGATATAACTTAATGAAATTGAGTAGATAATTCGATTACGAGTTCGTGGGTTCTTGAATCGCTCGATTTGGAGTTCAGACGAAGAAGTCATGGCCATTTTACGAAAAGTCAACATTTAAGCCTTTAAACCTGCGATCCAATTACGAATTTAACCCAATTTGAGACCCAATTTCACTTTCAAACCGCTCCAATTGACCCAGTTTGTGACCCGTATTGATGACCCAATATATCAAATCAGATTTTACACTCTCAAGACTCACATTACGTTATTTGCAAGATTGAAACACATTCATCGTCACTTTGCTCTCAAGAGCATTCATATTCTCTCAAGAACGCCTCAAGCCATTTTCAAGAGACAAGAGAGAAGATCAAAGCTGGGAATTCTAGATTAGAAGACAAGTTATTCTCTTCGATTTTCAGCTCTAGAGGTAAGATTATGTGCTCCTTCTCGTCGGTTTGTGTTCTTGAATCCTTAAAGCTTGAATGTGAATCTAGGGCTTATGTTAGAAGGAATGAATCCGGATTTTATGATGGAAATATGTTTCTTATGATACTAGGAATGATTTGATGTGAGAATTTCTTGCTTTCATGCTTGTTTGAAGAATCCACCTTTGTTGACCTTTGAAGCTTTCTTGAGAATTCTTGCATGTTCATGTTCTTGTGTGTTTTAACTTGATTGAATGATTGATTCTCATCCCTTGAGCAATTTCATGAAGAATGTGATTAATTTTCTTAAGTTTCTTGCGTGATTGGAGATTTCACCATTGTTGAGCTTGAAGCTTTGAATGTATGAAGAAGATGAAGTTCCTATGTGCAATTGTTGGATTTCTTGATGAATACTTGCCCTTAGATGCATTTGACATGTTATTCAATATTTGAATTAAGTTATTTATAGGGATAATGATTTTCACCCATCCGAACTACAGGCCATTTGGCAATTCACCATCCAAACTATTTCTCCCCCGAAACCACCATCTAAACTTTCAATTCCTGACAAACCACATCCCACAACAGTTTTGACCCTTTTCTGAGCGTTTTGACTCTTTTTTCAGCGTTTTTGGATGTTTTAACACATAATCTATGGAAAAATAACAAAGAGAGACAGATTTACATGTGTTACAACATCCAAAACCGCTGAAAAAAGAGTCAAAACCACTGAAAAAATGGTCAAAACCGCTGTGGGATGGTGGTTTGTCAGGATTTGAAAGTTTAGATGGTGGTTTCGGGGGCGAAATAGTTTGGATGGTGAATTGTCAAATGGCCTATAGTTCGGATGGGTGAAAATCATTATATCTTATTTATATTGAATGAACTTTGGAGCATGAATTTGGAGTGTTTAGAGCTTAAACTTCGTCATATTCAAGCATATGTTCATAATTCTGAATTGCATCAGTCGCATGTCAAACGCCCGTGTGAAAATTGAACTAAAATACCAACCCCTGTGTGAATAGCTACTGTCACGAAATGTCCAGGCCAAGCGCCTATTTACATTTCCTTCATAAGTCCCAAACGCCCATTTGGCTACTCTCGAGTCCAAAATTTGAGTTTTTGTGATCTTGCTCGTTCTGCTTCGTTTTCACTTTCTATGCACTTCTCCCACCCCTAGCATGATATATATGATTTGGAATCATGTTTATATGCATTATAATGCCTTAAATACCTCGACCTTGTGTGATAATATGCTAAGTATGATTTACATGTTGTTAATTGGTTGCCTTATGACTTGAAAGCTTGTTATATGACTCGTATGACTTCATTTGATTGTAATTGCTAAGTCATGCCATCTTCGGACATTCATTGCACATCATGAACACATTTGCATTCTTCTCAAGCCGTGTGTCGTCTTAATTGGTTTGAGTCGTGTCTTACCCCTATTAGCACGTTTGTCTTGTTAGGTGTTGAGTCTCCAGACGAGTAGCTTGTTTGCATAATTAAAACATATGCACAACTATTCAAACATATCATAAAAACTATACCATAAATGCATAAAATAAAATCCTATATGGCTTAGGGAAGATTCTAAGACACAACCTAAACATAATATAAACATAAACTAAACTAAAACAAAACATAAAACTATAGCGTAAAATAAAACAACATCTGACCTATCAATGGCGGGGGATGCTTACGGCAAGAGGGGGAAGAGAGTGAGCGAAAGGGTGTTGTTAACACAAATTTGAGCAAGGAATGTGATGCCTCAAGCCCTCTATTTATAGTTGCAGATAAGCCCCTCACCTTGGAAATAAAGTATAAGGAAGGGTATGAGACCAAAACTAGAATAGCTTCTCTTGGAAGCTTCACACTTTTGTAACAAGAATAGGGGGCTGCAGGGGGTATTTCAGTCTTTTCACTGCCAAAACTCGAGGATAAGTGGGTGGAAGTTTACTCATTCCGTTGGCATAAAAATTAGCTTTGAAACGCATATTCACACGTCGCAATCGGATTTACCGTTTAAAAGATACGTTAGTTCAAAATATAGAAAATTTGAACCCTAAACTTAAACACGAGTGTAAAATGACTTTAGGGAATGATTTTCAAGTCCGGAATATTTTGAAAAATCATAAAATAAATCGAGAAACGTTTTTAGTCCAATATCGACTATGAAACGTTTTACCGATAAAAAGTTGAAAATGTAGAATGAATAGTGAATTCTCACATACAAACATTCGTTTCAAAATCTCAAGCTAGGATTTGAATCAAGGGCTGTAAAACATCTAAAAAATCATGAAATAGCTCAAGTAATGCAAATCCAAAGAGAAAACATTTTTCGAATGAAAACCGTTCGTAGTAGGAACAATGAATTAGGGTTTTCGTAAACATTTTCAAGAGAACAAAGCTCAAAATAGATTTCCAAGTCACGAATAATTTCAAAAGACTCGTCTTGACTTAAGGATCGATTTGACTGTAAACTGGGGTAGGAAAAGATATCAGAATCAAAAGTTCATTTTTAGATGAATAGTAACTTTGGTCGGTAAGTTCCAAAAATGCCCTTATGGTTCAAGAAAGACTCTCTGAGCTTGGGAAACAAGTTCAAATAATTGGGAAGCATGTGTGGTGAACCTCCAGGGTTCGAGTAAAAATATGAACAAGGTAGGCTCGGGTTATGAATAGTAAACTGTATCAAAGGTCAGGAATTCCCCCTTAAAACATTGTCGGTCACATATACTAAGCACTTTGATCATGTAAGAATGCAATGCATTAAGGTTTTAAAGTTGGATCACGGTCTATAAACGCTTTACCAATGCCCTTAGCTTACCGTTTTCATCCAGGCCCTGTTTTGGGCTATTACAATTACCCCGCCATAAACAGAATCTATCCTCTGATTGTTCCGCTGTAATTGCAAACAACTCGGGGTGATGCTTCTTCAATTTCTTTCCTGTCTCCCAGGTTGCCTCTTCTGTCCCATGTCCCTTCCAAAGGACTTTAACAAAAGGAATTTTCCTATTCCTTAATTCCTGAAACTTCCTGTCTAGAATCTTAGCCAGCTTCAAAACATAAGTCAAATTTCGTTCCAACGGTATCTCCTCTACAGGCTCAACCTCTGTCTCATCCGAGAAACACTTGCGAAACTGAGATACACGGAATACATTGCGGATTCCAGTCACACTTGTAGGCAAATCCAATCTATAGGCAGTCCGTCCAACTCTTTCCAGTATCTCATACAGTCCAACATATCTCGGGTTTAGCTTCCCACCTTTCCCTATTCGGGTAGCGATGCCTTCCGAAACACCTTTTCGCATACTGCGAATTCCAAATCTCTTATTTGTAGCACCCCGGAGCGCAAGGAACTACATCCCCCGAACCATAGTCCAATACGTGTAATGAAATGGAAACTCCTCACACGTATCAAACCACGGCGAACGAGAGATAAACAAAATCTCTCCTATGCTAGGTGGTCTAGACCCTAGATCAGAGTGCGCAGTCAAAAACAAAATCACATTCGGAAGCTCCAGGATTCAAATATTCAGACGTACATGCTCATTAAATAAGAAAATATACAAATTTCAAAGCTCAAATTTAAATTCTTCTTATACATATTTTCCAAATCGATTCATAATCGCATAAACGTAATTCCATAAGCTCAAAAGAACAAAATAAAATAAACTGATGCACGAAACCGACTACGAAACTCAAGACTCGACCAAAAAGACCGTCGCCTAGCACAACTCCCCACGAACACCTGTAACTTAAAGAAAACAAGGGAACAAAAAGAAACGAAAATGGGGGTCAGTCTTAAAGACTGCCCGGGGGGAGGGGGGAGGGCTAACACAGTCACACGTACGTATACATCAGAGCATAGCATATTCAAATTAAAAAGTTCATGAACCGGGGCGTGGTTTTTGCATTCTAAATCATTTTAACCCATCATATTATATATAAATAAAAAGGCTTAAGGCCGAAGGCCAAAATCAACCAATTTTAGTAATTAGAAGCCCACTCCCCGTTTCACGAACTATATACAAATCAAAAGCAACTCGGCGAGAACGAGTTTCAGACCACCTTTACTCCGTTCATATTCAGAAGAAATCAAATCACAAAAACCTACCATTTCTCCGGCGATGAAAGGGGTCACGGGCCCCTAACCATCTAACAGTTGGGGGGAGTGCTCATTGCTTCTCCAACCCTCGGACTCCATCCCCCGACCAAACCTCCTGGTGGGTTCCGGTACATCCTTTCCAACATATGGAGGTCATGATTAGGAGTGGACCCGACGACCCGACACCGTCCCAGGGCTCCTTCACACAAAGCTCTGGGGCCCATTTCAAAGATCAAAGTTCTTAATTTTCAAAATTTCAAAATTTTCCGACTTCATATTCAAATTCGTATTTCTCGCTATTTCAAAACGTTCACGCACACCAACCCTTTTCAAATCAAATAAACATAAAATAGGTTACATATATATAAAAGCATTTTTCCAATAATTCATAGCAAAAGGGATAAATCCCACAAAATACTAATCAAACACGTATTTACATAAATATATAATTATACGTATATCACATGCGGGCTTACATACAAGAAGGGTTGTAGGTCAATAAACTAAAAGAAAGAAAACCTCACCTTGTCGACCAAACCGAATGAAACGGATGCAAACACCTCTAAGAGACCTCCTCGTCACCCACGAAACGAACCTAAGGACAAAAAAAATAACAAACGACAACCTTAAACTCAAAATGTACCGAATAGACGCTCGACAATGCATATGGATGCCAATGATGCATAAAGAATGCAATGAGATTTTATTTAGGTCATATGACATTATATCGAATCATATTAAATCATAATGCATATGTTTTACGTTAAACAATTCATGAATTTCATACAACACTCATATCCCATCATATAACACGTTAGATATGCATATACTTCAATAAGGATCAAGAGAAATCCATGCAAGGCAAACGAATAAGGAACTCAAATATTCATGCACGTTATAGAGAAAATAGGGTATATTTTGCACGTAAGGGCACCCAATTCACGTCAAATAAATCCATAAAATTCATATAACGGTCATAACACATCCATAATCAAGTTAGGCATGCATGCACACCAGAAAAGAAGCAAAGAATTATCAAACAAAGCAAGAAAAGATTATATTAATTCATGCATGCACATTAGAGAACACATGTAACACGTTGGTCATTTATTCCACGTAGAAGCATCGAATTCACGAGATAAATTCGTAATTAAACACTTAACATATAATATAACAAACTATCTACACAAAAGAGGTAAGAAAGAAGCAAGAAAAACAAGAAAAGCATGAACGAAACAAGAAACGAAACATAATAGCAGCAATAACTCGAAGGCAGGCCCAAATCAGTGCAAAGGTGCTCGCAGTTGCGACCACCACCATCTCCAGCCAAAGCAGCAAACTCAGGTCGAAACTGGGCCAAAATGGGATCCGATCGTGGAAATCTGCAAATCCAGCCCTGTTCTTCGTTCCTAACACCACCACAGACAAGCAAAGGAAACAACGTAACAAGGAAATAGCAGCAAAAGCTCAGTTATACACACCCCAAAACACCACCAGATCACACGGCAAGGTAAGAGAAGCAAATTGGGCACATATCTTCAAGTTCAAGAAAATATTCATCCATGGTGGTTTAATTTTCAGCCAATTACCAAGGAATTTAAGATCATATAATTAACATAGAGGTCATATATATCATATACACAACTTAAAACCAAGAAATGGACTAAAGATTTGCAAGAATTCTTCCAAAAATTCCATAAACCTAACTATTCATATACCTCACCCAAAACCTGATCAAACATGGATGAAAATGAACAAAATCAGATTCAAAAGAAAGGCAAGAAGATTTAGGTTCGAATTCTGCACATACCTTTTGAATTTGACGAGAAATGGAGGTCGAACGAGCAAGAAATGTCCATGAGTGAATAGTGACTGCCCTCTTTTCTTTTTCTCCCCTTGGCTGCTACGTTTTCTGCTTCTTTTCTTTACTCCCTTGGTTTGAACCGAAATGAGGGCAATAAGTATGGATAAAGGGTTGAATAAGGGTCATATGGGTTCAAAAACTGGTCAAATCGGATAAGAAACTGGTCGGATATGAGCAAAACGGGCAAGGGTCGCAAATCTGTCCCAAGGGACGCGTTACTGGCGAAATTCGGAGGATCGAACGGGCTTAGAAAATTAAGAGTTCAAGTTCTCTAGCTTCCATTCTTCATTATGAGTCCGACGTCACTTCCAGAATTCGAATCGGAATTCCCGATCCCGAGATACGCCTTCCGGAACCCAAGGTGCGTAGATCAAATTAGGCCCTCAAGTCCCTAACAAATAAAACGGTTCAAAAACCGTATCAAACGAACTTAAAAACATGCAACGCAAATGAAAACACATTCAAAACATGTATAATTCATACATATCACATAATCATGGAAGTTAGAAATGAAAACGGGTTTAAACGGATTAAAAACGAAGTAAAAAGGTAAAAACGTTCAAATAATTCAAATAAGGTTCAAATAAAAATTCAAATATTAAATCATATAATTCAAGTATTTCACGTAAAGAATAAAATAAACATGTAAATCGCGAAATTAAATTAATTTAAAAGTGCACTTAGCGGGATGTTACAAACTCCCCTCCTTCAAAAGGACCTGTCCTCAGGTCCGCAGTAAGACCTAGAACGGCTCTGGGACGAATCAACTCGAACTTCCTCTACACTACTCCGATCGGTCTTCAAATGGCTTCTTGAATTTTAAATCCCGCCACAAGACTCGATAGAAGTCTTCACTCCAAGGACCTTCTCTGCCAAACCACGAAACTCACGAATCCTTCTCGAACAACTGCACCGAGAGAGAATAGGTTAACTTGTTTAAAACGAGCATCTCTTGAAGTGTCTCAAAATCTCCTTAGAGTAGCAAACCGGACACGAAGTCCTTAGTTATCTGCTCCCACTTCCAAATAGAATTCGGAAGTAGTTAGAGAATCCTATCGATTCTCGATGCTCAGTTTTCAACCGATGGCACGTTAGACGTTGTTACACAAAGTTTACAACATCCTTTCTCGTGCTACTACATCAAACCGACTCTTCAAGTCTCGAACAAACTAGAACAAAGAGTGGGATATTCTCGTACCCTTGGACTCTCGAGGCGTAGGCCATATTCTCTCGCTAGGACCCACAACCAAAGCCTTCCTTAATGCCTCGATTGTATAAGATGTAGCCTCGAGTACCCTCGGTTAAGCTAAAGCCGGTACCAAAGGAAACTCACTTCAACCGCCTCATCCCACTCACAACCGTACCTCTTCTATGTCGTTCATGTCATGGGATGGCCGTCTCTAGCAAGACGAATCTCTTGTAGAATCCCGGTAACACTAGAGACTTAAACTCTGAGGTAACTCTTGGTTCTTCTACCAGATTATGTAGTCGACAATACCCTTGCAGAAAGCACACTCGGAATCACCAACGAAACTCTGAAGAAACGCGAAGACACCACTCCTCGAAGCTAGCAAAGAGGGTATTCTTCCCATGGTTAACCCGTGTAGCTCACGGTAGTTTTTATTCATCTTAGAGTCCCGTCTTCTTCCTTAGATAGGGCCAGAGCACTCCACGAAGAAGTACTCAAATTGATGAAACTACCTTCTAAGAACTTATCGACTACTTCTCGAACTCCAAAACCCACGCTAGAGTCATCCGGTAGGGAATCTTCAAACAAGGTCCAATTCCGGGATAAAGATCACGATCGTCTCAATGTCCCTATCAGGTGGTTATAAACCCCGACTTTCAAGAAATCATCAAGAAGGGCTTACTCCAATCTTCGTCTTCTCAAGGCTGGCTCGATCCCTCGGTTAATCCAAAGGTAAGCCACTAAGCTTGTCGCACCGTCCCAGAATAACCAACCGCTCCACGAAGGATACTAACGGGTTAGCCTTCGATCTAAGACACGAAAATATCGTTGAGCCTAAAAAGGACCTCCTAAAAGCAACCACCAACAAACCAGAAGACTCAAACAACAAACCTACGACTTAAGGTAACCCCGTACCTTAACAAAAACAAGGCGCCTTCAAAAGTCCACGAAGCAACCTCGACCCTCACAACTCACCAACACACTCGGGCACTCAACTCACCAACCCACTTCAAGAAGAGAGTTCCACATAGCAAAACAATGAAACAAATAACAACAAACATTAAAAGCAACAAAGGAAGCACCGAGAAGCAATTTAGAAAGAAAGGTAACACAAAATTAAAATAAAGATGCATGTATGAAATGGCTTGAATGCAATTACCTTAATTTTCGAATTCATGTTGATTCCCGGTTTGAAGCCTTCGATCTCGTATTCGTTGTCTGTTAGCACTCGATTGATCACAGTTGGAAACCCGATGCTCCATTGATCCACAAGCGTAACAACCCTTCAACCTGTCCCGACACGTGTCGTAGATATGATTGGTTCCTCCACAGTAAGTGCACGGTTGAATTTCTCTCTTTGGTTTTGAAAAATATCCGGTCTTTTATTTCTTTTTCCCACGGATCTTCTTGGTTCGATTCCCGTGTTGATGGCGTCGTCCTTCCACTTGTACATTGGAGCACAAACCCATTTCAAGTTGAGGCCCCAACTCACTTTTTTCTTTACCTTTAGCTAAAACCCACGTTTCAACCTTAAGAGCTTTCTTTGTGACTTTATTCCACGTGCTTGTATTCTTTGCAGTTAGAGATTCCTTAAATTCATCCCGAAGGCCCTCCATGAAATGTCTAGCCTTCATCTCCTCGTTGCTCATGATATGTGGCACATACGCACCCAATCTCTCGAAATCTTCTATGTATTCCATAACTGTCTTATTCCGTTGGGTAAGTGTCAAAAATTCTCCAAGTCTTCGTTCTTGTAAAATGGCCGGTGCGAAATTTTTCCTAAATTCTCGAACAAATACCTCCCAAGTCAATTCTTCGCTCATTGTCTCCAGTTGTTGGGCAACTTCTTTCCAACTTTGCCTTGCTTGACCTTGAAGAAGTTGTGTGGCGAGACGAGCCATGTTTTGAGAACTGCACGGCCATAACTCAAATATATTTTCGATCTTTGATAGCCACTCTTCAGCCCTCGTGTCATCCCCTTCCCGGAATTGGGGAGGATCAAGAGTCTTGAACTCCCGGTACATCGTTGCCAATGGATTCATAAATGGTTCTTCGGTTGAAGATTGTCCTTGGTTGTAGGAAGGTTGTTGAAGAGGTTGACCATAATGTTGCCGACGCGGTGGCATCCTGAAATAAGAAAAATGATTCCAAAATATCGATGCGTGCGGGGTTTAGTGCATGTTCATGTGAACTATTAACATATAAAATACAAATAATTCAATTAATTCACATGATTGATGAAAATAAATGCAAACAAAAACATATTCCTAACCCGAACGACTTAGACAGACCCGACACGAAGCTAGAGCTCCGGTTTTGCAACCAAGAGCTCTTATGCCACTCTAGGATGTAGCACCCCGGAGCGCAAGGCACTACATCCCCCGCACCATAGTCCAACACGTTTAACAAAATGGAAACTCAACAGACGTATCAAACCACGGCGAACGGGAGACAAATAAAATCTCTCCTTTGCTAGGCGGTCTAGACCCTAGATCAGAGTGCGCAGTTAAAAATAAAATCACACGCGGAAGCTCCAGGATTCAAATATTCAGACATACATGCTCATTAAATAAGAAAATATACAAATTTCGAAGCTCAAATTTAAATTATTCTTACACATATTTGCCAAATCGATTCATAATCGCATAAACATAATTCCATAAGTTTAAAAGAATAAAATAAAATAAACTGATGCATGAAACCGATTACGAAACTCAAAACTCGACCAAAAAGACCGCCGCCTAGCACAACTCCCCACAAACACCTGTAACTTAAAGAAATCAAGGGAAAAAGAGAAACGAAAACGAGGGTCAGTACTAAAGACTGGTGAGGGGGCTAACACACTCACACGTACGTATACATAAGAGCATAGTACATTAAAATTTAAAAGTTCATGAACCGGGTCGTGGTTTTTGCATTGTAAATCATTTTAACCCGTGATATTATATATAAATAAAAAGGTTTAAGGCCGAAGAGAAAAATCAACCAATTTTAGTAATTAGAAGTCCACTCCCGTTTCACGAACTATATTCAAATCAAAAGCAACTCGGCGAGAACGAGTTTCAGACCACCTTTACTCCGTTCATATTCAGAAGAAATCAAATCACACAAACCTACCATTTCTCCGGCGATGAAAGGGGTCGCGGGCCCCTAACCATCTAACAGTTGAGGGGAGTGCTCAATGCTTCTCCAACGCTCGGACTCCATCCCCCGACCAAACCTCCTGGTGGGTTCTGGTACATCCTTTCCAACATATGGAGGTCATGCTTAGGAGTGGACCCAACGACCCGACACCATCCCAGGGGTCCTTCACACAAACCTCCGGGGCCCATTTCAAAGATCAAAGTTCTTAATTTTTGAAATTTCACAATTTTTCGACTTCATATTCAAATTCGTATTTCTCGCTATTTCAAAACGTTCACACACACCAACCCTTTTCAAATCAAATGAACATAAAATAGGTCATATATATATAAAAGCGTTTTTCCAATAATTCATAGCAAAAGGGATAAATCCCACAAAATACTAATCAAACACGTATTTATATAAATATAAAATTATACGTATATCACATGCGGACTTAAATACAAGTATCGTTGTAGGTCATTTAACTAAAAGAAAGAAAATCTGACCTTGTCGACCAAACCGATCGAAACGGACTCAAATACCTCTAAGAGACCTCCTCGTCACCCACGGAACGAACCTAAGGACAAGAAAACATAACAAACGACAACCTTAGACTCAAAATGTACCAAATAGACGCTCGGCAATGCATATGGATGCCAATGATGCATAAAGAATGCAATGAGATTTTATTTAGGTCGTATGACATTATATCGAATCATGTTAAATCATAATGCATATGTTTTACATTAAACAATTCATGAATTTCATACAACACTCATATCCCATCATATAACATGTTAGAATTGCATATACTTCAATAAGGAGCAAGAAAAATCCATGCAAGGCAAATGAATAAGGAACTCAAATATTCATTCACGTTATAGAGCAAATAGGGTATATTTTGAACGTAAGGGCACTGAATTCACATCAAATAAATCCATAAAATTCATATAACGGTCACAACACATCTATAGTCAAGTTAGGCATGCATGCACACAAGAAAAGAAGAAAAGAATTATCAAACAAAGCAAGAAAAGATCATATTAATTCATGCATACACATTAGAGAACAAATGTAACACGTTGGCCATTTATTCTACGTAGAAGAATCAAATTCACGAGATAAATTCATAATTAAACACTTAACATATAATATAACAAATTATCTACACAAAAGGGGTAAGAAAGAAGCAAGAAAAACACAAAAAGCACGAACGAAATAAGAAACGAAACATAAAAGCAGCAACAACTCGAAAGCAGGCCCAAAAGGGGTCGCGGCCAAATCAGTGCAAAGGTGGTCGCGGTCGCGACAACCACCATCTCCAGCCAAAGCAGCAAACTCAGGTCGAAAAACCTTCACAATCCGGTCGCGGCCGCGACTGCACTGTGCGGTCGCGGAAATCTGCAAATCCAGCCCTGTTCTTCGTCCCTAACACCACCACAACCACAAGACAAGGAAAGGAGACAACACAAAAAGGAGATAGCATCAAAATCTCAGTTATACATACCCCAAAACACCACCAAATCACACGGCAAGGCAAGGGAAGCAAATTGGGCACATATCTTCAAGTTTAAGAAAATATTCATCGATGGTGGTTTAATTTTCAGCCAATTACCAAGGAATTTCAGATCATATAATTAATAAAGAGGTCATATATATCATATACACAACTTAAAACCAAGAAATGGACCAAAGATTTGCAAGAATTCTTCCAAAAATTCCATAAACCTAACTATTCACATATCTCACCCAAAACATGATCAAACATGGATGGAAATGAACAAAATGAGATTCAAAAGAAAGTCAAGAAGATGTAGGTTCAAATTCTGGACATACCTTTCAAATTTGACGAGAAATGGAGGTCGAATGAGCAAGAAATGTCCATGAGTGAATAGTGACTACCTTCATTTCTTTTTCTCCCCTTGGCTGCTACGTTTTCTGGTTCCTTTATTTTCTCCCCTGGTTTGAACCGAGGTGAGGGAAATAGAGATGGATAAAGGGTTGGATAAGGGTCACATGGGTTAAAAAACGGGTCAAATCGGATAAGAAACGGGTCGGATATGAATAAAACGGGCAAGGGTCGCAAATCTGTCACAAGGGTCGCATTACGGGCGAAATTCGGAGGATCGAACGGGCTTAGAAAATTAAGAGGCCAATTTCTCTAGCTTCCATTCTTCATTACGAGTCCGATGTCACTTCCAGAATTCGAATCCGAATTCCCGATCCCGAGATACGCCTTCCGGAACCCAAGGTGCACTAAATCAAATTAGGCCCTCAAGTGCCTAACAAATAAAACGGTTCGAAAATCGTATCAAACAAACTTAAAATTATGCAACGCAAATAAAAACACATTCGAAACATGTATAATTCATACATATCACATAATCATTGAAATTAGAAACAAAAACGGGTTTAAACGGATTAAAAATGAAGTAAAAAGGTAAAAACGTTCAAATAATTCAAATAAGGTTCAAATAAAAATTCAACTATTAAATCATATAATTCAATTATTTCACGTAAAGAATAAAATAAACATGTAAATCGCGAAATTAAATTAATTTAAAAGCGCACTTAACACTCTCGAACCGCGTACCTGTACGACCGAACGAGCGGGATGTTACATTATTCGTCGATCAACATAACTCTTCTGCTTGTCCTGGGCAGCTTTCATTCTTTGACTAATGATCTGAATCTTCTCCGTCGCTTCTCTTATCCATTTAGCTGAATTCACTCTGGTTGGTCCCTCCTCAGTACATCTTGCTTCGTCCTAATCCCAGTATAACGGGGATCTACATTTCCTTCTATACAGGACTTCATATGGAGCAGCTTGAATAGAAGCTTGATAACTATTGTTGTATGCAAACTCCACAAGAGGTAAACAATATTTCCAACTTTCCTGGAAGTCCAAAGCGCAAGCTCTTAACATATCTTCCAAGTACTTAATCATTCTTTCTGATTGTCCATCCGTCTGAGGATGCGATGTAGTACTGAAGTTCAACATCGTTCCCGTCACAGCCTGAATTCCTTGCCATAACTGTGACGTGAATTTCGGATCTCTGTCCAACACTATGTTGTTCGGAACTCCGTGTAGTCTGACAATCTCTTGCTGATACAGCTTTGCCAAACTGTTGACCTTATCTCTCATTTTCACTGGCCGAAAGTGTGCTGACTTAGACAATCGGTCAATGATTACCCAGATACTATCTTGTCCTCCTTTGACTTTGGATAATCCAGTGACGAAATCCATCATGATTTGCTCCCATTTCCAAGTCAGAATAGGTAATGGTTGCAACTTCCCATTCGGCTTCTGGTGCTCAGCTTTAACTTTCTGACAAGTTAAGCACTTCTTGACATATTTGGCTATGTCTCTCTTCATTCCGTTCCACCAGAAATGCGTCTTAACATCTTGATACATCTTAGTGCCTCCGAGATATATCGTGTACTTAGTCTTATGCGCTTCGTCAAGAATTTCTTTCCTTGAAACAGTTGGTACGCATACTCGACCTTTGTACCTCAATATTCCATGTTCATCAATCCTGAACTTAGTTTGATCATCTTTCTCCTTAGATTCGAGACAGTTCTTGATCCACTCGCCGTTCTTCTGAGCTTCCAACACTTGTTCTTTCGACGGGGATATCATCACAACATTCGTGATTTGAGCTTTAGTTATCACCTCCATTCTTTCTCTTCGATCAGTCTTGAGATTGGCAGAAATCTATGCCAAACAAACTTTCCTGCTTAGTGCATCGGCTACAACATTCACCTTTCCTGGATGGTACTGAATAATGCAAACGTAGTCCTCTAGAAATTCCATCCGTCTCCTTTGTCGCATATTCAACTCCTTCTGAGTGAATAGATATCGCAGGCTCTTATGATCAGTAAAGATTTCAAACGTAACGCCATACAGATAATGTCTCCACTTTCCAAGAGCGAAGATTATTGCGGCTAACTTCAATTCTCGGTCAGGAGGTAACGAATTCAAATGTTCAGGAAACACATCTAGGAATTCATTCACCACTTCCACTTCTTCGATCTTAAGTTGATCTTTTGGTCTATTCAAAAGATAAGCAACGAATCCACTAGCTCCTTTCGGAATCAGTTTCTTAGCTTCAATCACGGAAACCATCGATAACTTCTCTACTTTCCTTTCTGATGTCCCACTTTCATATTCTTCCAAGATGAACTCTTTCTTGTAACAATCCAACTTAGCTCGGTACTTAAACAACCAATCCAAACCAAGTATAACATCGTATGTTGTCATCAGCAACTCAATAAGATCCGTCGGGTAACAACGGGTACCAATACATATAGGGAAACCTTTATATAGTTGATCCGTAACAAGGCAAGTTCCCAAAGGAGAACTCACTTCAAATTTATATGGGAAGTATTCAAGTGGAAACTGTAAATGCGCACACAATTTAGATCCAATAAATGAATGCGTGGTACCAGGGTCATACAATACCTTAACTGGCGTGTTAAGAATGTGCACAATACCTTCCACAACAGACGAAGGATCAACCTCCTCATTACCATCCGAAGCATACGCTCTGCCTTTGACCGTCGGTTTGTTTGTCGTACCCACCACTTCCTTTCCATTATCTTGGACCCCAAATCTTCTGATCTTGTTCGGGCAGCTATCCATCTGGTGCTCAGGGGAACCACACACGAAACACTGTCTAGCTTTCTTGCGATAGTTCTCCTCAGTATGTCCCGTTCGGTGATAATATCTGCAACCAATTTCCTCTTGACCTGGCTGAGGTGCTCTCTGATGCTGCGGTGCCCTCTGTTGTTGCGATGGGGCTTTCTGTTTTAGTTTCTGTGGAGCTTTCTGCTGCTGCGGTGCTACCGTGGGTTTGTTCCCGATTCCTTGGAGAAACGATCCAGAAGGTCGCTTGTTCCCTTGATACGGCTTAGGGTTAGAAGGTCCTTGACGTACAACAGTTATCTTGATCTCCTTGTTGGCTGCTTCAACCTTTAGTGCCTTGTCGACGGCCCTGTTTTAGTTCTCAATATCCAAAGAAGCAAGTGCCCACCGAAGTTCGGGCTTCAGTCCATCGATAAACCTCTTCGTCTTACTGCGCTCATCATTCAGAATATGAGGCGCATACTTGATCAGTCTCACGAACCTAGCCTCATACTTCATCACATTCATAGTTCCCTGAACCAAACTCATAAACTCAGCCTCTCGTACATCGCGAATCACTTGAGGGGTGTACTTTTGTTGAAATTCTCTGATAAACTCAACCCAGCTTCCTTCCACATTGTTCTCAATCCACATGTTATGAACGTGCTTCCACCAATTGTATGCAGCTCCTTCAATAAGAAAAGTAGCATACCGAACTCATCCACCATCCTCTGGGTAGATTTCCATAGCCTCGAAAATCTTCTCAAGACTAGTAATCCAATTCTCAGCCTTTAGGTCGTTCGGTTCTCCGTAGAACTTAGGTGGATTCATCCTCAGAAACCTTTCCAGTGACCTTTAATTATGAGGATTATCTCTCGACGTGTAAGCCCTCATAAATTGTCGTAGTACATCCCTTAATTAGGGGGTTTCCTCCCTTCTGGGTGACGTGACATTTCTGCGGGGCGGTGTAGCATCTCGGGGTGGCATATCATCTCTATGGGGTGGCAGTGGTGGTAAACGATTCTGGGGTGCTCTTCTCGGTAGCATGTTGTTACTGAATTCATAAGCATTCAGATATATATTCGATGCATGACATTAACGATTCACAAAATCCATAACCACGTATTCACATTTCCACGTAGTCACATACAAGTATGAGAACAACACATTCCCACAACAACATATCAGCAAGGATCCCAACATATCATATAATCAGAAACAACGATCAGACAACATGTAAATGGGAAAAGAAGCTCGTGTAACATATCAACATATCAGAAACATGTATAACATATCCCAAAACATGATCAACATAGTGAGAAGCATAATCAACATATCAATGAGAATAATAGCATGCTATCAATAAATGAAATGACATGATCCTACTATCGGCACAAATGGTATCTTGAAGCACTCTAGGACTCATGCAATGACAGCTATGGAAAGCAGTAAACATATAATATAAAGCCGAAAGTGTTGTAACTGTGCAAGGTTTGGTAAAATTTACTACAAGCCACATGTTATCAGTATCAAATCCAAATGGGGAGGACCCGATACTATCGAGTTGACTCCCGTACAGGCCTTACCAATCCGTCCAACCCTACTGAAAATATCCTACAGTAGGTACCAAGTCATCTGAACCGCCATCCGTGGTGCCAAAAGTCGGGGATCATCTACCATAACTATATATCCCCTCATCCAAAAGTCAGTCCTGAACTATCCCGGCTATACGTTCGCCATCCATACATAGATATATATACATCAGTATTATATACAGAAACGTCCCATCAGCAATCAACCCTGATAGCTGTGGTACAAAGAACCGCTGGTGGTGTCATCAGAAACAACAGCAACCTCGCCCTGTCCATGTCCTGCTGGGTCATCTCTGCCATCGTCATCATCATCATCAGAACCTCCATCGCCTCCATCGGACTGCTCCTACATAGGCTCGAGCTCATAAGAGACCTGACTGACATCCTGACCCTCGACCTCCTCAATTATCTGCTCATCGGACAAGTGATAGGCATCATATGGGCGAGCTCTCATGCGTGCACGGTAGTGCTGCTGATGCTCCATAGAGGTGTCGCGGTCGATAGTCATCTGCATAAGGTTTTCCTCCATCTCAACAATACGAGCAGCCCTCTGCTCAGCAACATGAGTTATCTTAGTAGCATGCTCACGAGCAATGTCCCTATCAATCTGGTGCTGCAGTGACTGATCCTGATGGCGCATAGACTCAAACCTGACCTCACGGGTCCTCTGATACTCCTGAAAGTAACCATTTGTCTCAGACTCGAGATAGTGCACAACTCTGTTAGAATAGGAATACCCAGGTTTGCCTTTGTTCCTAGACCTACGCCAAGTATAGAAACGAGTGCCTCCACGGTGAGAAACTGAGACACTACGCGGGGCCTCAAATTGCTCAAAGAAAGCCTCATCGATCTGCTGATGATTAGGATCCTGGTATGGCTGAACTGCCATAGCTATACAGAAGATACCACAGATATGAAATCCAGATAACAGAACCATACAACCCCAAATAACCTGTCACGATGCAACATGAGAATGATCCTAGATGCAATGGGTGAACAATCCATGATGCAACATGAGAGCAATCTAGATTAAGTCTCTTCTTACTTAACCCGATGCTCTGATACCACCTCAGGCTGTAACGCCCCCACCTGTACCAGAACATGAAGATAGTGGCGTCTCAACCCCCGCACCGAAGCACCTCTCAAGTAATGGTGTGAGCCATCACTCAAGAAACACTCCAGTGAACGGCTATCAAACTCAGAACTATACATGTATAATGATTTGGCTATGCAGCGGAAAATCAGAGTATTTTAAAACTTTTGAAAACATGTGCGTGGTGGCATGTAACAAGCAAGAACATGTCGATCGGTAAGATAGACTTGCCATGCCAAAATATATAACATATTCACATATTGATACCTATATAACAGAGTTCAAGGTATCGATAGCAGAGTACCAGAAATAGTATAACAAAGATGCTCAAATATTCAGAAACATATAGTGATGCAGCCATATAACATACGCAGGACACAAAAGAGAATAATACTAAGTCCTGACTGGAACAAAAATGACAATCTAGAGCTTCAAGATACCTCTAGACGGCGGTTGCAAGACCTGAAACCATGAGGCAAGAAAACGGGAGAGGTATTAGTCAAAAGGACTAAGTGAGGGGATACTTTAAAGATAGTACTGTAAGTGATAAAGAACTTGAAGTAATGTTCAAAACTGTTAATGCAAAGCTTTAAAGAAGAACTTGAAACAAGTTCGATTAATAAAACTCTTTTGATGCCATGCTATGAGAAAAGAGAGTTTTCAAAACACTTTCATGAATGCTATGTTATGGATGGTTCATAATGTTTTCATAAATCGGGATACGGGTAGAGTTAACTTTTCCAAATATGAACCATCATTTATGAAATAGAATTATACCCGCAAGCTAGGCTTCTGCAACCTCACTCCAGAAAACATGAAGAAGTAGAGTATCGGACCAGGATCAACAATAACTCCACATACAGTAGAGTATCAGACCAAGGTCAACAATACCCCACCAACACATACAAACATGCACCATCCTCCACAGATTGCCACTTTGGGTAGCTAGCCCTAGGCGACCTGTAAACATGTAATGGGAATAGATTTGCGGTCCATTCCCAGACAGATTGTCCTGTCTTAACAAACTTCTTGGTAAAAGTCGGTGTCAATTGTCTGTTATGGCGGCCTGTATAAGTGATGTCGTTGGCGCACAGCTCGCGAACACCACCTCGACACATAACCGCCGGGCCCAAACTGTAAACTGTATGCTTGCATTTTAGATTAGCAGTGACCAGAGTACCACTCCGGGTGCTAACTATTAACATGTGAAACTGTAACTGTAACACGTGATGCTATCTGTAAAACATGTGATGTTGTCTTGTAAAACATATGATGCTGTCTTGTAAAACATATGAACATGTGAAACTGTACTTTGAAAACATATGCAAAACATGTAAATGTCTTTGAAAAAGAATGTAGAACTTTGGAAAACATGTGTTTTAGATAAAGGAATACTTTTAAAGGATGATATGATCCTTTCAAAAGAATGTCCCGATCAAAGGGATAGTTCCAAACGAGGTTTAACTTTGAATTTCAAAACATATGATACTAATGTAAAATCATGGTTCCAGTTGGAAAACATTTTTACTTCACCTCACCTAACAGTAACAAAATGTAGGTAGACAGACCACACGGTGCCTTGGGGATCCCAATGCTCGACTTTAACTCTTGTAGGTGGTGTGCTAGAGTGAGCTTAAGAACTAAGACCCACTACTAACATAATACATATGAAATGCATGAAACAAATGAACAAGGAACATGTAACACAAGAGAGTAATAGCATTTAAGGCATCCAAGAAAGGTAACATACAAAGGTATACGTTAAAGTGAGTTACTCTTGACGTGGGACTATGATCTTACTATAACCGAATAAGAATTAATCAAATTATAAATCCTATCGCAAAACCTTAGGTTTTGAAACAAGTCCTCAAAAGAAAACACATTTTGAAAACACATTTTAGACCTTGTATTTGAAAACCCTAGGTGCAAATGTCTATTAAGAAAGCACAAGTTTTATTTCATTTTTACTATTCAAAAGCACTATTCAAAATTACTATTCTAGATTACTATTCACATTTTACTATTCACAGATCGGGTCAAAGGGTGGGGTCAAACCCTTACTACACACACACACACACACACGTCACACACGTACACACACACACACACACGGTATGCACACATGCACACACCCTATGTAACGCCCCAACGAGGGCATCCACGCCTATCCCGCGCTACAGACCTAGCTTGTATATAGAATTGCTATCCATATACCCACCGAGTACGAAGCAAGCGGTAACAAATGAACATCCTAGCTAGGCGGTACTAGACTCACAAAGCGAGTAAACAATCACAAGTATGCGGAAGCTTAAATCAAAACGCATTCAAGAGTATCATAAGAACAATATATCCAACAATAATGACCATCACGGTCCAGCACAAAATGCTCAAGGTACGGAATGTAAAATCAACCTAGTGACCAACACGGTCCAAAACTAGCAAAACAAACATCATACATATTAAGTCCATAATTCCCAAAACTAAGCATAAGACATAAGTAACAAAGTATGCTACAAGCATAACGAGTTTGACCACTTAAACAAGACTCTCAAAAGACCCCGCCTAGCTTGACTCCAAAACGCAACCTGCGGACACGAAGGATAGAAGGAGTCAGCTCAAAAGGAACCGGTGAGGAGAAGTTTAGATAAGTAAATAGCAATAGGGGTTCAATGCATGCTCAAAACAAAGGTGGTCATGATCCAACTCATTTTCAAAACAAATGCAAGTTTTATAAAACGAATCATTAACCAAAGCACCGGCTCGACGAGTACGAGCACTCCATCCTTACTTCCCAAACCAAATGAAATCAAACCAATCCATCCTTACACCGTTGATGTCGAGGGTGTACAGCCCCCAAGCATTGCAAAAGAACCATGGAGAAGTGGGTCCATGAAACCAGCCTTTCCCCAAGCTTACCTTAACCCCTAAACCTCCTCGGAGTCTTAGCAAACTTGTCCAAAAGTGGGTACTTCGTAAGGGTTTAACCGTCCGCCCTTGCGTTCCCGGTCTTACCACTTACTCCGCCCCGAGTGCTATCAAAAGATCCAACCAAGCAAGCGTCCTTGCAAGGTATACATAACCTCGCTACACAACTCACTCATACATAATATTCGAATGAAAGTTCCGAAACCATTTTGGGTATCTATCCCATATACCAAAACTCAAGTTTTACTTGTAAACCGTTTTACATAGGCGAATATTCAATATATGAGCAAAGGTCACAAAACTTGGCTTATAAAGCCTAAATATACGTTTTCAAAAAGGGAGTTCAAAACCAACAAATATGAAAGGCTATAGGTGTCCACAGTTTTGAAATCGTTTCATAAGTATATAACTCCTCACCTTTACCAAGAACTTCGAAGGCCGACCATGAGCAACAAGCTACTCGACCGGAGAGTCACCACCTAACAAGACAAACGTACTAACAAAGGTAAGACACGACTCAAACCAATTAAGACGACGCACGGCTTCAAGAAAGAGTAAACATGCTCGTGAGATGCAATGAATGTCCAAGTATAACATAAGTTAAATAATGATGATCAACAACATCATGTAAGTCATATAATAAGCGTTCAAGTCATGACATACACAATTGATAACAAGTAAACCATACTTAGTACAATCTCACTCATAATCGAGGCATGTAAGATATTACAATGCATGAAAACATGATTCCAAGTCATATATATCATATTAGGGGTGTAAGAAGTGCATAGGAAGTGAAAACGAAGCAAAACGAACAAAATCACAAAAACTCAAAATTTTGACCCGAGAGTACCCAAACGGGCGTTTGGTGCACAAGAAGGAAATGCAAACGGGCCTTTGGCCCTTGAAAAAAACGTAACAGTAATTTTTCAAATGGGGGTTTGGGGTGTCAATGCAATTTTCACACGGCGTTTGGTTTGCTACTGGTGCAAAACGGAATTACGAACATATGCTTGCAAATGATGAATTTTAGGGTCTAAACACTCCTAAATCATGCTTCCAAGTGTATACAATATGCATAAACGAATTTAAACATCAAATATCATGCCATGAACATTTAGGAATGAATATGCATCAAAATTCCAACAAATTACAATCATGAACTTCATCTTCTTGACACATTCAAAGCTTCAAACTCAAAAATGGTGAAATATCCAATCATGCAAGAAACTTAAGGAAATTAATCACATTCTTCATGAAATTGCTGAAGGAACAAGAATCAATCACCAAATCAAGCTAAAGCACACAAGAAGATGAACATGGAAGAATTCTCAAGAAAGCTTCAAAGGTCATCAATGGTGGATTCTTCGAACAAGCATGAAATCAAGAAATACCTACATCAAATCGTTCCTGACATCATAAGAATCACATTTCCAACAAGAAATTCGAGTTCAATCCAACACACAAGAACTCTAATTCAAATTGAAGTTCAAAAGCTTCAAGAACATAAACCCAACAAGGAGTACATAAACCTTACCTTAAGAGCTGAAAATCGAAAGGAATAGCTTGTCTTCTAATCTCGAATTCCCAGCTTCAATCTTCACTCATGTCTCTTGATGATGGCTTGAAGTGTTCTTGGAAGAATATGGATAGTCTTGAGAGAAAAGGTGAAGGAGAGAAGGGTTTGAATCTTGCAAATAACGTAATATGAGTCTCAAGGTGTTAAAATCTGATTTAGTAATTTGGGTCAGTCATATGGGCCACGAACCAGGTCAATTGGAGCGAGTCAGGAGTGAAATTGGGTCTCAAATTAGGCTAAATTCAGAATTGGGTCATAAGTCTTATAAAAAGGTTGACTTTCATAAAATGGTCATACCTTCTTCGTCCGAACTCCAAATCGAGCGATTCAAGAACCCACGAACTCGTAATCGAATTATCTTCTAAATTTCAACAAGTTCTACCCAGTTTCAGGCTTAGAAAATAAATTTACCTTTTAGTCCCTAAATTATGCTTTAATGTCCAAATAAGCACATTATTTTGTTTAAGCATAAAGCATGCTATCAAAGCTCAATAAGAACAATAAGAGCACATAATTATCACATCAATTAGTCACGTATTTCATACAAATCATATATTCCACATAAGTTCAAGCACCACGGTCAATTAAGGCATAATTCTAACATAATTCATGCAAAGAAAGATAAATCATTCACTCTCGTACCAAAGCATATCTTGATCGAGAAACGAGCGTCACAACCTCCCCTCCTTAAAGAAATCTGGTCCCCAGATTTATCAATGGAAAACAACTTAGGATGAAAGCTCTGCATCTTCTTTTCCGTTTCCCAAGTTGCTTCTTCGGACTTAGGATCCTTCCAAAGTACCTTAACCAACGGAATTTTTCGATTCCTCAACTCTTGGACCTTCCTATCCAAGATCTTTACCGGTTGTTGCTTAAATGTCAAGTCCGGATCCAACTGTACCTCTTCAATTGGCATAGTTTCCATCTCATCCCGAAAATACTTCCACAATTGTGACACATGAAACACGTTATGAATTCCCGTAAGATTCGGAGGCAAATCCAAGCGATACGCAACTTCCCCAATACATTCCACAATCTCAAATGGACCAATGAACCTCAGATTCAACTTACCACCCTTTCCAATTCGTGAGAAACCCTTTCTCGGTGTTGCCTTTAAGAAAACCCGGTCACCCACTTCGAATTCCAAATCTTTCCTTCTCCGATCGGCATAACTCTTTTGCCGGTCTTATGCCGGTTTCATATGTTGTTTAATCTTTTCCACTTTCTCAATTGCTCCCTTAATCAAATCGGGTTTGGTTCCTCGCTCCAAACCATTTTCCTCAGCCCATTTCCATTCCTCAACATCCCAATAGAGAGGAGACCTACATTTACGGCCATACAAAGCTTCATACGGTGCCATCTTGATCGAAGATTGGTAACTATTGTTGTAGGCGAATTCGATCAAAGTCAATTCCTTATCCCACTCATTCGAAAAGTCCAATATACAAGCCCTTACTAAATCCTCAAGAAACTTAATTACTCGTTCGGATTGTCCATCGGTTTGCAGATGAAATGCGGTACTCAAACTTAACTTCGTGCCCCACAATCTTTTAAGAACCTTTCACAACTTAGAAGTGAAACGAGGATCTCTATCCGAAATGATACTAGCGGGTATCCCATGTAATCTCACAATTTCTCGATGATACAACTCCGCTAATTTCTCCACTTTATCGGTCGATCGAATCAGTAGAAAGTGTGTAGATTTGGTGAGGCGATCCACGACAACCCAAATCCCATCAAATCCCTTTCGAACCCTCGGAAGCCCGGTCACGAAATCCATGGTGACTTGTTCCTATTTCCACTCGGGTATTGGTCTGGGTTGCAACTTACCCGCCGGTAATTGATGTTCGACCTTAACTTGTTGACAAACTCGACATCTCTTAACAAAATTAACCACATCCTTTTTCATTCCGTGCCACCAAAAGTACTTCTTGAGATCCCGGTACAACTTGTTGCCACCCGGATGCATCGTATAGACGGTCCTATGTGCTTCTTCAAGCACTAACATTTGCAATCCATCCGGTATACATACTCGGCCCTTGTACCTAAAGATCCCCAAATCATCGAATCCAAACTTAGACTTCGGATTAGCCTTTGCTCGAATCACTTGTCTTTGAATCCACTCATCCCTTGATTGAGCATCTAGGATCTTTTGCCTCAAATCCGGCCTTATAGTGATGTTAGCCAACCTCGATTACGAAACAAGGATCTCGGTTACACCCTTACCGGAATCAACCTCAAGATTAGCAATCTTTGCTTTCCAACTCAAGGCGTCCGCAACTACATTCGCCTTCCCCGGATGATATTGTATGATACAATCGTAATCTTCCAAGAATTCCATCCACCGACGTTGTCTCATATTTAAATCCTTTTGTGTGAACAAGTAACGGAGACTCTTGTGGTCAGTGAATATCTCAAACTTAATCCCATAGAGATAGTGTCGCCATTTCGCTAAGGCGAATATCACCACGGCCAACTCAAGATCGTGTGTCGGGTAATTCTGCTCGTGCTCCTTCAATTTTCTCGAAGCATAAGCAATCACCCGACCATTTTGCATAAGCACACACCCTAATCCTTCCTTGGATGCGTCGGTGTAAACTAAAAACCCATCAGAACCTTCCGGTAGAGTCAACACCGGAGTCGTTGTCAATTTCTCCTTAAGCACACGAAAGCACTCTTCACAAGCTTCATCCGACGCAAACTTTTTTTCCTTCTCAGTTAATCGTGTGAGAGGTGCGGTAGTCTTAGAAAAATCCTTGACGAATCGGCGGTAATAACCTGCTAAGCCGAGAAAACTCCTTACTTCCGACACATTCTTCGGTTGCTCCCAAAGAGAAACTGTTTCTATCTTAGAAGGATCCACTGAAATCCCATCACCGGAAATAATATGTCCCAAGAATGATACCCGATCAGTCGAAAAATCACATTTGCTGAACTTGGTGTACAACTTGTGTTCACGTAGCGTCTCAAGTACCAAACGAAGATGTAGAGCGTGTTCCTCAATCGACTTAGAGAAAACCAAGATGTCGTCAATGAAAATAACAACGAACTTATCCAAGAACTCCTTGAAAACACGGTGCATTAAATCCATAAAAGGTGCGGGTGCGTTGGTTAGTCCGAAGGGCATCACAACGATCTCATAGTGTCCGTATCTCGTGTTAAAGCCCGTCTTCGGTATATGCAACTCCTTAATCCTTAGTTGATAGTATCCTTATCGGAGATCGAGCTTCGAATATAACTTCGAACCTTGCAATAAGTCGAACAACTCTTCGATGTGCGGGAGGGGATACTTGTTCTTCACCGTCATCCTATTCAACTCCCGATAGTCTATGCACATACGAAGTGTCCCATCCTTCTTCTTCACGAACAACACCGGAGCACCCCAAGGTGATGTACTCGGCCGTACAAACCCACACGCCAATAACTCGTCTAGTTGAGTTTTAAGTTCCTTGAGTTTGGCGGGAGCCATTCTATACGACGTCTTCGAGAACGGCTCGGCCACTTGGAATAGATCAATAAAAAATTCAATCTCTCTTTCCGGTGGCAAAGTCCCCAAACTTTCCAGAAAGACATCGGGGAACTCATTTGCCACTTTAGTCTCTTCGAGCTTAGCTTGATCTTTAGGCCGCTTCAACACATACGCCACATACCCGGTAGCTCCATCACGAATGAGCTTCTTAGCTTCCATCAAACAAATAAATGGACTCCCACGAACACTCGAACCCGTAATCACACCGGTACCCGTACTTCTTCATCGGAATAGCAATCAAATTCGCCGGGTAAACGCATCCCTCAATACTCACCGGACAGTTACTGTAGCACCCCGAGCGAGGAGTACCACATCCCCCGCACCATAGCCCGACACGTGTGACGAAATGGGAGCTCCGATCACGCACCATACTATGGCGAACGGGTGACAAATAAAACACACCTAACCTAGGCGGTCTAGACCCTGAAACAAAGTGCGCAATAAATCGAAAACCAGAAGCGGAAGCATAGGATCAACATACACACATGCAAGGCCACGGGCCGGCAGAAATCAAAGCATATGCGCCACATGTAAACTTGGGCATACAAGACAACTTTTGGGACATAAGGTAAGGCCCAGCAAGGGCAATTCTAATCATATACATATCAGATTTGAATCAAATTACAAATTTATACATAATCTCAGAAAGAAAATGCAAAAGTAATGAAGATGCAGAATGTAAAGACTCGTCCCGAACGACTCAAAAGAAGACCACCGCGTAGCACGAACCCAAACCTAGCACCTGCAACTGAGGGGGGAAAGAGAGGGGTCAGTCTACAACTCGACTAAGTGAGGGGGGCTAACGCACACCCAACACGTATCTACATATAGAGCAAAGTACGTATTAAACAAAAGACTATGAACCGGGAATAGGGTTTTACATACCAAAGCCATTTTACAAAAGTACTCATACTTATTCATATATTCGTATATTCTTAAGTTTGAAAACTCGTAAGGATTCATAGATTCAAGTACGTATATGGATTCATATTAAAAACTCATAGGGAATCATATTGTAACTCATAAGGATTCTTATATTCAGATCGATTCATAACATAGCGTAGAAATCTCATATTGAAAACAAACTCTCCTATCCCGTTCCATAATCAACGTAACAAAAGAATTCATATACCCGGCGAGTACGGGTCTCCAACCTTACTCCTTAATCAAAAGACTCAAAAGATTCATAAAGAAGCATAAACTCATAAATTCATAAGATTCATAAATTCAAAGATTCATATTCCGTATTCCAACCTTCTCCGAAAGTCTGCACGCGGGTTACAGGCCCACATCGTGCATGTAACGCCCCGTGTTTTCACACGTGCAGGTAAGTGTTACGTGCGCATCTTATTTAGTTACGTGCTTTTATATCTTGTTTTAATAATTGAAGTCGTTCTAATTTGATTTAATTGTTTAAATTTTATTTGGATTCCAATTTGAGTTATGAATATATGAATGAATTTGTGAGAATGTGAATTCCATGAATTTGGTGTTGATTGAATGGAATTACGTGCTTCGTGCAATCCGTGGACTTGATTGTAACTTATTTGAATGTTTTGGACTCAATTGGAAATTGAGTTTGGGCTTAATTGCCACTTTTTGAAGGTTTAGGGACCTATTTGTATATAGGCAACCCCGAACGGTTTTCGCGATATCTTGAGCTCCGGACCTCGAAATCGAGATCCGTAACCGGCGTTGAGCTTGTCTCGATGATACCTATCCATTAAACTTGACCTTATACTTTTTCGATACCGTTTGAACCTTCGACATCGAACTTTTCCACGACCTCGTCTCTTGTAACTTGTTGGAACCGTTTACTAAACAAACCGGACTTGAACCGACCCGAATCCTACCCATTTTACCACAAAAAATCAACATTTCCTCCTCCCTTGCACCCATTTTGATCGATCAAAACATCATCTCAAGAGATCAAGAGAAGCTCCAAGAAAACCCTTGTTTGATCATCCAAACCCTAAGCTCAAGATCAACCTTCATCCAATCTTCTTCCAAGGTAAGGTATGTATTGTTTTCTCCTCTTTCTCCTCTTCATTTTCTCCCGATTGTCTCTTGGTTTGAGTTGGAGAATCATGTGCTATGAGAAAAAGCTTGAATATGATCAAACAATTTGAATTCTTGTTTCCATGAGTTTCAATGGTTTAATTTGGGATTTGAGTTATGGAAATTGTTGCATGATACTTCCTTATCATTTATATATCCTTAGTTTTCATATTGATGGATCATAGCATGAATTGCCATTGTTGGAGCTTGCAGCTTCCATGGATGATTAGCTTGGGTTGAGGGATCTTTGGCCAACTTTGGGTGTGAATTCTTGTTTATATGATTGGATTGCATGTTATATGTGAATTATATGAATTAAACTCTTGTCTAAGGGTGGTAAAAGAGCTTCCTTATGGCTGCCCTGTTTTTGAAGCTTTTCCCTCGCCAAAACCTCGCAAGACGATGAGCTGACACGGCCGTGTCAGCTTTGAACTGAAAATGGACATGGGCGTGTTGGGCTCTCGACTTTGTTTTTTTTTTTCTGAATTTTATCTCGGATACGGCCGTGTCCAAATGCTTTGAAAACTCAACACGGCCGTGTCAAGCCCTCGACTTTGAATTTTTCTAATTTTTAACCTCGGTCACGGCCGTGTCCGTTTCCTTTGAAAACTCAACACGGCCATATCATTTGAAATGGCAGCTTTGGGGGAACTTTTTTATTGCTTGTTTTGAGTTTATGGCTCGTATTGGTGGAGTATATGTAACGTGATTTTGTTAAAGCTATGTTTTATGGTTGATATATGATATTGATGATCTTATGAATGCAAGTATGAAAGTATGAACGATATGAACGAGAAGGAATACGGGTTTTACCGTCTATTGAACGAAACTTATTGAATTATGTGTTTAATTGGAGTCTATGACATTCATGACCATAATTGAACATATTATCGCATATTAAGTATTCCATAGCATGTTATTGCATAGCCGAGCGTCTAATGTGGTCATGATTGAGTCTCACACTACCTTTGTCACACAGGTCTTGGTCCGGTGGGTGACGAGGTCGAGCAGTGAGAGTTAGTCGGGTTCTTTTGTCTACCAGGTGGGTTTTTCTTCTATTAGATAACAATATGACCCGAACACCTAATGTGCAAGATTTTGGCCAAAACCCTATGTAGGTATTTATACCAAGTTTTTAATGAGCAAGGTTTTAAACGAAAGCCTTTTATTATGACTATCCTACGAAAATGTTTTGGCGAGTAATGAATAAGTGATCACAATGAATGGGGGCCCGGGACTTAGTGTTGTGGTGAACCGGGGAAGCTTGGGCTGACGGGAATCCATTTATACTAGTTCCAACAATTTTGGCAACCTAGATTTCAATAGGAGATTAGTGAATGAAAGGGGACCCGCGCTTTTGGGGATTCATGTACCCCTCTAGCATTAATGAATGAGGGTTCGGGCCTTGCAAACCCGTTCCCTACCCGGAGGAAAAAGGAGTATATGAATGATCGAATGATTGATCTATGAATGTGCACGAAAGAATGAATGCATGAACGAATGAATGATTAATGAATTACACGAGGTGATGGTTAGAGATAATGCACGCCCTCTCGCCGGGCTACTAACAACCTAATGAATGAATGAATCGTTCTAATCCTATTCGTTATATTTTATTTCCCACTTGGGAAGAATGCTTCTAAACCTCGATTAAGGATTATAACTTGCATGTACGTGTTTAAATTCCGCAATATTATGATATTATGCCTCTCTTTTTATACCCACCAGTCTATCTAAGACTGAAACCGGAGTTGTTTCAGTTATTTTTGCAGGAAGGGGATGCTAGGCGGGATGCGAGTCGGGAGGAGAGTCTTGCATAGTGTCTAGCCTTTCCTTTACACGCATATGATTACATTTTGGTCTTTTTAGATTTTGTATATGTATGGAGCGTACATGAATATGGTACCTATATGTATCTTACATGAAATATTGGTACATAGAGCTTATAGCTCAATATATATGAAATACATGTTGGTACCTAGAGCACCTAGCTCAATATATAATATATGAGTGATTGCTCTCGCTTTTCTTCTGTTGCTCTGATTGTTGTTATGGTTGTTGTTCTTGGGGTTTAAGTTATAGGTTAGTCCCGCCTGGCTTAGCGAGTGTGTATGTCTCCGTTCGCTATGATTCGGCACGTGTATGGAAATCCATTTCGTATACGGGGTCGGGTCATGGTGCGGGGCATGTGACGTCTCACGCTCGGGCGTTACATCCTTTGATTGGTATCAGAGCCCAGGGTTGCAAAACCAGGGTTCTAGTGTCGTGTTGAGTCAGTAGGTCGTTCGGCTGTAGGAATTATTTGTTAATTTGGAGCATTTGCATTTTTATGTGACAATGTGGTTGGATTCTTAACTTGAACGATTGATTGAATTTATTGCATTGTCACGCATGAACTAAAATTAGCACCCATGTTAGTGTTTGAATTGATAGGATGCCTCCGAAAAGACATCGGGAAAGGTCTCCGGATCATCATCATCATAGAGATCGTTCTCCTAATCCTCCACAACCGCCCATGAATATGGAGCACTTTATGGAAGCGGTATATAACTACGTGGAACATAGAAGGGCTCAGGATCCTCCGGTGCAACCACAGGCTGAACAACAAACACCCCCTCATAATAACCCGAGAGATCATCACGGGTTGTTTTTGAGCTATAATCCTCCCAGATTTTTGGGTTCGGTAGATGATGCGGTATCAGAAGGATGGCTCACTCGAATTGAGAGGATTTTTAATGTTCGACAATTCACATCTCAAGAAAAGGCCCAGTTTGCTATTTTTCAATTGGACGGAGAGGCCTATGATTGGTGGGAATGCACCCGAGAGAAGCTCGAAGTGGAAGGGGAAGAAGTGATTTGGGAAGTGTTTGTAAGGGAGCTTAGAGAGGCTTTTGTGCCGGAAGTTGTTCGAGAAAGGAAGGAACAAGAATTTAAGGATCTGAAGCAAGGGACTCGAACGGTGGCTCAATATCTTTCTCTTTTCAATAGGCTTGGCAAGTATGCACCTCACATTACAAGAGATGAAAAGAGAAAGACAAAGAAGTTTATAGCCGGATTGAGGCAGGATCTGAGGCATGGGCACGCGGGCCATAACTTTGAGTCTTTTGCTGACACTGTACAAAGGGCTCTGGTATTGGAAGAGGAGTACAAGAAAAAGGACCCTTTACCTCGTATGCAAACGGGATAAGGATCGGGGTTCGGAAAGGGAAAAAGGCCTATGGTATCTCCTCCTCAGCCATTTCAAGGGCAAAACAAGAGGTTCCGACCTACAGGAGCTGCACCGCCGAAGCCACAAGCACCTCCAGCTATTTTTGATCCTCGGCATGATAGGTCACCATGTCTATTTTGTGGAGGTCCGACTCACACCTACAAAACCTGCAGAAGGAGGTTGGGACAGTCTTTGATTTGTGGAAAGGCAACGCACATGGCCAATACTTGTCCAGACAAGACTCCAGGCTACCAACAGGGAGCTCAGAGGTCGATGATTCCAACTCGTACTTATGCTCTTGCGGGTGAAGAGCAAAATGTGGAAGCCAATCCCAATGCTATGGTGGAAGGTACGATATGCATCCATAACACGAACATACATGCATTATTTGACCCTGGCGCTACTCATTCTTTTATCTCTTGCAAATCAATTGATACTTTGTGTTTGCCTGTTACGTGCCTAAATGCTTGTTATGTGGTGAGTTCGCCGTTGGGTGGAAGTCTTGAGACGGATCGGGTGGTCAGAGGTTGTGTGTTTGGGTTTGATGGTAGAGAATATCGAGCAGATTTGGTGGTAATGCCGATGAACAGATTTGGGGTGATTCTGGGAATGGATTGGTTGTTTCGGTACCACACCACGGTTGATTGTTTCACCAAGACAGTTAAGTTGGGAGAAGAAGTGGTAGTGGGGAAAGAATCAGAGATTACACCTCTTTTATCGTTTACTGAGGCTCACAAGTTGATAAGGAATGGGGCAACGGGATTTATTGCCTACATCTTGAATAAGCCGAAAGATCAGGCAAATTTGGAAGAGACCGAAGTGGTGAAGGATTATCTAGAGGTGTTTCCCGAAGTTTTAGGTTCTTTGCCTCCGGATCGAGAGATCGAATTTGTAATAGACTTATATTCGGGATTTGAACCTTATTCTAAGACTCCTTACCGGATGGCACCGGCAGAGTTACAGGAGTTAAAAGTTCAGCTGGAAGATCTTCTCAAGAATGGATACATTCGACCGAGTTCATCACCGTGGGGTGCACCGGTTCTCTTTGTTAAGAAGAAAGATGGAACTTTAAGGATGTGCATTGACTACCGGGAGTTGAATCGGATGACGGTAAAGAATAAATATCCATTGCCTAATATAGAGGATTTGTTTGATATGCTACAAGGGTCAAGAGTGTATTCCAAGCTTGATTTAAGGCAAGGATATTATCAGTTAAAGATTAAGGAGGAAGATATTCCTAAGACAGGATTTAATACCCGGTATGGACATTATGAATTCGTGGTGATGCCATTTGGATTAACTAACGCGCCGGCAGCTTTTATGGACATGATGCATCGGATTTTCTGGCCGTATTTGGATAAGTTTGTTGTGATCTTCATCGATGATATTTTGGTGTACTCAAGGTCAGAAGAGGATCATGCTCGGCATTTGAGATTGGTTTTGGAGACTTTAAGAGATAACCAGCTTTATGCTAAATTCAGTAAATGCAAGTTTTGGATTGACAGGGTGAGTTTCTTGGGACATATTATTTCGAGCAAAGGATTAGAAGTGGATCCTTCGAAAGTAGAGGCAGTTTCACAGTGGCAAAGTCCTAAGAATGTTTCGGAGATCCGAAGTTTCTTGGGTTTAGCCGGTTATTACCGAAGATTTGTTAAGGATTTCTCTAAGATTGCGGCTCCGTTGACCCGATTAACCAAGAAGGAAGTTCAGTTTAAATGGGATGAGAAGTGTGAAGCCAGTTTTCAGCTCTTGAAGGATAAGTTAATTTCTGTACCGATACTTGCACTTCCGGATGGTATTGAAGGGTTTATGGTGTGTACGGATGCTTCCCATGAAGGCTTAGGTTGTGTTTTGATGCAGAACGGGAGAGTAATTGCTTATGCCTTTAGGAAATTGAAAGAGCATGAGAAGAATTACCCCACTCACGACCTTGAACTTGTAACGGTGATTTTTGCCTTAGGAAAGTGGAGACACTATTTGTATGGGACTTCTTTTGAGATTTTCACCGATCACAAGAGTCTTCAGTACATATTCTCTCAGAAGGAGCTGAATAGAAGGCAACGAAGATGGATGGAGACTCTCGAGGACTATGATTGTGTGATTAAGTATCACCCAGGCAAAGCTAACGTGGTAGCGGATGCATTGAGCAGGAAGGCTAGTGTATCCCATTTGAAGGTAAATATTAGACAACCCTTGGAGTTGGTTAAGATAAAAGCTCGCATTGGTAACGTCTCAGTACGTCCAGAGTTAAGGCAACAGATATTTGAGGCACAACGGATGGATGTTGAGATTCAGAAACTGATAGAAAAGGCTCGATCAGACTCCGATTTGGATTTGACGATATGGGAATCTTTCGATTCAAGAACAGAGTGGTAGTTCCGACAGAGTTGAGAAGAGCTATTTTGGATGAAGCTCATAAAACTACTTACTCGGTACATCCTGGTGGAAACAAGATGTATCGGGACTTGAAACAGTATTATTGGTGGAATGGATTGAAGAGAGATGTGGTGAATTATGTGAAACATTGTCTGACTTGTCAGCTAGTGAAGGCTGAGCATCAGAAGCCGTCAGGATTGTTACAGCCATTACCTATTCCCGAATGGAAATGGGATCAGATAGCAATGGATTTTGTATCGGGTTTACCTAAAGTGAAGGGTGGATTTGATGGAATTTGGGTAATCGTGGACAGGTCAACTAAGTCAGCCCATTTACTTGCAGTTCGGATGTCAGATAAGATAGGTAAGTTGGCTAAGAGGTATTGTGATGAGATTGTTCGTTTCATGGAGTGCCGGCTAGTATTGTTTCAGACAGGGATCCAAGATTCACTTCCAAGTTCTGGCAAGAGTTACAGAAATATTTGGGAACTAAACTCCAGTTCAGTACAGCTTTTCATCCACAGACGAATGGGCAATCTGAAAGGTTAATCAGATATCTTGAGGATATGTTAAGGGCGTGTGCGTTGGATTTCTCGAGTTCTTGGAATGAACAATTGCCCTTAATTGAGTTTGCCTACAACAATAGTTACCAAGCTTCTATAGAAATGGCACCGTATGAGTTTCTTTATGGAAGGAAGTGCCGATCTCTGTTATTTTTCGATTTGGAAGAATGGAAGTGGAGTAAGCAAGAAGGGGTACAGAGGGATGAAAAGAAGGATAAACCTTCCAAAGCTATTCAAGATGCTATTGAAAAAGTTCAAATTATTCGACAACGGATGAAAATAGCCCAAGATCGACAGAAAAGTTACGCAGATAAGCGAAGGAAAGATCTTGAATTTGACGTTGGGGATAGGGTATTCCTGAAAGCTTCACCTCGGAAAGGATTTACCCAAATTGAAAAAGGAGGAAAGTTGAATCCCTGATATTTGGGACCTTATGAGATTTTGGAGAGAATCGGAGATACAACTTATAGATTGGATTTGCCTCCAAGTTTAACTGGTATTCACGATGTCTTCCATGTATCACAACTTCGGAAGTACTACCCCGATGAATCAGTGATCATACCGGTTGAAGGGGTTGAGCTCGAACCGAATCTCATTTTCGTTCAGAAACCAGTTAAGATTTTGGATCGGAAATTTCAAGAACTTTGAAACAGACGGTTTCCCTTGGTGAAAGTGTTATGGCGAATTGATAAGATGGAAGAAGCTACGTGGGAAATGGAAGAGAAAATGAAGAAGTTCTACCCCGAGTTGTTTCCGACCGAGCAATGAATCCGAGGACGGATTCTCTTTAAGGGGGAGAGGTTGTAACGCCCCGTGTTTTCACACATGCAGGTAAGTGTTACGTGCGTATTTTATTTAATTACGTGCTTTTATATCTTGTTTTAATAATTGAAGTCGTTCTAATTTGATTTAATTGTTTAAATTTTATTTGGATTCCAATTTGAGTTATGAATATATGAATGAATTTGTGACAATGTGAATTCTATGAATTTGGTGTTGATTGAATGGAATTACGTGCTTCGTCCAATCCGTGGACTTGATTGTAACTTATTTGAATGTTTTGGACTCAATTGGAAATTGAGTTTGGGCTTAATTGCCACTTTTTGAAGGTTTAGGGACCTATTTGTATATAGGCAACCCCGAACGGTTTTCCCGATATCTTGAGCTCCGGACCTTGAAATCGAGATCCGTAACTGGCGTTGAGCTTGTCTCAACGATACCTATCCATTAAACTTGACCTTATACTTTTTCGATACCGTTTGAACCTTCGACATCGAACTTTTCCACGACCTCGTCTCTTGTAACTTGTTGGAACCGTTTACTAAACAAACCGGACTTGAACCGACCCGAATCCTACCCATTTTACCACTAAAAATCAGCATTTCCTCCTCCCTTGCACCCATTTTGATCGATCAAAACATCATCTCAAGAGATCAAGAGAAGCTCCGAGAAAACCCTTGTTTGATCATCCAAACCCTAAGCTCAAGATCAACCTTCATCCAATCTTCTTCCAAGGTAAGGTATGTATTGTTTTCTCCTCTTTGTCCTCTTCATTTTCTCCCGATTGTATCTTGGTTTGAGTTGGAGAATCATGTGCTATGAGAAAAAGCTTGAATATGATCAAACAATTTGAATTCTTGATTCCATGAGTTTCAATGGTTTAATTTGGGATTTGAGTTATGGAAATTGTTGCATGATACTTCCTTATCATTTATATATCCTTAGTTTTCATATTGATGGATCATAGCATGAATTGCCATTGTTGGAGCTTGAAGCTTCCATGGATGATTAGCTTGGGTTGAGTGATCTTTGGCCAACATTGGGTGTAAATTCTTGTTTATATGATTGGATTGCATGTTATATGTGAATTATATGAATTAAACTCTTGTCTAAGGGTGGTAAAAGAGCTTCCTCATGGCTGCCCTGTTTTTGAAGCTTTTCCCTCGCCAAAACAGAGCTTCTGCTCTGTTTTTTCCTCGCAAGACGATGAGCTGACACGGCCGTGTCAGCTTTGAACTGAAAATGGACACGGCCGTGTTGGACTCTCAACTTTGTTTTTTTTTTTTTCTGAATTTAATCTCGGACACGGCCGTGTCAAGCCCTCGACTTTGAATTTTTCTGATTTTTAACCTCGGACACGGCCGTGTCCGTTTCCTTTGAAAACTCAACACGGCCGTGTCATTTGAAATGGCAGCTTTGGGGGAACTCTTTTATTGCTTGTTTTGAGTTTATGGCTCGTATTGGTGGAGTATATGTAACGTGATTTTGTTAAAGCTATGTTTTATAGTTGATATATGATATTGATGATCTTATGAATGCAAGTATGAAAGTATGAACGATATGAACGAGAAGGAATATGGGTTTTACCGTCTATTGAACGAAACTTGTTGAATTATGTGTTTAATTGGAGTCTATGACATTCATGACCATAATTGAACATATTGTCGCATATTAAGTATTCCATAGCATGTTATTGCATAGCCGAACGTCTAATGTGGTCATGATTGAGTCTCACACTACCTTTGTCACACAGGTCTTGGTCCGGTGGGTGACGAGGTCGAGCAGTGAGAGTTAGTCGGGTTCTTTTGTCTACCAGGTGGGTTTTTCTTCTATTAGATAACAATATGACCCGAACACCTAATGTGCAAGATTTTGGCCAAAACCCTATATAGGTATTTATACCAAGTTTTTAATGAGCAAGGTTTTAAACAAAAGCCTTTTATTATCACTATCCTACCAAAATGTTTTGGCGAGTAATGAATGAGTGATCATAATGAATGGGGGCCCGGGACTTAGTGTAGTGGTGAACCGGGAAGCTTGGGCTGACGGGAATTCATTTATACTAGTTCCAACAATTTCGGCAACCTAGATTTCACTAGGAGATTAGTGAATGAAAGGGGACCCGCGCTTTTGGGGATTCATGTACCCCTCTAGCATTAATGAATGAGGGTTCGGGCCTTGCAAACCCGTTCCTTACCCGGAGGAAAAAGGAGTATATGAATGATCGAATGATTGATCTATGAATGTGCACGAAAGAATGAATACATGAACGAATGAACGAATGAATGATTAATGAATTACACGAGGTGATGGTTGGAGATAATGCACGCCCTCTCGCCGGGCTACTAACAACCAAATGAATGAATAAATCGTTATAATCCTATTCGTTGTATTTTATTTCCCACTTGGGAAGAATGCTTCTAAACCTCGAGTAAGGATTATAACTTGCATGTACGTGTTTAAATTCCGCAATATTATGATATTATGCCTCTCTTTTTATACCCACCAGTCTGTCTAAGACTGAACCCGGAGTTGTTTCAGTTATTTTTGCAGGAAGGGGATGATAGGCGGGATGCGAGTCTGGAGGAGAGTCTTGCATAGTGTCTAGCCTTTCCTTTACACGCATATGATTACATTTTGTTCTTTTTAGATTTTGTATATGTATGGAGCGTACATGAATATGGTACCTATATGTATCTTACATGAAATATTGGTACATAGAGCTTATAGCTCAATATATATGAAATACATGTTGGTACCTAGAGCACCTAGCTCAATATATAACATATGAGTGATTGCTTCCGCTTTTCTTCTATTGCTCTGATTGTTGTTATGGTTGTTGTTGTTGGGGTTTAAGTTATACATTAGTCCCGCCTGGCTTAGCATGTGTGTATGTCTCCGTTCGCTATGATTCGGCACGTGTATGGAAATCCATTTCGTATACGGGTCGCGAACCCACAACGCACCTTCTCCGGCCTCAGCCGAAGGCTCAAAGCACCACAACTTCTCCATCTCCCTCAAAGTCGCGCGTAGGTACCTCAAAGGAGCTTGTGCACAGGGCTGATAACCGGCGACCCCAACAGCCGCACCGGGTCTCCCTTACCCACACCTCCGGGGCCCAGGGATTCATAAGATTCGTAAGGATTCATAAGACTCATAAAGAAACATACCTAACTCGCGAAACCTAGAAACATATAACTCATATATAAGAAATGTAACGCCCCAGTTTTTCAGAGGTTTGAGCATGACGTATTTGTTACCAATGTGCGCAATTTAATTAATGATATATGCTTCACTATTATTTCTTTTATTGATTTTATTAATTGATTGTGAATTCTTGAGACGTTTGAGCATGTGTGCTTATGTTTGATACCGTTTCTATTTGATTCGAATTCAGTTTTTCGTGGAAACTTAGCATGAGTGAATTATGTGACTTATGATTATGTTTATATGCTCGTTGCATGATTTTATTCTCGTATGTGTGAGTTTTGGATTCTTTTGTGTGATCGGAACCGAAAAGGGGGCTAAAGAGCATTTAGCGCACCTTGTGTTCCGGGCGGCATATCTTGAGCTCGGGAACTCGGAATCGAGTTTCGTCACCTCCATTGGATCCGGATAGACGAATCGGAGATAATGGGACAAGCCTCATATTTTTCTAAGATTATTTGATTTGCCAAATTTTAACCGAAACAAGCCCCTTGCACCAAAAATGACAAATAATAGCTATTTCACGTTCACGGACATATCCTAACGTACCTAGACCCTAACCATTGACCTATACCCACTTGCACACTCTCTCTCTCCCCCGTATCAGGCCCCCCACCGAACCAAACCCCCTCTCACTCACCAAACTCAGCCAAAATGGAGAGAGAAAGAAGAAGAAAAAAGGAAAGAAGAAAGAAGGAGAACTATTCAACCCTTGGGTATTTGAGCTCATACCCCCTCCATTTCTCCTCCAAATTGAAAGGTAAGACCATATTTGTGATCTACATCTCCTCATAGTCATTTTGAGTTAAGGTTTGCATGGTTTCTCCAAGTGATGAGCATGTATTGTCATATGGGGTGATTAGTGAGGGTTTGGGAAGAATTGATGAATTCTAGCTTGCTTCCTTGTGGATTCTTTTGGTATGAAGTATGCATATTGCTCCTAAGATGCCATTTGTGATATGTATGAAATTTGGTTTAGGTATTAGATTAGGATTCATGACTTTGCCATTTAAGAAATTGAAGAGATTGTATGATTTTGTTCCAATTTCATTCCTTGCATGAATCGTTGCATCTTTGGACGTTTATATGGCTTGTAATGCTTGGTTTCTTGCTACCCTAACTTACCTTGATGTGTTAGCATCATGTTTATATGGTTTAGCATGAGTTTTGCCCTGCTTGTTAGGTGTTTTTTCGCCACTGACTTGAATCCACAAGGGTGGATTTTGCCTTTGGAAAAAATCCACGGGGGGTGGATTTGAGGCAGTGGGACTGGACCAGATCCATGGGGGTGGATTTTGTCCAGCCTGTTTTTGTTACTCCGATTCCATTTTTCTTCGTTTGTTTGATCTTCCTCCACCTCTTTTATGACTTGTACATTATGTTAACATGTATTATTATGTGTTATGATTATGAAATGGAATTCATGACTTGAATTGATATGTTTTAGTCGAGCAACAAACTACTATGATATTATATGACTTAAGTGCTAATGCGTGAAATGTTAAGTACCTTCTTATAATATTTTGATAACTTAAATGATTTATTTTGCTTCTATATTTATTATATATATTGTAAACTTGTTTATGTAGCTTCTATGAATACTATATGGAAGTTATGAACGAATGAACTTGATAACTCCATGTATTGAATGTACTTGAATGAATTACGTGATAATGCGACTCTTCTTGTAACTAACCCATCCCTTATGTGTTCAATGGATTCCTTTCACATCTAAATGATTTATGTGCATTGTAAACATGTTGATATTTATCTTATGATTATTGTATGGAATTTTTGGCTCGTTTTGATTTGAATTATGAAAGATACGATACGATTGAACGTGAAACCTTCATGTATTGAATGTACATGGGTTGAGTGCTTGATTATATGTCTCCATGACATTGTATTACTTCTGATGCATCTCATACCACGTTAATGCATTGCCGTGCGTCTTATGTGGTTCATTTGGAGTCTTGAGTCTCACAAAGTACACTACATTGTTTTCTGTTCAGTTTCTCCAGGGTGGAGACTTGCTGGGTTCATAAGGCACCATGAGTCTTCCTTCTTTTGGTATTGCCGGTAAGGTGTAACAGGTGGGTTTTTCTTCTACTAGTTAATGACCCTATATAATCCTAACATGTAAAGATTTCGGCCAAAATTATTATATATATATAGAGTCATTTATTGAGTCTATGATTTTGAACGTATAACCTTCTTTTATGAATACCTACCGAATGTTTTGGCGAGAAATGTATGAATGAATGAATGCATAATGGGGCCCAGGGACTTGGTGTTAGAGGCTATCCGGGGAGGCTTGGGCCGACGGTGATCCCTTTCTACCAGTTCCATTTACAGAACGGTGTAACCGGACCCCGTTAGGAGTTAGCGGGGAATGGTCGCTGAGTGCCATCTGGGGAGTCATGAAACCCTTTTGGTCCATGCATGGATGGTTCGGGCCGATCGCCCGGCCATCACCCGGAGGAAAAAGGTGTAAATGTTTATGATTGTGCACAAAAGAACGATATGTATGAATGAACGAATGTATGAATGACTAATGGATTACACAAGGTGTTGGTTGGAGATAATGCACGCCCACTCGCCGGGCCACAAATGACCTAATTAATGGAATTTGATGGTTATAATCCCTTTTGATGATTTCTTTATCTCACCCACTTGGGAAATGCTTTGAAAACCTCATTTGGGGATTTTAACTTGCATGTGAATGTTCAAATACTGTCTTATATTATATTATGCCCTGTTTTATACCCACCAGTCTCCTATAGACTGAACTCGGCTTTGTTTTCAGTTTTGCAGGTTTTGGTGTGCTAGGCGGGGTTCCGAGTCGGTCAAGTTCTATATCTTAGTTTGAGTCACTTTGCACGCATCTTTGTATTTTAATTAAGGGATGAAAGAATGTATGTATGAAACACGGTTATGATTGTGATTATGAATTATGTTTACCTTTATGTTTGAATTTCGGGACTAGGTATTTATGCTAGTTGAACCCGTCATTACTTCTTATGTTTATTATGATTGGTATAATTTGTTTTTGAAATTTCATGTATTTCAGTCCTGTTCTTTTGGTTTTAAGTTTAGCTCCCGCCTAGCATAGCGAGTGAGTGAGTCCCCGTTCGCTGTGAGCTTAGTTCATGTATGGATTTTCCATTTCATGTGTGGATCGGGCTCATAGTGCGGGGGATGTGGCGCCTCTTGTTCCAGGTGCTACATCCTTAAGTGGTATCAGAGCCCGGTTGCAAAACTGGTGTTCTAGTGTCGTGATTGAGTCAGTTTAGGTCGTGCGGCATAGGAACAACTTGTCAACGTATGTATTGCATTGGCTTTTATTGTTATTTGCTGCTAATTGTTGAGATTGTTCGATATACATAACTTAATTTTAATCTCATTACTTTGGTATTGTATTTTGCATTTAGTGTGCTTTCATCAATTCAACTATGTGCCATAAGCATATCCTAACCGACATACATATATATTTGAGTTGAATTTTGATTATAGATTGTAATCATGTCAATCAAGCTACAACCTATTTCAACTACAAGTTACTTCTACTAGATCGACAGAGGGTTTGTGGGAGCAAAAAGGGAATTGAAGGCTAGGTGTTCAATTTTCGCGGCTTGCCAAATGGAGTTTCATATCATGGCTCGATATCATGAGAGGAAGCTAATAGGAAACTTGGATCATGGGAAGGTTCATCAATTTCATCCTTTTTACAAACCTTGAAGATTATCAAAGTACAAGTATGGTGGAGACTCAAAATTTCTAATTTAAGGGAGTTGTGAGACAACAAGATGGATGTGGAACTTCTTACCACCCAATTATAAAGGCGTTCAATACGAGATCAAACTCTCCAAGGTCCACCGTTGAGACCTCCGAGTTCGAGATGGTTGAGGAATTGGAAGGTCAAGTTGGGAAACTTCAAAGGACCAAATGCAAGATGTGTTGGAGGCTTCAACTCAACTAAGATGAAAAGAGTGGAGAGCCTTTAATTGTATGATTTTACAAAAAGGAGTCAAGTCAAGAAGCATGGGAGAACGGTTTCAATTGAGGATTAACAAATGGATGTAAAGCAAAGATAGCCAGGAGTGTCGAAGAATTCAAATCGCATCAACTCCTTGGAATTTTAGAACACGGTGATATCAAGAAGCAAGCAAGGATGGGAAAGCATCACCAACGATTGAACAATGTTGAACCTTGCAAACTATACTCATGATAATGGAATCAAAGGACAAGATATCGAGCTAAAGCCACCACTACGGTGACAGGTTCATAGCATTCATAGCACGTGCATCAATCGCCATTTCAAATTATTTCAATTTCTTTATTTATATGTACATTGTGATTAATATAATTGCTCCAATGTGTTTTAACATTCTAATTGTTAAATTGTTATTGCATACTCTTTTGTGGAATTATGTGTCTTGGGTGTTATAATTGATGTCTAGATGTTATATTTCTTTTGTTGAAATATGTACTGCACGCATTGAACATTCTAACCTAACATGCACTGTTTGAGTGTATACTTGTTAGGATACTTTTTCAGTTTAATGCCTCAACTACTAATTCAACTGAATCCTTACCGAAGCTCTACCGAAGCGGATCGAAAGGGAAATTTTTGGGCGATAGGGATATACCGGAAGTGAAAGTTAAATTTTGGAAGATTTAGGGTTGGAATGGACTTAGAATTATTTGGATCAAATATGAAAAGAGAAGAAGACTTCGGATTGCAAGAAAAATTGGAAAGAGGGAAGTCAGGGGGCAAAGGAAGATGGTTGTTATTCCAATTCAAACGTCTTGATTTGATATGAGTAACTCACTGAACCATTTCTTAGCTAGAGTTATTCAGTAGAAGGAGATTAGGATTTTCGGCGAAAAGGATATGGATAGACTTCGAAATAGGGGGTTTTCTATAGAATCGGGTATCATACTCTGAAGATGGTGGAATTACGGAGGAGCTTCTGTGGGACTGTTATGTTAGCTCAAAAGAAAAAAAACCGAATCAGATTGGCACAATTCGTGATGGCAATTATAGAGGTTGATTTTGATTGAGGGTTGGAGGAGCTTGGATGACACCTAACAAATTAAGATCCAACTATGTACTGGTTGATTTTCCATGATGACTCAAAAGAAGTTAAGGAGAAAGGAATAGTAGGGAGCAATTATGGAAGGACTTGAATTGGACCCTAGGGAATTGAAGGAGCCGGAACCGAATGCATCTTTACAAATAGATTCTTGGGCCAATCGTGTATATGGGATTCAGATACCGAAGATGGTGATATTATCAGGGAACCTCTGATGGATTTTGAAAATAACTTTGCAAACGGAAAAGAGATAAAATGTACGTATAAAGATTGAAGATGAAGTAATTCGAGAGAATAGCAAAAGACATCACTAAGTATTGAAGGAATGTGGATAACACGACATACAAATTTCACCGAGTTGTCGGTCATTCTTCTATGAAGACTTCCAAGGATATTAAGTTGAGGGAAATCGGGAAGTAGAGATGGTGAAATTATGTGGACTAAGTGTAAAGGAGTAAATGGATCAAAACTGGATGTATCACTACCGTTCAAAGAGAAGGAAGAATTACCATGGCAAGAGATGAGGAAGGATTCATATGAAGGATTAGCACTTGCTACCATGTCAAAATTTTAAGTGATAGAAACTGTGAGGTTAATCGCGGAAGGGATTATAATTGGATTACCGTGTTCCCTGACTTGAAGACGAGGGTTTAAGAAAGGTAGTGAATAACAGGAATCGATCCAATCACTATAATTGGTGATTGATTTAGTGAGGATTAATACAATTGGTTGTGGGAAGGGATACTATGATTTAATCAAGATGGGTTACCGACTTTTCAAATGTTTTCCGTGGCAAGTTGGTGATGCTATTTCGGCGAGAGAATAATTTCGAGAATCCGCGAAAGGGTCGAGTTTGATTCATGAATAAAGACTGGCTATGGAATGGGAATGGGGTAGTTGTTACGATGTCAACACGCCGAGGATTCCAAAGCTTAGTACTACGAGCAAAAAGGAAATTCCAAGAATTAATCAAGAACCAAATCGGAGCCTCCAACCGCATTATGAATTATCAACTTTCAACCTCATTTCTTCGGTGAACGGTATGAGAAACATTCATGGCATATGCATACATGCAATTGTAATTCAAATAATTTTGACGATGTGTACCTTGTTTCCCTTTCGTGATAATTGCTTTGCATGATTGATGACTTATGTGCTCTCTTTATATATATTGCTCTGTCTTTTGTGTCTTACATGATTTCAACTGTTGAAATTGATTCTGTTGCCTCATGTTTGATGTTTGCTCTTTGATGTTTCTGTTTAGGTTGTGTGGCTCGGGAGTATTGGAGACTTCCTTGCTTTGTTGTTTGAGAGACGGGGTGCTCTCCTTGTTGTTTCAGAGACGGGGCTTTCTCTTTGTTGTTTGAGAGACGGGGTTCTCTCCTTGTTGTTTCAGAGATGGGGCTCTCTCTTTGTTGTTTGAGAGACGGGGTTCTCTCCTTGTCGTTTCAGAGACAGGGCTCTCTCTTTGTTATTTGAGAGACGGGGTTCTCTCCTTGTTGTCTCAGAGACGGGGCTCTCTCTTTGTTGTTTTCGAGAGACGGAGTTCTCTCTTTGTTTAAATAGGTTGTAGTGAATCCGAGGACGGATTCTTTTTAAAGGGGTGAGGTTGTAACGCCCCAGTTTTTCAGAGGTTTGAGCATGACGTATTTGTTACCAATGTGCGCAATTTAATTAATGATATATGCTTCACTATTATTTCTTTTATTGATTTTATTAATTGATTGTGAATTCTTGAGACGTTTGAGCATGTGTGTTTATGTTTGATACCGTTTCTATTTGATTCGAATTCTGTTTTTCGTGGAAACTTAGCATGAGTGAATTATGTGACTTATGATTATGTTTATATGCTCGTTGCATGATTTTATTCTCGTATGTGTGAGTTTTGGATTCTTTTGTGTGATCGGAACCGAAAAGGGGGCTAAAGAGCATTTAACGCACCTTGTGTTCTGGGCGGCATATCTTGAGATCGGGAACTCGGAATTGAGTTCCGTCACCTCCATTGGATCCGGATCGATGAATCGGAGATAATGGAACAAGCCTCATATTTTTCTAAGATTATTTGATTTGCCAAATTTTAACTGAAACAAGCCCCTTGCACCAAAAATGACAAATAATAGCTATTTCACGTTCACGGACCTATCCTAACGTACCTAGACCCTAACCATTGACCTATACCCACTTGCACACTCTCTCTCTCCCCCATATCAGCCCCCCCACCGAAACAAACCCCGTCTCACTCACCAAACTCAGCCAAAATGGAGAGAGAAAGAAGAAGAAAGAAGGAAAGAAGAAAGAAGAAGGAGAACTATTCAACCCTTGGGTATTTGAGCTCATACCCCCTCCATTTCTCCTCCAAATTGAAAGGTAAGACCATATTTGTGATGTACATCTCCTCATATTCATTTTGAGTTAAGGTTTGCATGGTTTCTCCAAGTGATGAGCATGTATTGGCACATGGGGTGATTAGTGAGGGTTTGGGAAGAATTGATGAATTCTAGCTTGCTTCCTTGTGGATTCTTTTGGTATGAAGTATGCATATTGCTCCTAAGATGTCATTTGTCATATATATGAAATTGTTTTAGGTATTGGATTAGGATTCATGACTTTGCCATTTAAGAAATTGAAGAGATTGTATGATTTTGTTCCAATTTCATTCCTTGCATGAATCGTTGCATCTTTGGACGTTTATATGGCTTGTAATGCTTGGTTTCTTGCTACCCTAACTTACCTTGATGTGTTAGCATCATGTTTATATGGTTTAGCAAGAGTTTTGCCCTACATGTTGGGTGTTTTTTGGCCACTGACCTGAATCCACGAGGGTGGATTTTGCCTTTGGAAAAAATCTGCGGGGGTGGATTTGAGGCAGTGGGACTGGACCAGATCCATGGGGGTGGATTTTTTTCCCATGGGGGTAGATTTTGTCCAGCCTGTTTTTGTTACTCCAATTCCATTTTTCTTCGTTTGTTTGATCTTCCTCCACCTCTTTTATGACTTCTACATTATGCTAACATGTATTATTATGTGTTATGATTATGAAATGGAATTCATGACTTGAATTGATATGTTTTAGTCGAGCAACAAACTACTATGATATTATATGACTTAAATGCTAATGCGTGAAATGGTAAGTACCTTCTTATAATATTTTGATATCTTAAATGATTTATTTTGCTTCTATATTTATTATATACATTGTAAACTTGTTTATGTAGCTTCTATGAATACTATATGGAAGTTATGAACGAATGAACTTGATAACTCCATGTATTGAATGTACTTGAATGAGTTACGTGATAATGCGACTCTTCTTGTAACTAACGCATCCCTTATGTGTTCAATGGATTCCTTTCACATCTAAATGATTTATGTGCATTGTAAACATGTTGATATTTATCTTATGATTATTGTATGGAATTTTTGGCTCGTTTTGATTTGAATTATGAAAGATACGATACGATTGAACGTGAAACCTTCATGTGTTGAATGTACATGGGTTGAGTGCTTGATTATATGTCTCCATGACATTGTATTACTTCTTATGCATCTCATACCACGTTAATGCATTGCCGTGCGTCTTATATGGTTCATTTGGAGTCTTGAGTCTCACAAAGTACACTACATTGTTTTCTGTTCAGTTTCTCCAGGGTGGAGACTTGCTGGGTTCATAAGGCACCATGAGTCTTCCTTCTTTTGGTATTGTCGGTAAGAGGTGGGTTTTTCTTCTACAAGTTAATGACCCTATATAATCCTAACATGTAAAGATTTCGGCCAAAATTATTATATATATATAGAGTCATTTATCGAGTCAATGATTTTGAACGTATAACCTTCTTTTATGGATACCTAGCGAATGTTTTGGCGAGAAATGTATGAATGAATGAATGCACAATAGGGCCTAGGGACTTGGTGTTAGAGGCTATCCGGGGAGGCATGGGCCGACGGTGATCCCTTTCTACCAGTTCCATTTACAAAACGGCGTAACCGGACCCCGTTAGGAGTTAGCGGGGAATGGACGCTGAGTGCCATCTGGGGAGTCATGAAACCCTTTTGGTCCATGCATGGATGGTTCGGGCCGATCACCCAGCCATCACCCGGAGGAAAAAGGTGTAAATGTTTATGATTGTGCACAAAAGAATGATATGTATGAATGAACGAATGTATGAATGACTAATGGATTACACAAGGTGTTGGTTGGAGATAATGCACGCCCACTCGCCGGGCCACAAATGACCTAATTAATGGAATTTGATGGTTATAATCCCTTTTGATGATTTCTTTATCTCACCCGCTTGGGAAATGCTTTGAAAACCTCATTTGGGGATTATAACTTGCATGTGAATGTTCAAATACTGTCTTATATTATATTATGCCCTGTTTTATACCCACCAGTCTCCTATAGACTGAACCCGGCTTTGTTTTCAGTTTTGCAGGTTTTGGTGTGCTAGGCGGGGTTCCGAGTTGGTCAAGTTCTATATCTTAGTTTGAGTCACTTTGCACGCATCTTTGTATTTTAATTAAGGGATGAAAGAATGTATGTATGAAACACGGTTATGATTGTGATTATGAATTATGTTTACATTTATGTTTGAATTTCGGGACTAGGTATTTATGCTAGTTGAACCCGTCATTACTTCTTATGTTTATTATGAATGGTATGATTTGTTTTTGAAATTTCATGTATTTCAGTCTTGTTCGGGTTTTAAGTTTAGCTCCCGCCTAGCATAGCGAGTGAGTGAGTCCCCGTTCGCTGTGAGCTTGGTTCATGTATGGATTTTCCATTTCATGTGTGGATCGGGCTCATAGTACGGGGGATGTGGCGCCTCTTGTTCCGGGTGCTACAAGAAACATACCATAAGAAACATACCTTACCGTGCACCTTGGCATATGCTATACACGTACCTCTCTGTATCTTCCTAATTCATAAGATGCTAAAGGAGATCCATAGTTCACTTGACACCACACGGTTTGGAGTATAGCCTCGTTGCAAAACCATTTTAAGCTCATATATGCCCATACGTATAATTTCAGAAGAATTCATATGAAATCGGATAACAAGATTCATAACATATCATAAGACACGTATTTAATATATATATAGTATATATATTTGCATGCGGGGTGAGAAAACATCACATTAAGGCCATAGGTCACTTATGTAAAAGAAAAGATCCTAACCCTCACCTTACACCGACGTGGCCAAGAATGAGACAAATGATTCATCCCAGAATCAACTCGAATCAGGAAACACCACCCCGGGTGCACCTGGACAAACTGAAGACAATATGCAAAATTTAGACTCGAGGACAAATCATATAGACGCACGGCATATGCTTAGTCACGTAAGAGATGCAAATACTTAGTCAAAAGCTCATACACGTATCAAATTCATACAAGACGTGCAAAAACACACATATCATAGCCTAACAATTTCCTAATACGCATTAAAGCATGTTCATGTGCACAATTAATGCATAATGAAGCATCTAAAAACATAACAAGGCGCATAAGCGATTCGTACAAACAACTTACATTACTTAAGAAACATAAAATGCATAAAAAGATCAAATGCATATACATAACCATGCTAAAACAATTTAGGACTAAGTTTGGAGGTGGAAAGATACGAGAAAAACGGAATAAGAACACAAAAAGGGGTCCCAAGTGAAATTGGGGTAAAGCTGACAGATTTCCAAGATGCATAAGCTGTAGGAAAATGATCATAACTTGAGTTTGAGAAATGGGAATCAAGTTTTGTTTGTTGGAAATGAAAGTAGACACATATATATTTAAAATGGTAGGTGGCTCGAATCATGGTTCAATGCTCGGCGAAAATGGCGTAGGTGTGAACTTGAACGAATGCAGAATCTCGGCGAAGTGGCGATACCAAATTAAAACGATTATATCTCACAATCTAAAACGAATTTTGGGGTGATTCTAATTGGAGATTGTTCTAGACTCAATAAGGTTGAACATATAAAAAAATCAGCTCAATCCGAGGTCATATGAGGGGTATCCGGCCGGGGAAAAACAAGGCAGAAATCTACCCTGCCGGGGAAAACAGAGCAGAAACTTTCTGCACTAAATCTACCCGCCCGGGTAGTCCTTCTGGACGAGAAAAAGAAGCAAAAACAGGGGCTAAACATGGAGGAAACCAAAAATGATCAAAACCACCTCAAAACTCAACCAAATGAAATGAAAATCAAGGCATAAGTTCATGGAAACATGCTCTAGAACATAGCTTAAATTCAAGGCATGAAACAAACAAGGAACCAAGTTGCCATTTTCATCTTCTTCAAGCTCTATTAATGGAGTTATATGCAATTCTCACCCAACAACCAAAATTCCATCAAATAAAAACCAAATGAGCTCAAGGAAACATCATATCTTAGTCTTAGATCAAGTAGTTCAAAAATGAAAGCATGGATCAAAATTTTCATATAAAAGTCACTATTCATCATCTCTTCCAAGTCCAAGAATTCAAGCCAAGAAAAAGGAATTTAATCGGGAAAAAACAATCCACTCGAAGAGAGAAATTCAAATCTTACCTTGTATCGTTGATCGAGCGAGACACGAAGTTGAAATCTTGAGCTCAAAGGTGTAGGGTTTGGCTTCCTTCTCTTGCCTTCTCCCTTGGCTGAAATAACGTGATGAAAAGTGGAGGAACGGGCTGATATTTTCAGCCCTTTAAGGGCTAAAACGGGTCGGTCTTAAGAGGAAACGGGTCGGGCCAAAGATCCGCTCCAAACGGATCGGATTTAAAATGGTAAGGCTATCAAACGGCTTTAGAAAATAAAAAGGGTTAAATCATCGAGTCCGAATCACCGAAACGAACTTAATGACAAGGTTGGGATTCGCATTCGAATTCCCGAGCTCAAGGTAGCCGTGAGGCTCAAACACCCTAATTAGAATTAGGTCCCTAATTTGCAAATATTGGACGATTAAGTCCACGTACATTAATTAATTCTAATGCGCACATAACTAAAATAAATTGCAAATTGACATGTAAGGCATGTTAATCACATAATTACTGAATTAAACTCTCCCGAGACATCGTACCTGGATTGTCCAGAAGACGGGGTGTTACAAACTCCCCCCCCCCTTAAGAGAACCTGGTCCCTAGGTTCATCTGCTCGAGTTTCACGCGCGAATAACTTTCCGTATTCACCCAAGTTCGAGGTTCATGACGTCCCGACGAGGGTTAGTCCGAGAAAGGTCTTCAAGTACAAGGGGTTTGAATCTCCAAATCGATCCGGTCATTTAAATTGCTCACTCGACTCGCACGATAAAGTGGGTCTAAAGCACATTCAACTCTTACCGTTTGAGTTCATTTGAGTCAACTCTCGAGCTCAGTCACATTGCTAACATGACCAAGCTCAAACCGAACCTCCTTCTTGTGCACAATCTGAGGTCCGAAGTGTCTAACATCCGAACCCTTTTCTTACACTGCCAAAATCTTCAAGAGGTTGTTCATCTCGTTGCAAAGCTCCACCCTCATCTCACCGGAGCAACAATCTCGAACACTCAAAACACAAAATAAAACCAAAGATGCATGATGCACGTGATATGCGTGTTCAAGGTACGTTTCACCGATGTGGGGAATCTGATTTTATGATGATGTGATCAAAGTTGAAGTCTCTTAGCCCACAAACATGTCCCGAAATTCCTAATGCACCTTGTGCGACAGCATCATCCAGGTCTCCATTCATAGTTGTTGCCTATCTTCAAAAATCCTTTAAATTCCACCCATAACTTCTTAAGTGTTCTCTTAATCTTGAACATATTCCCGTAAAACTTGAATTTATCAGAATTTGGTTACTCATTATAATCTTCATATGATATATGAGTCCGATACCTCATCTTCATTCTCATAGTTCTAATTCTTTCGCTCATCTCATAGGAATTTTAAGAATTTGCCCCGCTCCATAATTATAACTATCCCATGCAAAAGTTCCTTCGGGCTTCGAACTATTTCCCCACGGTTGGCACCCTTCTTCTTGGAAATTCTGGAGTCCCGAAAACCCAAACAAGGCCTCCTAGCAGTCTTCTTCAATTCTCTTTTCCAAAAGCATGGTTAAATAGGAAGGTAATCACCATGCTCTCGGAATCTTGATTGATCAAATTTTGTCTCCGAGTCCCTAGTTAAACCCTCGTTCTAATCTTTGTTGAGTTTGTTTAAACTAAGTCGTTAGAGGGACTCCTCAATACCTCTTCCCCCTAATGTTTATCACGGATTAGCTCTGGTATCGCTGTTACTCCTTGCTCCCGGATTTTCAATAAATCACGCTTTATGCTCGGGTAGAATAATCCTCCTCCAAACTTGACCTTCCTTCAAGGTGTACTCCGTTCTCCTACTCTCTAACCTCATTTCGGCTTTCCAGACCAAAAAAATCTTCAACCCGATCCCAAAAGGGGAATCTCAAATTCGACCTTTACTCTAACTATTTCTTCCAACTTCATTGCATTCAAAATTGAAGGTCGAAAGAAGTGAAATTCTATCAAGTAAACATTGAATATGCATGTTGGGTTATAATGCCGATGATATGCATCACATAATTTCCACTCAGGACACAAGAATGTTAGAAATAGCAATTATAACACGATAGGTAAATAATTACAGAAATTTTAAATATGTCGTGAATGCACGTGCCATGAATGCAAATACCACCATCCTCAGATTCATGTTGGTTTCCAAATTGAAGCCTTTGTTCATGTATCCATTGTTTGTTAGCCTTTGATTGATCTCAGTCGGAAACCATATGTTCCTTTGATCCATACGCATAGAACTTTTTCAGCCTATCCCAGCACATGTTGTAGGCATGGTTAGTTCCCCCACTATAAGCGCACGGTTGAGGCCCTTTTCTTAATTTTTTAAGGACTCCCGGCCTTATGCTTCTTTCCACGAATCTCCTTTCCGAAATTATTTTTCCTTTTTTTATCGTTTTCATTTGTAGCTTTATCTCCTAATTCATCTTCATAACACGACAATTTAGCTTGGATCTGCAAAGTAAACTTCAATCCATCCCGAACATAGAACTTCCTACAATTAATATCCAAGGTGTCTCAACTCTTTCTGCTTCTTCCTACTGTCCGAGGTCTATTTCCAATGGATTGGTTTAATTGAAACACTTCCTTGATGGTCCGTAGTGCTCATCATCCCCTAACTCTATGATATTCGAACCTTCTAGGAATTGAGTCCGAATAGAATACCTGTCCCCGGATCATAGTTTCAACGCTTCCCCTTAACACTCTCTTGATTAATCATCATTAAGGTATCCATCTCTTTCCATAGCATTCTTAGCTCCCTTGCTATTAATCTTTTAAATCCCTTGAATTTCCACTTTCACCTTCTTTTTACCCCGGTTTTCACCATCACAAAGGAAGATTTCTCTTAAATGCAAGCTCCCGATTCCATTCGTCATACTCGGATCTTTTCTTTAAGATCTTCTCTAACTCCCTTCAAGATTTGAACTAATTTCTTGGACGTCTTCAATTCCTTTTCCAACATTTCTTATTACTAGGATTAGGTCCTCCACAATGGGTGCATGAGATTTGCTCTTCGAAAATGATGCGCTTCCACACGAACATAAGATCTCTTCCTTCAAATCGAGCTATCTTACCTTTCACGTTGGTGGATTGGTTATCTTTGTGAGAACTACACGGTTATGAACAGTCTTTATCTCTACTTTATCCCAATTCTAACTTAGGGCCACGGTCATTGAGATGAGTGGTTGACCGTTGAAAGACCTTAACCTACAATACACTAACTAATTTAAAAATATGATGCATGCGGTTAGTAGTGAGTTTGACACGTATACAAGTAATATGCGTAGTTAAAGTATGAAAAAGCAACAATTAATGAAAAGAAGGTAACAATTTAGAACACAAGATGTAAGAAAATTCACGTATCTTGATGCAATGCGCACAAGAGTATGTTGTTCCTATGCCGTACGACCTATACTTGACACAACACGACACTAGAACTCCAGTTTTACAACCCGGAGCTCTGGTACCACTTTTAGATGTAGCACCCCGAGCGAGGAGCACCACATCCCCCGCACTATAGCCCGACACGTGTGACGAAATGGGAGCTCCGATCACGTACCAAGCTATGGCGAACGGGTGACAAATAAAACACACCTAAGCTAGGCGGTCTAGACCCTGAAACAGAGTGCGCAATAAATCGAAAAGCAGAAGCGGAAGCACAGGATCAACATACACACATGCAAGGCCACGGGCCGCAGAAATCAAAGCATACGCGCCACATGCAAACTTGGGCGCACAAGCCAACTTTTGGGACATAAGGTAAGGCCCAACAAGGGCAATTCTAATCATATACATATCAGATTTGAATCAAATTACAAACTTATACATAATCTCAGAATGAAAAGGTAAAAGTAATGAAGATGCAGAATGTAAAGACTCGACCCGAACGACTCAAAAGAAGACCGCCGCCTAGCACGAACCCAAACCTAGCACCTGCAGCTGAGGGGGGGAAAGAGAGGGGTCAGTCTACAACTCGACTGAGTGAGAGGGGCTAACGCACACCCAACACGTATCTACATATAGAGCAAAGCAAGTATTAAACAAAAGACTATGAACCGGGAATAGGGTTTTACATACCAAAGTCATTTTACAAAAGTACTCATACTTATTCATATATTCGTATATTCTTAAGTTTGAAAACTCGTAAGGATTCATAGATTCAAGTACGTATATGGATTCATATTAAAAACTCATAGGGATTGATATTGTAACTCATAAGGATTCTTATATTCAAATCGATTCATAACATAGCGTAGAAATCTCATTTTGAAAACAAACTCTCCTATCCCATTTCATAATCAATGTAACAAAAGAATTCAAATACCCGGCAAGTACGGGTCTCCAACCTTACTCCTTAATCAAAAGACTCAAAAGATTCATAAAGAAGCATAAACTCATAAATTCATAAGATTCATAAATTCAAAGATTCATATTCCCGTATTCCAACCTTCTCCGAAAGTCTGCACGCGGGTTACGGGCCCACATTGTTCAACTCAATATACGTGGGCTCGCGAACCCACAACGTACCTTCTCCGACCTCAGCCGAAGGCTCAAAGCACCACGCCTTCTCTATCTCCCTCAGAGTCGCGCGTAGGTACTTCAAAGGAGCGCGTGCCTAGGGGTGATAACCGGCGACCACAATAGCCACACCGGGTCTCCTTACCCATACCTCCGGGGCCCAGGGATTCATAAGATTCGTAAGGATTCATAAGACTCATAAAGAAACATACCGAACTCGCGAAACCTAGAAACATATAACTCATACATAAGAAACATACCTTACCGTGCAACTCGGCATATGCTATACACGTACCTCTCCATGTCTTCGTAATTCATAAGATGCTAAAGAAGATCCATAGTTCACTTGACACCACACGGTTTGGAGCATAGCCTCGTTGAAAAACCATTTTAAGCTTATATATGCCCATACGTATAATTTTAGAAGAATTCATATGAAATCGAATAACAAGATTCATAACATATCATAAGACACGTATTTAATATACATATAGTATATATATTCGCATGCGGGGTGAGAAAACATCACATTAAGGCCATAGGTCACTTATGTAAAAGAAAAGATCCTAACCCTCACCTTACACCGACGTGGCCAAGAATGAGACAAATGATTCACCCCCGAATCAACTCGAATCACGAAGCACCACCCCGGGTGCACCTGGACAAACTGAAGACAATATGCAAAATTTAGACTCGAGGACAAATCATATAGACGCACGGCATATGCTTAGTCACGTAAGAGATGCAAATACTTAGTCAAAAGCTCATACACGTATCAAATTCATACAAGACGTGCAAAAACACACATATCATAGCCTAACAATTTCCTAATACGCATTAAAGCATGTTCATATGCACAATTAATGCATAATGAAGCATCTAAAAACATAACAAGGCGCATAAGCGATTCGTGCAAACAACTTACATTACTTAAGAAACATAAAATGCATAAAAAGATCAAATTCATATACATAAACATGCCAAAACAAGTTAGGACTAAGTTTGGAGGTGGAAAGATACGAGAAAAACGGAATAAGAACACAAAAAGGGGTTCCGAGTGAAATTGGGCTAAAGCTGACAGTTTTCCAAGATGCACAAGCTGTAGGAAAATGATCATAATTTGAGTTTGAGAAATGGGAATTAAGTTTTGTTTGTTGTAAATGAACGTAGACACATATATCTTTAAAATGGTAGGTGGCTCGAATCATGGTTCAAAGCGAGGCGAAAATGGCGTAGGTATGAACGTGAATGAATGCAGAATCTCGGCAAAGTGGCGACACCAAATTAAAACGATTATATCTCACAATATAGAATGAATTTTGGGGTGATTCTAAATGGAGATTATTCTACACTCAATAAGGTTGAACATATCCAAAAATCAGGTCAATCCGAGGTCATATGAGGGGGTACCCGGCCAGGGAAAAACAAGGAAGAAATCTACCCGGCCCTGCAGAAACTTTCTGCACTAAATCTACCAGCCCGGGTACTTTTAACACACAAAACTACCCGCCCGGGTAGTCCTTCTGGACGACAAAAAGAAGCAGAAACAGGGGCTAAACATCGAGGAAACCAAAAATGATCAAAACCACCTCAAAAATCAACCAAATGAAATGAAAATCAAGGCATAAGTTCATGGAAACATGCTCTAAAACATAGCTTAAATTCAAGGCATGAAACAAACAAGGAACCAAGTTGCCATTTTCATCTTCTTCAAGCTCCATTAATGGAGTTATATGCAATTCTCACCCAACAACCAAAATTCCATCAAATAAAAACCAAATGAGCTCAAGGAAACATCATATCTTAGTCTTAGATCAAGTAGTTCAAGAATGAAAGCATGGATCAAAATTTTCATATAAAAGTCACTATTCATCATCTCTTCCAAGTCCAAGAATTCAAGCCAAGAAAAAGGAATTTAATCGGGAAAAAACAATGCACTCGAAGAGAGAAATTCAAATCTTACCTTGTATCGTTGATCGGGCGAGACACGAAGTTGAAATCTTGAGCTCAAAGGTGTAGGGCTTGGCTTCCTTCTCTTCCCTTCTCCCTTGGCTGAGATAACTTGATGAAAAGTGGAGGAAAGGGCTGATATTTTCAGCCCTTTAAGGGCTAAAACGGGTCGGTCTTAAGAGGAAACGGGTTGGGCTAAAGATCCGGTCCAAACGGATCGGATTTAAAACGGTAAGGCTATCAAACGGCTTTAGAAAATAAAAAGGGTTAAATCACCGAGTCCGAATCACGGAAACGAACTTAATGACAAGGTTGGGATTCGCATTCGAATTCCCGAGCTCAATGTAGCAGTGAGGGTCAAACACCCTAATTAGAATTAGGTCCCTAATTTGCAAATATTGGACGATTAAGTCCACGTACATTAATTAATTCTAATGCGCACATAACTAAAATAAATTGCAAATTGACATGTAAGGCATGTTAATCACATAATTACTGAATTAAACTCTCCCGAGACATCGTACCTGGATTGCCGAGAAGATGGGGTGTTACAGTTACGGTACAAGCAATCAGTTCTAATCATACCACCCAAAGGAGAACGCACAATATAAAGCATTGAATCACTCACAAGAGGCAAATTTAACATAGTAGCCATAGTAGGAGTAACAAACGAATGAGATGTACCCGGATCATATAATGCATGTATGGGAATGTCATGTTTGTGGAGTGTACCTTCCACCACGGCGGTAGGGTCGATCTCGGCATTCTTTTGCTCCCCATCGAAAGCATAAGCATGTGCATGTGCTACGGGTCTTGCCTCATTACCCGAACCATGAAGTCTAGGTTGATCATAATTCCTCACCAAATGCTTAGTGCTGCCACAATTGAAGCATTTACCATGCTTCTTCCAACAATTCTCCCCAACATGTGTAGTACTCCCACAATGCTCACATGGATCATGCCTCTTTACCATTTGCGAAGTTTGCTTCCCCTTTCCTTTGTTGCCCATAAAACGACCCCTAGAAGATGGTTGTGGTGATTTAGAGAACGATTGTTGAGTTGTTCTCTTAAATCCCGAACCGGAACCCATAACACCCTTCTTAGTTCCAAGCCTTTGTTCTACCGTTTCCACTTTCAAAGCTAACCCGGTTGCATCGGCCCAATTATCAATGTGCACCGGAGCCAAAGATCTCCCCACGAAGTCCTTCCACAAACTTCTCACAATTGCGGTCTTCCTCATCGGTAATATGAGGTGCATATGGAGACAATCGGTTGAACTCGGCAATGTACTCGGTCACAGACATATTCCCTTGCTCCAAATTCGTGAATTCCCTCTCACGGAGCTTCCTTGCTTGTTTCGGTATTTAGTGTGCCCGAAACTCTCTTGCAAACATCTCCTAAGTAACATTGTCTTCACCAACCCCAAGGCGGGACATGGTGCTACGCCAACAATTATAAGCCTCATCACCAAGAAGATCGATAGCATACAAAACCTTCTCCTTTTTGGTACAAGTAACAACCCGGAAATCCTCTCAATGGTAGTGATCCAATACTCCGCTTTCAAATCATCCGTAGTACCCGGAAATATAGGTGGACGACGCCTACTAAATCGGTCATAAAGACTCTCAACCGAAACCGTTGATGGAGGAGGTGCCGGAGGAGGTGCTTGCGCGGCTTATTGAGCGGCTTGTTGTGCATTTACGGCTTTTACAAACTGAGTCATAAGAGCCATAAGATTCGTTGCGTTAGGTAGAGGCGGCTGCAGAGGTGGATTCGGATTATTCCCCGGAGGATCTTGCTCATTTCCACGAGCCGGAGAACGGCCACGACGATATGGATGCATCCTACACAATTCAATCATGTATGCGTGTTGGTTAGTCATATGCTCATGTCACGTAATATCAAGTAAGAAATGCAATTACATAAATTAAGAGCAAGAATTAACAAGATATAAGTAACATAGAGTCATATGCAAAAGCAAAACAAATGAACACGAAAGCACATTATCCCTAAGCCGTACAACCTAGACGACTCATGACGACTTAAGAGCCCGGTTTTGAACCTTGGGCTCTGATACCAACCAAATAGGGGTGTAACGCCCCAACGGGGGCATCCACGCCTATCCCGCGGTACGGACCTAGCTTGTATATAGAATTGCTATCCATATACCCGCCGAGTACGAAGCAAGCGGTGACAAACGGACATCCTAGCTAGGCGGTACTAGACTCACAAAGCAAGTAAACAATCACAAGTATGCGGAAGCTTAAATCAAAACGCATTCAAGAGTATCATAAGAACAATATATCCAACAATAATAACCATCACAGTCCAGCACGAAATGCTCAAGGTACGGAATGTAAAATCAACCTACTGACCAACACAGTCCAAAACTAGCGTAACAAACATCATACATATTAAGTCCATAATTCCCAAAACTAAGCATAAGACATAAGTAACAAAGTATGCTACAAGCATAACGAGTACAAACTAGACCACTTAAACAAAACTAGACCCCGCCTAGCTTCACTCCAAAACGCAACCTGCGGACACCAAGGATAGAGGGAGTCAGCTCAAAAGGAACCGGTGAGGAGAAGTTTACATAAGTAAATAGCAATAGGGGTTTAATGCATGCTCAAAACAAAGGTGTTCATGATCCAACTTATTTTCAAAACAAATGCAAGTTTTATAAAACGAATCATGAACCAAAGCACCGGCTCGACGAGTACGAGCACTCCATCCTTACTTCCCAAACCAAATGAAATCAAACCAATCTATCCTTACACCGTTGATGTCGAGGGTGTACAGCCCCCAAGCATCGCAAAAGAACCATGGAGAAGTGGGTCCATGAAACCGGCCTTCCCCCAAGCTTACCTTAACCCCGAAACCTCCTCGGAGTCTTAGCAAACTTGTCCAAAAGTGGGTACTTCGTAAGGGTTTAACCGTCCTCCCTTGCGTTCCCGGTCTTACCACTTACTCCGTCCGGAGCGCTATCAAAAGATCCAACCAAGTAAGCGTCCTTGCAAGGTATACATTGTTGGAAAACACGAATCAGAAAGCAGCGGAATTTGAAAATTTTCCCAACAAAAGGACCTTGAACTCGCAATCGTGTAACCAAATTCGTAAAGATAGAAAACTTACTTTTCTTTTATTCTTTCTTGAAGCGTTTCAAGCCACCCAAGAACGCTCTTCACGCGGCTTGATCCCCTCTCCTTGGTAAAGCTCGAATCTTCAAACTTCTAACTTGAAGTCTCTAGAGAAAGTCCACCAACTTGATCACAATCTAACTAGTAAGGATGCTAGTTCTCTAGTTAGTGTTTAGGCTTAACCTAGGGTTTAATTTAATCTTGGAGAAAGGAAGGTGTTCAACACATGAACCAAGAATTATCAATTAGCTCTAAAGGGGAGCATGAGCTCCCCTATATATAGGAAAGGGGAGGGGCGGCCGAACCTAGTCCTAATGGACAAAGGATTTGGTCCCTCTCTCTCCTATTACTTGATGATCAAGTATTTTCCAACTTTGACTTTGAATTCTAATTCAAGTCAACTTTTAAGAGAGCTAAAAATATCCAAATTATTTTTGGATAATTTTATACTTTATTTATTATAAAATAAATAACTTATTTTTATCTAATTAATTAATTCGTAATTAATTAACTAGATTATTTTCTCCAAAATTAGACTTTCTTTTTAATTCAAAATTAAACCAATGTCTATTAAATAATTAACTAATTAATTATTTAACATGTATATATATACACACGTGTGTGACACGTGTCACAGTGACACGTGTCACAGTGACACGTGTCACTCACGTGAGCCACACGTGTGACTTCACACGTGTGGAACCCTCTTGGCCCCATTAACTCGTTTAATCATTTTCAAGCCTCAACTCATGTAACCAAGTTGTTGTGTGTGACCCTCTAGGTTCTCAATTCAATTAGCAGTGACCATAATTAATTAATTCACTAATTAATTAATCAGTCCACAGATCAAACGACCATAGTCTAGCAACAGGTGTTTAACCCCTAGCTGAATTGGAATGTTCGGATTCGACAGAACCTTTAAGTCATTGATTCATGTGAGATACAATCCTCCTACTTACTATCTCTCAACCAAGATCTAGGGTAAGGGAATAATTAGAACCCTAATAATCCGGTCTTAAAGCTAAGTGCATTTCATATCCATTTGATCTCAATCCAAGAAACCCTTTTCTTGATGTCTTGATCTACTGCCTTGGCCAAGGACTCCATATGGCATATGAATGACTTACACAATAAGAGATCACCTTGCAAATGCAAGTGTAGGTCCTTTCTTGATTCTCATTCACTTTCATGAATCACTTGTGCAGCCCCAGCATAAGCCTTGAATCAGTTGTCTAAGGCGACACCCTTTAAAGCTTATACCTAAGACAACAGAGTTAACTCATAAAGTGAGAAGGAACCTTAAGTCTAAGGATTAATTAATCACATCAATGACTCGTGAGATATTTCCTAATCTGGAAGTTTCCATTTCCTGAAATAGAAACTTCCTTTCCCATTTAGGAATGTTCTCACACGGGGCACCTCAGTGAACTTACTTATTAAAGTAAGCACCCTCATGTATCACGCACGTATCAACTATACACTTTGCACCTCCATGAAACAAGGTGGCCCTTCTTAAGGGCGTGATCCCACAAGCAAGCCTTAGAGGAGTCAGGTTGACACTCCCACTGTCTGTAGGACTCATCGGCTTGGAGTATTTTACTAATCATGACTTATGTGATATAGGGCTCGTTTCATGAACCATTTCACCTAAATGGTAGAGTCCTAAAGTCATCAGGATTAGGGGAGTTCTTATACATGCACAGCTAAAGTAAACGCATACCAAACAAGAGCATATAAAGAAGTGTTGCCTCAATTCGTTATTTCATTCAAAGATTGTCTGTGATTACAATAAGGAAAAGCACAAAGCGGATATACAATCGGCTTTCTAGGGCACTATTCCTAACAATCTCCCACTTGCCCGTCAAAGCCATTCTAAAGCTACTCTAAGTCCCATCTTCTGAAGATGACCTCAGAAAGCTTCTTGACTAAGGGGTTTAGTAAGTGGATCTGCCACGTTCTCTGCTGATGTGACCCTCTCAATTTGCACATCTCCTCTTTTGATAATATCACGGATTAGGTGATACTTCCTCATAATGTGCTTGGTCCGTTGGTGAGATCTTGGTTCTCTTGCTTGAGCAACCGCCCCAGTGTTGTCACAAAACACAGTAATGGGGTCTTTCATGCTAGGAACAACATTCAACTCTTGAATGAAGTTTCTAATCCAAACACCTTCCTTAGCTGCATCATTTGCAGCTAAGTATTCGGCCTCAGTGGTCGAATCTGCAGTGGTTGTTTGCTTGGAACTCTTCCAACTCACTGCCCCGCCGTTTAGGTAGAAAATGTATCCTGACATTGACTTAAAATCATCTAAGTCAGATGCAAAGCTTGCATCGCAGTATCCTTCGACAGTAAGATCTTTCTGACCTCCGTAAACTAAGAATAAATCTTTAGTACTCTTCAAGTACTTAAGAATATTCTTCACGGCAGCCCAGTGACCATCTCCAGGGTCAGATTGGAAACGACTTGTCACACTAAGTGCATAAGCCATATCCGGTCGAGTACATAACATTGCATACATTATGCTACCTATTGCTGATGCATAAGGTGTATGAGTCATTCTTTCCTTCTCAAGGTTAGTCTTAGGACACATCTTCTTTGAAAGACATGTTCCTACACTCATAGGAAGGTTCTTAACCTTTGCTGACTCCATATTGAATCTCTTCAATACTTTGTCAATGTACATCGACTGTGATAGTCCTATTAACCTTCTAGATCTATCTCTATAGATTTTAATTCCAAGGATATAGGACGCATCACCAAGATCTTTCATCTCGAATTGGTTCGATAACCATAACTTAGTCACTTTCATGTCATCCTTCGAATTCCCAATAAGAAGGATGTCATCAACATAAAGTACTAAGAATTGCACTGAGATCTCCAATTCCTTTCTATACACACATGATTCATTCGAAATTTGGATGAAGCCAAACGCTTTGACCGATTCATCAAATCGAATGTTCCAATTCCTAGAAGCCTGTTTCAATCCATAGATTGATCTTTGGAGTTTGCAAACCTTTTGCTCACTCCCACTGAATGTGAAACCTATGGGTTGCTCCATATAAATGTCTTTGTCAATGTCACCATTGAGAAAGGCAGTTTTCACATCCATTTGCCATATCTCATAGTCATAATATGCAGCAATGGCAAGCATGATCCGAATAGACTTTTGCATTGCAACTGGTGAAAAGGTTTCGTCAAAGTCCACGCCGGGTCTCTGAGTGAATCCTTTTGCAACCAGTCTTGCTTTGTAGGCTGCAATGCTTCCATCAACTCCAAGCTTTCTCTTAAAGATCCATTTGCAACCTATGGGTTTGACCCCATCAGGCAAATCTACCAAGGTCCAAACTTGGTTGGAGTTCATGGAATCCATTTCGGATTTCATGGCTTCTATCCACTGTTCAGACTCAGAATCTGAAAGTGCCTCCTCATATGTTGAAGGATCATTATCCTTTTGAGAGATTTCATGGAAGAATCCATACCATCTCTCCGGCTGTCTAGGATTGCGTTCAGAACGCCTTAGAGGAGGATTTTCATGTGTATCGAAATTCGTGATTGGTTGTGGTTGATCAGAGTGGGACGTTTCTTCAGTGGGTGGTATGGGGTCACTTTGTACTTCTTCTAATTCTATGATCTTGCCTTGCTTTTCTTTAAGGAACGGTTCCTCCAGAAAAGTAGCATTTCTGGAAACAAACACCTTTTGCTCAGATTGATCATAGAAGTAGTATCCTATGGATTCCTTAGGATAACCTACAAAGTAGCATAAGTTAGAACGAGATTCTAACTTATCTCCCACTGTCCTCTTCACGTAAGCAGGACAACCCCAAATTCTTAAGTAAGAATAACTAGAGATTTTACCATGCCACATTTCATAGGGCGTTTTAGGGACTGACTTAGAGGGAACTAGATTCAAAATCTTTGCTGCACTTTCTAGGGCATAACCCCAGAAAGAAGGTGGTAAGTGAGTGAAACTCATCATGGAACGAACCATATCAAGTAGGGTTCGATTCCTTCTCTCAGAAACTCCATTAAGCTGAGGAGTTCCCGGAGGAGTCCATTGAGAGATAATCCCATTATCCTTGAGATGATTAAGGAATTCTTCACTAAGATACTCGCCTCCTCGATCAGATCGAAGTGCTTTGATCTTGTGACCAGTTTGGTTCTCAACCTCCTTTTGAAATTCTAAGAATTTCTCAAAAGCTTCAGATTTATACTTCATTAAGTATACATAACCATACCGACTAAAGTCATCAGTAAAGGTTATGAAATACTGATGATTGCTTCTAGTGCTTACACTAAGCGGTCCACAAACATCAGTATGGATCAAATCCAAAACCTCAGTGGCACGTTCCACAGTTCCCTTAAAAGGGACTTTGGACATTTTTCCTTTGAGACAGGATTCGCAAGAAGTTAACTCTTTAAGATCATTTTCAGAGAATGATCCTAAAGTGTTTATCTTGCTAATTCTGTTCTTGGAAATGTGTCCTAATCTAGCGTGCCATAAGGGAGCTGAAACTTTGTCATCTCTCTTACGCTTCGTTTCTCGTTGTATATTCATAATATTGATATTTTGAGTTAGGTAAAGTCCATTACTTAGAGTACCGATGTGAACGGAAGAGTTGTTCCGTTTGATAAAATATTTACCATTCTTAATATAAGTTTCATAACCTTCACAATCTAATATTGGAACTGAAATTATATTACGAATAATGCTCGGTACATAAAGGACTTTATTTAATACTAACTCAAAACTACCTAAATCTAATCTAATTGTGCCTAAAGCTCGAGCTTCAACGTTTGAGCCATCACCGATCTTCAAGACACATTCTCCTTCTTTGAGTTGTTGGACTTCACTTAGCATCTGTACATCATTACAGATATGAGTTCCACAACCGGTATCAAGTACCCAAGAACTAGAATTAATAGAAAGATTTATTTCAAAGAGAAAGATACCTTTCTTTAGAGTAGCCTTGTACTCTGGGCAGTTTCTCCTCCAATGTCCCGCTCTGCCACAATGGAAGCAAACATCCTCTTTCTGATCACGCTTCTTCTTTTGGGCCTTCCCCTTCGAAATGCCACCAGTGGGCCTAAGGGGTTTATTCTTCTTCTTTTGGGCTTTCTTGCCCTTACCTTTAGAAGGCCCAGAAGAGGAAGATGGAGCATTCACCATCAAAACCTTATTGTCCTTCTTGATCGTGCTTTCAGCAGTCACAAGCTGACTAATCAGCTCAGCTACGGTAGCACCAGCATGATTCATGTTGAAGTTAAGGACAAATGGGTTGAATGATGGTGGGAGCGAAGCTAGCAACAAATCCACTGAAAGCTCATCTTTCAGTGGCATGTCCATGGAAGCAAGTTTCTCAGTAAGGGCAAGAAACTTGAGTCCATATTCATGGACACTTGAACCTTCCCTCATTCTCAAGTGGAACAATTCCTTTGAAGTGTTATACCTTGTAACACGTTCATGAGGGAGGTAAAGTTGCTCTAAGTGGTCGTAAATCTCCCAAGCAAATTCCATGGCCTCATGTTGCCTTTGCAAGTCCGGAGACATGTTAGCCAACATAAGGCAACGGGCTTGGAGATTATCATCCTTCCACTTCTGAATCGCATCCCGCTCGGCCCGAGTGGGAGCCTCCCCTTCGGGACTAGGCTCCCCTTCGAAGAGAACATAAGTTCTCTTCTCAGAATCTAAAATGATTTTCAGATTCCTCAGCCAATCAGAATAGTTGGGACCAGTCAACTTGTTTGACTCGAGCATCGATACAAGAGGGTTTTTGGTTGCCATTTCAAAACACGTAGAGAATCACAGAATCTACGACGTAAATGGTAAAACAGAGAACTAGTGAGCATGCTGAATTATAACGATATACAAAAGATAAGGTCTTTAATCTAATGTAGCTCCCACTGTTTTTCAAAGATCTAGAATTCCCAAAGATCTAAGAGGAACACGTTTCCCAATGGGTACTAAGATCCTAGGCATTTTACCTCGAACCCACGACTCGCGGACATTCTAAGTAAGAACCCTAGGTAGGTACAACTTACCAATTCTAACACCTTTAGAACTCTTAGTAATTGTTTTTGCATCACCTATCTTTCAATATGGACCCACGACTCGTGCGACATCCATATTTACTTAGGCGTTAAGCTAGACCCATCAATCATAAGATCATGACCAAAACTTAGTTCGAACGACCCACGACTCGCGGACATCGCCCTTGCTAAAATTGACCACGAAATATTGACCATTTAAAATGATTAATTAGGTAACTAAGAACTAATAAGCTCCACTAGCTATCCCACGACTCGCGGACAATAACTAGCTTTACTTACTAAACTTAAAACCTATTGATGGAATGCTAGGAATTCAATTCAAAATTTGCATCTCGAATTAAACACCTATTTGTTCGAAATTAGCTTAATATTTAATGGGAATTTTCGAATCAACCGGAGAGTTGTCCGGTTCGACCTCACCAACATATATGTTATCCAATTTTATTAGTCTTGATTAATGCAAGTACACTTAAATGCATTTCAAACAAGCACATAAACAGATAAGATGTCCTAGCATGATACTAACATGTAATGATCATGGGTTCTACCTATCTTATGCGTGATATGTGGGAGCCACTCCACAATCACAAGTTCTAACATACATGCCACATAAACAGTTCAAATCACATAAGGGAAAACGGTAACAAAATACGAGCCCTATCTCTATTACATTTAACAATTGAGATTCCCCTCCCTAACATTTTGAGCGGTCTTCACTTATGGCCTCCTTGTTACTTGAATGTGGTCCATCTTACTCCATGGGTGCATTGTCTCCAAAATGAAAATAAAACCTCACCACCTATCTCTACTCTCAAATTACAATAAAAAGAAAAAGACATAAAGTAATAAGGCTCAATCTTCATATTGGCCTTAGACAATTACACGGGGCATACCCCGGCCTCAAAAACAGTAATATGGAAAGCCACGTAATAAATCACATAACAGTACGCACATAAGTGAGGCTCCAACCTCAATTGAAAAAACGCAACTATAGGGCTCCAACCCCAATTTAAACCATCCATGTGCATAAATTAAAACCATACATAGATCTAAACCCATGATCACCTAACATGCTTTTGCAAGAATTTAAATTTAACCAATAAATTAAAATTCTCGCTTTAAGCTCTAATAGCTTAAAACACGACTTGATGCGAGTCTTATTTATAAAAGTTTTCAATAAATCCCAAATTACCAAAACAAATAAAATTCCAATTAATTTCTGAAAATTAATAATTTTATCAAGATGTATTTTCCCAAAATATAAACCGTTTCAATTTCTCAAAAATCCCAATTTTAAGTTTTTATTCAAAAAAAATTAAAATAAATATTCAAAAATAAAATTTTAAAATTAAAATAAAAAAATTGGGACTGGATTGCACGAAACACGAAAAGGCCGGATCACGAAAACGGGGTTGCCCGTCCCAAGTGCGGCGTGTGCGCACAGCATGCGCGCACAGCGCGCGGCCAAGGCCGCGCGAGTGCGCGCTGGAGCGCGCAGCTCCTGCCGGGCATTGGGCGGCCAGTCTCTGTCGGGCATTGGGCGGCCGGGCGGCCGAGACTGGCCGGAAGGCTCCCGCACAGGCGTGCGGGAGGTGCTGGGCGACTGGCCGGTCTGTCCCGGCCAGGCCTGGGCGGCGACGGGCGGACGGCGTGCGGGAGACTGGCCGGTCTGTTCCGGCCAGCCCTGGGCAATGATGGGCGGGCACGCCTAGGCGTGCCCGGAAGGGCCTCCCGCGCGGTTGCGGGAGGGTGGCGCGCGAAGCCCGCGGGAGGGTGGCGCGCGAACTCCTTCGCGCGCGGGGTTTCGCGTGTTCATCACGATCCGGGCTTTCGTTTCGTGTTTTCGTTCAAAAGCAAAACCAATCCAAGAAATCCAAAAACAGTTTATACAGTTTCAAATCTAAAATTGTTTTTCAAAATTAAATTTTATAAAAACCAATTTTCAGAAACTTTCAGGAAAAAATACATTTTCGTAATTCAGACTTTCTAAAACAATTACAAATACTCAATCGCATCAAGCCTAAGAATTTCTACCAAATTCAGTATAATTGAGACGAATCAAAAACACGATTAACGAGGTGGCTCTGATACCACTTGTTGGAAAACACGAATCAGAAAGCAGCGGAATTTGAAAATTTTCCCAACAAAAGGACCTTGAACTCGCAATCGTGTAACCAAATTCGTAAAGATAGAAAACTTACTTTTCTTTTATTCTTTCTTGAAGCATTTCAAGCCACCCAAGAACGCTCTTCACGCGGCTTGATCCCCTCTCCTTGGTAAAGCTCGAATCTTCAAACTTCTAACTTGAAGTCTCTAGAGAAAGTCCACCAACTTGATCACAATCTAACTAGTAAGGATGCTAGTTCTCTAGTTAGTGTTTAGGCTTAACCTAGGGTTTAATTTAATCTTGGAGAAAGGAAGGTGTTCAACACATGAACCAAGAATTGTCAATTAGCTCTAAAGGGGAGCATGAGCTCCCCTATATATAGGAAAGGGGAGGGGCGGCCGAACCTAGTCCTAATGGACAAAGGATTTGGTCCCTCTCTCTCCTATTACTTGATGATCAAGTATTTTCCAACTTTGACTTTGAATTCTAATTCAAGTCAACTTTTAAGAGAGCTAAAAATATCCAAACTATTTTTGGATAATTTTATACTTTATTTATTATAAAATAAATAACTTATTTTTATCTAATTAATTAATTCGTAATTAATTAACTAGATTATTTTCTCCAAAATTAGACTTTCTTTTTAATTCAAAATTAAATCAAAGTCTATTAAATAATTAACTAATTAATTATTTAACATATATATATATACACACGTGTGTGACACGTGTCACTGACGTGAGCCACACGTGTGACTTCACACGTGTGGAACCCTCTTGGCCCGATTAACTCGTTTAATCATTTTCAAGCCTCAACTCATGTAACCAAGTTGTTGTGTATGACCCTCTAGGTTCTCAATTCAATTAGCAGTGACCCTAATTAATTAATTCACTAATTAATTAATCAGTCCACAGATCAAACGACCATAGTCTAGCAACAGGTGTTTAACCCCTAGCTGAATTGGAATGTTCGGATTCGACAGAACCTTTAAGTCATTGATTCATGTGAGATACAATCCTCCTACTTACTATCTCTCAACCAAGATCTAGGGTAAGGGAATAATTAGAACCCTAATAATCCGGTCTTAAAGCTAAGTGCATTTCATATCCATTTGATCTCAATCCAAGAAACCCTTTTCTTGATGTCTTGATCTACTGCCTTGGCCAAGGACTCCATATGGCATATGAATGACTTACACAATAAGAGATCACCTTGCAAATGCAAGTGTAGGTCCTTTCTTGATTCTCATTCACTTTCATGAATCACTTGTGCAGCCCCAGCATAAGCCTTGAATCAGTTGTCTAAGGCGACACCCTTTAAAGCTTATACCTACGACTACAGAGTTAACTCATAAAGTGAGAAGGAACCTCAAGTCTAAGGATCAATTAATCACATCAATGACTCGTGAGATATTTCCTAATCTGGAAGTTTCCATTTCCTGAAATAGAAACTTCCTTTCCCATTTAGGAATGTTCTCACACGGGGCACCTCAGTGAACTTACTTATTAAAGTAAGCACCCTCGTGTATCACGCACGTATCAACTATACACTTTGCACCTCCATGAAACAAGGTGGCCCTTCTTAAGGGCGTGATCCCACAAGCAAGCCTTAGAGGAGTCAGGTTGACACTCCCACTGTCTGTAGGACTCATCGGCTTGGAGTATTTTACTAATCATGACTTATGTGATATAGGGCTCGTTTCATGAACCATTTCACCTAAATGGTAGAGTCCTAAAGTCATCAGGATTAGGGGAGTTCTTATACATGCACAGCTAAAGTAAACGCATACCAAACAAGAGCATATAAAGAAGTGTTGCCTCAATTCGTTATTTCATTCAAAGATTGTCTGTGATTACAATAAGGAAAAGCACAAAGCGGATATACAATCGGCTTTCTAGGGCACTATTCCTAACATACATAACCTCGCTACACAACTCACTGATACATAATATTCAAATGAAAGTTCCGAAACCATTTTGGGTATATATCCCATATACCAAAACTCAAGTTTTAATTGTAAACCGTTTTCCATATGCGAATATTTAATATACGAGCAAAGCTCACAAAACTTGGCTTATAAAGCCTAAATATACGTCTTCAAAACAGGAGTTCAAAACCAACAAATATGAAAGGCTATAAGTGTCCACAGTTTTGAAATCATTTCATAAGTATATAACTCCTCACTTTTACCAAGAACTTCGAAGGCCAACCACGAGCAACAAGCTACTCGACCGGAGACTCACCACCTAACAAGACAAACGTACTAACAAAGGTAAGACACGACTCAAACCAATTAAGACGACGCACGGCTTCAAGAAAGAGTAAACATGCTCGTGAGATGCAGTGAATGTCCAAGTATAGCATAAGTTCAATAATGATGATCAATAACGTCATATAAGTCATATAATAAGCGTTCAAGTCATGACATACACAATTGATAACAAGTAAACCATACTTAGTACAATCTCACTCATAATCGAGGCATGTAAGACATTACAATGCATGAAAACATGATTCCAAGTCATATATATCATATTAGGGGTGTAAGAAGTGCATAAGAAGTGAAAACGAAGCAAAAGGAACAAAATCACAAAAACTCAAAATTTTGACCCGAGAGTAGCCAAACGGGCTTTTGGTGCACAAGAAGGAAATGCAAACGGGCGTTTGGCCCTTGAAAAAAACGTAACAGTAATTTTTCAAACGGGGGTTTGGGGTTTCAATGCAATTTTCACACGGGCGTTTGGTTTGCTACTGGTGCAAAACGGAATTACGAACATATGCTTGCAAATGATGAATTTTAGGCTCTAAACACTCCTAAATCATGCTTCCAAGTGCATACAATATGCATAAACGAATTTAAACATCAAATATCATGCCATGAACATTTAGGAATGAATATGCATCAAAATTCCAACAAATTACAATCATGAACTTCATCTTCTTCAAACATTCAAAGCTTAAAACTCAAAAATGGTGAAATCTCCAATTATGTAAGAAACTTAAGGAAATTAATCACATTCTTCATGAAATTGCTCAAGGAACAAGAATCAATCATCAAATCAAGCTAAAGCACGCAAGAAGATGAACATGCAAGAATTCTCAAGAAAGCTTCAAAGGTCATCAATGGTGGATTCTTCAAACAAGCATGAAATCAAGAAATACCTACATCAAATCGTTCCTGACATCATAAGAATCACATTTCCAACAAGAAATTCGAGTTCAATCTAACACACAAGAACCCTAGTTAAAATTCAAGTTCAAAAGCTTCAAGAACATAAACCCAACAAGGAGCACATAAACCTTACCTTAAGAGCTGAAAATCGAAAGGAATAACTTGTCTTCTAATTTCGAATTCCCAACATCAATCTCCACTCATGTCTCTTGAAGATGGCTTGAAGTGTTCTTGGAAGAATATGGATAGTCTTGAGAGAAAAGTAAAGGAGAGAAGGGTTTGAATCTTGCAAATAACGTAATATGAGTCTCAAGGTGTTAAAATCTGATTTAGTAATTTGGGTCAGTAATATGGGCCACGAACCGGGTCAATTGGAGTGGGTCAGGAGTGAAATTGGGTCTCAAATTAGGCTAAATTCGGAATTGGGTCATAAGTCTTATAAAAAGGTTGACTTTCATCAAATGGCCATAACTTCTTCGTCCGAACTCCAAATCGAGCGATTCAAGAAGCCACGAACTGGTAATCGAATTATCTACTCAATTTCAACAAGTTCTACCCAGTTTCAGGCTTAGAAAATAAATTTACCTTTTAGTCCCTAAATTATGTTTTAATGTCCAAATAAGCACATTGTTTTGTTTAAGCATAAAGCATGCTATCAAAGCTCAGTAAGAACAATACGAGCACATAATTAACACATCAATTAGTCACGTATTTCATACAAATCATATATTCCACATAAGTTCAAGTACCACGGTCAATTAAGGCATAGTTCTCACATAATTCATGCAAAGAAAGATAAATCGTTCACTCTCATACCAAAGCATATCTTGATCGAGAAACGGGGCGTCACACCCTAATTTAATTATGATCTTTATTGTAACCTATAGTTTCAAGTTCATGTTATTATGATCAAGTGTGATCTAGGTTAAAGGTATAACCTATGGTTAATTAAGAGGTCTAATTAAGGCATAACATCAAGTTATGAAACACTATTCTATCTTAGGTTACAACATGTGACACTATTAAAGTGTATAACAAATGACCAAGGCTCTATTCCATCAATCCATAACATATCATATGTTCAATTGATAATTCATGAATCATATAACCATATAAGAACACGTCTCAACATAATTCATATCATATCATGAACATTAGGCATGTAACATGTAACAAATTAAATTTAATAATAACATGTAACATGTTATAACATAATTGACCATAGGTTACTATTCCATTAGATAACATGCATGAACATAATTGAAATTCCATAATCATGCATCAATTCTCATAATATAACAACCATATCACATGATCATAGCATATACTAGAGCATTTCATAACATATCCAAGCATATACTAAACAATTAAAAGATATGCACAACTATTCAAACATATCAGAAAAACTATACCATAAATACATAAAATAAAATCCTACATGGCTTAGGGAAGACGCGAACACCAAACCTAAACATAATATAAACATACCATAACATAAAAACATAAACTAAACTAAAACATAACATAAAACTATAGCTTAAAATAAAACAACATCTAACCCATCAATGGCGGGGATGCTCACGGCAAGAGGGGGAGGAGAGGGAGAGAAAGGGTGTTGTTAACACAACATTGAGCAAGGAATGTGATGCCTCTAGCCCTCTATTTATAGTTGAAGATAAGCCCCTCACCTTGGAAATAAAGTATAAGGAAGGGTATGAGAGCAAAACTAGAATAGCTTCTCTTGGAAGCTTCACACTTTTGTAACAAGAATAGGGGCTGCTGGGGGTATTTTGGTCTTTTCACTGCCAAAACTCGAGGATAAGTGGCTGGAAGTTTGCTCATTCCTTTGGCACAAAAATTAGCTTCGAAATGCATATTCATACGTCGAAATCGGATTTACCGTTTAAAAGATACATTAGTTCAAAGTATAGAAAGTTTGAACCCTAAACCTAAACAAGAGTGTAAAACGACTTTCGGGAATGATTTTCAAGTCTGGAATATTTTGAAAAATCATAAAACAAATCGAGAAGCGTTTTGAGTCTAATATCGACTATGAAACGTTTTACCGATAAAAAGTTGAAAACGTAGAATGAATAGTAAATTCTCACGTACAAACATTCGTTTCAAAATCTCAAGCTAGGATTTGAATCAAGGGCTGTAAAACATCTCAAAAATCTTGAAATAGCTCAAGTAATGCAAATCCAAAGAGAAAACATTTTCCGAATGAAAACCGTTCGTAGTAGGAATAGTGAATTAGGGTTTTCGTAAACATTTTCAATAGAACAAAGCTCAAAATAGATCTCCAAGCCAAGAATAATTTCAAAAGATTTGACTGTAAACTGGGGTAGGAAAAGATATCAGAATCAAAAGCTCATTTTTACATGAATAGTAACTTTGGTCGGTAAGTTCCAAAAATGCCCTTGTGGGTCAAGAAAGACTCTCTGAGCTTGGGAAACAAGTTCAAACAATTGGGAAGTATGTGTGGTGAACCTCCAGGGTTCGAGTAACAATATGAACAAGGCAGGCTCGGGTTATGAATAGTAAACTGTATCAAAGGTCAGGAATTCCCCCTTAAAACATTGTTGGTCACATATAAGCAGTTTGATCATGTAAGAATGTAATGCATGAAGGTTTTAAAGTTCAATCACACTCTATAAACGCTTTACCAATGGCCTTAGCCTACCGTTTTCATCCAGTTCTATTTTGGGCGGTTACACTTATAACCTAGACCGACCATCAACCGAAGCACAACCTATGAATCTGATGGCAACCTTATATCCGGACTTCAGGACCTTTAATCCTCCTCAGTTTTGAGAAGGCGGTGATATACGGGCTGAAGAATGGATCTTCGAAGTAGAAAGTATCTTCGAAGTATGGCCATGCTACTCCCATGATAAAGCCTATCTTGCCATTCTACTCCTATAAGGACAAGCGAGACAATGGTGGAAAAGAGTTGCCCCACAAATTGAATCAACGAGCGGAGGATTGACATGGGATACCTTCGTTCGGGAATTTAGATAATGGTATACTCTGGCCATTTTACGAGACCGAAGATTTGAAGATTTCGTACCCTAAAACAAGAAAATAAAATGGTCCTGTAGTACATTGAAGAAGTGTAGAGACTAGGCACTTACGTACCTTATATTATGGACAATGACAAGATGAAGACTTGGCACTTTATGGAAGCACTTCATGATGAGTCTAAGGAGACCTTAATTGTGGAGGATACGAGCACATGGGATAAAGCTACAACGAGAGCGTTAAGGGTCGAGAATCGAAGATTAAATAGAGGCAAAAAAGAAGAGAATTTGGGACCGAGAGGTGAATTAAGAGTTTGCTCGAACCTACAAATGAAAGAAAGATTCCAACCTCCCGGTATCCAAGCTAAGAAGAAAAGGATCCGGGGAAAGAAACATAAATCCGGGGATCCTCTGAGACCAAGGACAGACCTTCAACCGTGTGCTTACTGTGGAGGAAGTAATCACGCCTACAACTCGTGTTAGGATAAGCTGAAGAAGTGCTACGCGTGCGGATGAAAGGAGCATATGGTTACCGAATGTGATCAGTCTAAGGCTAATAAGTAATGGAAGCGGGAACAAAGGCTTCAATTTGGAAACCAACATGAATCCGAAGATAGAGGTATTTGCATTCATGGCATGTGCATCCATAACATATTTAAAATTTTGCACTTATTTATTTATTGTGCCATAATTGTTAATTAAGTGATACTATGTGCTCGGGTAATGATTATGTGATGCATCCCAATTGCAATTTGACCCGACATGGATATTTAGTGTCTACTTTTAGGGTGATGCCATTCTTTCACCACCGAGCCTTGTTCAAGAAAATTTGGTGGGAGGGGGGGGGGGGGGGAAAGAAAGATGGTTGTAGTATGGAATCAATTTGGGGAGAATCAACATACAAGGTTGAAGTTGGAAAAGGTGGTTAGGGTGAGGGTCGAAGTTGAGGACTCTTTCTTTTTTAAGATTGGGTTGAGGATTAGTAAAACAAAGAAGGTGTTGACGAAGATTGGGTTGGGAAGTCAACAAACAAGATTGGAGATTTAAGGAAGTTGGGGCTTACTTTGAAGGGTAGTTATTTTCTCTAATGCAGTACCGTGATGAAAGTGTCAAATATGGAATGATTAATTCCTAAGAGACACTAAGGAAGATTCCATTATTGGGCACAAAAAAGAATTAATCAAAGTCCTAGGGCATGGTGATTGATTTATTATTCAACCACGCCTCGAAGAAGAAGTCGAAGGGAATTTATAGAAGACTTTGGTCGGGTTCTTGAAGGACTTGAAAGGATCAATATGAAATCTTGAAGGAAGTCGTGGGTTAAGGGCGAGTGACAAAAGGTAATTTGATGATGAAGAAAAGTACTCGGATAAAGAGACTTCGGGTGGACTTCTATTATATTCCAAGGAAAGAGTGGTGCTGAATATGAAAATCGATGTCGTATTTTAGAGCATCTTAACTAAGAGGAACTACGATTACAAGACAATACCTCTTCTTTGGGATTTCTATGAGCAAGTATTCAAGTGGAGAATCCGGACTAAAGCCGTTGGTGACGAATTAAAGTTCAAGGGATTAAATTCCTAGGAACGATAACAAGACCAAGCGAACACTTAAGAGTACAAGATCGGGTTAGAGGAAATTTCAAGGATCGGCAAAAACTATGGGACGAAGACCGGGATGATGTCCGTTGCTGTAGCACCCGAGCACAAGGCACCACATCCCCTGCATCGAGACCCGACCCTTATATGAAATGGAAAGTCCATACATGTGCCAAATCACGGCGAATGGGGACATACCACGCTCGCTATGCTGGGCGGGAGCTAACCCTTAACCATCAAAAACAGAATGCAATACAACGGAGCAATGCAATAAGCGGAAGCTAAACAAGATTATCTGATATACCATGATCTTCAAGCTCCAAAAATAATACAAGTGTTCAAGTATTCAAAATTGCCATCACGGCTCAATTAACATGTACGCCCGACATATCCAAAGTCATAGTCATAATCATAATACAAAAATATGAAATATGAGTGTAGCTAAACAAAAAGAGGTACTAGACTCGAATGCATGACAAATAAAGACTTGAATTCCCGCCTAACAACTCCCAAACCTGCACAAACTGAAGATCAAACGGGGTCAGTCTGAAAGGGACTGGTGGGTATAAAAGCGGGGCATAATATATAAGTATCACAGTATTGAAACACGTTCATGTATGTTAAAAGGTTTTAGAGAAATTCCCAAGTGGGTAAACAAGAAAGTTATCAAACGGGATTATAACAATCATATTCAATCAATAGGTTATTCGTGAGCCCGGCGAGAGGGCTAAGTCTCCAACCTCCACCTTGTGTAATCATTAAAGTGTTCATTAGGTTTTCATACATACTATCTTTCGTGCATAACGAATTGATCAATCATAATCATTCCATCATTCATAATCATTCACTTAAATCCCTTTTTCCTCCGAGTTGTGGATGGGCTTGCAAGACCTGGCCACCTCAATCATTATGGCTAGTGGGGTACATGAATCCCCAAAAGCCCGGTTCCCATTCCTCGCTAAACCTCCTAGCAAGGGCCGGTATAGCCGTAGTTTTGGTGGAACTAATATACGGGTTAACCGTCAGCCCATGTTTCCCCGATTAGCTACGTATACTAAGTCCCAGGGCCCCCATTCAGTGCAATCAATCATGTCTCGCCAAAACAATAGGTAGGATATTCAATAAAGAAAAGGCCTTAACATTCAAAATCATGGACTCTTTAAAGACTCGATATGTACATATATTAGTTTGGCTGAAAACCTTACACATTGGGATTATATCGGGTCATTTAGCTAAATAGAAGAGAAACCCACCTTCAAAGAAAAACAAAAGGTGCAAGAGCCTCTAATCGGCCTCGTCTCCGTTCGGACCAAAATCTGTACACAAGAATGTGAAGTGAGACTCAAACTGACCAAATTCGACGCACGACAATATAATGAGGATGATATGAGATGCATAAGAAATGTAATCATGTCATCAGGGTGTTCTTATCCACAATTAACACATTAGAGTCATATAAACGTTTAAGATCATTCATTATGTTCCTTACATTCATGATTATACCAATCCAATTCAATTCAATGCATAATCAATATATAACAATCATAATGCATAAATAATCTAGTTCACGTTACATATAAATCATGAATCAAGCAGGAAAAAAAGACGAGAAGCCACAAAAGAACTCCCCAAAGCTACCATCAAGAGAGACAGGGTTGTGCTGTATTTTCAAAGGGCTTGGACACGGCCGTAACCGATTTATGAAAAATTAAAATCCCAAGTCAAACGATTGACATGGCCGTGTTGGGTTTTCAAAGGACAATTTTTGAAAAATACTTATTCGCAAGCCGAGAGATCAACACGGTCGTGTCCATTTTCAGTACAATCATGACATGGTCGTGTCGGGTCTTCGTGTTTGAAAGGAAAAACAGAGCAGAAGCTCTGTTTTGCACGAAAAGCTTTAAAAAAAAGAGGCAGCAACATGGTGACTCTTAGGCAACAACTCCAAGCTCAAAATGACCATAAAATCATGGGAATATCATCACATAATCATCTCCAACACATCGAACAAGAAAAAGGAATGAAGAGAATGATCAAACATGCATCATCTCCAACGAGAAATTCAAACTCCATTAATGAATACTCATTCGATGCCCAACAACCATGAAAAGCAAGTTCATAAATACAATAAAGATGCCAAAGTGATCAACAATCATGCTTCAAATCATCTCAAAACTCCAAGAAATGAAAGAGATCAAAAATTCACTAAAAAACCTAACTATTCAATCAATCATCAAAATATGATCAAATCTCCATGAAATGTAGAAAATGATAGCTCCAAATGACCACAAGGAAATAGTTATTACAAATACATGCTTACCTCTTGAATTGGTTGAGGTTTGAACAACTTATGAGCTCAAATATGGTAGTGGATGAATAGTGACGAAAATTTGGAGGGTTTCTTGCCTTGGCTGAGTTTTTCTCTTCCTTTTGGTCTGAGGGACAAAATGAGAGAGAGATGATCATGTATTGTCATGAACTAGGGTCATTTTGGCTAAAACCATGGTTAATTTGGTTAAGTATGGAGAAAGATATGGCTCATTTAGCTAAGTGTGGTAAATCTTCACATAAAGCTTGCTTCGGTTGAATTTCGGAGGTTCAAACGGACTTAGAAAAATATAAGGCTTGACCCATTGAACCCAAATCATCAATATGAGTCCAACGGAGGTGATGGAATTTGAATATGAATTCCCGAGCTCATGTTACAACACTCGGAACCAAAGGTTCGCTAAATGCCCTTTAACCCCGATTTGGTTCCAAAATTAGAAATAAATTCAAAATCAACTCAAACAAGTCCGAAATAAAATAACGAACATTAGCACATGATCATAACACATATCTCTCAAGTATACCAAAGTTTCACAAAAATTGGAATTCAAATCGGATGCAAACGACACACATTCGCGCTCATATAAGTTCGAACGTTCAAATTCAAATAATTCATAACAATTATTCACATAATTTCAAATAAATATCAAATAATATATAAAGTAAACATACAACAACATAATTAGATATTTAAAATGTGCAAATACATAAACACATAACTTATTGTTATATGATTTTACTAAGTTCAAAACCAATCGTGCAAGTGTACACTAACATACGCGTAACACAACAGGATCGTACCCACAAGGAAGGGAAATCAATCACTACTCAATATCCTTCTCTAGTCTAAAGACCGAACGAAAAGCAATTGTTGTTGTTATCTATTAATCTACTGAAACAAAAATTAACAATTAACTAGAATTAAACGCAAGTAACAACTAAAACACACGTATTAACTTCAGCAAACTAAACAGGCAGGGGAAAGTAATGAATCATACAATCAAGAGTCAATACGATACTTGTCTGACAGGTGTAATTCTACAACCTAGTCACTTATATTTGTATTACCCTCTCTCAAGGTGTAACCAAGTGCTTAATTAGTGTTCAATGTTGCTATCGCAATCACAAATAGTTAATTAAACCGTAGGAACAAGACTAGTGCAATTCAATATTCTAGCGGCTCGGCATGGAATAAGATTACTATTGTATAAGCTATGTAGCACCCGAGCACAAGGTACCACATCCCACGCACCGAGACCCAACCCCGCATATGAAATGGATAATCTATATACGAGCTAAATCTCGGTGAACGGGGACAAAACACACACACTAAGCTAGGCGGGCTAACCCTTAAACCAAACAATACCAAAACTAAATGAAATAGAGTATGCCAAAGCGGAAGCAACACACGATCAAGATATATATACATTGAGCATTCAAGCTCCAAAAATAGAATATTTACAATACTAACATGCCGTCACGGCTCAAACATGTATGCTCAAATCATAGTTAATACATAAGAGTCATAAATAAGAGTATGAGTACGTGTAAGACCCAAAATATAGAGCTAGAGACAAATGCGAGACACACCGACTCGAATTCCCTCCTAGCTCCACTTACACCTCCACAAAACAACTGAAAACAATCCCGGGTTCAGTCTATAGGAGACTGGTGGGTGTAAAACAGGGCATAATATATAGGTAATGCAAAACTTAAACACATTCACGAATGTTATAATCCCGAAAGAGGTTTTAGAATGATTTCCCAAGTGGTAAAACAAGAATTCATCAAACGGGATTATAACTTTCATATTAAATCAATCAATATGTTATACGAGAGCCCGGCGAGAAGGCTAAGTCTCCAAACTCCATCTCGTGTAATCTTTAAAGTATTAAATAGGTGTTCATGCATACATTCTTTCATGCTCAATCAATCGATCAATCATAACCTTTCGATCATTCATAATCATTCTTATAATTTCCTTTTTCCTCCGGGCGGTGGACGGGTTTACAAGGGTCGGCCACCTCAATCATTGGCCAGAGGGGTTTCATGAGTTCCCCAAAGGCACTCAGCTTCCTTTCCTCACTAATCTCCTAGCGAGTTCCCGACTCTAGAGTGTTCAATAAAGAAAAGGGCTTAACATTAAAATCATAGACTCTTTGAAAGACTCGGTATATACATATTAATTTGGCTTAAAACATTTCACATTGGGATATATTAGGTCGTTTAACTAAGTAGTAGAGAAACCCACCTTGAAAGACAAAAGAAAGAGCAAGAAGAGCCTCACTGCTTGTCCTCGTCTCCAACTAGCCCCGGATCTGTGCAAAGAAAGCGAAGTGTAACTCAAATGACCATATAAGACGCTCGGCAATGTAATGAACATGATATGAATGCATAAAAGATGATATTATGTCATGAACACGTTCATGTGCACTATTAATGCATTAAAATCATGTAGACAAGTCATTCATTCGATATTAGAAGCGTTCATATTCATTCGAGTCATGAATTTGACATTTCATATCAAATCAATCGAAGAATTTCATATAACGGTCATAACACGTACTATCTCATGTTTACAATTAGAGAATAGAAAAATAAAGACATTCAAGTTGTAATGCCCCAGTTCCGGACGAGCAGGTCAGCACGCCATGTGTGAGCTTGTGAGCGTTAGGAATTTATTTTACTTCTTTTATTTATTGTTTTCCTACATGTTATCATAATTTTTATAAATTGCATATCATTATATTTATGTGAAAAATATTAATGTATATCAAGTTGAGAATTTAAGTCATGACTTGAAAATATTCGTTACGTGTTATATTTGCCAAAGGTGATTTAATTACCAAATTGTCTCTACATGATCATTATTCAAAAGTTAAGGACTAAATTACATTGCCATTTCTTGGACCTAATTGGATTAATTGCCAAACCTTTATCCTTGATTGCATGACTCATATACTTGAGGGAGTAAGTTGCAATTTATGCATCTCACCAATTTCAAAATTGGTGAATCACGTAATATATTTTCTTCAAGCTTCCAAGTTCATTTTTCATCCAAAATCCATCAACAAATTTGCTTCCATAATAACCGAAGCAAACACGAAGAGAGGGAGAAGAGAATTTCATTGATTTCAACCAAGTTTTCCAAGGAATTTCAAGTCTTGAAGCTTAATCATCCTCTTCCTACATTTATTTTCGTACAAGATCAGGAGGCCGTGGACGAGGATCAGGCACCTTAGCGTGTATCCTTGCTATATTTTGTCACACAGGTGAGGTTTTGTTCTAGTTACATAGAACCTTTACAACCCCAACGTGCGGTTTTCGGCCAAAACGTATTATATCATAAATATTCTTTCCAAATTATAAATGAATTCAAGCAAGCCATGATTGATCATGATTCGAGCATGTTTTGGCGAGTACCATGATTGCACTTTGGGCCCGAGGGTAGTGTATGGAGCCAACCGGGAAAGCAAGGGCTGACGGGTAACTCTTGCGCTATCCTCACCATTATGGGATCACCCCTGAAGCCACCAGGAGGTTTGGTGGTGGAAGGAGTCCCGTGCGTGGGAGTCATGTTCCCGACGTACACCATGTCATGGATGGTTGGTCCTTGCAAACCCACCATAACCCGGAGGAAGAAGGGTTCATGAAATTGCTACTTGATCGCACTAAGTGAATTGCATTATCACATGATAATTAATAAAGCAGGCATGTATTGTTCACGATTGGTGTAAAGGTTGGAGACTTGCCTTCACTCGCTAGACCACGTATTGAATGTAATTAATTAATTAAAATATTAAACTTGACAGTTATAATCTTGGGCGAAGAATAATCTATTCTTGAACTTATATTACTTTTATTTCCAAGTCTTTACCCGAGGCTATAACTTGTATGTTACTTGTGATTATATATACTTATACCCCTCACTCAGTCTTTGCTAGACTGACACCCTCACTTTTCATGTAGCACCCCTTAACACGTGGAGGTACCACACCACCGCACTATAGGTCAATCCACATAAGAAATGGGCAATCGGAACCTGAACCAACCTATAGCGAACGGGTGACGATGCAATACACGACAAGCTAGGCGGGATAACTCGAAAATGCGACATAATAAAGCAGAAGCATAATTCAACAGTATCAATTTGAAATATCATGATATTCCTCAGTTACCAAATAAAATATAATCTAACTTATCATATCAATACATTATCATCTCCAAATAAAACAATAACAACAATAACTATCATTCCATAATTAACAATGAATAACCAAATACACGAACCATGGTTGACTCGCCTACATGAACTGGACTCGACTCGACTCCCGCCTAGCGTGCACCTACAATACCTGAAAGGTGGAGGCGTCAGTCTGTGAAGACCGAGTGAGGGGTTTACATACATATTAGCGCAGATAACATGCAAGTAATATTCTCGGGTAAAGATTTGTAAAAGATAATATATGAGTTCAATAATATTATAGCTTCGCCCGAGAATACAACTATCAATATTAAATACTTGTTCTTTTCATGCAATCGATACATGGCTCCGGCGAGTGCGGGCGGTTTCCAAGTGTACATGAAACATGCTTGCTTGCTTATAAATTAATAAGTGATCACACAATTCAATTACCGTGCAATCGTGCGATAGTGTACTCAATTAGCATATTCATGGAATGGAAATCGTGCAATCAATACATGGCTTGCTTGTAACACGATAGGGTTTATTCCTCCGGTGGTTGGACGGACAACCACCAGCCCTGAGACTAGCCCAGCGCCCTCACTAAGGAGAACCTGACCAGGAGAACACAGGTACGCGATAGGGCTTTGTTCTTCTTGTGATTGGACGGACAACCACCAGCCCGAAGACCAGCCCAGCACCCTCACTAAGAAGGACCTGGCCAAGAGAACACACGTACACGATAGGGTATTGTTCTTCCTGTGATTGGACGGACAACCACCAGCCCGAAGACCAGCCCAACACCCTCACTAAGGAGAGCCTGGCCAGGAGAACACACGTAGTTGCTTTCATGAACATGGCCGGCTTGATTCGTGAACACTAACATAACCTACTTGCTTAATTCATGAACAATAACAAAACTTGAAATGATAAGTGATTTCATGAATTTATAAATATAAATACCTTTGGCCAAAATCACATAAAGGTTATATAGGTTCTACATAACTAGAAAGTAAACCTCACCTGACAGGTGACACACGACTCGTGAATGCGTGAACGTGCTCATGATTCACAATCTCCGCCCTGGAGAATAACTGGACAAGAAACGGGACAATGTGCGTGCATGAGACTATAATTCAAGGACATTATTCCATATAATGACGCACGACATGATCATACACGAGACCTCGAGCAATACACAATGTAGCATGATAGCATGTTGTTTCAGTACATATTGGATCATATAATAGCAATTCGGGGTCAAATAAATCATCGGATCGAGGGGCTAAAATTGTAATTTTGTGCAGAATGTTTCTGCACTTCCAGGAGCCTGGGAACGGCCTTTCCAGGTTTTAGTGTAAAATGGGAAGGGCCGTTCCCCAGTCCCAAAATGCTCCTCGAAGATGGGAACGGCCGTTCCCGTCTGTGAGACAAGGTGGGAACGGTCATTCCCCTCCTCGCCGTCTGCATTTTATTCAAATCAATGGGAACGGTCGTTCCCCAATTACAAAGGGAACGGGAAGGGTCGTTCCCGTTTTACAGAAGCTGCAGAAGAACAGGGGACGAAACAGGGGAGGCACGAAATGATTGCCAAACTCATCAACACTCGTATAATTCAATCTTAGTTGCAATAAATCATGAAGGAAACATGCTAGCATACCTAGAATATAATAAAATCCAACATAAACACTTAAATCGTACTTGATCATCACAAATCATCCACTTCAAGCTCATAATTGAGTTTAGCATATAACTTCAAATTCTTCAAGAATTCAAACATAAATTCAAGCTAAAAGCATGAAATCATACTCCTAACATCAAATAATCAAGTTGGCAAGCTTAAACTCTAACCCTAGCTTCATGCATAATTATCAAGAAATCATATATATTCATCCCTACCTTAAATGAAAGAAGGAGAAGAAAAGATAGAGATATGATGAAGATGATGGCCTAAGACTTTCAATTCCTCAAAGATTTTGGCAAGTAATGATGAAATCCCTCCTTCTCTTGGTTGAGGTTTGGATCGGTAAGCAAGGGTAGCAAATATGGGATGGTTGGCATGAAATGAAAAAATGATGATTGAGAGAGAGATGTGTATACCGATATATTTGAGGAAATATGCAATATTTATGATCAAATCCCTAAAGTTCTATAAGTTATGCAATTGGGTATCTAAGGTTTGGAAATGATCAATTAGGTCCCTTAACATATTCATGCAATTAGGTCCTTAAAGAAAAGGAAATGAGCAATTAAGGACAATTTGGCAACTAAATCAAATTGGACAATTAATTCATGTAACAATTAAATTCCATTTATACAAGAATTCTCAAATGAAAGGAATTTCATATAATTTTCACGTAACCATGCTCAAACTAATTTATAAGAATTAATATAACAGGTTTAAATTGAATAAACGAAATTAATAAAATAAAGTCCTAACGCTCGAAACCCACACGTGTCAAGTATACCTGACTATCTGAAAATCGGGGCGTTACAACTCTCGCCCCCTTAAGAGAATCCGTCCTCGGATTCCATGTCCTGAATTCCTGGAATTTTAATTGGCTCTTACGTGTTCATCCCACGCGGGTTAGCTACTCCCCGTCAGGGATTAGTTCGAAAGAGATCTTCGATCCACAATATCCTCCCATGTGTGAATTCACGACCCTCAACTTTCTGGAGTCTAACTCTCGAAAGAAAATCTAACCTTCCACTAAAACAAGTTGACAAGTAATTAAAATAGAGAGAGTGCCCCGACCCTCAAACAATCAACGAGAGAACCCCGCCTCTCGAGAAAGTAACAAGAGAACCCCGTCTCTTGACAACCCTGAGAGAGTCCCCGTCTCTCATGCACACGAAATAAAATTCAGGCAAGCACTTAGACAATTAAATGTTTACAATTAACTCACAAGGATCAAATAAAATTATCATTCATGCAAATAATCGTTCACATAAACAAGTAATAATAAGCAAAGAATCGTATGCAAAAGCAACGAAATAATAGTAAACAACTAGTAATACCGAGGGTCATGTACAAGAATAAAACAGTTTAACAATAATAAATAATAAAATAGTGATGCACGTGGTATGCATGCTTAACTGTACCGTTCACCGAGGATTGAGGTTCCGGTGTTGAAATAACTCGGCTGAATTCTTGATTCTTTCAGTTGAGATTCTCCTGCTTTGTACCACTACGGTTTGATATTCCCATTCTTGATAGTCACCCAGCTTTAGTGTTACCTTCTAACATAATCCGTAAATCATCATTAATCACCACATTTTCATGCCCGTGTATAACCTCAGATTTACCGGTCGCACCATTCTTCACTTTAATGACCATATCCACTTGCGGTTTTGGAGTTAAGAACAACCCGAGATTTCTTGTCATGGAATAATTGTAAATTCGAGCTTAAAAGACTAGCTTTATGCTCCAAGGAAGCTCTTATTCGACAAACAGAGAGAACAGGTTTTCCATTTCCTATACCTCAGTAATCCAAATAAAACATTTTACTGCAGCACAAACCTTAACTCTTTATTTGAAATCCGAAAGTTGAGCTCCAATTCCCTTAGCAACTATCACGGCAATTATTTAATACCGAAGAGAATCCAGGTGGCTATTCTATGAAAGTAGCTCCGCCATCACACTTGCCTAAACATCGACGAAATCAAGCCCTAGTGAAGCGTTTTTCATTTGATTCCTGAAATTTGATAACATACCCAACAACTCTGCGAAATATCTTGAAAGAGAGGATCACCACATTTTCAGTCTTCTTGGAGTATTCATGGTAAACTGGTATATTTATGGAGGCGACGACGACAGTCCGGATGAAAGCTCGGTATGCCTTTACAGGCATCTCAAAAATGTAAATAATAACTTCGTAAGAAAACTCTTGTCAGAGGTAACCTTCGAAAACTTGAGATTGATTCCGAGTATTACCCCAGATTGAATCCTTTTCTATTTACTGAGTCAACTGATATCCTGTTACTACCAAAGAACCATAAACTGTGTACCCACATCCTGTAAAACGGTGATAGAGCAAGGTATTGTCGATGATGGGACTTTTCTTTAGGTAAGAAGGAGGAAAAGTTTAAATTATTAAAAACTTCTTTCACATGGTTCTGATAGAGGTTTCCAAGAAGAATCGGTTTGCGTAACTTTTCAACTTCCCGAGTACTATCTAACATCAGATTTAAATTATTCTCAAGCCGACTCTCCCCCTTAAAAAAAATAAAAAATTTCTTATTCTTTAAAATTATCCTGCCCTTTTCCACTTGCAAGCCTCTATGCGGGTAACATGCCCAACTCAAATGTAGCACCCGAGCGTAAGGTACCACATCCCCCGCACCGAGACCCGACCCGTATATGAAATGGGAGTCCATACACGTGCCAAATCTACGGCGAACGGGGACACAAAACACACGCTATGCTAGGCGGGACTAACCCTTAAACCAATCAGTGCAGGAATCATAGAATCAGAGTTAAAGAAAATTCGCGGAAGCAAGAACTACAAAGCATATATACAATGAGCTAACAAGCTCCAAAAATAGATATACAAGAGCATTCAAATATGTAACGGCACTCACGGCCTACAAGATCAAAACGCTCCAATTTATAACAGGATCAGATACAGAAGCAGCAACAAGAGTATGAATATGAGACTGAAAAGAAGTGCTAAACATAAATGCAAGACCTAGACGACTTGTATTCCCGCCTAGCACTCCTATACCTGCACAAAATAGCTGAAAACAACCGGGTTCAGTCTAAAAGAGACTGGTGGGTATAAAAACGGGACATAAGATATATAATATCGCGTAAATTAAACACATACATGCAAGCCCTAATCCCATGTGAAGTTTGAAAGGAATTTACCAAGTGGTTAAAACAAAGAAGACATCAACGGGATTACGACGTTCATATTCATTCAGAATTGTTCATAAGGATTTAAGCTCGGCGAGTGAGCGTGCACAATCTCCAACCTTCTCCTCGTGTAATTATATCATAATTAGTGGTTATCATACATATCTTTCGTGCACATACATAAATGATCAAAATCATACATATACACCTTCTTCCTCCGGGTGGTGGACAAGTTAGCTAGACCTGACCACCGGATCATACGTAATGGCTAGTGAGGTACATGAATCCTCAAAAGCCTGACTTGCGTTTCCTCGTCAAAACTCCTAACGAGGTCCGTGTCGTCGTAAATTTGGTTGGGACTAGTATATGGGATCCCCGTCAGCCCTTGCTTCCTCGGTTAGCCACATATACTAAGTCCCGGGGCCCGAGAAATAATAAATAATAAATGTGTCTCGCCAAAACATAAGGTAGGGTTTCATAATTAAAAAGGGGTCATACATTTAAAATCATTTACCCAAAATGACTCGATTGATATAAATATATTATTTTGGCTTAAACTTTGCACATAAGGGATTTATACGGTTGTTTTAACTAATAGAAGAAAAACCCACCTTTACCAAGCAAAATAAAAGCACAAGCGTCTCAAAGCTCGTCCTCGTCCCTGACCAAACCCGAATCTGTGTAAAAGAAAAGGAATGAGACGCAATGACCACATATGACGCTCGGCAATGAAGTGAATATGACGTGAATGCATAAATGATCATGTTATACCATAAAGATGTTCATGTGCACGATTAATAAAATTAAAACATATAATCATCCATTCGTTCATATATTTCATTCAATTTCATAAGTTCATAAATTCATATAAATTCCATAAATTCATATAAATTTCATGAATTCAAATCATTCATAACATTCATAAATTCATAAATTCATAATGCATATCAATTAATCTAAGATTCATATAATAAGCACAACATATAATATTCAAATTCACATTTAGGGATGAAATAAATAAAACGTTCAAACAATAGTCAGTCGAATAAATACGCGAAATGGAAATCGATTAATTTCAATAATTAAATTAAATCAAATAATATTTAAAATATATAATAAATATATAATATATCATATAATATATAATACACAATATATATAATATACTCATATATGTACGTACATACTCACACACACATGCATGCATAACTATATAAATATACTAAATACAACCATGCATGCATTATAACACAACACACACCTCATATATATATATATATACATAATCACGTACACACACACAAACATGCATGCATATATTTATACTATATAACTATTACATATATATAAACCCATGCATGCAAACTAAGTGACATACACACACAAATACATATATATTTACACCACCTCACACATGCATGCAAGAGCACAACACACCACACAACCAAGCATGCAAGGGAATAACAATCAGCAACAGCAGCAGTAGCAGTAGCAGTCCCAGAACTCAGCAAGGAAAGTCCAGAAAACGGGGTGACACCCCCGTGTCACCCTCCAACACTAGACCGAGACACGCCCGTGTCTCGGTACAGAAGTCCCAGACTCAACTGCACCCCCGTGCCTCGCCGGAAAGGCAGCAAACGACACCCCCGTGTCGCGAGCAGCAGCAGCCCCTGTTTCTTGACAGAAAAACGCAGAAACAGGGCAACAACAAACGCAGGAAAACGAGGCAACAAAGGAGGCTAAACAAGGTATGAAAGGGCTGCAAGAATTCAACTAAACCCACACCAAGAACCCATGAAAGATGACAGCAAAAGAAGAAGGAAGGACAGCAGTTTTTGACAGCAACTCTCCACGTGAAAAACAGGGCCAAACGCGAAGAAAACAGAGCGAGCTTGAACTCAGCTCCTGCGACTCAGATCAGGTCCAAAAGGTCATCAAATACGAAGTAAAATAACATGAAACCAACACAAGATTCAGCCCCAACCAAACTCACACAAGAAGGAAGCCATACGTGACATTGAAGTGAATTTTTCTGAAAATCTCATAAATAATATCTCATATATTACCCAATAACCACGAAAGTAATGATCATAATTGATATGAGGATGTTAAAACAATTTATCTCAGGCTTGGAATCAAACAAAATCAATGAGAAACGAGGAAGATCAAGGATTTGCTCAAAATCCTCTATTTCGGGAAAACAGTCCAGAAATGAAGAAATCATGCTCAAAATCATGAATGGAAAGATGGAAATGCTCAGAATTAATCATATATTACAACCTTAAGCTTACCTTGATGATCGGTTGAAGTTTGGAGAAGATTTGAGCTCCAAAATCTTCAAGGGATGGAGGGTTACGGGTCTGGATTGAGAGCAGTAGCTTTGGCTGATGTTTGGGGGATGGTGTGATGATTATCTCGGTTAGGGCTTGAGATATCTAGATAGATGGTTGAGTTAGGGTTAAAAGGAATTAAACCATAGTTAATTTGGTCATGGTTTGCTCAAGTTATGGATGAATTAGGGTAGCAAGGTCAAGTTGGTCGCCGATTCGTTTTTCGGTTGAAATTCGGAGTTTCAAATGAATTAGGAAAATTATAAGGCTAAGTTTACTAAACCCGAATTTTCGTTACGAGTTCAGCGGAGTTGACGGAACTCGAATCCGAGTTCCCGAGCTCAAGATATTAAATTCGGAACCAAGGGTACGCTAAGTGCTCGTTAGCTCCCGTTTTGGTTCCTCAATTAAAATTAAATTCGTTAATCTATCAAATGAATTCAAAAACATAAATTGAGTATAAAATCATGTTCATAACACATATATGTACAACATATTACAAAATCGTGCCAATTTGATATCATATCACATAAGAACGAAGCACAAAATAAACGAACAAGCTCATACATGCAATTCATGCATAAAATTATGAAATGCTCATGCAATTCATGCAGCAATAATTTCTCATGCAAAAAATAGGATTTTCATACATTATTATATTAAATCCCATGCAAAGAAATGAAATTCATGCATATAATTTCTCATGCAAAAATTTTGATTTGCATGCATGCATATTTAATATTCTCCATGCATGCATATTAATCCCTCGTATACAATATATATAATTAAGTAATTAATAAAACATGATTAATTAATATAACTTATAATTAGTGTAATCATTAAATTAATAATATAATAATTAAACATATATAATTATATATATATATATACGAGACATATATATATAAAATTAAGAATATTAAAATAAAATAATATAATATAATATAATAAAATAATAACAATTATAATAAAATTAAATATAAAACACGTAAAAACAATTAATTCGCGCAATTAGGTAAACACATACGCTCTACCTTTACGTTCGAAAAGTCGGGGCGTTACATCAAAGCTCCTTAACTGTCATCACTCGGATTTAATATTAAAATTTTCCAACGTCCCTTAGTCACCTAATGCCTTCCTGAGTGTGGCCAGCTATAAGATCAACACCATAATTCGAAATAAGAAAGTTACTCACTTACTCCCAATGCATCTCCAAAGTACTGATTAATTTCCGAAGGTTGAAGGACCCACTGAACTTTTATCTGCTTGGACTTATCAACCTTTCCCGTTCCAAAATTTTCCAAATATTTATATCATACCCACTCCCACTATATCCTGGATCAATAAATTCTCACTGTCTCAATTATTTTTAATCTTCAAGCAAAATCAAATGACCCGATTCCCAACACGATACCCAATGATTCAAAAATCTCCTCTTTACAATTCAAGTTGGTAGAAATAGAGGCAAGGATTGTGCAAAGCATAGGGGAGGCCTATTAATCAACAAACACTAAATAATGCATGATAGTTAAGGTGTCAATGCACGTAGCAACCTACCAACAATTTAAAATGGCACACGTTGAAACATTTATATTGATTTACAGAAATACTCATAAACAAGGAAAATTAAATATTTCAACTAATTCAAACATATATTTAATGCATCAAGTAGATAATCTCAATAATATTCATAACGATATTTTATAATGAGAAGCAATTTAATTAACAATTATGATGCATGTGTTTATGAATGCATTGAAGAACCTAGCACGGTAGAAATGTTGGGCTCGATCCCGGTGTCCATTCTTGGTTGACCCAATTGCAACTTGATTCAAGCGGTTGATTAGTCTCTTAAATTTCAAAATCCTCCGGCCTTGATTCATACATTTTCAATGCCTGTCACTCACAGCTGACTTTGCAAATAAATGCATGTGGATAAGACGTGCTCATGCCACATAATTAATACACGTATCAAGAATTAAATATAAATTGCAACAAGTAGGTCATCAATATTTAAAATAAGACACGTTGGTCACATAAATTTCCAGCAATTCAAGATCACTTAATAGACAATTAATAACGTAAATCACTACAAGAGCACAAGTTATCAAGTATTTCAATCAATTCAAGAAGTTCAAGTAGATCAAGACATTCAAATAATATGTAAGACTCTCAATTTGTCAAGTAATTCCTATGCCGTACGACCTAGACTCGACACAACACGACACTAGAACCTCGGTTTTGCAAGCGGGCTCTGATACCACCTTAGATGTAGCACCCCTTAACATGTGGAGGTACCACACCCCCGCACTATAGGTCAATCCACATACGAAACGGGCATTCCGTACCTGAACCAAACTATAGCGAACGGGTGACGGTGCAATACACGACAAGCTAGTCGGGATAACTCAAAAATGCGACATAATAAAGCGGAAGCATAATTCAACAGTATCAATTTGACATATCATGACATTCCTCAGTTACCAAATAATATATAATCTAACTTATCATATCAATACATTATAATCTCCAAATAAAACAATAACAACAATAACTATCATTCCATAATTAACAATGAATAACCAAATACACGAACCATGGTTGACTCGACTACATGAACTGGACTCGACTCGACTCCCGCCTAGCGTGCACCTGCAATACCTGAAAGGTGGAGGCGTCAGTCTGTGAAGACCGAGTGAGGGGTTTACATACATATTAGCGCAGATAACATGCAAGTCATATTCTCGGGTAAAGATTTGTAAAAGATAATATATGAGTTCAATAATATTATAGCTTCGCCCGAGAATACAACTATCAATATTAAATACTTGTTCTTTTCATGCAATCGATACATGGCTCCGGCGAGTGTGGGCGGTTTCCAAGTGTACATGAAACATGCTTGCTTGCTTATAAATTAATATGTGATCACGCAATTCAATTACCGTGCAATCGTGCGATAGTGTACTCAATTAGCACATTCATGGAATGGAAATCGTGCAATCAATACATGGCTTGCTTGTAACACGATAAGGTTTGTTCCTCCTGTGGTTGGACGGACAACCACCAGCCCTGAGACTAGCCCAGCGCCCTCACTAAGGAGAACCTGACCAGGAGAACACAGGTACGCGATAGGGCTTTGTTCTTCTTGTGATTGGATGGACAACCACCAGCCCGAAGACCAACCCAGCACCCTCACTAAGAAGGACCTGGCCAAGAGAACACACGTACACGATAGGGTATTGTTCTTCCTGTGATTGGACAGACAACCACCAGCCCGAAGACCAGCCCAGCACCCTCACTAAGGAGAGCCTGGCCAGGAGAATGCACATACTTGCTTTCATGAACATGGCCGGCTTGATTCGTGAACACTAACATAACCTACTTGCTTAATTCATGAACAATAACATAACTTGAAATGATAAGTGATTTCATGAATTTATTAATATAAATACCTTTGGCCAAAATCACGTAAAGGTTATATAGGTTCTACATAACTAGAAAGTAAACCTCACCTGACAGGCGACACACAACTCGTGAATGCGTAAACGTGCTCATGATCCACAATCTCCACCCTGGAGAATAACTGGACAAGAAACGGGACAATATGCGTGCATGAGACTATAATTCAAGGACATTATTCCATATAATGATGCACGGCATGATCATACACGAGACATCGAGCAATACACAATGTAGCATGATAACATGTTGTTTCAGTACATATTGGATCATATAATAGCAATTCGGGGTCAAATAAATCATCGGATAGAGGGGCTAAAATTGTAATTTTGTGTAGAATGTTTCTGCACTTCCAGGATCTTGGGAACGGCCGTTCCAGGTTTTAGTGCAAAATGGGAAGGGCCGTTCCCCAGTCCCGAAATGCTCCCCGAAGATGGGAACGACCGTTCCCGTCTGTGAGACAAGGTGGGAACGGCCGTTCCCCTTCTCGCCGCCAGCATTTTATTCATATCAATGGGAACGGCCGTTCCCCAATTACAAAGGGAACGGGAAGGGCCGTTCCCGTTTTACAGAAGCTGCAGAAGAACAGGGGACGAAACAGGGGAGGCATGAAATGATTGCCAAACTCATCAACACTCATATAATTCAATCTTAGTTGCAATAAATCATGAAGGAAACATGCTAGCATACCTAAAATATAATAAAATCCAACATAAACACTTAAATCATACTTGATCATCACAAATCATCCACTTCATGCTCATAATTGAGTTTAGCATATAACTTCAAATTCTTCAAGAATTCAAACATAAATTCAAGCTAAAAGCATGAAATCATACTCCTAACATCAAATAATCAAGTTAGCAAGCTTAAACACTAACCCTAGCTTCATGCATAATTATCAAGAAATCATATATATTCATCCCTACCTTGAATGAAAGAAGGAGAAGAAAAGATGGAGATATGATGAAGATGATCGCCTAAGACTTTCAATTCCTCAAAGATTTTGGCAAGAAATGATGAAATCCCTCCTTCTCTTGGTTGAGGTTTGGATCGGTAAGCAAGGGTAGCAAATATGGGATGGTTGGCATGAAATGAAAAAATGATGATTGAGAGAGAGATGTGTATACCGATATATTTGAGGAAATATGCAATATTTATGATCAAATCCCTAAAGTTCTATAAGTTATGCAATTGGGTATCTAAGGTTTGGAAATGATCAATTAGGTCCCTTAACATATTCATGCAATTAGGTCCTTAAAGAAAAGGAAATGAGCAATTAAGGACAATTTGGCAACTAAATCAAATTGGACAATTAATTCATGTAACAATTAAATTCCATTTATACAAGAATTCTCAAATGAAAGGAATTTCATATAATTTTCACGTAACCATGTTCGAAATAATTTATAAGAATTAATATAACACGTTTAAATTGAATAAATGAAATTAATAAAATAAAGTCCTAACGCTCGAAACCCACACGTGTCAAGCATACCTGACTATCTGAAAATCGGGGTGTTACATTTTAGGTGCTCATGGTCGTGTGCTAGGCGGGAGTCTGAGTTGTGTCTTTTGTTCAGCTGAGTCTAGCATCACATTTTCATGTTATTGATATTTTTGGATTTATCATGTTATGGTTCTTGTTAGCTTTTGGAGACTTATGCATGTATGATATGTGGAGATGATAATGTATTAAAATATGAACTCGAATATGTTGAGCTTTTGGTTACTTGATATACGATGATGAAATGACAGGGTTATGCTTCCGCTTTTGAATTTTAATATCTTGGATTTAAATGAATTGGGGTCTAGTCCCGCCTAGCTAGTTTGTCTCTTGTCTTGTCATCCATTCGCTATATGTTTGGTTTATATACGGATTATCTATTTCGTATGTGGACCGGGCTATAGTGCGGGGGATGTAGTGCCTTGGCGTATAGGGTGCTACACAAGTCATGATCGGAAATTAAATAAGAACACGAAATAGGTAGCAATTTAGTTCTATAGTTCAATTAAATCAAAAAATACTTAATATATATATAAAAACATATATATATATATATATATATATATATATATATATATATACATATATATTCACAAGCACAATATAATATCTACATAATATAAATATATTCACAAGCATAAGATAATATCTACATAATATTCACAAGCACAATATAATATCTACATAATATATATATATTCACAAGCATAAGATAATATCTACATAATATATATATATATGTATATATATATATATATGCATGTTCTATGTTTGTTAATAAATGCATGCATGTGTAGTGTTATATATATATATATATATATATATGCATGTTCTATGTTTGTTAATAAATGTATGCATGTGTAGTGTTATATATATATATATATATATATATATATATATTACGTGCACACACATGCACAAACAATGCAAATGGACAAACACACACACACATATATATATATATATATATATATATATATATATATATATACATATGTAATTATTCATGCATTAATATATATACACATGCACAATACCCATATTAATCATATATATATATATATATATATATATGTTGTCATGCATGAAATCAAATGTAAATTATAAGTACATGCATACACAATTGCTCTCAAAACACAAAACACACGCACACATCAACACCCTAGCAGCAAATAAAATTCCAAACAAGAAACGCAACAGCTGAAACACAAACAGGGCATTCCCCGCCTAGGGAAGGGGATGCAGAAGCTAATCTGCACAAATGTCCCCGCCCGGGGACATTTCCAACACAAACTCTCCCCACTCGGGGAGAGTGTTACAGCAGGTAGCAGACAACAGCAGCTCACGATAAAAAAAGGGGAAAAAAACAGGGCACAACACTACAAGCTTCAACCAAAATCATGCCAACATATTAAGGTAAGAAAGAGCAGCAAAACACAGCAAATTGCAGTCCCAAAATGCAGCAGTGACAACAGTTTAAATCAGCCATGACAGCAATTCGATTTTGCCAAAAATCCCCCATTTCAAGTTAATAAACTCAAGTTCATTAATGGTAACATTGAACACACTCAACCACCATGTAATTCAGGTCCATAAAATCATAAATGAAGCTCATGTGGTCACATACATGTCATCAATTCAAGAGAAATCACAAGAATGTGCCTAAGTTCAAAAATCATCCCAAACCCTTACTATTCATCCCAAGCCTCAAAACCATTTCAAATCCAAGTTAAAATCTGAAAATTATGGATTAAAACGACCACATAATGATGCCAAACACAAATATGAACTCACCTCTTGAAGATAATGGAGGAAAATGAAGATATGAGCTCAATATCCTCTTGATGAAAAAACTAACGAACATGGAACTGGAAAGCTGGAGTTTGGATGAGTTTTTCTCCCTTGTATCAGGTACGGGTCTAATGGGAGTGGGTAGGGGGTGGTAGAGGGTTGAGTTAGGGTTCCAAAAAGTATAACCATGGTTAATTTGGTTAAGTATGGTGAGAGTTATGATTTAAATGGTAAAGTGTGGCAGTTTTGCGGCCGGTTCATTTTTCAGTTGAATTTCGGAGGTCCAAACGTGTTTAGAAAATATGAAGCTTGTTCCATTAAACCTAAATCTTCGATACGAGTTTAGCGAGGTTGACGGAACTCTAATTCGAGTTCCCGAGCTCAAGATATCACGTACGTTAGCCCCCGATTTGGTTCCACAACACAAAATAAATTCGTTACCACGCCAAACGAGATCGAAAACATGAAACGAGCATACGGACATGTTCATAACACATAAATCTACAATATATTAAATTTTCACGAAATTCCGAATTCAACTCATATAGAAACGGCACACAAACATGTCACACATGCACATAAAGTTCAAGAATCCAATTAAATTAAAAAATCAAATATTTCAAATATTTATAAATTAAAATAAACCAATTTTAACGAAATATAATAAAATAAAATAAAAATACAAACAAACGTCATACCTGCACGGCCGAAATATCGGGCCGTCAGAAGCTAGGACCAAATCTCTTTGTATCCTACAACTTCCAAGTTATGAAAACTATCTGAATTACCATCAATCTCTCGATCTATAGGCAATTATGCCACATACTAAGGGTGATCAGGCCATCGTAAGTCAATTCGAACCTGTTTTCAAACTAAGAATTAACACAAGTCATTCAAGCATCATATCGAACATCTATCATGCAATCATCATCACTCCCCTAGCCCTAGAGAATTCGCTGCTCATAATTAAAGTAGAACACATAAAACTAAAGGAAATTACATTAAAATAATTTATAAGCATCAAATCTAAACAAAGTCTCAAAAATAAAAGCATAAACATTCAGTAATATCTAAAAACGAATCTAACATACGAAAACTAATTAAAGCTAAACTCAAAGGAATTAGTTTGATAATTAAAGCAACAATAAAACTGGAATTCGTTTTAAGAATTTAATCCTTTCGTCTTCTCGAATTCTCTGAAAAACTCCTCTGAAACTCCTCATCTTCTCTCCAAACCCTAGGCCACGACCAGGAAGAAAAGTTCTCTGAAAAGGACTCCAAAACGCACTAATATATCAGCCCTAATAGTTTCTTGCCGACTATTGGTAACGGGCGTTACCTATCCACGTGCATTTATCGTTAACGCCCGTTACTGCTGAAATCGCAATAACGCTTTTATTAGTGGTAACGGGAGTTACCACTTTCCTTCTGCGTAGGGGTAACATCTTCTCTCGCCAAAAGCTTCACTCCCGTGTCTTGGAACGGGGATTACTGAAACTGAACTCCTGAGTGGTAACGGGGGTTACTACATTTTCCTCCAAAAAAATGCGTGAAATTGCTTTGCTTCGCCGTTTCATAACTCCAGCTCTAAAATCACCTAAACGGAGCATAACAAACACATAAACGCATCAAACGGCACAAAAATCGTAATCTAATTAAGCTCAAAATCATGCAAATTCTACACTCAACAAAATCCCCCACACTTGACTATTGCTCGTCCCCGAGTAATACGAAAATCAAGAAAACACATCCTCATCAAACCATCTCCTCAAAGAAATCATCAAACCTTCACCTAAACAAGTCTAACTCATCAAATCAAGGAATCATAAACATAAGATCATCAAAACTTAGTAAGAAAAGTATAGCCTTGTGTAATGTGTGAATCAAATGAAACAATGTACAACGACTAGAATGACAAATTCATAATTTCCTCTTAAGTTCTAATCATCAACATCGGAATACACTCTTCGCACCTATCTCCACTAATGGAATTAAATCAAGACTTAGGATCGGTAGGTCTTTTGAGCTAGTAATATAGGCTTAGGGTAAGGTTATGGAATATTTGGGTCAAGTGACTACTCACCAAGCTTACATAATTCAATCTTTAAACTCAAGGCACTTCAATCTCGCCGAAAATCCCCCAAATTCTTCGACAATTGTATCCTACACTCTCAATTTCACACTTCGCATAATTTTTCTTTTCTTTTCGTTTGCTCTTTCTTCTTTTTTTTTTTTTTTTCATATCTTTTCTTTTTCACACTTTTCTCATTCTTTCTTTTCTTGTTTCCTTACAATAATCTCTCAATCCAATCACAAGAACAATCAAAAGGGGTCAAAAGATAGATATTCACAATAAAAATCAAACGAGCAAGGCTTGGTGTAAAAACTATCATGGTAGGTATTTTTATGTTGTGCATTGGCTTATAATGTGGCTACAAAAAATTTTGCACAACAATTAGGCTCAGCGGGGTCAATAAGATTACGTTATTTAATGGAAAAAGGCTAAACAAAAAAAGCTTATTATCCTTCGACAACGAACGCCTACTTCACTTCCTTAACCTTCCATTAATTCAAAATTTTGCCACAATAGGACTAAAATGCATCCTAATCAAATCTTAGACTCATTCGAAAATCATCAACTTATATTTCTAAGCAAAGTACATTATAACATTCAAAAGTGCTCAAAATATAAGGGAATACTAATGTAACGTCCCCAACGGAAGGCCCCAAATCCCCCGCACCGGGACCCGACCCGCATATGAAATGGAAAGTCCATACACGAGCCGAATCACGGCGAACGGGGACTCACTCACACACTAGGCTAGGTGGGAACTAGAACCTTCGAAAACAATCAAACAAACCCATGAATTAAATGCGAGTGCGGAAGCAGGATATGTAATCAATCATAAGCTCAAGTAGTAATTGACGGGTTCAACTAGCATAGATACCTAATCCCGAAATTTCCAAACAAAAAACATAAATCATAGAGCATGAATCACGGTTTCATTCTATCCCTAGAAGCTGGTCCCGAATCCATAGTAATATAAACTTAACAATTCATATATTCTTGTAACTTATACAACTGAAAATATGTAGGTGAAAAGACTCCAACTGAGCCACGCGACTCGGCAGACTCAACATCCCGCCTAGCACTCCAAAACCTGCAAAGAACTGAAAACAAAGCTGGGTTCAGTCTATAGGAGATTGGTGGGTATAAAACAGGGCATAATATAACATTATCGCAGAATTTAAACATTCACGCATGTAAGCTATAATCTCACGTGAGGTTTTTGAGAGATTTCCCAAGTGGGTGAAAACAAAGAAAACAACGCTCGGGATTACAACCTTCAATTTCATTATTCATAATCATAGTCGTTCATAAGGTCAATACGTGAGCCCTGGCGGGTGGGCGAATATCTCCAACCTACTCCTCGTGTGTGCATATCAATTCAACCATTATATTAACGATCATACACATTCATACATATTCATTCATAATCAATCATAATCATTATCATTCATAAACATAAACACTTACACCTTCTTCCTACGGGTGGTGGACGGGTTTGCAAGACCCGGTCACCTCATACATAATGGCTAGTGATGTACATGAATCCTCAAAAGCCCGGTTAGCCTTTCCTCGTCAAAACTCCTGAACGAGGTCCGTTTCGCCGTAAATTTGGTTGGAACTAGTGTATGGGATCACCGTCGGCCCTTGCCTCCCCGGATCGCCACATACACTAAGTCCTTGGGCCCGTGAACATAACATAATCTCGCTAAAATCATAAGGTAGGGTTAAAACATAAAAGAAGGCTTACATTTGAAATCATTTACTCATAAAACGATTCGATATACATATAATTTAAATTTTGGCTTAAAACTTTATACATTGAATATATATAGGGTTGTTTTAGCTAATAGAAGAGAAACCCACCTGTTATACCTTACCGACCAATACCAAGAAGAAAACAAGAGGACTAGGAAGTGTCCTATGAACCCGCCATCTCCGCCCTGGAGAAAACTGTACAAAGATAACCTAGTGTATACGTGAGACTGAAGACCCATATGAACCATCTACGACGCATGGCATGTTATGCACGTGATATGAGATGCATACGAGATATAAATCATGTTAAGAAGTTACACTACAAAGTATTTCATTCAACAAGTTCCATACATGAAAGTTTCATATTCAAACGTTTCATAATTCATAGCAATTCAAGTCATGAATTTCATATAATAATTAAAACTCAAATATATCAAGTTTACAATTTTAAATTAAACAGAACAAAGGCATTCAAATCATTTAAATATGCAAAACATAAAATAGATAACAATCAATTCCATAAATTAAGTCCATAAGTTATAACATAAAATTCCATAATTAAAAGGTCACATTTCATGAAATAATATTACTATTTTAGTCTCATAAATTCATTTCAAATCATATCTTCACATTTTCGTCCGACCGTACAGGTTCGTGCCACGTGTGAGTTAATTTCCGTAATTTTCTTTATTTTAATATTTTAATTTGATTATATTTTGAATTTTGCTCAATTACTTGAATTAATTGATTTAAATGCTATGTTTATGCCTAAATATTTTTGATATTTTAATTCTAGCAATATTTGAATTTTTATGGCATGTATTTAATCTCCTAGCATGTTAATTTCTTGAATTTAATTGAATTATATGCTTTTGGACTTACTTCCATGATATTTAAAAATTGTGGACTTAATTGAACTTTGGTTTTGGACCTAATTGCAACTTTTTGTAAGTTTTGGACTCAATTCAAAATTGAGCCCTTTTTGTACACTTGTGTACGTTTTAATTCATATCTTGAACTACGGAACTCGGATTCGAGCCCCGTTTGTGGCTTTCTGCCTCCCCCTTCCCCGGTCGGGGCCTGCTGCGTGTGTTTTCTCCCCGGTCGGGGAGATGAGTGCAGATTGTTTCTGTTGCTACTGCTACTTGTTTGCTTCCTTTTCCTTTTTCTTAGTTTTGCATGTTGTTAATTGTTTGTGCATGTGTAATTTATGTTTTGCATGCATGCATGAGTGTTACGTGTAGTATAGTAATATATATATATGTTGTACATTAATAGGTTAATGTTATATGTATGTTATATATTTATATATAGGGTATAAGTGCATGCATGAGGATGTGTGTGTGTGAAGTGCATGCATGGGTGTGTGGGTACGTGAAAGTGAGTATATATATAGTAGTATGTTAATGTTTGTGTACTATATTAATGTTATAGGTATACTATATTGTATATATGTAATGTGTAGTAAATTAATATGTGAATGCTAGATGTATATTATTATATATATGTAATATGTTAGTAGTGTATATTTATTATGATTAAGTATGTACGTATATATTATATATATATATATATATATATATATATATATATAAAACTAATATCTAATATGTATTATAATAGTATCTTTGTTTATTTAATTTAATTTAATGAATGAATTACTGTTAGTTAAATTAATTCCATGAATTTTAATTACCTCTAATTTTGGTCTCATGAATTAATTATTTGTAATTCTTGATTTAATTTTATGAATTGGTTTAATATGAATTATGCATGTTACAACCTTGAATGAATTATGTGTTGCATTTTCGCATCTCATACACATAAGTTACATACATTCGCATCGCCGTGCGTCTATTTGGTACATAATCGGGTCTAAGTCTCGGGTTTTGTGTTTGTTTGTTACAGTGGAGGTTCCCGAGCAGGTTGTTGAGCCCGAGACCTAGTTGTTGGTGGTCGGCACGCACGTGTTCTTTTGCTCTTGTGTATAAGGTGAGGTTTAGGTATTTTCTTTTAGTTAAATGACCTAAAACCACTATGTGCTCGTATTTCTAGCCCGCATGTGACTATATATTATATATAATTAAATATGTGTTGAATATGATACGTTATGACCTTATGAACCACCTTCAGTTTTGGAAATTGAATACACGGACATATGTAAGCCCGGTTTTGAAACCCTTTTGATATATGTAATTATGATATGACTTATGAGCGAGTTAGCCATGAAAGATTGGCATATGAATGTATGTTCCGTATGTTTGGGCCCCGGATCTATGAGCGAGGATACCCGGAACGCTATCGGGCCGTCGGGATTATCACTCCTTAGCATAGTTCCATCCGAAGTGTTACGCGCGACCCCTGGGAGTTTGGGAAGGCGTTCTCTTCGATGCTCACGGTGTGAAAACCGGGAAAGACTAGTAGGGGGAGTACTACCCCTCGAGGTTATGTCGAATATGGATAGTTAGGGTTCACGTGGCCCTTCTATCGTGGAGATTGGGGATTGTATATTTGATTTGGCTTTTATGATTATGTATTTGAAGTAAGTTTGGAAGCTCGTTACTCAAGCGAGCATTATGTTTATGCTTTGGAAATTATGAATCGGGGATAAAAACCTTTTGTATGCAAAACCTATTCCCGGTTCATGATTCCATATATTATTTCGTGCTATGCTTTATATTTATAGTGTGTGGGTGTGCGTTAGCCCCCTTACTCAGTCGTTGTACTGACACCTCGTTTAACTTTTCAGGTTACTCTTTTGTTCTCGAGCTAGGCGGAGAAGTGCGTCTCAAGAGTCACACTTCATTGTTTAGGTCGAGTTAAGATGTCTCCAGCTGCACGTACATATATTTTATCATGCCTTGGGGATTTATGTTATTGTTTTGAATTATGATCCTAGTTGGATTTATGAACTCATGGCTTGTATTTACTTGATCTATCTGACTTTTGATGGTGATATTTGATAAGTGCTTCCGCTATTATGCTAATGTGATTCCTTTATTGTTCCTTTGCGCACCCTGAGTTCGGTTTTAGCTCTGCCTAGCCTTGTGGATGTATATATCTCCCGTTCGCTATGGTTTGGACTTGGATACGGATTTTCCCATTTCGTATTCGGGTTTGGATCTTAGTGCAGGGGATGTGGTATCCCACGTGCGGGGTGCTACATTAAAACTATCAACTCCAAGAGTCCAATCAATCTTCTCGGGGATTCTTTCCCAACTCTTATTCAAGTTATCCCTTTATTCTCTTCAAGCCTGTAGACAAGCATTTGGTTTTGGCCCACTCAATTCCCTACTTAAATGTAAAGCATTCCTTATAATTCTTGAAGTTTGATCCAAGGCCTTCAATGACCACCCTTTCGGTTTCCTTTCACGAACACTGATAGGAGTTCACAGAAGTTCCCTCATAATTATATCATCTTCAGAAATTCAACCCTGTACTATGAATATTTCTTAGCAATCTTCAAGCTGAGTATAGTGATTTAACTTTTATTTTGGTGGTTCCATCGTTAAAACCATTTTATTCATTTCCTATCACCATCACTTGAACTTCCACATCGTCTATGGTTTGCATTTGACGTTATTCCTACTAGAATACTCTCCAAGCACAACCTTAAATCTTAAGTACGGCTCTGGGTCGTGCTCTCCCCCTTAATAAGAATTCCTGATCTCCCAAAAATTATTTCCTTGGGATGAACGACTCTAGATGGAAAATGTGTTCGATGGCCTAGCTCATGTTCACTCTAAAGTGCTTGATTGGAGTAACGACCCTTTTCCTTTGCTTCCTAAACTCCTGTTTAACTCCATTAAATTTCCTAACTTGTCTCATCCAATTTATATGTCCTGAAACCTTTCACTTCCGTCTTTGACCCACTCTATGCACCCAAAATGTTTCTTTTTCACTTTGTTCAATAGGGCTTTAATCAGAGTAATAGTGAAAGTATTAAACGGCGAAGTCCTGACAAGTAGATACTAAAATGATGTGCGCTGGGTTAAGATGATAAATGCATATAGTAAATATTTTAAAAAAGGAAATGCAACATCAAGACAAATAATTCAACAATTAAGTATACAACAATAATTTAACAATTAAACTATTAAAATGCATATAATAAGAATTTAAATAACTAATTTACGATGCATGGTGCACGTGCTATGAATGTATTGAACCTGTCACCGTAGTGGTATCTTTAGCGCGACCTCTTATCCTTTGATCTCGATGTTGTGAGCATAAGTCATAAGGTTGAACATTGTTCGATCGTTGATGATGCTTCCCATAGTCCTCAAATCTCCATGGTTCGAGATCACGATCTCTTGAACCTATATTCTTCTAGATCTTCAAAGTTTCCTTGTATCCACTTATGTGTTCCCGCGATCCGAAATTGAAATCCCTCGAACCCAACTTCTTTTAGTCCTATAGAATCGATATCTTGACTTCCTTCAAAGATTGATCCCAAATGATGTTCCAAATCTTACTCTTAATTATCTCTCTGCTCAAGGTTCCCTTAAGTATTCCTTATGAATTCAATGATTGAATGAACTCATCTTCCAATTGCTTACAATTGCGCACATAATTTCCCTCCAACAACTCTTTGGTTTTCTTTATCGTTTTCATTTGTTGCTCCATGTCTCCCAATTCTAATTCACAACTTGACAATTCAGCTCCAGTCTGGAAAACAGACTTCAATTCGACCATAGATAGAACCTTTGGCATCTTAGCTTTCCATGATCTTGAAATCTCCATATCGATCGGTTCTCACTAACTCCTTTCAAGCTAACTTCTTCCGTGCGCGAAATCCGAGCGTCTCAATTTTCATCTTCTTCTCTCTTTGGACCGAATTCGAGTTCTCTTAAAGGCCTTCGTCTCCTAGCTGATAAAATCCTTCCTTGTGGTTTCTATCCTAACTTCTCTTCCGATAAGGCTCTTTGAAACGACAAGAGAGCTTTGGTGCACCTTAGTAAGGACACCAAAGAACATGGCTTTATTTAGAAAAGACCACTAGCCCATGATCTTTGTAGATAATCCCACCTTCTATCACGATGTTGAGTAATGAAATATAACTCCATGTTGATAGCCTTGAAGATTCAACACCCGACCTTCCAATACCTTAATTCCATAGCCTCTCCATTGGTTTGATAGAAGAACTCATTTGTGAGGTTGATAAGAACTTTATTAACATGACAAGAACCTATAACTAAAGATTCCACTCAAATATAGATGCATGTAGATTAGCATATGCTTGTGACACTTATTTTGATCAATCAAAACACATAAAATGCAATTGTAACACCTGAAGCAACGAAATTGTAAGTAGATCACATATATCAAGAAATTTAGAGCAATTAATAAAAATTTAACCATGAAAATTCAATCCAATGCACACGTTGTCAAGTTGTTCCTATACCGTACGACCTAAACTGACTCAAACATGACACGAGAACCCGGGTTTTGCAACCCTAGGCTCTGATACCACTTAAGGATGTAGCGCCCCAACGGAAGGCCCCACATCCCCCGCATCGGGACCCGACCCGCATATGAAATGGAAAGTCCATACACGAGCCGAATCACGGCGAACGGGGACTCACTCACACACTAGGCTAGGCGGGAACTAGAACCATCGAAACTAATCCAACAAACTCATGAATTAAATGCGAGTGTGGAAGCAGGATTTGTAATCAATCATAAGCTCAAGTTGTAATTGACGGGTTCAACTAGCATAGATACCTAATCCCGAAATTTCCAAACATAAAACATAAATCATAGAGCATGAATCATGATTTCATTCTATCCCTAGAAGTCGGTCCCGAATCCATAGCAATATAAACTTAACAATTCATATATTCTTGTAACTGATACAACTGAAAATATGCATGTGAAAAGACTCCAACTGAGCCACGCGACTCGACAGACTCAACATCCCGCCTAGCACTTCAAAACCTGAAAAGAACTGAAAACAAAGCAGGGTTCAGTCTATAGGAGACTTGTGGGTATAAAACAGGGCATAATATAATATTATCACAAAATTTAAACATTCACACATGCAAGCTATAATCTCGCGCGAGCTTTTGGAGAGATTTCCCAAGTGGGTGAAAACAAAGAAAACAACGCTTGGGATTACAACCTTCAATTTCATTATTCATAATCATAGTCGTTCAGAAGGTCAATACGTGAGCCCTGGCAGGTGGGCGAATATCTCCACCCTACTCCTCGTGTGTGTATATCAATTCAACCATTATATTAGCGATCATACACATTCATACATATTCATTCATAATCAATCATAATCATTATCATTCATAAACATAAACAGTTACACCTTCTTCCTACAGGTGGTGGATGGGTTTGCAAGACCCGGCCACCTCATACATAGTGGCTAGTGAGGTACATGAATCCTCAAAAGCCCGGTTAGCCTTTCCTCGTCAAAACTCCTGAACGAGGTCCGTTTCACTGTAAATTTTGTTGGAACTAGTATACGGGATCACCGTCGGTCCTTGCCTCCCCGGATCGCCATATACATTAAGTCCCTGGGCCAGTGAACATAACATAATCTCTGCAAAATCATAAGGTAGGGTTCAAACATAAAAGAAGGCTTACATTTGAAATCATTTACTCATAAAACGACTCGATATACATATAATATAAATTTTGGCTTAAAACTTTGCACATTGAATGTATATAGGGTTGTTTTAGCTAATAGAAGAGAAACCCACCTGTTACACCTTACCGACCAATACCAAGAAGAAAACAAGAGGACTAGGAAGTGTCCTATGAACCCGGAATCTCCGCCCTGGAGAAAACTGTACAAAGACAACATAGTGTATACGTGAGACTCAAGACCCATATGAACCACATATGACGCATGGCATGTTATGCACATGATATGAGATGCATACGAGGTATAAATCATGTTAAGAAGTTACACTACCAATTATTTCATTCAACATGTTCCATACATGAAAGTTTCATATTCAAACGTTTCATAATTCATAGCAATTCAAGTCATGAATGTCATATAATAATTAAAACTCAAATATATCAAGTTTACAATTATAAATTAAACAGAACAAAGGCATTCAAATCATTTAAATATGCAAAACATAAAATAGATAACAATCAATTCCATAAATTAAGTCCATAAGTTATAACATAAAATTCCACAATTAAAAGGTCACATTTCATGAAATAATATTACTATTTTAGTCTCATAAATTCATTTAAAATCATATCTTCACTTTTTATATCAAATTAATCCAAGAATTTCATATAACGATCATAACACGTACTAAATCTTGTTTACGGATAGAAAATAGACAATTAAAGACATTAAAGTTATGATCGGAAATTAAATACACTAAATAGATAACAATTAAATTCTAAAATTAAGTAAATTAAACAGTACTTAATATTTATAATTAATCACGCATTTAAATAATATATAATCAAGTCAATATCTAAATATATATATACATATATACGTACAGCATTGCATGCGTGCATTTAATATCTAATACTATATATACACATTTGCATGCATTTTATATATAAATACTACATATACACATTGGCATGCATTTATAAAGAATTACCATGCATAAACACACTACAATATATATATATATATATATATATATATATATATATATATAAGTATAAACACGTACACACACATCCCCTGCATGCATCACATATATATATAATAAACCATGCACAATCACACTACATTACAACAATTAATTTAGCAGTAAAGGAAAAAGGCAGCAACTACGAAAGTAATTCGAACAGGAAACAGAGCAACACACATGCCCAGCTCAATGTAGCACCCGGGACGATAGGCACCACATCCCCCGCACTATGAGTCTAATCCACAAATGAAATAGGCAGTCCATACATGAATCAGACTCACAGCGAATGGGTGACAAACAAAAGAACAGTCCTGAAGAGGCGGAAGCTAACCCCGGAGCAATCAACAAAAACCAAAATGCGAAAGCAAGGAAATCATTCATATAATATCAAAGAAATAAATGAAATCCAACAAGAATATAAATAAGAGTTCCGCTAATCAATACACCTGTCCCGAATCAATATCAATTCAATAAATGGCATGCCGGCCAACAATAATAGGTTAATACAATACTTAGAAACAATGTAGTATGCAGTGAGTGCAAGAGAGTAAGACTAGAACAATGACTCGACAATTCTAACTCCGCCTAGTAACCAACGCCTGTAAAAGAAACTGGAAAAGTGGGAAAGAGGGGTCAGTCTCTAGAAGACTGAGTGAGCAGGAGCGATACATAACTATAGAAACATGCGCATGCAAGTCATAAATCCCGAGTAAAATTTTATTTAAAGTTAGTTCGCAAGAGGACAAGAAAATAACGAAGCAATGCTCGGGCTTTACGACTAATCATATTAAATTCATTAAGTTCATAAATCATACATAAACATATAGGCTTGGCGAGTGAGCGTGCATCATCTCCAACCAAACTTCGACTGTGTACGACAAATATCATTAATACTTTAAATAGGTGATCATGCAATATATCATAATACACACAGATCATATATCATATCATAAAACATATTCGTTTGGGCAATCCGTGTCCTGGCCTTCCCGCACGGTGCATATCAATCATAACATAATCATAATCATAACATAATTCAAACCTTCTTCCTCCGGGTGGTGGATGGGCTTGCAAGACCCGACCACCGGTCTATACATAGGCCAATGGGGGTACATGAATCCCCCAAGGGCACTCAGCTCCCATTCCCCGCTAAACCTCCTAGCGAGGGCCGGTATCACCGTAAATGTGGTGGGACTAGTACAAGGGATCACCGTCGGCCCTTGCCTCCCCGGATAGCCACTTGCACTAAGTCCCTGGGCCCCGTGCATTCATAATCATAACATAATCATATTCTCGCCAAAACATTTGATTCATAAGGGGCATAACATATTTCATAATTCTTGAGAAATGGTTTACTCGATAATAATTTACTCGATGACTCCACTTCGAAAATAACATATATATATACATAAGGTTTTAGCCAAAACTTATCACATATGGGTTGTAGGGTTTGATACATAGCTAAAACGAAAACACCCTCACCTGGAATACCAAGAGACATAAAGCATGAGCAATACGGGTGCCTCTTCAATTCGAAAGTCTCCGCCCTGGAAACGAACTGTACAAGAGAATGAACAATGTGTACCAGTGAGAGGAGACTCAATATGAACCAAATAGGACGCTCGGCAATGTAATGATCATGATATGAATATGTGAAAGATAAGATTATGTTATGAAAATGTTCATGTGCACTATTAAGGAAATTAAATCATCTAATCATGTTATTCAATCAATCGTTCACGTTCATTCGACTTCATAATTTCACATTTCAAATCAATTCAATAAATTCAAATACAATCATAGCACAAGTTAAATCACATTTCTAATTAGAAAATAAACAATTACAAACGATCAAACGTATTCAATCTTTCACCAAACTCTACTACATACATCATATTACATAATATAACATATTTCCAAAGTTTGAAAACAAGAAGAAATCATATGATAGGGGAAATGGGTTATGGAAATCACAAACGACACAAAAACGCACATAAACAGCATTCAGCAAACGCATGCCTAAATCTCATCCAAATGTTATGAAATTAAACCACAATACTCCCAACACATAGTAAAACAAGTTCATAGTTCATCATAAATGAAGATAAAGGTGTTAAAGAGGTGAAACAAACCAAAAACCGAAAAGGAAAAGACAAGACCTACGCAGGGAGGGGACACGCCCGTGTCCCTCAGCTTAACTAAACTGAGACACGGGGGTGTCACAACAAAGACATGCAAAAAGGGCATGACACGGGGGTGTCTCACATTACAAGGCAAATGAGACACGGGGGTGTCTCGGTACAGGCCCAAAAAAGAAAACAAAGCTTACCGGCAAAACAGACCCTATACAAAAACAGTCCCAAAAGCACACCAAATCAACTCCAAATCTTATGAAACTTGATATACAACATATTTAGCATGTTAGGAGAATATTTAATTTAGAAAGCAAAGGCCAAATCACACGTTAAGAGCAACGAAACCATGCAGCAATTCTGGGGCGTTAAAACTTCACATATGAGCCCGATTGGTTCAATCATGCCATGATCAAGTACCTAGGGGCTGAATATGAAGCTGAAACTTTAGGGAAGGAATACTAACATGATAAGAAACTAATATACTCCATGTATATGCAAATTGACACGAAGTGGAGCACATTAGGATGACTAACAAACCACAAAAATGCAACAGCAGCAGTCCTGTTCTGTCATGCATAAGAACAGGTCATGTATTTCGGTTTTGGGGCTTAAAATGGATCCAAAGGCTTTCAATATGAATTATAACATATAAAACAATTAGTTTACAACAACTCCATGCAATTTCACACAAAATGAAGGCCATTAGATCAAGCAACAAGACATAATTCCACACAGCAGTCCAAAAGAGGGGAGGCAGTTTTGATCTCTAAGTTTGGGGCTCTATATCTCATAATTTCATCAAAGGGTCTAAAGAGAAAATCATCCTAACATAATATACTATCAGTTAGGAAACAAATAGGCCAAGAAACAAGCTCATATAATCATTTATAAGCAAGAAAATCAGCTACATAACTAGGTAGGTCAATAGAGCAAAAATCCCCAAAAAGTCCTATTCATGCTCTTAGCCCAAAACCTTATCAAATCTGATGCAAAGCAAGTATTAAATGGATGAAATCATATATAAAAGAGTAGAGGATACATAAATATACATACCTTCGAGATATGGAGAAGAAAAGAAGTCATTTGAGCTCAAAATCACAAGGCCATAGGTTTTCTCTTCTCCTTCTCTTCTCTCCACTCTCTCTCGATCAGTTGCAGAAAAGATAAGTGGGGTTTGGCTCGGTTTTTTCTGGTAAAAGGAGAAGGAATGGGTTAACTCTAGTACACAAGTCATGGGTTAAAGTTTGGTTAGGTTTAGGTTGGATTAAGGGGGCCCACCATGAAGACTAGTCAACAAAAAGGTTATTCTTGCACGAGTTGTTCGTTACGGTTGGATTTCGGAGGCCTTAATGATCTCAAAAAGGTATGAGGCTTGATCCATTGTCTCCGAATCGTCGATAAGAAGGCAACGAAGGTGACGGAATTCGAATCCGAATCCCCGAGCTCAAGATATGTCGTCCGGAACCCAGGACGCGCTAAAAGCGTTATAAGCCCTATAAGTTCCGTCTCCAAAAACCGAAATCAGAAACTAAATCAAACGAGCTTAAAATTACAACGTAAGCATGTAAACACATTAATGACTCACATAATTCAAGTATACCAAGTTGGCACAAAAATCGGAATGGAAAACGGAAATAAACAAATCAAAACGGTTCGGAAAGGATTTAAACGTTTAAAACTTCAAACCTAAAAACTTAATATCATTATTCAAATATTCCAAATAATTCATATTGTCGCATGCTTAATAATTAAATGCACACTTAGCACACCCGTGACGTAGTACCTAGAAGGCCGAAGAGTCGGGGTGTTACAACCTCTCCCCCTTAAAAAGAATCCGTCCTCGGATTCACTGTCTGCTTGAAAACAATTAATGAAGGAACCCCGTTCCTCAAAAACAACAAGGAGAGAACCCCGTCCCTCAACAACAATGAGAGAACCCCGTCTCTCAAACAACAATGAGAAGACCCCGTCTCTCAAACAACAATGAGAGGACCCCGTCTCTCAAACAACAATGAGAGAACCCCGTCTCTCAAAAGCAACAAAGAGAGGACCCTGTCTCTCAAACAACAATGAGAGAACCCCGTCTCTCAGCAACAATGAGCGAACCCCGTCTCTCAAAAGAAACAAAGAGAGAACCCCGTCTCTCGAAAACAGGTAAAGAAGTTCAAAACACATAATACAAACACAACGAAGAGCAACCAACAAGGAGAAAGCATCAAAACATCCAATTACCACAACTTGAACAAAACAACCACATAAGCCAAGGAACAATTATCACTTACTTACATCCAAAATTGATTATACAACAATTGTTAGCACATCAAAGAATCAAAGCACAGATTATCAAAATTATTTAAATTAACAATGCGTGAATGCATATGCCATGGATGTCTGAGGTACCATTCACCGTGGAAATGAATGTGAAACCCAAAGCTATCTCGACTCTTGGCATGTCTTTAATTTTTTCAATGTGTCCACCTTCTTCCATTTCTCGGTTATACATTAACCCTGATCCAATCAACCTGCCCTTCCAAACGAGTTTTAACCTACATCTTAAGATTTCGGATCGGTCTTCTTCACGGTTCGCGTTTCCTTCTATAATTTGGTGAAACCTCTTAAATTGAATAACCTTTTTGATTAATTATCACAGCCTTCTTGACTAGTTCCTTCAAAATCGGGTTGTGATCATCGGTTCACAAAAATTTTGGATTAATCTCTTCATGGATCGTTTACTCATCCCTTCATCCTCTTAAAGCCATTAAGCGTGCATTAAATTTCAGTCCACCCACATTTCAATCGAGGGAAAACTTCCTTGATACTTCTTTCCGATTCCTTTCTACTCAAATTCCATCTAACTCGTTATGGAAAAATGATGACTAGTGATGCAGTATGGTTTTATTTGGTTAAGTAATGTCCGAACTCATCCAATCCTTGGTCAAATTACCCTCTCCTCAATATCCCGTGGTGGCCTTCAACACTAACTTAATACTCAACGCTCACTTTAACTGTTTAACCGTTGAGGCTCTTTTATTTATATCCGACCACACCATTAGGACTTCCAGGTTTTCCTTAATTTGCAATTCCGTTACTTCTACGAAAATATTTCTTAGAGCACCATTTCAATCTTCCAATTTGTTTCTCGGTCATGCTCTCCCCCTTAAAATTTCTATTGTAGCGTGTTGAACTCCGTCGGTTCTTCTTTTGTCGAAATTCTGGATGAATAATTTCAATTAAAGAGGATTTTGATAAAAAGAACCCCAAAGTTTTTGCTTTTAACTTCCCTTCTAATTCGCTTAATGTCCGAAACCCCTTTCCTATTCTTGTCCGATCCACACACCCCGCAATCAACACTAATCTCGCTTCTCCTTATGAATTCCCGTTTCCGTTAACCTATCCCTTACTTGAAATTCTTTATTTTCCCGACATCACCTTCCTTGTAACGTACCATCCCATTATTTCTTTTCTTCTTAACTCAGATGTGACCCGATCGAAGAAATACTTGATAAGTGGAATGAAAGAACTTCCTATCGAATAAACACTAAAATTCATGTCGGGTTAAAATGATGATGCACGTGGCATGCTTGCAACAATTAAATATGCCGAACATTAAAGCAACAAAACCAAATAGGAATGCGCGCACAAACATAAGTAAAGAAAAATAATAATAATTTGATGCGAAATATGATGCACGTGCCATGAATGTTTTGGAACCTGTCACCAATATAGTAAGTTGTTAGCTCGGTAGCTTTTCCTCGTTCCTCCAATCACGAGGTTACTTTGACTTGCTAATCATGCCTTGTCTTTTCCCACGGTCTTCAAGTTTTCCATGAATCTTTTCGCATCACTTGTATCTTCCACTATCTGGAAGTGCAATTTCACGATCCCGGATTTCTTCGACATCCACTGAATTGGCCTCAGCAGTTCTCCCTGAGAATCACCCTTCAACATTGCTCAAATTCTCTTACAAACTTGAACCCTAATGTAATTCTGAACCCTACTTCTCACCATCACCGTGATCAAGACTCCCGTGCTTACCCTTTATGAGTTGAGATTAGTGAAATAAACTCATTTTCTGATTTCTTATACTTAAGCACATGATTTCCTCCCAAAGAGTCTTTGCCTTTCTTTACCGTTTCCATTTGTTACTCCTTATCTCCCAATTCAACCTCACAACTCAACAATTTAACTTGGATTTGGAAAACGAACTCCTCCCTACTAGTTTCTATCTTAATCGAAATCCAGAGCACCTAAATTTAAACTCTTCTCGATCTTCACCTCCACAATCTCGATTTCTAATTCCCAGATTTATTTAGAAACCCTTCTTTGACAACTCTTGGTGCTCAATTCCCATCGAATTTATTTTACCTTGACTCCTCTCAGTCCTCGGTACCTCTTCAATGGTCCGAACCCTGAACCAAATTATCCTCAAGGTCCATTTACTTCATTACTTAGGTTGAACGGTCCTGTTGAATCTACTTATGACATCTTATGTAGGAGGGCCGTATATACCCATATTAGGAGTCATAAACATTTCCCCCGAACAACTCTTATCTTATCAAGTGTCTCTCTCTACCATAGCATCCCTCTTATCTTCCATGCCTCAGGAAGAACTGGCAATAGATCGTCTTTATAGTGGAACTTAGCCGTGGTTTGATATTATCTTTGTAACCTGTAAATCATAACTCATTTCGAAGGTATATGCATGCGATTAGTACATGCATATGGCACATATTCAACACGAAACACACGGATCCAATATAAAATGCAACAAGTAATTAGACAAGATTAAAAGAAAGACAATTTCATGTTCAAGATCAATGCAATGCACACATTATCACGTAGTTCCTATGCCGAATGACCTAGACTGACCCACACGACACGAGAACTCCGGTTTTGTAACACCCCAAGCGGTGGGGCATCACACCCCCGAACTATGACCCAACACGTGTACAAAATGGAAGGTTCGTACACGCACCAAGTCACAGCGAACGAGTGAAAAACAAAAACACACGCACTAGCTAGGCGGTGTCTAACCCTGTACAAAAGAAAATATGCAAAACATGATAGAGGAAGTAGCACGAAATGCCAACTTACAAAAACTTTTCATACAAAAAGTATGACAACAACCAGCACACATCAAAATCAACTACACGGGTTCAACTAAATGATAGAACCTATCCTATCCTGTCCCGAACAATCATACACGAAACGGGTTCAACTAACCCAAGCACCTGTCCTAACCTGTCCCGAATTCCAAACATTCAAATCATAGATTCCAACCTGCACAAAACATATCTTATACAGAATTTACGAATCATAAATCAGAATAAAATGCTTAACAAACTTAAACAAACAGACACGGACTCGATAGATGCGACACACCACCGCCTAGCACGAACTCCAACGACCTGAACCTGCAACTAAAAACATAAACGGGGAGGGGTCAGTCCAAAGACTGAGTGAGGGGCTACCCACACACACCTACATATATATAGAGCACAACACGTAGAAGAAGCAACATTCGTGAACCCGGGGTTAGTTTTTGCACGCCAAAACATTTTCCCGTGATAATATACATATAGGGAGACTTATCAAACAGACCAAACAAATCTTAAATCAAAGGTTTCTTAAGGCACAACTCAGATTCATGCAGACTTAGCACACATATCAGAGCATATCTTATTAGTTTAAAAGTATTACAATTTTTATCTTAATTTAAGAATCTACCCCCGTTTCACGAACTTATGACAGACGGACAGACAGAACACACAGCGGGTACGAATTTAATCCAACCAAACTCCTCAGATCACACACAGGCATAAACCAATGGAATCAAATCAAACGTACCTTCCTTCACACCGTTTGGGGAAGATAGGTGCCCCTCTCAACCCCCACACAGAAATGTAATGAGACGGGGGATCCACCCGCTCCTTCAACGGGTCACGTAGCACGCCGTCGGCTCAAGAAGACCCGCTTTCGCCTCGACCTCCCGAGGATGAGCTAAGTCTCCCTTTTGTGGAGAAGTGCACAGGGGTCGTAACCGACGACCCCATGGTCGTCCCGGGTCTCCCTTACCCACAACTCCGGGGCCCATCACACAGATAACACACATATATCGGAAACTTAACCCGCCACACACAGACAGACATTATCTCATGCATATCGTGCTTATCATATCACACGTACATATCACACACACTGACCTCGAAATCATAATAGAACTGAGACAAAGCATACATAGGCTCATACATAGCGTTTCGTATTTTTTCAAATCAAATCATATGATAAAACCAGCAAAATACGTACTTCGCACATATCTACATATACATAAGGCTTATAAACCGCATGCATTCAAAAACGAGCACGTTGCCATAGGGTATAACTATATCCTGACCTCACCTGGCACCAAACACAGCCGAAGGCACAATAGATGGTTCACCTTGAAACCTGCATGTAACGCCCCGGTTCCAGATGAACAGGTAAGCACGCCACGTGTGTGTTTTGAGCGTAGGATTTTATTTTCGTTCTTTAATTTCATGATATATTCTTACGTGGCATTCATATTTTTATAAAATTCATGAAACATTATTTATGTAAATTATTTGAATTCATATCATTGAAATATTATTTCATGACACTGAAAAATAATTGTTGCATGAAACAAGTGCCGAGAGTGTTTTAAATTACCAAATTGTCGCTAGTTGAATATTTCTTTAAATTCTAGGGACTTAATTGTATAATCTTCTAAGGACCTAATTGATCATTTTTCAAAACCTTATACCCTTAATTGCATAACTTGAACATTTAAAGGATTGAATTGCAATTTCCATATGTCACAAAAATCAATGTTGGTGATCACGTAATATACATTCCATGATCTTCCTTGATCCATTATCATCAAAGATTTCCCAACAACTTTGCTCTCTCTCTCTCTCTCGGTATTAAGAAGAAGAAAAGGAAGAAGTGAATTTTCATCCAATTCATCCAAGATTTCAAGAAATCATCCAAGTTTTGGGAAATTGATCATCATCTTCATCCATCTTCTTCATTTCTTAGTTTTCAAAGGTTGGTTTCCATAAGTTGATGACCTTTGATCATATATGTATAAGTTAGGGTTTGAGTTTGATGTGCTAGATGAATTAATTGGAGTTGGAAGCATGGTTGGGTGATCATATCATGAATTATGGCATGATTTATAGCTTGAATTCTTGAATATTTGGCATGAATGATCAAGTTTGATCATAACCATGAGTCTTGGAATCTTGATGATATATTGTGTTTTAAGTGTTTAAGTGTTAGTTTATCATCTTATGAACCTATATGCATCATACTTCCAGAAATAATAGCATTTGGGGATCAAAATTTGGAACTTGGGTGCTTGTTTGTTGCTTCCGGTAACCTTCCCCTGCTCTGCTCTGTTTTTCCTCAGTTGCAGAACTGGGAAAGACCGTTCCCAGCCTCAAGGCATTGTGGGAACGGGCGTTCCCCTCTTTTAAACTAAAAGGAGGCGGCCGAGTATGGGAACGCCCGTTCCCATTTTGGCCTTGGTGCCGGAAGGGCCGTTCCCAGCTAAGGCGCATTTTTGAAATGGAAGTCGTTGGCGCGTTTTTCGGGATTATGGGAACGACCGTTCCCATTTTTCAAAGGGGACCGGAACGACCGTTCCCACCTGACTTGCAGAACAAAAGTTTCTGCATAAAATTACGAAAATGACCTCTCGATCCGACGACTTCTTTGACCCCGAATTGCTATAATATGTGCCAATATGAAGTGAAACAACATGTTATCATGCCGCATTGCATTTTCATCATCGTCTCGATATATTTCCACCGTTCGTCACATTTGGTCCATTTTAGGTCTTGTCTCATGTATACACGTCGTGTTTGCACAGGTCACGAGGGCGTGGACGAGGAGCAAGCTCAGTAGAGTATATCCTTGTCTTATTTTGTAAGAAGGTGAGGTTTTGTTTTGAGTAAATCGAACCCTATAACCCTTATGTGCTACTTTCGGCCAAAACATATTATACTTATAAACGTTTTCAAAATTATAAACATTTCAAGCAAGAAAGTAATGATTGTCATGATTTCCAAGCAAGTTTGGCAAGTACATGATTGCACGTGGGCCCGAGGGTAATTCTTGAGCCAACCGGGAAAGCAAGGGCTGTCGGGTAACTCCTGAATTATCCTCACCTTGTTGGGATCACCCCCGAAGCCACTATGTAACGCCCCCACCCGTACCAGAACAAGAGGAGAGCGGCGTCTCAACCCCCGCACTGAAGCACCCCTCAAGTAATGGTGTGAGCCATCACTCAAGAAATACTCCAGCGAACGGCTGTCTATCAGAACTATACATGTACAACGATGTGGCTATGCAGCGGAAAATCAGAGTATTTAAAAACTTTTCAAAACATGTGCGTGATGGCATGTAACAAGCAAGAACATATTGATCGTGTAAGAGAGACTCGGCATATCAGAACATATAACAGATGAACATATAAGTACCGATACATCAGAGTTCAAAATATCGGTAACAGAGTAGCAGAGAGAGTATAACAAAGATACTCAAGTATTCAGAAACATATACAGAAGTATAAAGTGATGCAGCCATAAAACATATGCAGGACACAAAAGGAAGTAATACTAAGTCCTGACAGAAACAAAAATGACAATCTAGAGCTTCAAGATACCTCTAGACTGCGGCTGCAAGACCTGAAACCACGAGGCAAGAAAACGGGAGAGGTATTAGTCAAAAGGACTAAGTGAGGGAATACTTTAAAGAAAGTACTGAATTAAAGAACTTGAAGTAAAGTTCGAAACTGTTAAATGCGATGCTTTAATGAAGAACTTGAAACAAGTTCGATTGATAAAACTCTTTGAATGCGATGCTGTAAAAGAATACACGTTATAAAACATTTTCATGAATGCTATCACACGCGCACACATATGCTGTTGATGGTTCATAGTTCTTTCATAAAACGGGATAAGGGTAAAGTGAACTTTTCCAGATATGAACCATCCTTTATGAAACATAATTTTGCCCGCAAGCTAGGCTTCTCCATCCTTACTCCAGAAAACATGATTCGGTAGAGTGTCGGACCAGGATCGACAATAATTCCACGTATAGTAGAGTATCGGACCAGGATCAACAATAACCCCACATAAAGTAGAGCATTGGACCAAGGTCAACAACAACTCGGTACACAGTAGACTATTGGACCAAGGTCAACAACAACTCTTACCAACACATACAAACATGCACCATCCTCCACCGGTTGTCACTTCGGGTAGCTAGCCCTAGGCGACCTGTAAACATGTAATGGGAACAGATTTGCTGTCCGTTCCCAGACAAATTGTCCTGACTTAACAAACCTCCTGTTAAAAGTCGGTGTCAATAGTCTAAGTGTGGCGGCCGGTATTGGTGATGTCGTTGGCGCTCACCTCCCGAACATCACCTCCACACATAACCGCCGGGCCCAAACTGTAAACTGTATGCTTGCATTTAAGATTAGCAGTGACCAGAGTAACACTCCAGTATACTAACTTATAACATGTGAAACTGTAACTGTAACATATGATGCTGTTTGTAAAACATATGATTCTGTCTGAAAACATGTGAAACTGTCTGTAAACTGTACTTTGAAAACATATGCAAAACATGTAACTGTCTTTGAACAAGAATGCAGAACTTTGGAAAACATGTACTGTTGATCAAGGTATACTATTAAAGTATGAATGATCCTTTCAAGAGAATGTCCCGATAAAAGGGAGTAGTTCAAAACAAGGTTTAGCTTTGAATTTCAAAACATATGATACGATAGTATAATCGTGGTTCCAGTTGGAAAACATTTATAACTTCACCTCACCTAATAGTAACAAAGGTAGGTAGACAGATTATGCGGTGCCCTGGGGATCCCAGTGCTCAACTTTAACTCCTGTAGGTGGTGTACTAGAGTGAGCTTAACAACTAAGACCCACTACTAACCAAGATGCATATGAAATGCATGAAACAATGAACAAGGAACATGTAAAGAACATGTAACACAAGAGAGTAATACCATTTAAGGTATTCAAGAAAGGTAACACACAAAGGAATACGTCAAAGTGAGTTACTCTTAACGTTAGACTATGATCTTACTATAACCGAGTAAGCTTTAGTCAAATTATGAATCCTATCGCAAACCTTAGGTTAAGAAACAAGTCCACGAAAGAAAACACATTTTGAAAACACATTTTAGACCCTGGATATGGAAACCCTAGGTGCAAATGTCTATTAGGAAAGCACAAGTTTTAATTCATTTTTACTATTCAAAAGCACTATTCAAAAGTACTATTCAAGATTACTATTCACAGGTTACTATTCACATGTCGGGTCAAAGGGTCGGGTCAAACCCTTACTATACACACACCCACACACACACGGTACACACACACACCATGCACGAACACACACACACACACGGCATGCACACACACACACACCCTAATCAAATTATGATCTTGATTATAACCTATAGTTTCAAGTTCATGTTAATATAATCAAGTGTGATCTAGGTTAAAGGTATAACCTATAGTTGAGAGATCCAATTAAGGCATAAGATCAAGTTATGAAACACTATTCTATCTTAGGTTATAACATGTGACACTATTAAAGTGTACAACATGATCAAGGCACTAATCCATTAATCCAAATCATATCATAAGCTCAATTCATAATCAAGAGTCATATAACAATGTGACAACATGTCACAACATATATCATATCATAGCATATCATATATCATGAACCTTTAGGCATGTAACATGTAACAATTGAATTCCATATCAACATGTAACAAGTTGTAACATAATAAATTGTAACTCACTATTCCATTAGCAAACATGTATGAACATAATTTAAATTCCATAATCATGCATCAATTCTCATAATATAACAATCATATCACATGATCAAAGCATATACTAGAGCAATTGATAACATATTCATGCATATACTAAACAATTAAAACATATAAACAACTATTGAAACATATCATAAAAACTATATAATAAATGCATAAAATAAAATCCTATATGGCTTAGGGAAGACCCTAAGACCCAACCTAAACATAATATAAACATACCATAACATAAAAACATAAACTAAACTAACATAACATAAAAACAAAACAAACTAACCTAGCTACAAGGGGGGGTGGCCGACGGCAATGAGGGGGAGAGGGAGAGAAGAAAGGGTGTTGTTAACACAACTTTGAGCAAGGAATGCAATGCCTCTTGGCCTCTATTTATAGCTGAAGATAAGCCCCTCACCTTGGAAATAAAATGTGGAGAAGGGTAGGAGAGCAAAATGAGATAGATTCTCTTGGAAGCTTTAGGCATGTTGAAGCTAAAATGGGACTGCTGGGGGTATTTCTGTAATTTCGTCCCCCATGGCTCAAGGATAAGTGGCTGGAAGTTTAACCATTCCGACGGCAAGAAAATTAGCTTCGAAACGCATATTCATTCGTCGAAATCGGATTTACCGTTTGAAAGATACATTCGTTTTAGTGAATAAAAGTTTTGAGCTCGAAACTCGACATGAGTGAAAAACGACTTTCTAAAATGATTTTCAAGTCCGGATTGCTTCTAAAATTCAAGAAATAAATCGAGAAGCGTTTTGAGTCCAAAATCGACTATAAAACGTTTTACCGTTAAAAAGTTGAAAACGTAGGATGAATAGTGAATTCTCACGTACGAACGTACGCTTCAATTTTTCAAACTAGGACTTGAATCAAGAGTTGTAAAACATCTCAAAAATCTTGAAATAGCTCAAGTAGTGCAAATCCGAAGAGAAAACATTTTCCGAATGAAAACCGTTCGTAAAAGGAATAGTAAACTAGGGTTTTCAAAAACGTTTTCAATAAAACAAAGTTCCGGAATGGATTTCCAAGCCAAGAATGATTTCAAAAGACTCGTCTCGACTCAAGGATCGATTCGACTGTAACTTGGGTAGAAAAAGGTATCAGAATCAAAAGATCATTTTCTGATGAATAGTAACTTTGGTCGGTAAGTTCCAAAAATACCCTTATGGCTCAAGAAAGACTTTCTGAGTTCGGGAAACAAGTTCAAACGATTGGGAAACATGTGTGATGAACCTCTAGGGTTCGAGTAACAATATGAACAAGGTAGGCTCGGGTTATGAATAGTAAACTGAATCAAAGGTCAAGAATTCCCCCTTAAAACATGTCAGAACATATACGAGCACCAAGTTCATGTAAGAATGCAATGCATGATGATTCAAAAAGTTGGATCACGGTCTATAAACGCTTTACCAATGCCCTTAACTTACTGTTTTCATCCAGGCCCTGTTTTGGGCTGTTACAATCACCCCTCCTTAAAGAGAATCTGTCCTCAGATTCTTCTGCTGTAACTGCAAACAACTCAGGGTGATGTTTCTGCATTTTCTCTTCTGTCTCCCAGGTTGCCTCTTCTGTCCCATGTCCCTTCCAAAGGACTTTAACTAATGGAATCTTCCTATTCCTCAGCTCTTGAAACTTCTTATCAAGAATCTTAGCGGGCTTCAAAACATAAGTCAAATCCGGTTCCAACGGTATCTCCTCTACCGGCACAACCTCTGTCTCATCCGAGAAACACTTGCGAAGCTGAGATACATGAAATACGTTGTGGATTCCTGTAAGACCTACAGGCAAATCCAATCTATAAGCAGTCAGTCCGACTCTTTCCAGTATCTCATACGGTCCAACATATCTTGGGTTTAACTTTCCACCTTTCCCAATTCGGGAAAATCATTTCCTTGGCGATGCCTTCAGAAATACCTTTTCGCCTACTGCGAATTCCAAATCCCTTCTTCGTCGATCAGCATAACTCTTCTGCCTGTCCTGGGCAGCTTTCATTCTCTGTCGAATGATCTGAATCTTTTCTGTCGCTTCTCTTATCCATTTGGCAGAATTCACTCTGATCGGTCCTTCCTCAGTACATCTCGCTTCATCCAAATCCCAGTATAACGGGGATCTACATTTCCTTCCATACAGAGCTTCATATGGAGTAGCTTTAATAGAAGCTTGATAACTATTATTGTATGCAAACTCCACAAGAGGTAAACAATCTTTCCAACTTTCCTGGAAGTCCAAAGCGCAAGCTCTTAGCATATCTTCCAAGTATTTGATCATCCTTTCAGATTGTCCATCCGTCTGAGGATGCGCTGCAGTACTGAAGTTCAACTTTGTTCCCATCAAAGTCTGAATTTCTTTCCATAAGTGCGACGTGAATTTCGGATCTCTGTCCGACACTATACTGTTCGGGACTCCATGTAGTCTAACAATCTCTTGTTGATACAGCTTTGCCAACGTGCTGACCTTATCCGTCATCTAAACTGGCAAAAAGTGCGCTGACTTGGTCAATCGATCAATGATCACCCAGATACTATCTTGTCCTCCTCTGACTTTGGGTAATCCAGTGACAAAATCCATCGTGATTTGCTCCCACTTCCAAGTCGGAATCGGTAATGGTTGCAACTTCCCACTCGGCTTCTGGTGCTCAGCTTTAACTTTCTGACAAGTTAAGCACTTCTTGACATAGTTGGCTATGTCTCTCTTCATTCCGTTCCACCAGAAATGCGTCTTAACATCTTGATACATCTTAGTGCCTCCGGGATGTATCGTGTACTTAGTCTTATGCGCTTCATCGAGAATCTCTTTCCTCAAAACAGTTGGTACGCATACTCGACCTTTGTACCTCAATATTCCATGTTCATCAACCCTGAACTTAGTCTCATCATCTTTCTCCTTAGATTCGAGACATTTCTTAATCCACTCGTCGTTCTTCTGAGCTTCCAACACTTGTTCTTTCAATGGTGATATCATCACAACGTTCGCAATTCGAGCTTTAGTTATCACCTCGATTCTTTCTCTTTGATCAACCTCGGGATTGGCAGAAATCTGTGCCAAACGAACTTTCCTGCTTAGTGCATCGGCTACAACATTCGCCTTTCCTGGATGGTATTGAATAATGCAATCGTAGTCCTCCAGAAATTCCATCCATCTCCTCTGTCGCATATTCAACTCCTTCTGAGTGAATAGATATCGCAGGCTCTTATGATCAGTAAAGATCTCAAACGTAACTCCATACAGGTAATGTCTCCATTTCCCAAGGGCAAAAACTATCGCGGCTAACTCCAAATCATGTGTCGGGTAGTTGACTTCATGCGTTTTGAGTTTCCTTGATGCATACGCAATCACCTTCCCATTCTGCATCAAAACTCCTCCTAGTCCTTCTTTCGAAGCATCGGTGTAAACTGTGTATCCTTCTTTTCCTTCTGGTAACGCTAACACGGGTGCAGTTGTTAGCATCTCCTTCAACCTTTGAAAACTTTGCTCACACTTCTCCGTCCATTCAAACTTCCCTTCTTTCTTTGTCAACTTAGTGAGAGGTGTAGCTATCTTCGAGAAATCTTGGACAAACCTTCGGTAGTAACCAGCTAATCCCAGAAAACTCCTCACTTCTGAAGGATTCTTCGGTGACTTCCAATCCATGATCGTCTCGATCTTCGAGGGATCTACTTCGATTCCAGATCCTGATATGATGTGTCCGAGAAATGTAACTCTCTCAAGCCAGAATTCGCATTTACTGAACTTTGCATATAGCTTGTGATCCAGCAAAGTGCGTAACACGATTCGAAGATGCTCAGCATGTTCCTCCGGTGTCTTCGAAAATACCAAAATATCGTCGATGAAGATCACTACAAACTTGTCAAGAAACGGCTTGAATATACGGTGCATCATATCCATGAATGCAGCTGGTGCGTTTGTCAAACCAAACGGCATTACTACAAACACATAATGTCCGTATCGGCTATTGAAAGCAGTCTTCGGAATATCTGCTTCCCTGATCTTCAACTGATAATACCCTTGTCTAAGATCTAACTTGGAGTAGACCTTATATCCTTGAAGTATATCGAACAGCTCTTCAATATGAGGGAGAGGATACTTATTCTTGATGGTCATCCTGTTCAGCTCCCGATAGTCAATGCATAAACGCAATGATCCATCTTTCTTCTTAACGAAAAGCACAGGTGCTCCCCACGGTGATGTGCTCGGTCGAACATATCCAGACTCAATCAGTTCGTCCAATTGCTTTCTCAGTTCATCTAATTCAGCTGGTGCCATTCTGTACGGTGTCTTTGAATACGGCTCAGCTCCTGATATCGTCTCGATCGTAAACTCCAACTCTCGGTCAGGAGGTAACGAATCTAAATGCTCAGGAAACACATCTAGGAACTCGTTCACCACTTCCACTTCTTCGATCTTAAGTTGATCTTTCGGTCTATTCAAAAGATAAGCCACAATTCCACTAGCTCCTTTCTGAATCAACTTCTTAGCTTCCATCGAAGAAATCACTGATAACTTCTCAACTTTCCCTTCTGATGTCCCACTTTCATCTTCTTCCAAGATGATCTCTTTCTTGTAACAATCCAGCTTAGCTCGGTACTTAGACAACCAATCCATACCAAGTATAACCTCGTATCTTGTCATCGGTAACTCAATAAGATCCGTCGGGTAACAACGAGTACCAATACATATAGGGCAGCGTTTATATACTTGATCCGTAACAAGGCAAGTTCCCAAAGGAGAACTCACTTCAAATTTATATGGCAAGTATTCAAGCGGAAACTGTAAATGCGCACATAATTCAGAAGCAACAAAAGAATGCGTGGCACCAGGGTCATACAAGACCTTAACTGGCGTGTTAAGAATGTGCACAATACCTTCCACAACAGACGAAGGGTCAACCTCCTCCTTACCATCCAAAGCATAAGCTCTGCCTCTGACCACCGGTTTGTTCGTCGTACCCACCACTGCTTTTCCTTTATCCTGGACCCCAAATCTCCTGATCTTGTGCGGGCAACTATCCATCTGGTGCTCAGGGGAACCACACGCGAAACACTGTCCAGCTTTCTTGCGACAGTTCTCCTCAGTGTGTCCCGTTCGGCGACAATATCGACAAACAATTTCCTCTGGACCTGGCTGTGGTGCTCTCTGCTGTTGTGGCGCCTTCTGATACTGCTGTGGCGCTTTCTGCTTCTGTGCTTGCTGTTTCGGTGGAGCATTCTGCTGCTGACGCTGTGGTGTTACCATTGGCCTCTTTCCCGTTCCTTGGGGAAAAGATCCGGATGGTCGCTTATTCCCTTGATAAGGCTTAGGGTTAGAAGGTCCTTGACGGGCAGTAGTTATCTTGATCTCCTTGTGTGCAGCTTCAACCCTTAGCGCTCTATCAACAGCCTGGTTGTAGGTCTCAATAACCAAAGAAGCAAGTGCCAACCGAATTTCAGGCTTCAGTCCATCGATAAACCTCTTCGTCTTGCGACGCTCATCATTCAGAATATGAGGCGCATAGTTGATCAGCCTCACAAACCTAGCTTCATACTCCATCACATTCATAGTTCCCTGAACCAGACTCATAAACTCAGCCTCTCGTGCATCACGAGTCACTTGAGGCATATACTTCTGCTGAAACTCTCTGATAAACTCATCCCAACTTCCTTCAACGTTATTCTCATTCCACATATGCTGAACGTGCTTCCACCAATTGTATGCAGCTCCTTCCATAAGAAAAGTAGCATACCGAACTCGTTCACGATCCTCTGGGTAGATCTCCATAGCCTCGAAAATTTTCTCAAGACTGGTAATCCAATTCTCAGCCTTTATGTCGTTCGGTTCTCCATAGAACTTAGGTGGATTCATCCTCAGAAACTTCTCCAATGACCTTTCATTAGGAGGATTATCTCTCGGTGCACAAGCCCTCATAAATTGTCGTAGCACATCCCTTAATTCCGGAGTTCTTTCTCTTTCAGGGGGTGGCGTGACATCTCTTTGGGGTGGCGTGATCTCTCTTTGGGGTGGCAGTGGTGGTACACGATTCCGGGGTGCTCTTCTCGGTGGCATATTTTTACTGAATTCACAAGCATTCAGATACATATATTCGATGCATGACATATAATGATTCACAGAATCCGTAACCACGTATTCACATTCTCACGTAGTCACACATAAGTATGAGAACAACACATTCCCATAACAACATGTCAGCAAAGATTCAAGATCTCCAAACATATCATATAATCAGAAACAATTGTCAGACAACATGAAAACAGAAGCTCGGGCAACATATCAACATATCAGAAACATGTATAACATATCCCAAAACATGATCAACATGTAAAACGGGAACAGAACGTATACTGTCATATCAACAAGAACTGTGACATGATCAGAAGCATGATCAACATATCCAGAAGCGTATTCAACATATCAAGAACAATAGCATGCTAACAATAAATGAAATGGCATGATCCTATCAACGGTCCTAATGGTATCTTGAAGCAACTCTAAGACTCATGCAATGACAGTTATGGAAAGCAGTAAACAGATATCCAACATAAAGCCGAAAGTGTTATAACTGTGCAAGGTTTGGTAAAATTTACTACAGGCCACATGTTAACAGTATTAATTCAAAATGGGGAAGACCCGATACTATCGAGTTGACTCCCTTACAGGCCTTACCAATCCGTCCAACCCTGCTGACAATAACCTAGTAGGTACCAAGTCATCTGAACCGTCATCCGTGGTGCCAAAAGTCGGGGATCATCTACCAGAGCTATACATCCCCTCATCCAAAAGTCAGTCCTGAACTGTCCCGGCTATACGTCCGCCATCGATAGATAGATATATATGCATCAGTACTATATACAGAAATCTCCCATCAGCCATCAACCCTGATAACTGTGATCCAAAGAACCCCTGGTGGTGTCATCAGAAACGGCAACGACCTCACCCTGTCCGTGTCCTGCTGGATCATCTCCGCCATCATCATCATCATCAGATCCTCCATCGCCTCCATCAGACTGCTCCTGCATAGGCTCGGGCTCCTGAGAAGCCTGACTGACATCCTGACCCTCGACCTCCTCAACTGCCTGCTCATCGGATAAGTGATAGGTATCATACAGGCGAGCTCTCACGCGGGCACGGTAGTGCTGGTGACGCTCCATAGAGGTGTCGCGATCAATAGTCATCTGCATAAGATCTGCCTCCAGCTCAGCAATACGAGCAGCCCTCTGATCAGCAATATGAGTCATCTCTGCAGCATGCTCACGAGCGATGTCCCTATCAATCTGGTACTGCAGTGACTGATCCTGATAGCGCAGAGACTCCAACCTGACCTCACGGGTCCTCTGATACTCCTGAAAGTAACCATCTCTCTCAGACTCGAGATAGTGCACAACTCTGTTAGGATAGGAATACCCAGGCCTGCTACTGTTCCTAGACCTACGCCAAGTGTAGAAACGAGTGCCTCCACGGCGAGAAACTGCCACAGTACGCGGGGTCTCAAACTGCTCAAAGAAAGCCTCATCCATCTGCTGATTAGGATCCTGGTGTGGCTGAACTGCCATAGCTATACAGAAGATACCACAGATATGAAATCCAGATAACAGAACCATACAATCCCAAATATCCTGTCTCGATGCAATATGAGAATGATCCTGGATGCAATGCGTGAACAATCCATGATGCAACATGAGAGCAATCTAGGTTAAGTCTCTTCTTACTTAACCCGATGCTCTGATACCACCTCAAGGCTGTAACGCCCCCACCCGTACCAGAACAAGAGGAGAGCGGCGTCTCAACCCCCGCACTGAAGCACCCCTCAAGTAATGGTGTGAGCCATCACTCAAGAAATACTCCAGCGAACGGCTGTCTATCAGAACTATACATGTACAACGATGTGGCTATGCAGCGGAAAATCAGAGTATTTAAAAACTTTTCAAAACATGTGCGTGATGGCATGTAACAAGCAAGAACATATTGATCGTGTAAGAGAGACTCGGCATATCAGAACATATAACAGATGAACATATAAGTACCGATACATCAGAGTTCAAAATATCGGTAACAGAGTAGCAGAGAGAGTATAACAAAGATACTCAAGTATTCAGAAACATATACAGAAGTATAAAGTGATGCAGCCATAAAACATATGCAGGACACAAAAGGAAGTAATACTAAGTCCTGACAGAAACAAAAATGACAATCTAGAGCTTCAAGATACCTCTAGACTGCGGCTGCAAGACCTGAAACCACGAGGCAAGAAAACGGGAGAGGTATTAGTCAAAAGGACTAAGTGAGGGAATACTTTAAAGAAAGTACTGAATTAAAGAACTTGAAGTAAAGTTCGAAACTGTTAAATGCGATGCTTTAATGAAGAACTTGAAACAAGTTCGATTGATAAAACTCTTTGAATGCGATGCTGTAAAAGAATGCACGTTATAAAACATTTTCATGAATGCTATCACACGCGCACACATATGCTGTTGATGGTTCATAGTTCTTTCATAAAACGGGATAAGGGTAAAGTGAACTTTTCCAGATATGAACCATCCTTTATGAAACATAATTTTGCCCGCAAGCTAGGCTTCTCCATCCTTACTCCAGAAAACATGATTCGGTAGAGTGTCGGACCAGGATCGACAATAATTCCACGTATAGTAGAGTATCGGACCAGGATCAACAATAACCCCACATAAAGTAGAGCATTGGACCAAGGTCAACAACAACTCGGTACACAGTAGACTATTGGACCAAGGTCAACAACAACTCTTACCAACACATACAAACATGCACCATCCTCCACCGGTTGTCACTTCGGGTAGCTAGCCCTAGGCGACCTGTAAACATGTAATGGGAACAGATTTGCTGTCCGTTCCCAGACAAATTGTCCTGACTTAACAAACCTCCTGTTAAAAGTCGGTGTCAATAGTCTAAGTGTGGCGGCCGGTATTGGTGATGTCGTTGGCGCTCACCTCCCGAACATCACCTCCACACATAACCGCCGGGCCCAAACTGTAAACTGTATGCTTGCATTTAAGATTAGCAGTGACCAGAGTAACACTCCAGTATACTAACTTATAACATGTGAAACTGTAACTGTAACATATGATGCTGTTTGTAAAACATATGATTCTGTCTGAAAACATGTGAAACTGTCTGTAAACTGTACTTTGAAAACATATGCAAAACATGTAACTGTCTTTGAACAAGAATGCAGAACTTTGGAAAACATGTACTGTTGATCAAGGTATACTATTAAAGTATGAATGATCCTTTCAAGAGAATGTCCCGATAAAAGGGAGTAGTTCAAAACAAGGTTTAGCTTTGAATTTCAAAACATATGATACGATAGTATAATCGTGGTTCCAGTTGGAAAACATTTATAACTTCACCTCACCTAATAGTAACAAAGGTAGGTAGACAGATTATGCGGTGCCCTGGGGATCCCAGTGCTCAACTTTAACTCCTGTAGGTGGTGTACTAGAGTGAGCTTAACAACTAAGACCCACTACTAACCAAGATGCGTATGAAATGCATGAAACAATGAACAAGGAACATGTAAAGAACATGTAACACAAGAGAGTAATACCATTTAAGGTATTCAAGAAAGGTAACACACAAAGGAATACGTCAAAGTGAGTTACTCTTAACGTTAGACTATGATCTTACTATAACCGAGTAAGCTTTAGTCAAATTATGAATCCTATCGCAAACCTTAGGTTAAGAAACAAGTCCACGAAAGAAAACACATTTTGAAAACACATTTTAGACCCTGGATATGGAAACCCTAGGTGCAAATGTCTATTAGGAAAGCACAAGTTTTAATTCATTTTTACTATTCAAAAGCACTATTCAAAAGTACTATTCAAGATTACTATTCACAGGTTACTATTCACATGTCGGGTCAAAGGGTCGGGTCAAACCCTTACTATACACACACCCACACACACACGGTACACACACACACCATGCACGAACACACACACACACACGGCATGCACACACACACACACCCTAATCAAATTATGATCTTGATTATAACCTATAGTTTCAAGTTCATGTTAATATAATCAAGTGTGATCTAGGTTAAAGGTATAACCTATAGTTGAGAGATCCAATTAAGGCATAAGATCAAGTTATGAAACACTATTCTATCTTAGGTTATAACATGTGACACTATTAAAGTGTACAACATGATCAAGGCACTAATCCATTAATCCAAATCATATCATAAGCTCAATTCATAATCAAGAGTCATATAACAATGTGACAACATGTCACAACATATATCATATCATAGCATATCATATATCATGAACCTTTAGGCATGTAACATGTAACAATTGAATTCCATATCAACATGTAACAAGTTGTAACATAATAAATTGTAACTCACTATTCCATTAGCAAACATGTATGAACATAATTTAAATTCCATAATCATGCATCAATTCTCATAATATAACAATCATATCACATGATCAAAGCATATACTAGAGCAATTGATAACATATTCATGCATATACTAAACAATTAAAACATATAAACAACTATTGAAACATATCATAAAAACTATATAATAAATGCATAAAATAAAATCCTATATGGCTTAGGGAAGACCCTAAGACCCAACCTAAACATAATATAAACATACCATAACATAAAAACATAAACTAAACTAACATAACATAAAAACAAAACAAACTAACCTAGCTACAAGGGGGGGTGGCCGACGGCAATGAGGGGGAGAGGGAGAGAAGAAAGGGTGTTGTTAACACAACTTTGAGCAAGGAATGCAATGCCTCTTGGCCTCTATTTATAGCTGAAGATAAGCCCCTCACCTTGGAAATAAAATGTGGAGAAGGGTAGGAGAGCAAAATGAGATAGATTCTCTTGGAAGCTTTAGGCATGTTGAAGCTAAAATGGGACTGCTGGGGGTATTTCTGTAATTTCGTCCCCCATGGCTCAAGGATAAGTGGCTGGAAGTTTAACCATTCCGACGGCAAGAAAATTAGCTTCGAAACGCATATTCATTCGTCGAAATCGGATTTACCGTTTGAAAGATACATTCGTTTTAGTGAATAAAAGTTTTGAGCTCGAAACTCGACATGAGTGAAAAACGACTTTCTAAAATGATTTTCAAGTCCGGATTGCTTCTAAAATTCAAGAAATAAATCGAGAAGCGTTTTGAGTCCAAAATCGACTATAAAACGTTTTACCGTTAAAAAGTTGAAAACGTAGGATGAATAGTGAATTCTCACGTACGAACGTACGCTTCAATTTTTCAAACTAGGACTTGAATCAAGAGTTGTAAAACATCTCAAAAATCTTGAAATAGCTCAAGTAGTGCAAATCCGAAGAGAAAACATTTTCCGAATGAAAACCGTTCGTAAAAGGAATAGTAAACTAGGGTTTTCAAAAACGTTTTCAATAAAACAAAGTTCCGGAATGGATTTCCAAGCCAAGAATGATTTCAAAAGACTCGTCTCGACTCAAGGATCGATTCGACTGTAACTTGGGTAGAAAAAGGTATCAGAATCAAAAGATCATTTTCTGATGAATAGTAACTTTGGTCGGTAAGTTCCAAAAATACCCTTATGGCTCAAGAAAGACTTTCTGAGTTCGGGAAACAAGTTCAAACGATTGGGAAACATGTGTGATGAACCTCTAGGGTTCGAGTAACAATATGAACAAGGTAGGCTCGGGTTATGAATAGTAAACTGAATCAAAGGTCAAGAATTCCCCCTTAAAACATGTCAGAACATATACGAGCACCAAGTTCATGTAAGAATGCAATGCATGATGATTCAAAAAGTTGGATCACGGTCTATAAACGCTTTACCAATGCCCTTAACTTACTGTTTTCATCCAGGCCCTGTTTTGGGCTGTTACACACTAGGAGATTAGTGGTGGAAGGAGTTCCGTGTCTAGAGGGTCATGTCCTCTACACACAACATGTCGTGGATAGTCGAGCCTTGCAAACTCACTATCAACAGGAGGAAGAAGGAGACTGGGGATTAATCCGGCATGTCGGGTTATCCTCGGGTTATTGCATGATTTCAAGCATGAAATTGTCTATGTGAGCACTAAACGGAATTCCATGATCATGTATTGAATGGATAAAGCAAGCACGTATTGTCACGTTTGGTGTAAAGGTTGGAGAATCGCCCCTGCTCGCCGGGGTCACATGTTCATGAAATGTTCAAGTAAAATGTTAAAGTGATTGGTTGTAATCTCGGGCAAAGATTAAGTTTCTTGAATTATATATCCCTTTTCATTTCCAAAGTCTTCACCCGAGGCTACACCTTGCATGTGATGTGTGTTATATATAATTATTGCCCCTCACTCAGTCTTCGGTAGACTGATACTTCACTTTTCAGGTACTTGAGCGCGTGGTCATGCTAGGCGGGTGTCCAATCGAGTTTTGCATTTTCACGAGTCTAGTACCGTACCTTCATGTATAACACTTCTAGTATCTGTTGTTATGATCGTTATTAGCCCTTTTTGCATACCTGAATCTGTATATTATTAAGAGATGATAATGTATTGATAGTTAAGTTGGTATCTATACGTATTTATGCGGTAAATATGGTACCTATATGTACGAATGACTTTATTGCTTCCGCTTTCATTATCATGTTTGCTCTGGTTTTGTTGGGGAGAGTGTCCAGCCTAGCTCGTCATTTTTATTGTCACCCGTTCGACATAGTTTTGGTTTATGTATGGACTTTCCATTTCATACGTGGATCGAGGCTATAGTGCGGGGGATGTGGTGCCCTGGGATTAAGGGTGCTACACTGCACGACTCACTTTTCACCACCCCGGGTGCACCTATACCAACTGGACACACAAAACACAACACACGACTCAGACCCAGACTTAAACAAGCCAAAGAGACGCACGGCAAATGCAATCACACAAACAGGGATCAAATGCCTAGCAATTATTTGCAGAAAAAACATTACATAATTTAATCAAATAATATTATTCATTTATCACACAAACAATTCATGGATTGTATAACAAATTCAATTAACAAAGTTTACTTAATTCCTTTCATGCAAATTCACGTAAGACCTTTCATACAATTGACACATATTAATAAATCAAATAATTCATAATAGCATGCTTCCTAATTCATACAAATTTCACGAGGTTACAAATCAAATTCTAACCTTACTCAATTCATACAATTCATATTTTACATATTAGATTTCATTACTAAGGTTTACCAATTCAAATTAAACAATTCATACTTTTCCAGAAATTACACAAACACCCCCTCTTAAATTAAACAATTAACAAATGCCACAAACAAGAAACAAATTGCAAATCAAGACGTTCAAATATATCAAATTATATTTCATACAATCATTTCATATACATTGAAGTACAATTCGATCGGCAAGTCAAGTATATCGCATTAAAATCACAATTAGAAATAATAATTAAATAATCACAATTATACAAATAAATTCACAGAAAATAAACCGAGTGTCCGATTAACGAACGGAAAGTGGCAACGGACTCACCATAACGAGACGGACATTTTGTCCGAAGCCCGCCGGATTGCCGCCACCGGAGCCACCGGAACAATGGCGGGTCGCAGCTCGGCCGCCGCCGGAGCGTGCCGAAAAAATCCCAAAAATTCCCTCGTGCAAGAATTCCTCGTGCTCAATCCAATTCCTCGATCAATTTCTACAAATTCCAAGCCAAAAGTCTCCAATTTCAAATCCAAGAATACGAAAACCCTAAAATCTTCAAACTTCAATTACCTTCAAACCGGTGAACCAAAATGTGATCCGAAAGAGGCATCGGCTTACCCTCGACAAGCTTTACGAAAGCCCTAAGGTAGCTTGCCGAAAAAATCCCCAGAGGAGGCGCCGCCATTGAACCGCCGCTGAGCCACCGCTATCCGCCACGAAACGGTAAAATCAGGAGTCGCATAGTTAGAGTCCACTAGTTTTCGTCGTTCCGAAGAACTTTCATGAAGGGCCCAAGGCCAAAAGATGGCCGAAAAAGGCCCCCGTTGGCCGTTGAAGTTTCTGCCGCCGCATATCTCCCTGGAACCACCACCTACAGCCAGAATTGGGTGAAAAGGATGCCGAAAATGGACTCGGGAGGTCGGAAAACCTTGGAAAATACTAACTTCGCCGGAAAAAGCAGCCGAAACGGCGGAAACCGCCGCTGCTACAGTAACGCCGCCGCCTGCCGCCCACTTTAGGTGGCGCGTGCGCCATCCTCGCCGCCCCAATGGCGGCGCCGCCTACATAGAAGGAAAGGCCAGTAAGTCCCCTCACCGGGAATGGGCCGTGTGTCGCCGGAAGACGGCCGGAAGCCGCCGCGAACGGGCGGCGAATCAGCAGCTCCGCCACCCCCCACCTGCGCGTCTAAAAAATGGTGATATCTCCACCGTCGCTCGTCGGTTGGCAGAGTTCTTCGTACGGTTGTGACCACATCGTCGAGCTCATCGAAATGGACTATTGGTTCGTCGAAATCTGTCGAGAAACGAGCGAGTTTGAGTAGTGTGTGAAAACACACCGTGAGTGTGTGTGAATAGTGACCGAATCGCGGGAGAAGAGAGAGAGCTGAGTCTGCTGCGTTTTTGGCACGAAAAGCGAGAATCCGGGTATATATCTCGGGTCCTCGCACGCGAAAACGATCGGGTGGAAGGGCTAACGACGTCATAATAGGGCAAACTCAGAGTCTACGGACTCGTCTCGGTGCCCCGAACGTATTGAAGGGGTCGAAAAGGTCGAAAACTCGATCGAACGAGAAATGACCGAAAAACCCCTAAAAAGAGAAAATTACAAAGGGGCCCCTAACTCTAAAAGAGTTCAAAATAGGGTCACGAAAAATATAAAATCACATAATTAAACACATTAAAAGGTTGAAACGTGGCGTACCTTATAAATCGGACGAGCGGGGTGTTACAGGTTTTGCAACCTGGAGCTCTGATACCACTTATAGATGTAGCACCCGGGACGACAGGCACCACATCCCCGCATTATGATTCTAATCCACATATGAAATAGGCAGTCCATACATGAATCGGACTCACAGCGAACGGGTGACAAACAAAAGAACAGTCCTGACTAGGCGGAAGCTAACCCCGGAACAATCAACAAAAACTAAAATGCGGAAGCAAGGAAATCATTCATATAATATCAAAGAAATAAATGAAATCCAACAAGAATATAAATACGGGTTCCGCCAATCAATACACCTGTCCCGAATCAATATCAATTCAATAAATGGCACACCGGCCAACAATAATAGGTTAATACAATACTTAGAAACAATGTAGTATGCAGTGAGTGCAAGAGAGTAAGACTAGAACAATGACCCGACAATTCTAACTCCGCTTAGTAACCAACACCTGCAAAAGAAACTTGAAAAGTGGGAAAGAGGGGTCAGTCTCTAGAAGACTGAGTGAGCAGGAGCGATACATAACTAAAGAAACATGCGCATGCAAGTCATAAATCCCGAGCAAAGTTTTATTTAAAGTTAGTTCGCAAGAGGACAATAAAATAACGAAGCAATGCTCGGGCTTTACGACTAATCATATTAAATTCATTAAGTTCATAAATCATACATAAACATATAGGCTTGGTGAGTGAGCGTGCATCATCTCCAACCAAACTCCGACTGTGTACGACAAATATCATTAATACTTTAAATAGGTGATCATGCAATATATCATAATACACACAGATCATATATCATATCAAAAAACATATTCGTTTGGGCAATCCGTGTCCCGGCCTTCCCGCACAGTGCATATCAATCATAACATAATCATAATCATCACATAATTCCAACCTTCTTCCTCCGGGTGGTGGACGGGCTTGCAAGACCCGACCACCGGTCTATACATAGGCCAATGGGGGTACATGAATCCCCCAAGGGCACTCAGCTCCCATTGCCCGCTAAACCTCCTAGCGAGGGCCGGTATCACCGTAAATGTGGTGGGACTAGTACAAGGGATCACCGTCGGCCCTTGCCTCCCCGGATAGCCACTTGCACTAAGTCCCTGGGCCCGTGCATTCATAATCATAACATAATCATATTCTCGCCAAAACATTTGATTCATAAGGGGCATAACATATTTCATAATTCTTGAGAAAAGGTTTACTCGATAATAATTTACTCGATGACTCCACTTCGAAAATAACATATATATATATACATAAGGTTTTGGCCTAAACTTATCACATAAGGGTTGTAGGGTTTGACAGATAGCTAAAACAAAAACACCCTCACCTGGAATACCACGAGACATAAAGCATGAGCAATACGGGTGCCTATTCAATTCGAAAGTCTCCGCCCTGGAAACGAACTGTACAAGAGAATGAACAATGTGTACCAGTGAGAGGACACTCAATATGAACCAAATAGGACGCTTGGCAATGTAATGATCATGATATGAATATGTGAAAGAAAAGATTATGTTATGAAAATGTTCATGTGCACTATTCAGGAATTTAAATCATATAATCAAGTTATTCAATCAATCTTTCACGTTCATTAGACTTCATAATTTCACATTTCCAATCAATTCAATAAATTCAAATACAATCATAGCACAAGTTAAATCACATTTCTAATTAGAAAATAAACAATTACATTTCTAATTATGAAACTTGATATACAACATATTTAACATGTTAGGAGCATATTTCATTTAGAATTCAAAGCCCAAATCACACGTTAAGAGCACCGAAACCATGGAGCAAGTCTGGGGCGTTAAAACCGCACATATGAGCCCGATTGGTTCAATCATGCCATGATCAAGTACTTAGGGGCTGAATATGAAGTTGAAACTTCAGGGAAGGAATACTAACATGATAACCAAGTAATATAATCCATGTATATGCAAATTGACACGAATTGGAGCACATTAGGATGACCATCAAACCAAAAAAATACAACAGCAGCAGTCCAATTCTGTCATGCATAAGAACAGGTCCTGTATTTCGGTTTTGGGGCTTAAAATGGATCCAAAGGCTTGCAATATGAATTCTAACAAATAAAACAATGAGTTTACAACAACTCCATGCAATTTCACACGAAATGAAGGCCATTAGATCAAGCAACAAGACATAATTCCACACAGCGGTCCAAAACAGGGGAGGCAGTTTTGATCTCTAAGTTTGGGGCTCTATATCTCATAATTTCATCAAAGGGTCTAAAGAGAAAATCATCCTAACATCATATACTATCTGTTAGGAAACAAATAGGTCAAGAAACAAGCTCATATAATCATTTATAAGCAAGAAAATCAGCTACACAACTAGGTAGGTCAATAGAACAAAAATCCCCAAAAAGTCCTATTCATTCTCTTAGCCCAAACCCTTATCAAATTTGATGCAAAGCAAGTATTAAATGGATGAAATCATTTATAAAAGAATAGAGGATACATAAATGTACATACCTTCAAGATATGGAGAAGAAAGGAAGTGATTTGAGCTCAAAATCACAAGGCCAAGGGTTTTCTCTTCTCCTTCTCTTCTCTCCACTATCTCTCGATCAGTTGCAGAAAAGATAAGGGGGATTTGGCTTGGTTTTTGCTGGTAAAAGGAGAAGGAATGGGTTAACTCTAGTACACAAGTCATGGGTTAAAGTATGGTTAGGTTTAGGTTGGATTAAGGGGTCCCACCATGAAGACTAGTCAACAAAAGGGTTATTCTTGCACGAGTTGTTCGTTACTGTTGGATTTCAGAGGTCTTAATGATCCCAAAAAGGTATGAGGCTTGATCCATTGTCTCCGAATCGTCCATACGAAGGCAACGGAGGTTACAGAATTCGAATCCGAATCCCCGAGCTCAAGATATGTCGTCCGGAACCCAGGGCGCGCCATAAGCGTTATAAGCCCTATAAGTTCCGTTTCCAAAAACAGAAATCAAAAACTAAATCAAACGAGCTTAAAATTACAATGTAAGCATGTGAACACGTTAATAACTCACATAATTCAAGTATACCAAGTTGGTACAAAAATTGGAATGGAAAACGGAAATGAACAAAACAAAACGGTTCGAAAAGGATTTAAACGTTTAAAACTTCAAACCTAAAAACTTAATATCATTATTCAAATATTCCAAATAATTCATATTGTCGCATGCTTAATAATTAAATGCACACTTAGCACACCCTTGACATAGTACCTAGAAGGCCGAAGAGTCGGGGTGTTACACTCAAGGTGAAGAAGAAGAAGAAGGTAACAGGCGTTAAAGGCTAGAGGCTATCGTCACTCCATGGTAACGGGAGTTACCATATGGCCAAGGAATCGGGCGTTTCCCCTTGATTCCCCCAAATTTACAGCAGTTCGAGCTCCTCTGTTCCAAACCTCCCTAGCAGCAGTAGCAGTAGCACTTGTGGGGAGGAAAAAAAGCCAAGAAAAGTAGCCCAAACACAGCAAACAACACTCCCAAAACCAAGAAATGAACGGCAACAACACAGCAACATCAACGAGGAAGAAAGAAGAAGAAAAGCTTGAAAATTCACAACCTCCATTAATGGTAACTCACCCAACTCTTAACCACCAACTAATAAAAGTTTAACCATCAATAAATGAGGGAAAAGGATCACATATAAGGCATCAAAACAAGTTTTACCTCATAGGAATTCAAGAATTTAACATATCTCCATTAAACTTAACTATTCATCATTTCCACAAAACTTCATGAATATAGCCTCAAAATTAGGGATGCATAGATCAAAATCACCACAAATGAATGTATAACACTACCCTAAACTCACCTTGTGGGTTGGATGAAAGTTTGAAGAGATTTGAGCTCCAAAATCTCCAAGGAATGCAAGGTTACGGGAAAACTGGGTAAGCAGGGGTTTTTTCTGAGTTTTCTTGCTTGTGTGAGTGTTGGTTCGTCTGGGAGAGAGTATGGGGTGATAGTGGGCTGAACTAGGGTTACAAGGACTCTAACCATGGTTAATTTAGTTAAGGTTTTAAAAAGTTATGGCCATTTTAGTAAAGTGTGGCAGTTTTGGTACCGTTTCGTTTTTCGGTAAGATTTTGGAGGTTCAAATGATTTTCGAAAAATATGAGGCTAAGTTCATTAAACCCAAATCCTCGATACGAGTTCAACGAAGTTGACGGAACTGAAATCCGATTTCCCAAGCTCAAGATATCACACACGGAACAAAAGGTGCGCTAATTGCCCGTTAGCCCCCGATTTGATTCCACAATTCCAAATAAATTTGTTACCATGTCAAACAAGATCGAACATATAAAATGAGCATATAGACATATTCATAACACATAAATCTATGACATACTAAATTTTCACAAATTTTCGATATCAAATCATATAAGAACGGAGCACGTTTAAATTAATAAAAAACAATGCATTAACAATTCATAACATTTCAAATTAAATAAACAAATTTAAATTCTACTTTTAAATTAAAACTCAAAGTCAACGATTTAAATGTTGAACTTAATTAATATAGTTAAAACATGATTAATTAACATTAATACTTAATAATCGATTTAAATAAATTCCAATTTAATGAAATAAAAAAATTAAATAAAATAAAGTAAACTAATAACATTTTATATTAAAATTTAATATTTAAAACACTCATAAATAATTAATCACATAATTAAGTAATTTAATTGGGCAATTTATAAACACATACGACATATTTGTACAAATGAGAAACCGGGGCGTTACAACTAACACACTAAATCATCAAATCTCATGCAATTTTCCTCAATTCAAAAGCCTAACTTATTCTAGCAAAAGCTCAACAATCAAACTTCACAGAAAAAGTTCAAAACGAGGGAAAATTTTCAAAAAATTTCAAAATTACTCGATTTTTAGCAAATCACAATTGAAACTACATCTAATCATGCAAATATTCGATAAAACTCATAACAAGCATGCACTTCCTCCCCCTCACTTAAACTTTGCAATGTCATCATCCAAAATTAAAGAGATAAAGTTCAAGAAAACTCCCTGATCAAATGAAGAACCGATAACGTGCTAGCAAAGCTTCCAAAACCTGAACAAGTGACTAGAAAATACGGATCAAGCGCATAGGTTATTGATAATCAACATTGTAACAGCCCGAAACAGGGGCAAATTGGAAATTACGAAAATACCCTTATAGCTCAAAAATATTCCTACATTTTCCGAAACACTTTCACTACCCAATATTTTAACCGAAAGAATCCTCACATTATTTCGAGGATCGTGATACTCTCCGTAAACCATAATTCCCATCCTAACTCCCGTAGTATCAAAAACCGACAAAAACCCTAGCTTATGATTCGATCATCAATAAATCCCTACTCATCTACCTTTTGATATCCAAAATTATAACTAAAACGATCCTTAAATTATTTTATGAATTTTCATGCATTTGCCAAAAACTCGATCTCACCATAGCATATTTTATAAATATTTTCCTTTCTAAAAATCATCATTTTATTTTGAACAAATTAGCTTTTATTCAATAGTCGAAATTATACTTGAAACGATCCTTGAAGTTTTCTCTACATTATAGTGATTTTTTCCCAACTTTAAACTCTATCATAGCTTCGTTTATATAATTTTCCTATGATTTTCATCATCTTTAATATTTATAATTTATAAACAAAAGCTCTAAATATTTCACATTTATAATCAAAACAAAGCTCGTTTTTCACCTATTCTTTCGTTAATTCACTACTTCAATCTTTTACCTCTCGACTCTTGAATAAATTTTATATTATTTTACATTTATTTTTATTCAAGATGACATCATCCATGACCACATGATCTTCTAGAAGGATTAATTACATGAATATAATTTTTCCACATTACATAGTTAATTACCTAGCATTTGTTTAACATGTAATTTAACCACATCTCCTAAATAATCACCAAGCATTTGTATGAATTAGGAGACAGCCACATCTCCCTTAAACTCTTAGAAATTGCTCTAAAACCCCTCATGACTACCAATAAATACCCCCTTAAGCCTCATTTATACCTCACAAATCAACACACAAAAATCACTCTTTTCTCTCCCTTCCTCACGCCATCCCCACTCTCTCTCTCTAAGGTATGTTTTCTTCTATTATTCCATGTTTTATATAATGTTCTTAGTATAATAGAGTCATAGCATGCTTAGACTTGATTAAATTATACTTTAGGAATTTATTTTATGAAATATATGCTATTTATGCTAGTTTAGGAAAAATGTGATAACATATATGCATTTTATTTAATTAAATGCATGAGTTATGATTTGATATGATATGAATATGTGTTTAAATAATTATGATCTTGTTTAATTAAATTCATGTCAAGAATAATTTATTTAGAATTATTTTTCATAGAGAATTAATATATTTTGCTATATTATGCTTCAAATTCTATGTTATAAATATGAATATGATCAAGTGTGTTACATACCTTCTTTGAATATTCAAATAGGCTCAAGAACATGTTCATGTTGTTCTTGAACAATTTTAAGTGCACGTGTGATAGTGTGTGAGTGTGTGTGTTCGATTTTGTGTTATAAAGTGTTTAATTCATAAGAAATTGACTAGTAAATGTTTTAAATAGTAATTTTGACTTTTTGGTCAACCCATAAGCTGATAATTTCGAAAATAATATTAAAATAATTATAAAATTAGTTTTGGAATTTTTTAAATAAAGATTTTATCCGAATTTTCCAAAAATCGGTAAATTATGAATTATTTTCAAAATATAACCTACATTGTCAAATTAAATTCTAAGTTCCATTTCTAATGTTATAATTAAGATTATAATATGATTAATAAATATTTAAGTGGTTAAATAATTCATGAAACCTGATTAATTACTTAATTTCCCTTAAACGGTTAAAATTAGAGTCTAACGGGAATTCTTTAACATGACATAATTTATGTGTTTACTTGATGTAATCCTTTTATGCATGAACATTATGTGTTTTATGTGCTTATTTGATTAACATTAGGAACCTAGTTCTAAGTCTATAGTAGTTAATACTTTCAGGCGCACTGGAATCCACGTTACAATGTCTGACTACCGGTATAGGTGAGGGTTAAAATGTTTTCAACTGGAATCATGCCTATACATACGTATCTATATATAAAAACTATTTTCAAGCCTACCTATCATTTTGATTTACTGCCCTATATACATATTATTGTACTACAATATCCCTCTTAAGGGAAAAATACTTTCAGGCCGGAATCAACGTTTTACTAGAACATTATATATATTTCAAGTCCATTTTATCAAAACATTGATTCCGGGTTATGCAAGCAAAATATTGTTCTTGATTCCTGTTATGGGCCCCGGCTGTAGCCGTAGCGAGCAATTACCCGGAAGGTATCGGGCCGAGGGTATTCTTGGTGCTGCGGACTGCCACCACCTCTTGGTAGTGGTTTAACTGGAGGTTAGTTACTCCACGCCAAGGGATGAGGGAGAGATACCTGCCTCCCGAATCTAGATCGTGGTCTCTAGGGTTTGATTCCCTATTGACATCAAGGAGTAGTGGAGTTAATATTCTTGGTTTTATTGAAGTATCGGAGCCTGATCAGCCCGATACTATTTTACCAACTATTCAAGGAGTTATGGGTGGAAAGGCCTAGCTTGCGGGCAATAATGTTCTTGTTACAAACGGTTCATATTTCTACAAATATTCCAAACTACCCCTATCCCTGTTTTACAATTATTATGAACCGTTTCCTATTTGCTATATCCTATTGCTATTATTTCAGATCAAGATCTTCTTGATCATATAAATATAAATATATATATATATATATACATATATCTATAAACCCTCATACCCCCTTCACTTAGTCACTTTGACTAACCCTCTCGCCTATTTTTAAAATGCATGATTTCAGGAATCAATGAACGACAACTAGAGGTATCTTGAAGCACTACAACCGTAGGTTGGATCCGATCCTAAGAGTACACTGTCTTGAGCCTACTCTCTGTAGAAACAAACCATCTCATACTTTGTCCTTGCATGTCAACCTGTTGTACTCTTCTGCGAACTACTTTGATCAATAATGATAATCCTTGTTCATTGTAAGTTATCCTCCCCGTTCATTGGTAAAGTTGAATCTCTTTATCTTCCGCTGCACTGTGTCACATACTCTATTCATATATCATCCTGACCGTTCGCCGTAGTATTTCCTGAGTGTTGGGTCTAACCTCCACTCAGGGAGTATTGCGGTGCGGGGTTGTAGTGTTGGGGAGGCGCTACAATTAAAGTGGTATCAGAGCCCCAGGTTGCGGAAATCTGGGGTTCATCATTCATAGAATCTCATATGTACTCTCGTGTCTTTAGTGCTTAAATTGTGATCAATCACTGTTGGGGCGGCCGACCAGCATGTGATTTGTTACAATTGTAGTACTAAACCCTTCTTCGATCAAGTCAAGTATACAGTCTTAATCCATACCAAAATCTCAAGTTCTATCAAATCCTTCAATTATCAAATTCTTGGTAGATTCGGTTACAAGATCTACATCTCCTTCATCATACTAGTATTCCTAAGTCATGGAAACACTTCACTTATTCGTTCAAATCCTAAGTTATTAGAATTGCTTCAAGATACCAGTAGGACCGAAAACTAACTTATTAATTTCCTGTGCCTTTATATTGCTTTATCTTCGCTAAGGATGTTTTGTCTGTTAATTGCTATTACTTGCAAATTTTAATTTTGCGAGCATCTGCACATCATTCTCAACTACCATGCATTATATTATCTCTATAAGGGTGGTTGCAGTTTAAAATTGTCATCCCCAAAGTTGTTAAAGGTATGCATTCTAAACACGCCAGTCACTAATCCTGGCGCCATGCATTCATTGCATCATTTATGTGCGCGTTCAAATTTTTTTTACTTGAACAATTACCTTATGTGTTTAAAGTAAGTCCTCCTTTGGAAACCTATCTTATCATAAATGGAGGATATTAATATTACTTAAAGTTATTATGAAACATGAGGAGAATCTGAGGACAGATTCTTTTTAAGGGGGAAGGATTGTAACAGCCCGAAACAGGGGCAAGTTGGAAATTACGAAAATACCCTTATAGCTCAAAAATATTCCTACATTTCCCGAAACACTTTCACTACCCAATATTTTAACCGAAAGAATCCTCACATTATTTCGAGGATCGTGATACTCTCCGTAAACCATAATTCCCATCCTAACTCCCGTAGTATCAAAAACCGGCAAAAACCCTAGCTTATGATTCGATCATCAATAAATCCCTACTCATCTACCTTTTGATATCCAAAATTATAACTAAAACGATCCTTAAATTATTTTATGAATTTTCATGCATTTGCCAAAAACTCGATCTCACCATAGCATATTTTATAAATATTTTCCTTTCTCAAAATCATCATTTTATTTTGAACAAATTAGCTTTTATTCAATAGTCGAAATTATACTTGAAACGATCCTTGAAGTTTTCTCTACATTATAGTGATTTTTCCCAACTTTAAACTCTATCATAGCTTCGTTTATATAATTTTCCTATGATTTTCATCATCTTTAATATTTATAATTTATAAACAAAAGCTCTAAATATTTCACATTTATAATCAAAACAAAGCTCGTTTTTCACCTATTCTTTCATTAATTCACTACTTCAATCTTTTACCTCTCGACTCTTGAATAAATTTTATATTATTTTACATTTATTTTTATTCAAGATGACATCATCCATGACCACATGATCTTCTAGAAGGATTAATTACATGAATATAATTTTTCCACATTACATAGTTAATTACCTAGCATTTGTTTAACATGTAATTTAACCACATCTCCTAAATAATCACCAAGCATTTGTATGAATTAGGAGACATCCACATCTCCCTTAAACTCTTAGAAATTGCTCTAAAACCCCTCATGACTACCTATAAATACCCCCTTAAGCCTCATTTATACCTCACAAATCAACACACAAAAATCACTCTTTTCTCTCCCTTCCTCACGCCATCCCCACTCTCTCTCTCTAAGGTATGTTTTCTTCTATTATTCCATGTTTTATATAATGTTCTTAGTATAATAGAGTCATAGCATGCTTAGACTTGATTAAATTATACTTTAGGAATTTATTTTATGAAATATATGCTATTTATGCTAGTTTAGGAAAAATGTGATAACATATATGCATTTTATTTAATTAAATGCATGAGTTATGATATGAATATGTGTTTAAATAATTATGATCTTGTTTAATTAAATTCATGTCAAGAATAATTTATTTAGAATTATTTTTCATAGAGAATTAATATATTTTGCTATATTATGCTTCAAATTCTATGTTATAAATATGAATATGATCAAGTGTGTTACATACCTTCTTTGAATATTCAAATAGGCTCAAGAACATGTTCATGTTGTTCTTGAACAATTTTAAGTGCACGTGTGATAGTGTGTGAGTGTGTGTGTTCGATTTTGTGTTATAAAGTGTTTAATTCATAAGAAATTGACTAGTAAATGTTTTAAATAGTAATTTTGACTTTTTGGTCAACCCATAAGCTGATAATTTCGAAAATAATATTAAAATAATTATAAAATTAGTTTTGGAATTTTTTAAATAAAGATTTTATCCGAATTTTCCAAAAATCGGTAAATTATGAATTATTTTCAAAATATAACCTACATTGTCAAATTAAATTCTAAGTTCCATTTCTAATGTTATAATTAAGATTATAATATGATTAATAAATATTTAAGTGGTTAAATAATTCATGAAACCTGATTAATTACTTAATTTCCCTTAAACGGTTAAAATTAGAGTCTAGCGGGAATTCTTTAACATGACATAATTTATGTGTTTACCTGATGTAATCCTTTTATGCATGAACATTATGTGTTTTATGTGCTTATTTGATTAACATTAGGAACCTAGTTCTAAGTCTATAGTAGTTAATACTTTCAGGCGCACTGGAATCCACGTTACAATGTCTGACTACCGGTATAGGTGAGGGTTAAAATGTTTTCAACTGGAATCATGCCTATACATACGTATCTATATATAAAAACTATTTTCAAGCCTACCTATCATTTTGATTTACTGCCCTATATACATATTATTGTACTACAATATCCCTCTTAAGGGAAAAATACTTTCAGGCCGGAATCAACGTTTTACTAGAACATTATATATATTTCAAGTCCATTTTATCAAAACATTGATTCCGGGTTATGCAAGCAAAATATTGTTCTTGATTCCTGTTATGGGCCCCGGCTGTAGCCGTAGCGAGCAATTACCCGGAAGGTATCGGGCCGAGGGTATTGTTGGTGCTGCGGACTGCCACCACCTCTTGGTAGTGGTTTAACTGGAGGTTAGTTACTCCACGCCAAGGGATGAGGGAGAGATACCTGCCTCCCGAATCTAGATCGTGGTCTCTAGGGTTTGATTCCCTATTGACATCAAGGAGTAGTGGAGTTAATATTCTTGGTTTTATTGAAGTATCGGAGCCTGATCAGCCCGATACTATTTTACCAACTATTCAAGGAGTTATGGGTGGAAAGGCCTAGCTTGCGGGCAATAATGTTCTTGTTACAAACGGTTCATATTTCTACAAATATTCCAAACTACCCCTATCCCTGTTTTACAATTATTATGAACCGTTTCCTATTTGCTATATCCTATTGCTATTATTTCAGATCAAGTTCTTCTTGATCATATAAATATAAATATATATATATATATATACATATATCTATAAACCCTCATACCCCCTTCACTTAGTCACTTTGACTAACCCTCTCGCCTATTTTTAAAATGCATGATTTCAGGAATCAATGAACGACAACTAGAGGTATCTTGAAGCACTACAACCGTAGGTTGGATCCGATCCTAAGAGTACACTGTCTTGAGCCTACTCTCTGTAGAAACAAACCATCTCATACTTTGTCCTTGCATGTCAACCTGTTGTACTCTTCTGCGAACTACTTTGATCAATAATGATAATCCTTGTTCATTGTAAGTTATCCTCCCCGTTCATTGGTAAAGTTGAATCTCTTTATCTTCCGCTGCACTGTGTCACATACTCCATTCATATATCATCCTGACCGTTCGCCGTAGTATTTCCTGAGTGTTGGGTCTAACCTCCACTCAGGGAGTATTGCGGTGCGGGGTTGTAGTGTTGGGGAGGCGCTACAAACATGCATTCAACAATGAACACACAACTCACAAATTCACGTAAAGAAGAGCACAATTGCATAAACAAAATTCAGGAGTTCAAACATATGCAAAAATCTAAGTGTAGCAAAAATATCCAAACATATCAACGAATATGCCTAGAAAGAATGTCTAGAAATCGGGGGAGAAAAACAAAATAACAGAATCAGGGTGATGGGGGTCCTCCAGAGTACTGATCAACACGAGCACAGAACACTTCGAACTTATCCTCCAACCGAGACTCCCACTCATCGAATCGCTCATCCACATAATGCGCTAAATCCTCAACTCTCATGATCACGGTAGTCAAATCAGCCCTTAATCCTGCCAACTCTGCACGTAAGCCTCTCATAGTAATAGGAGCTCCATCACTAGCTTCATCAACAACAGGCGTGGCACTGCAAAGAATCCCAAATTCGCCATGTGGCCTATCAAGTATCCGAGCTAAAAGCTCCTTCTGCCTCTCTGAAAGCTCATCAAACCGGGCCTTACCCCAGCTATACATCTGCCAGAGCCGATCTCTATCCCAAATTGGCCACCATGGCAAATTATACTCCTTCAGTTCTCCACTCCCAAGCAATAGCCAAGCCTACATTCTCCAAGTACTATGGACCAATATCATATCCAAAGTCAACATGCAATGACCCCCAAGATCTCCAATTCATCTCCCCGAGCAAACATCATCACATATGCACCGTGAGTAATCGTTCAAGTAACACTCCCTACAATCTCCTGAAGCTTCCATAAAAACTCAATCGTTCCATCAAACTTGATGCCTTCCTTCATCATGTACATTATACCCAACTCAGTCTCAATAATATGGCTATCTCTTCCATATCTAGGACAAAATCCCGTGGCTAAATCCTATGGACTACCACCCAAACTAATGAATCAAGATAGCTATCATGTGTGCATCGTGGGGAATAACTAGGAACACCCTCTCGCAAAGGGAAGGATATCCATACCGCCTCTCTCTAAGCATCACTCCATTTAGGCAAAGAATTTGTGTCATTAGCTGGGAAATGAAGAATCTCTCTTATCCGGCTCACATTCCATGCTCGAGTTTCCATATCATCTAGAGTAAAAGTCAAGGTGTTGTCCACCGGATCGAAGTTCATTGTGGTGAAGAAAGCGGCAGTCATCTCGGCGTACATCAAATCCTTCATAGTAAGGAACGGTAACCAACCTATGTTGTCAAACAATCTTTTCACTTCTTTCCAAGCCTCAAACTTCTCCATCCACATGTCCTAGAAGAATCTAGTAGACACAATGATCCTTGTTAAATTCCTTTGAAAAGGATTCCCCACAGTATTCACTGTTATATTAACCGATTCCAACGGTTGATGGTCCAACCGGGATGTAGTCGTGAAGGGCTCCGGAACTCTCGAGCGCTTAGTTCGACCCATAGTACCTAAATCAAACAAATATAGCAAGACAAAGCACATAAAAATCAATCACAATTCACTTAGACAATTTATCAAACACCTTGTGTGAGTTCTAACTTAAAGTTCTGCAATCTACCCAACTCAAATTCAGACTAGCGTATAATCTACAATTTAAGCTCAACATTCTCTACCTTCAACTTCATAATTCAGACTCAAGACTACTTAGAAGTTAGGATTCTTCAAAAATTCAACCCAATTCAAGTTGAATTCAATTCAAGGGATAAATCCTAATTCTAGCAAGCATAATCTCTTAGAATTTATCAATTCAATCTCAAGTGTCTCCCAACATGAAATTCAATCCTAGGTTTCAATCTTAGATCGGAAAAATTAACTCTAACAATTCACCCTAAGAAAGGAGATATTGACTTACCTTGTTTCACAAAGAAAGAGAGAGAGTGTAAACTTGGTGGTAATGCTTCTTGGTTGCAAATTGATAATAGTTGACCAAGGGGAACTATTGAATTTGTTCTAAGGTAGAATGTAGCGCCCCACTTGTATATATTTATGGAGTGGAATGCTCCAACCCCCACACCGATATACTCATGAAATAATGGTATAAGCCATCAATCAACAAATACACCGGCGAACGGTTGACGAAGATCATGATGAATGCTCAATGATAATGCAGCGGAATTTAGGAAAATTTGAAACCTTTAATTCCATGCGTGGTGGTGACAAGTAATGAGCACATATGATGAACAATACAGTCACGTTTAAGTAGAAGAGATAAGTAATGATATGATATAAGCAATTGGACAATGTCACGGGAGCATGTAATAAGTAGAGAAGCAGTGTATCAAGTTACAGAATAAAGCTAGGAACATATGCAGCCATATATTATAATGCGGGACACAAAATAGATTAATAACATGTAAGTCCTGACTCAGGCAAAATAGATATTCTAGAGCTTCAAGATACCTCTAGAATGCGGCTGCAAGACCTGAAACCATGAGGCCAGAAAACATGTAGAGGTATTAGTCAAAGTGACTAAGTGAGGGAGTACTTAAAAGGAATACTCTTGAAATGAAAGGATATTTGAAATGAATAAAGTTTACCTTGAAGAATGATTTAAAAGATAAATACTTAATAAAACATTTGATATGTAAATGATGATGTCACACGCGGACACATATGATATGATTTGGTTCATATGATTTTAATAAAGCGGGATAGGGGTAAAGGATAACTTTGATAAATATGAACCAATGTTTATAAAATGATTTATGCCCGCAAGCTAGGCATCTTCCACCATTACTCCTTGAAGACCATGAACGATGAGCGATGTTGGACCGAGATCAACAACATCTTGAACATACACACATGCACCACCCTTCTCCGGTGTCACTTCGGGTAGCTAGCCCTAGGTGACGATGAACGAGGAATGAGATAAGGATTTGCGGTCTTTTCTCTGACAGATTGTCCTGACTTAACCAACCTTCGATTAAAGTCGGTGTCAATTGTCTAATGGTAACAGCCGATATTAGTGATGTCGTTGGCGCTCACCTCCCGAGCATCACTTCCACACATAACCATCGGGCCCAATAACGATGAACGATAAAGCTTGCATATGAATGAACATCCGGGGTAAATCCGAATGCTTGAATATAATGAAGTCCGTGAAGGACAATGAAATGATGCTATGATGAACGATGAACGATAATCTTTGAATAAACGAATATGATTGTTTGAAACGATAAATGAGATGAATAAATATGATATTTGAAACGATATATGATATTTGAGTAAATGATAACTGAAGCAAATGATTGATGAAAGAGTTGTCCCAATAAGGAAATAGTTTAAAATAATGCATTGAAAGAACTAGGTGTTGGTTTTGAAAACATTTGATAGTATAGATATAATCATGGTTCCAGTTTGAAATAGTTAACCTCACCTAGTAATAGATAAAGATGCGTAGTATGATTAAACAGTGCCCTGGGGATCCCAGTGCTCAACCTTAACTCCTGTAAGTGACTTACAAAGTGAGCTTAAGAACTAAGACCCACTCTACATGATGAATATGAATGATGAAGTCACATAAGGAGATAACACATGAGAGTATTACCATTTAGGGTATTAGAGATAAGGTATTACATAAAGAAACATGTTGAAGTGAGTTATCTTAACGTGAGACTATGATCTTACTAAAGCCGAGTAAGTATTAGTCAAATTATGAATTCTAACATAACCCTAAGGTTATGAAACTAATCCATGAAAGAAAACTCATTTTGAAAAGATATTTTAGACCCGAGGTTGGGAAACCCTAAGTGCAAACGTCTAATTAGGTATCCCGAATTTTATTCCATTTTACTATTCAAAAGTACTATTCTAGATTACTATTCAAGGTTACTATCCAAGATTACTATTCAAATGTCCGGTCAAAGGGTTCGCGTTAAACCCACACACTCATGCACACACACGAACACACACACGAACACGTACACACACACGCACACACACACGACACATACACACATACACTCCTTAAACAAATTATGATCTTGTAATAATCTATGGTTCAAGTTCATATTATTAGAGGTATGTGTGATCTAGATTAAAAGATATAACCTAAGGTTACAATGTCTAATCAAAGTACTATTCTATCTTAGGTTATAAGGTGTGACACTAATCAAGTGTATAAGATATGATCAAACGATATTTCATTAATCCAAGTCATAACATAAGATCAATTCATAATATATGAATCATATAACAATATAGCATCATATCATAACATATGTCATAGCTTAGCATGAGCATTGATCATATACTACGTGACAATTAAATCAATTGACTATATGTAACTTGTTGTGACATAATTGATCATATAATACTATTCTATTAAATAACATGCACGAACATAATTTAAATATCATAAACTGTAGCACCCGTACGGTGGGTCACCACATCCCCCACACCAAAGTCCGATCCACATACGTAATGGAGAGTCCGTATATGAACCAAACAGTGGCGAACGGGAGACTGACTGACTCACACCTAAGCTAGGCGGAACTTAGACCCTGACCACCCAAAATAAGAATGCAAAAGCAAGAAAGTAAGCCATGCAACATTTCAAACAAACAAACAGGTGACGGGTTCAACTAGCACAAATACCTAATCCCGAATCAAACAATAAACATAAATTCAACGGGTTCGTCTATCCCTAGAAGCCTGTCCCGAAATAATATATCAATAAATACCAGAATTTCCAAACATAATATTTATATATATTTTATACATAAGTCGAAGTAAAAGGAATGCGAATGCAAGATAACGTACTAAACAAAAGACTCGAAGACAGACTCCGAAGGACTGACACACTCCGCCTAGAACGAACTCCAAACCGGACCTGTAAACTAAAAATATAAAACGAGGAGGGGTCAGTCTTAACTCGACTGAGTGAGAGGTTAACACACTCACACGATATATATAAGAGAGCAAAGCAGGTACAAAAGAAATCGTAATGTTCATGAACTCAGGGATAGGTTTTTGACGCCAAAGCATTTTCCTCGTGATACATACATATAGGCTACTTAAACAGTTTCAAACAAAACAACATAACTTGTAAAGCCTACAACTTTTAACTTAAGTTATAATCGAACCCTATTTCACAAACGTCAACAGAACATATACTTAATATAGAACTCGGCGGGTACGAGCTCAGACTCCCCAATCACCTCAGAAAATATCATAACAGAAATAAAGCAGAAAACATACATACATAACAGATCATAACTGACCAACCTCAACTCCGGTGGTCAAAGCGTGCATACGCCCTAACCATCCATAATTCAACCAACTCACGTGGGGTAGCTAACCCCGACGTGTCCTCCCCGGTTTTTATATCGAATGCATCAAAATACCACGCCTTCCCTAGCTCCCGAGGTCACACATGATACTTTGGATGGAGACTATGCACAGGCCGAACCCCGACAACCCAATACTGTCCCGGGGTATGATTCCTTACCCATAGCTCCTTGGATCCACACACACAGATACATAACTTTCACATAACCCACTACAACCGAGACCGATGGACATAACTTATACATATACCTATACTTATATATACCCCTCTCCATGTCATTCATAATTAACTCATTCCTTACCAAACTTGGCTCATGAGATATACAGTTAGAGATATAGCTCAACGGGGCAAAACATGTTAAATCAAACCAAAGAGGTATACATAGGCCCGTACATTGCTTAACATACTTGCAAGCTCGTGGGATATCCGAACAAATACGTATTTCACACTTATTTACATACATATAAGGTTTATGAAACCACATGCAATTAAAACCGAGCACATTACGTTAAGGTTTACCTATATCCTAGCCTCACCTTACACCGAAGAAATTGAAGACACAACGTTTGATCCACCCCGGAATCAACAAGGCCGACAAAACACCACCCCGGGTGTACCTGAGCAAACTGAACAGAAGAACAAGACTTAGACATATGAATGAACCAAATAGACGCACGGCATACGTTTATGAATTGGTGTAGCATGTCATGACATGATTCAATATGAGATAAATCATATATATGTCATGAATTGGAGTGATTATGTTCATGCCATTTAATCAAACAATTCAATTCACATAGAGCACGAATTCAAGCAATCACGTTTAAGCAAGTAAGGACGAAGGAGTGTCAAATAAGAACTTAACTACCAAATAATTAAGCATACAATTTATATAAGTCACATACATGAGTCAAAGGGATGAAAGGAACGCAAGAAGAAGGGTTTTGGCAAAGTTTAGCAAAAGTTGACAATTTTCGAAAATGTATAGGTTGTGGAAAAATGGGAATATATTGAGTTCTAGAAGTTGGAATTGAGTTTTGTTTGTTGGAAAAGAAAGTAGACAAATAGACCTTTCCGGTAATATATGGCTCGTATTCTAGTTCAAAACGAAGAGGAAATGGCGTAAGCCAAAAGTTGAGTGAATGCAGATTTTCGGTAAAGTGGCGACACAAAAAAGAATTGATTATATCTCACAAATGATCAAATATATTGAGGGAATTCTAATTGTAGGTTGTTCTAGACTTCAAAACGTTTCCAGAGGTTCAAAAATCAAGTCAATCGGAACTCGTTTGAGGGGTAAATACACTTTTTCAAAATAGCCAGGAAACCCAAACGGGCGTTTGGAATTTGAACTGGGCGGCCACACGGGCGTTTGGGAAGGCTCGGGTTGAGGCAGTAGGTTTGTAAATGGGCGTTTGGTGATTGAACTAAGGGACCAAACGGGCGTTTGGGAAGCTGCTAGGTGAAAAATCAGGGGAAAAACCGGGGATACACACGGGAATGGTTTCAAACCATTCCCACTCCCAACCACAACACATATAACACTCCAAAACCAACATATAACATGCACATGATCATAATATCTCATTTAGGACACATATAATCCATGAAAACATGATTTGATCCAACTTAATATGCCATGAAACCCCTCAAAATGGAAAAAGATCATATATGCTCCGAGTTCTATAAAAGCCATGTGATATATGCATTAATCAACTTATATACTTCACATATATCTCAATATGCTCAAGGATTTCGTATAAATCACAAAACCCTATAAACCCTCATGGATTCATCAATATATATACATATTTACCCAACTCACCTTGTAGACGAAATAAGAAATGGAAGGGATGAAGTCTTAAGATGATTTCCTTTGAGAAGATGGAAGAAAATTCTTGGCTTAAGCTTCCTTGGTTGATCGAGATTGAAAGGAAAAGGAATGGGGTGTGTATCTCTCTTGTGTTGTATGAGAATGGAGAAACAATGTGTATGTATATGTGTATATAGGTGATATATCGTCAAAGAATAGAGGAAGAAAAGCTGGAAAATGCAATCAAGTCCTTAGAGAATTTAAGTGAATGCAATCAAGTATCCAATTAATAAAAGGCATAAATAAGTCCTCATCAATTTCTCAATTAAGTCCAAGAATTACATAAAGTTTCGATTAAGGACAATTGGACATAATTCTCAAAATTACGAATAATAAAACACTTAATCAAGCTTAGGAAATTAAATTGCAATTCACACGCACGTAGTAACAATATAAATCGAAGACAAGTTTAAGTATTGCAGTTAATCACACAATTAGATAATTTAAACACATAAAAGTAATTAGGTCACATAGTTAAACAATTAAAACATGTAACACTCGGTCTGACCTCACTCGTGACGTCATACTTGATTAGTCTTGAAAACACGGGGTGTCATAACCTCTCCCCCTTAAAAAAGACCTGTCCTCAGGTCCAATGTCTCGAATTCCTGGCTTTAAGCATGACTTCTCCATGTTCATCCCACGACCCTTGTCTCACCGGAAAGCCTAAACACTTGCAAGACTAAGTTGCCGCCAGAGGCACACTAAATAGGTAAAAAGCAACAACGAGAGACCCCGTCTCCCGGACAACAACGAGAGAACCCCGTCTCTCAAACAAACAATGAGAGAACCCCGTCTTTCAAACAAACAATGAGAGAACCCCGTCTCTCAAACACAGAGAAAGAAAACCTCCAAAACTCCCATATCAAAATTTAAATAAACAATCACACAACAACCGTACAAGGAATAGGTTGGAAATAAAAAATACATCGAGTATCATTAATACAAAAGCAGTTAATACAACAATAAATTAAAGCACTTATTGTAGCACCAGAGCGCAAGGTACCACATCCCCCGCACCGAGACTCGACCCGAATATGAAACGGACATTCCATACCCGAGCTAAATCACGGCGAACGGGGACATACACACACTCTATGCTAGGCGGGACTAACCCTTAAACCATCAGAATCAGAGTTGAACACTAAAGCGGAAACAATAAATGAACATACATCTTATATATATATATACCATGAGCATCAAAGCTCCAAAAATAGATCATATACACCATTCACATGCAGTCACGGCCCAAAACAAGTACGCTCCATAACAATATTCATATACAATAATCATAAATAGTGTATGCAAGTGTAAGACCAAAATACAAGAGCTAGATACGAATGCAAGACCTATGACTCGAATTCCCGCCTAGCTCCCTGACACCTGGATAAAACAACTGAAAACCAAACGGGTTCAGTCCAAAAGGGACTGGTGGGTATAAAAACAGGGCATAAATATAATATACGATGATATTTAAACATTCACATGAAAGCTATAATCCCGAGTGAGGTTTTTAAAGAATTTCCCAAGTGGGTGAAATAGAGATCATCAAAAGGGATTATAACGATTCATTTACATTAGGTCATTATTGGCCCGGCGAGTGGGCGTGCATTATCTCCAACCAACACCTTGTGTAATTCATTTAAACATTCATTCATTCTTTCTTTTCATGCATAACATTCTTTCGTGCACATTCAATAACATTTACACCTTCTTCCTCCGGGTTGGTGGCGGGTTTGCAAGGCCCGACCACCCATTCATTGACCAAAAGGGGTTACATGACTCCCCAGATGGCGCTCAGCGTCCATTCCTCGCTAACTCCTAACGAGGTCCGGTTACGCCGTTCATTGGTGGAACTAGTGTGAGGGATCACCGTCGGCCCGTGCCTCCCCGGATAGCCACTCACACTAAGTCCCTGGGCTCCATTCGTGCATTTGATCATTTCTCGCCAAAACATTAGGTAGGATTCATAAAACAAGGCTTTACATTGAAAACATTTACTCTTTAAAACGACTATCTATATATATATATTAATTTTGGTCGAAAACTTTCACATTTAAGGTATATATAGGGTCATATATCTACATAGAAGAGAAACCCACCTTGAAACGACAAAAGAAGACATAAAAGCCTCACGGACCGGCCTCGTCACCAACGGGATCAAAATCTGTGCAAGAAAGGTGAAGTGAGACTCAAAATGACCAAATAAGACGCTCGGCAATGAAATGATTATGATATGAATGCATAAAAGAGTATATTAGGTACTGAACACGTTCATGTGCACTATTAATGTCTTAAAGACATATAAACATTCATTCCATTCTTCCATGAAGTGTTCAAATTTGTTAAAGTTCAACATCTCCATAAATCATACTAAATTAGTCCAAGAAATTCAAATAACGATCATAACACGTAGTATAACATGTATATGTATCATACAAGTCATTAAATAAGGAATAAATAGCAATTAGGGTTCAAACTTAAGAGCAAAGTCCATGCATGCGCACATTAGGAGCAAAGAAGACACATTGAAGCATAACTCGTAAAATATTCCACGAAAAATCATAAAATTTCATAACACTCAAGATAATACATGTTAGCATAGCATAAAAGTCATAAAAGAGGTGGAGGAATATAAAACAAGCGAAGAAAAACAAGAAAAACGAAACCGGAGCAATAAAAAAGAACTGGCCGGAATCCACCCCCATGGATTTTTCCAAAGGGAAAAATCGACCCCCATGGATTTGGTCCAGACCTACTGACTCAAATCCACCCCCGCGGATTTTTCCAAAGGGAAAAATCCACCCCCGTGGATTTGACTCAGTAACTAAAAAAAACACTGCAAAAGGGCAAAAAAACGAAATGGAAGCTACAAGGCACAAACCAACTCACATCTTAACCCAAAAGCATACAAATTCAAGTCATAAATTCACCTATACATGCCTTAACATAGTTAAACTTCAAGAATCCAAGGAATGCATTCAAGAATTCAATCATAAACTTCAATCATCATTAATGGCAAGTCATGAAGTCTCCAACAACCAAGCAAACTAAGTCCAAAGTAACATAATTGCATGCATAAAGATCATTTATTACTCAAGAATCACAAAGAAAACTCAAAGAAATCAAGTTAATTCAACAAAAGAGCAAGAAACCTAACTATTCAACATCTTCTCCAAACTCCATGAAAACATGCTCAAAATTGGGGAAGAATGGATCAAAATGACTCATAATGAATGTATAATACAATCCTAAGCTTACCTTGTGGATTAATGGAGGTTTGGAAGAGATTTGAGCTTGAATCTGCAAGGATTGGCTTGAGCTACGGGAAAACTGGAAAGCAGGGGAAGTTTGGCTGATTTTCTCCAAGTGAAGGGGTTATCTCGGTTTGGGGTGGTTAAGGCTGGTTAGAGGGTTGAGTTAGGGTTCCAAGGAATCAAACCATGGTTAATTTGGTCAAGGTTTGAATAAGTTATGGCTTATTTAGTAAAACGTGGCAGTTTAGGCGTCCGTTGCGTGTTTCGGTTGAATTTCGGAGGTTCAAATAATTTTGGAAAAGTATAAGGCTAAGTTCATTAAACTCAAATTTTCGATAGGAGTTCAAAGAAGTTGACGAAACTCGAATCCGAGTTTCCTAGCTCAAGATATCAAATAAGGAACCAATGGTGCGCTAATTGCTCATTAGCCCCCGTTTTGGATTCAAAAATCAAAATAAATTCATAACTCATGAAAATGAACCCGAAAACATGAAACGAACATATATCCATATTCATAACACATATAAGTCCAACATATTAAATTTTCACAAAATTCCGAATTCATTTCATGTAGAAACGGTAAGCAAACAATTCATACAAGAGCAAATCGTTCAAAATTCATATAAATTCAAATTCAAACATTTTCAAATAATTCAATTATTTCATAATTTCATATAATATACAATAAATAATTAATAACGTAATTAAAATAAATTAAATGCGCACGTAATTATCACATAATTCATACCTGAACGACTTGAAAAGTCGGGGCGTTACAATCTCCCCCCTTAGGAGAATCCGTCCTCGGATTCACTGATTGTCCGGAAACAACTCAGGATGGAATCTTTTCATCTTATCCTCCGTCTCCCACATAGCCTCATTCGTTTTATCATTTCTCCATAAGACTTTAACTAGTGGGATTTGCCGGTTTCTTAATTCTTGCAATTTCCTATCCAAAATTCTAACCGGTTTCTGAACGAAGGTGAGGTTAGGCTCAAGTTCCACTTCTTCAACGGGTAGGATCTGAGAGTCATCCGGATAATACTTCCGAAGCTGAGAAACATGAAATACGTTGTGAATTCCGGTCAAGCTCGGAGGTAGATCTAAACGGTAGGCCGTATCTCCAATTTTCTCAAGAATCTCATACGGTCCCAAGTACCGAGGATTCAATTTCCCTCCTCTTCCAATCCTTGAGAATCCCTTTCCTGGCGAGGCTCTCAAGAATACCCTATCACCAACCTCAAACTTAAGATCTTTCCTTCGGTGATCGGCATAGCTTTTCTGTCGATCCTGGGCTGCTTTCATCCGTTGTCTAATTATTTAGACCTTATCAATTGCCTCTTGCACGGCCTTAGAGGGGTTTTCCTTATTCTCCCCTTGTTTCACACCTTCTTGCTTGGTCCAATTCCATTCTTCCAAATCAAAGAACAACGGTGACCTGCATTTCCGTCCGTAGAGAGCCTCATATGGAGCCATTTCTATCGATGCTTGAAAGCTGTTATTATAGGCAAATTCAATCAAAGGTAATTGCTCGTTCCACGAACTCGAAAAATCCAATGCACATGCTCTCAACATATCCTCCAAATATTTAATTAATCTCTCTGATTGCCCGTCCGTCTGAGGATAGAAAGTTGTGCTGAATTGAAGCCTTGTGCCCAGATTCCTTTGCAATTCTTGCCAAAATCTAGAAGTAAACCTCGGATCTCGATCTAATACAATGCTAACCGGCACACCATGAAGTCGGACAATTTCATCAACATACTTCTTAGCTAATTTATTCACCTTATCCGACATCCGGATAGCCAGAAAATGTACCGATTTTGTCAATCGATCCACAATCACCCAAATCCCATCTAAAACACCTTTCACTCGTGGAAGACCGAAAACGAAATCCATTGCCACTTGTTGCCATTTCCATTCTGGGATAGGTAACGGTTGAAGTAGCCCCGATGGCTTCTGATGCTCTGCTTTCACAACCTGACAAGTCATGCAATGTTTTACGAAGGTGATCACATCCCGTTTAAGTCCATTCCACCAATAAAATTTCTTTAAGTCCTTATACATCTTGTTTCCCCCGGGATGTATCGAATACCCTGAACGATGAGCTTCTTCTAATATCAAACGTTTGAACTCTTCCAGAACCACAATTCTTATTTTAAACATTAGAAGCCCGGTGTCATCGAACCCAAACGGACTCTCTGGATCAATTCTAGCTTTCTGCACTAATTTCTGAACCTCGAAATCCACTCTTTGAGCTTCGAACAATCTCTGCTGAAGATCAGGCTGAACTGTAATATTCCAAATACTAGCTCTCAGCTTGAAAGACTCAGTTTCATCCATAGGTTCCACTTTTACACTAGACACGTTGGCCTTTCTACTAAGCGCATCTGCAACCACATTGGCCTTTCCTGGATGGTATCGAATTGTACACTCAGAATCCGCCAAAGTCTCCATCCAACGCCTCTGTCTCTTGTTCAACTCCTTTTGAGAAAACAAATACTGGAGGCTCTTGTGGTCGGAAAAGATCTCAAAAGAAATTCCATATAAGTAGTGTCTCCCCTTTCCCAAAGGAAAGATCACTGCTGCTAGTTCGAGATCGTGAGTGGGGTAATTCTGTTCATGATCCTTCAATTTCCTCGAGGCATAAGCTATCACTTTACCCTTCTGCATCAAAACACATCCCAACCCTTCTTTCAAGGCGTCCGTATAAACCATGTATCCTTCAGTGCCCTCGGGAAGTGCTAATACCGGTGCAGTGGTTAACTTTTCCTTTAAGAGTTGGAAACTCGTCTCACATGCCTTGTCCCACTCGAACTTAACTTCCTTCTTAGTCAACCGTGTTAAAGGGGCGGCGATCTTAAAGAAATCTTTCACAAACCTTCGGTATTACCCTGCCAAACCCAAGAAACTCCTGACCTCGGAAGCATTCTTCGGACTCTGCCACTGAATAACCGTCTCGATTTTTGAAGGATCTACTTCCAAACCCTTACTTGAGACGATATGGCCTAGAAAAGCAACCCGGTCGATCCAAAACTCACACTTACTAAACTTCGCATATAACCAGTGCTCTCTTAAAGTTTCCAATACCAATCTGAGATGCGTAGCATGATCTTCCGGAGTCTTAGAATACACAAGAATGTCATCTACAAAAATTACCACGAATTTATCCAAATAAGGCCGAAAAATCCGATGCATCATATCCATAAATGCTGCAGGGGCATTAATCAAACCAAAAGGCATTACTACGAACTCGTAATGTCCATACCGGGTATTAAATCCTGTCTTTGGTATATCCTCTTCCCGGATTTTCAACTGGTAGTAACCTTGCCTTAGATCCAATTTCGAATAGACCCCCGAACCTTGCAGCATATCAAATAGATCCTCGATGTGGGGCAACGGGTACTTATTCTTGATAGTCATCCGATTAAGCTCCCGGTAATCTATACACATTCTCAACGTTCCATCTTTCTTCTTAACAAAGAGAACCGGAGCACCCCACGGAGATGAACTCGGTCGAATATATCCAATCTTGAGTAATTCCTCGAGTTGAATTTTCAACTCTTTCAACTCAGCCGGAGCCATTCTATAAGGAGTCTTGGAGTAAGGTTCTGATCCCGGATATAAATCAATAACAAATTCGATCTCCCGATCCAGTGGTAGAGAACCTAAATTTTCTGGAAATACGTCGGGATATTCCTTTACCATGGCCGTCTCCTCAAAACTTGATTGATCCTTTGGTTTATTAAGGAGGTAGGCAATAAATCCTGTGGCTCTATCCTTTACCAACTTGCGAGCTTCCATAAATGATAAGAGAGTACATTCTGTGACCCAACTTCTCCAATCAACTCTTCACCCAACTTTATGCTCTTCTTAAAACAATCAACTTCGGCCCGGTGCCAGTATAACCAATCCATCCCGAATATTACCCCATACTTCTTCATAGGCATAACAATGACATTTGCCGGATAATCTTTCCCCTCTATCAAAACTGAACAACCCCTGACAACCCGATCTGTCTGCAAACTACCTCCAAGAGGCGAACTCACATCATAACAGAAATTTGAACAAGCAACAGGTAGGCATAGAGAGGCACATAGATCACAAGATATAAAAGTATGCGTGGCACCCGGATCGAATAATGTATGAATGCTCGTGTTATGAATGCAAACGGTACCTTCCACCACGGCGTTTGGATCAACCTCGACATTCTGCTCCTCGCCCTCAAGGGCATAAGCTCGTGCCTGGACCATCGGTCTCTGAGCCCCAGCTTGATATCCTGGAATCTTATCCGGGTATGCGAAAGCCATATGATCTGCTTTCCCGCAAATCAAACACAACTTTAACCTCTTTCGGCAATTGTTATAAGAATGGGTTGGCCATCCACAATAAGTACACGGTGGCTGATCGTTACGAGATCCCTTAGGAGCCGGTGGAGCCTGAGGTGGTTGTGGAACGGGTGCAATCTGACCTCCGATTCTCGGCTTCTTGAAAGACCCTTTTTGTGGTGGAGCTGGTACATTCATCGGCCTCTTTCCCTTGTTAAATCCCGACCCGGATCCCGACCCTTGTCCTTGGCGATAAATTGGCCTCCTAGCATTCACAGAATCTTCAACCTTTAAGGCTTTCGAAGTAGCCTTCGCCCAAGTGCTTGTATTAACTGCCTCTAGAGCTGTCTGGATGTCCGGTCGAAGCCCCTGAATAAACTGCATAGCCTTATGAAAGTCATCGCCTGCTATATTTGGTGCAGAGCGGGATAACCTCTCATACTCTTAAATATACTCGGCCACAGACCTCGATCCTTGCTTCAATTCGGTGAATTCTCTAAGCCTTCGAGTACGAGATGAGGGAGGGATAAATTTATTCTTGAATTCTCTTGTAAAAACTTCCCAATTAATCTCTTCTCCAGCTACTTCCAAGACTATCCGTGTGCTTTCCCACCAAGAGTAGGTTTCCCCTTGTATCAAAGTGATGGTGCATCGAGCCTTCTCTCGGGACTCACATGGAATGAGCTCCCATATCCTCTCGACTTCCTTCAGCCACATTTCCGCTTGTATATCATTTCCCTTGAAAAACTTAGGAGGTCTTTGGTTCTGAAACTCCCTAAGTATAACTGAAATTGGTACCTCGGGTGGTACGGCAGGTGCAGGTGGTGCTGGAGGTGCCGGTGGTACATAATCTCGCAGCCTTTGATCTATGATATTGATAACCGAGTTAACAAAGGCCTCTGCCGGCGGTGGTTGTGGAGGTGGAGGTGTAGGAGTACGATCACGATGATGACGTCGTCCTGGAGATCTATCACGATGTCTACGTGGAGGCATCCTGTCAATAAACACTGAAAATGCGTGCTAGGTTTAGTTTATGCATGATAATGCAGTCAATTCCATCAAAATTTGAAATTTAAATCAATTAAGCACAAAAAAGATGCATATGCAACACATTGTCAATTAGTTCCTAAGCCGAACGACCTACACTGACCCACACGACACGAAAGCCCGGGTTTTGCAACCCGAAGCTCTGATACCACTTAAGGATGTAGCACCCGAGCGCAAGGTACCACATCCCCCGCACCGAGACTCAACCCGAATATGAAACGGACACTCCATACCCGAGCTAAATCACGGCGAATGGGGACATACACACACTCTATGCTAGGCGGGACTAACCCTTAAACCATCAGAATCAGAATTGAACACTAAAGCGGAAACAATAAATGAACATACATCATATATATATATATACCATGAGCATCAAAGCTCCAAAAATAGATCATATACACCATTCACATGCAGTCACGGCCCAAAACAAGTACGCTCCATAACAATATTCATATACAATAATCATAAATAGTGTATGCAAGTGTAAGACCAAAATACAAGAGCTAGATACGAATGCAAGACCTATGACTCGAATTCCCGCCTAGCTCCCTGACACCTGCATAAAACAACTGAAAACCAAACGGGTTCAGTCCAAAAGGGACTGGTGGGTATAAAAACAGGGCATAAATATAATATACGATGATATTTAAACATTCACATGCAAGCTATAATCCCGAGTGAGGTTTTTAAAGAATTTTCCAAGTGGGTGAAATAGAGATCATCAAAAGGGATTATAACGATTCATTTACATTAGGTCATTATTGGCCCGGCGCGTGGGCGTGCATTATCTCCAAATAACACCTTGTGTAATTCATTTAAACATTCATTCATTCTTTCTTTTCATGCATAACATTCTTTCGTGCACATTCAATAACATTTACACCTTCTTCCTCCGGGTTGGTGGCGGGTTTGCAAGGCCCGACCACCCATTCATTGACCAAAAGGGGTTACATGACTCCCCAGATGGCGCTCAGCGTCCATTCCTCGCTAACTCCTAACGAGGTCCGGTTACGCCGTTCATTGGTGGAACTAGTGTGAGGGATCACCGTCGGCCCGTGCCTCCCCGGATAGCCACTCACACTAAGTCCCTGGGCCCCATTCGTGCATTCGATCATTTCTCGCCAAAACATTAGGTAGGATTCATAAAACAAGGCTTTACATTGAAAACATTTACTCTTTAAAATGACTCTCTATATATATATATTAATTTTGGTCGACAACTTTCACATTTAAGGTATATATAGGGTCATATATCTACATAGAAGAGAAACCCACCTTGACACGACAAAATAAGACACAAAAGCCTCACGGACCGGCCACGTCTCCAACGGGATCAAAATCTGTGCAAGAAAGGTGAAGTGAGACTCAAAATGACCAAATAAGACACTCGGCAATGAAATGATTATGATATGAATGCTTAAAAGAGTATATTAGGTACTGAACACGTTCATGTGCACTATTAATGTCCTAAAGACATATAAACATTCATTCTATTCTTCCATGAAGCGTTCAAATTTGTTAAAGTTCAACATCTCCATAAATCATACTAAATTAGTCCAAGAAATTCAAATAACGATCATAACAGGTAGTATAACATGTATACGTATCATACAAGTCATTAAATAAGGAATAAATAGCAATTAGGGTTCAAACTTAAGAGCAAAGTCCATGCATGCGCACATTAGGAGCAAAGAAGACACATTGAAGCATAACTCGTAAAATATTCCACGAAAAATCATAAAATTTCATAACACTCAAGATAATACATGTTAGCATAACATAGAAGTCATAAAAGAGGTGGAGGAATATAAAACAAGCGAAGAAAAACAAGAAAAACGAAACCGGAGCAATAAAAAAAAAACTGGCCGGAATCCACCACCATGGATTTTCTCAAAGGGAAAAATCCACCCCCATGGATTTGGTCCAGACCTACTGACTCAAATCCACCCCCGCGGATTTTTCCAAAGGGAAAAATCCACCCCCGTGGATTTGACTCAGTAGCTAAAAAAAACACTGCAAAAGGGCAAAAAAACGAAATGGAAGCTACAAGGCACAAACCAACTCACATCTTAACCCAAAAGCATACAAATTCAAGTCATAAATTCACCTATACATGCCTTAACACAATTAAACTTCAAGACTCCAAGGAATGCATTCAAGAATTCAATCATAAACTTCAATCATCATTAATGGCAAGTCATGAAGTCTCCAACAACCAAGCAAACTAAGTCCAAAGTAACATAATTGCATGCATAAAGATCATTTATTACTCAAGAATCACAAAGAAAACTCAAAGAAATCAAGTTAATTCAACAAAAGAGCAAGAAATCTAACTATTCAACATCTTCTCCAAACTCCATGAAAACATGCTCAAAATTGGGGAAGAATGGATCAAAATGACTCATAATGAATTTATAATACAATCCTAAGCTTACCTTGTGGATTAATGGAGGTTTGGAAGAGATTTGAGCTTGAATCTCTAAGGATTGGCTTGAGCTACGGGAAAACTGGAAAGCAGGGGAAGTTTGGCTGATTTTCTCCAAGTGAAGGGGTTATCTCGGTTTGGGGTTGTTAAGGCTGGTTAGAGGGTTGAGTTAGGGTTCCAAGGAATCAAACCATGGTTAATTTGGTCAAGGTTTGAATAAGTTATGGCTTATTTAGTAAAACGTGGCAGTTTAGGCGTCCGTTGCGTGTTTCGGTTGAATTTCGGAGGTTCAAATAATTTTGGAAAAGTATAAGGCTAAGTTCATTAAACTCAAATTTTCGATAAGAGTTCAACGAAATTGACGAAACTCGAATCCGAGTTTCCTAGCTCAAGATATCAAATAAGGAACCAATGGTGCGCTAATTGCTCGTTAGCCCCCGTTTTGGATTCAAAAATCAAAATAAATTCATAACTCATGAAAATGAACCCGAAAACATGAAACGAACATATATCCATATTCATAACACATATAAGTCCAACATATTAAATTTTCACAAAATTCCGAATTCATTTCATGTAGAAACGGTAAGCAAACAATTCATACAAAAGCAAATCGTTCAAAATTCATATAAATTCAAATTCAAACATTTTCAAATAATTCAATTATTTCATAATTTCATATAATATAAAATAAATAATTAATAACGTAATTAAAATAAATTAAATGCGCACGTAATTATCACCTAATTCATACCTGAACGACTTGAAAAGTCGGGGCGTTACACTTACCATCATGAAATTATTCGAATTAAAGTTGCATGTATGCATACGCCAAGGATGCTTGATATACCGTTCATCGTTGTTTGGGAATCTGCCATTGTAGTGATCTGATTCAACACTTCATTCGTTGTTGGAGATTCCTCTACCCCTAGTGTCATGCATTGAAATCCCCGATGTGTTCAAGCCTTCAAAGACCCCCCAGTCTTCCTCCCACAACCTTTTCTCTTGTGACGCCCGGAGCGGTGGGCCACCACATCCCCCGCACCTAAAACCGAACCCACATATGAAATGGATTTCCGTACATGAGTCCAAGTCTAAGCGAACGGAACCAACACTCACTCCATAAGCTAAACGGGGCTAAAACTCGGACAGAGCGCGCAAAACAAACATATAAATGCGGAAGTAACAACATAAGGATATAAAAGAGCTCTATAACTAACATTTACATCCTATACAATGGCCTCACGGCCCAAAAGATCGAGTATATACATCAAAAGCCCATAATTCTTCAAAAATACAATTCTAACATCAAATACCTAATAAGAGTATCCAAAAAGCAAGAAGTATGAATGCAACTCGACCTAGACACACAAGTACAAGACCAAGACTCGCACTTCCCCGCCTAGCTCGAAACAACCTGCACTGAAGGTGGGAAAAGAGAGGGGTCCGTCAAAACTCGACTGAGTGAGGGGGCTAAACGCACACCCACACCTAAATATATATAGAGCAGAGCATATTACAAAGGTGATAGTCATGAATCGAGGCTAGGGTTTTACATACCAAATCATTTTACAAAGATAACATTTAATATAAAGGAAAACGTATCTCGAGCCATAATCTATCGAACATAACATAAAACATAAGTCCGGCGAGAACGGACTATCCCTTACTCCATCAAACATAACATAAAATCGAATTCAAATCACATCCACCCCACATCCAAGGTGCATCGGGAATCAAACCCTAACACCTACACTACCAAACACATACGGGGTAGCTAAACCACGATATGCCTTCCCCGGTTATCCACCGAGGGCTCAAGATACCACGCCTTCCCAACCTCCATAGGTCGCACGTGAATATCTCAAATAAGAACGTGTACAGGGGTCATAACCGGCGACCACGTGGTCGTCCCGGGTCTCCCTTACCCACGTCTCCGGGGCCCAACAAACCAAATCAAACCAAACTCCTATCTTTCAGGGCATAACTCGCTCAAACATAACATATACGAATAACGAATTTCAAAACATAGCTTACTTATGCCAATACTTATACCCATTTCGAAAACGTAAAGCTTATTTCACAAAATCATAACATAGCTTAAGCACTCGTATTTAATATATATATACAAGATATATATTCGGATACGGGGTAAGAAAACAACACGTAATAGGTCTTAGGTCGCTTATCTAATATAAAGGATCCTAACCTCACCTTTACAAAAGAAGTAGGATAGGAAGGCAAACGGGCGAACGAGCACTTAAACCTCGGGCTCACGAACTTGCGGAGGAGGCTTTGAAACAAAAGAAGAGAAGACCCGAGACTTAGACTCAATAATGTACCAATTAGACGCCCGGCAATGCTCATGAGTGCAAAGGATGCAAATGAAATGCAAAATGGATCACTTAGGTCATTTAAATTCAAACTCGTACGAACCGTATCAAATAAACTCATAAACGAAATTCATAAAATATAACAAATAATTTAAATCATAAAAAATTACATTTCATACATAAGAATTTATATAAAATCATAGAGCCATATTTAATTTAAAACCTCAAATTAAATCATTTAAATTCATTTAATTAAACTATAAGATTATATATATATATATATATATATATATATATATATAGTGTATAGTATAAAGATATATATATATATCCACGTATTGAAGCCAAAATCATATATTTAAAGTTACAAAGCAACATCATACAATTCATGCAAAGTTTCATATAATTAAGCCATGCATTGCTCACGTTAACCACCATGCACTTCCAAAACTTATCATGCAAACTAGGATGGAAAAGGATTAAACATGGAAAAGGGAAAAAATAAACATGGCAGGTACAGATTCATCTACCAGCCCAGGAGAGATTTTCTTCTTTAAAGTACCCTCCCGGGTACTTTGACGCAGAAACTCTCTGCAGCACGTACCCGGCCGGGTACTTTTCTTGAAGAAAATCTCCCCGGTCGGGGAGACAGTTCAGAGACGGGAAAAAGATCATCCACCCCTGTTCAGCCCTGTTCTGCAAACCAGACCACATACCAACTCAAAGGGACAAGAAAAGGCAAGAAATTCAGCAGCAAATTTGCACAAATACTTCCCCAAAACTGATCACAACCGAACAGCAAGAAAAGGAAAGGAAAACAGATCAAATTCATGCATTTCTCAACATGAAACCAAAAGAATATTAATGGTAACTCTCATATAACTCAACTACCATCAAAGCGAGGTATAAATAGCAGTAAATGAAGCATAATAGACCACTTTCCATTCATCAATTCAAGCCATAACTCAAGGAAAGTCATAGAATTCAAAAAATGGAGCAAAAACCTAACTATTCACTTCAAGGATCAAAACTCAATCAAAAGTGGATCAAATTCTGAATTTCTTAGATGCAAATGATCATATAAAATATAAGCTTACCCCTTGAAGAAGATGGGAGAAAATGGAGATTGGAGCTCAAAATCTCCTCTAGGGTGAAAGTGACGGGAATTCACTGTTGCCTCTCCAAAGTTCAGATTTTACTCTCCTTTCTTGTGTATGGTTCGAGATTAAGGCAGAAAAAAGTGATAAAGGACAGAGTTGGTGAGGTGTGGGTCCAGGTTTGAGGGCAATTGGCCAAAAATTGAGGGACTTATGTGCAAAATGGTGAAAGGTGGTCATATGAGCGCGAGACGAAGTTACGGGCTGATTTCGGGGTATCAAACGAGGTCGAAAAATTACAAGGCCTGATCCATTGCACTCGAATCATCGAAATGAGTTCAGGGAGGTGACGGAATTCGAATCCGAATTCCCGAGCTCAAGTTATACTACCCGAAACCCAAGGTGCGCTAAGTACACTTTAGCCCCCTTTAGGTCACCCAACGAAAACAACTCCCGAAAACCCGACAAATAAACCCGAGAACACATAACGAGCATGTATTCAAGTTCACAACTCATAAAACTCCAACATATTAAAAAGGCACGAAATTTCGATCTCGATTCGAACACGAACGCAACTCATTTCAACAAATAGGCATATTATTTCAAATAATAAAATTTAAATTTACGAAATAAAAATAAAAATAAAATAAAATCAAACGAATTAAAAATAATTAAATTTTTTATTAAAAACGGTTATTTTTCAATTAAGTCCTAAACTTTCAAAAAGTGTCAAATAAGTCCAATTGAAAATTTCAATTAAGTCCAAAATTAAATAAAATTGGACACATATAAATCACATAATTCACGAAATTAGCTTGCTCGAGAATTAAATTCACATATCATCAATTCATAAAATTCATATCATAAATCACTTGAGGCAAATTTTGACATATAATTCAAATATTTCATATAAATTCAAATAATTCATATAGGAATTAAAATTAAATAATTCAAATAAACAATTAGAATAAAAATAAAATGCGTAAATAATAATTTTAAATGCGCACATACGTCATACCTGTACGGTCTGAAAGTCGGGGTGTCACATCTCTTATCCTTTCTAAACCCCACATTCCGAAGTTCTGAATCTTATTAATCCAATAAACTCGTTATTTACCCCGAATTATACTCAACCTTCTCGGATGTTCGAACAAATCTTTAGTAGCCCGAATTCTAATCTCTAATCCTAATAGCATTCCTGGTTCATCATGGAAAAATAACTGAAGAGCCAATAACCTATCTTGTTCATGCGGTGTATTGTCTGCTGGATATCCCGTTTCTAACACTCGGTTGAATTGACTCTCACTTTGTCCATAACGGAATATGGTGATTTAAACGGCTTCTCTTATCCAATACCTTCCTTACCAAATTTCCTTGAAGTTCTCTCACGGCCCCATTATTTTGAAGATAGGACGTGTTATATAGAACTTAATCCATTCAAACATGGGGATTTGGGTTCGTGCGTGCCAAGTAATAAGAGACCAACGGTGTTGATTATACAACCCAAGTTGTCACTGATCATCTTTTATCCCGTTATCTATTTGATTCCCAAACTCTCGTTAAATCCATAACTTCATCTCTTGAAACACTCGTCTCTTTCCATATTATTCCCAAAGTCTTTTCCCACCTCGATCTTGAAGTCCGTCGGGTGTTAAAATCTCTCAATTCATGCCTTGCTATTGCTTTGTAGAGTCTCGTACTTGTTGATTCTTGCATTTCCGTTGTTCCTTTTTGAAGTGACTTGTTTGAGCACAACCGTGGGTTTAAATCATCTCCCGGTTCGGCTCTCCCCCTTAAGAATTTCCATCCCAATCCCTTGGACTTTATCTATTACTTATGGAGCATGAGATTCCCAAGTTCTTCATCTTAACTTTCTTGGTATAAAGGTCCCAGTCAAGCTACGTGTCCGAAGATATTACTCGCATTCACTTGAAGTGATTTGGTAGGGATAATCACCTCCTTTATCTATTCCAAAATCTGGTTCTACTTTCTCAAGCCTCAGTAATCTTCCTTTCCTCTAATCCACACTTTGCAACCCAAAATTCCTTCTTGGCTTGATTCGAATATGGCTCGGTTGAAATAACATTCGATGAACGAAGTGGGAGAAAATTCCCTATCAAATAAACACTAAACCATGCATGTTGGATTAAAATGCCGAAGCACGTAACCAACAATTAGAGATGCAACACATTAGAGCAAGCATATCAAGTTAAGATCCATGCACACATGAATAAAGGAGATTAATTAATTAAATATGACGCATGATGCACGTGTCATGAATGCAATACACCTGTCACCGTAGTGGTAAGCTTTTAGCTCGGAAACTTGTTTTGCATCTCCTTAATTACTGGTTTGATTTGAACTTGTTGCCCATCTCTTGTTTTTCACACGGTCTTCAAAATCATCGTAAGTTTTCTTGTATCAACTTGTGTGTCTCCGTGGTCCGAAATTGAAATCCCTCGAACACAACTTCTTCTACGCCCGTATAATCGGTATCTTGATTTCTTCCCAAGTATCGGTCCCCAAAGGTTGGCTGAACCTTCACCTAAGTTATCACCTCGGTCGAAATTCCCTTGACTTATCCTTCACGAATTCAAATTGGTGGAATGAACTCGTCCTGCAATTGCTCTCACTTGATTTCACAATTTCCTCCAAAGCTCTTTGTTTTTCTTTACGGTTTCCATTTATTGCTCCATATCCCTCAATTTAACCTCTCAACACGTCAATTCAAATTTTAATAACGTCATTTACTTGGAAGCTCATCCTCGATAATCTTTGTTACTTATCTTCCAACAACCGATTTACCTTGAGTCTTTCTTGATTATCATCATCTCTTTGTCAATCCGAACCTCGAACTAAAGTACCTTCGAGATTTTTCTTCACTTTCCTCTTGAATTAATGATCCTATGGAATCCGATTGAGAGATCTTCATATTGTAGGCATACATGTTGATCTCGTGAATTATAATCGTCACACCCCAAATTCCATCTCCTCGAGGATTCACCATCTATAATAGAGCTTGTGACCTTTCCCTTGAATTGGTCTAATATTCCGGACTCTAACACTCGAGCCATAGCCCCATTTAGAAAAAGGCACGACTCCCAACTTCTTATATATATAGTCCCGGTATATTCCTTACATCTTCTACTGTTGAAAGTAGGGCTTTTCATAATTTGTTGTTGTCGTAGAGATTGGTCGTGGTTTGATATTACCTTCATAAACTATAAATCATAACTCAAATCGAGGATAAATACGTGTGGTTAGAGTATGCTCATGTCACGAAATAAATCAAGTAAGAGCATCAAATGGATGCAATGCATCACACAATTAAATTCAACAAAGTAATGAAAATTCCAATGCATAGCATATCAAATCGTGATGCAAACACACACATAATCCAATTGTCCTACGCCGTTCGACTTAGAGAGACACAAACAGACACTGAACCCCGGTTTTTCAACCTGGTGCTCTGATACCACTTAAGGATCTAGCACCCGCCCGGTGGGTCACCACATCCCCCGCACCAAAGTCTGATCCACATACGAAATGGAGAGTCCGTATATGAACCAAACAGTGGCGAACGGGACACTAACTGACTCACACCTAAGCTAGGCGGAACTTAGACCCTGACCAACCAAAACAAGAATGCAAAAGCGAGAAAGTAAGCCATGTAACATTTCAAACAAACAAACAGGTGACGGGTTCAACTAGCATAAATACCTAATCCCGAATCAAACAATAAACATAAATTCAATGGGTTCGTCTATCCCTAGAAGCCTGTCCCGAAATAATATTCAATACATATCAGAATTTCCAAACATAGTATTTATACATATCTTATATATAAGCCGAAGTAAAACGAATGCGAATGCAACTCCGGTGGTTGAAGGGTGTATACGCCCTAACCATCCATAATATAACCAACTCACGCTGGGTAGCTAACCCCGACGTGTCCTCCCCGGTTTTTACACCGAAGGCATCAAAATACCACGCCTTCCCTAGCTCCCGAGGTCGCACAGGATACTTTGGATGGAGACTATGCACAGGCCGAACCCCGACGGCCCAATACCGTCCCGGGGTATGATTCCTTACCCATAGCTCCTTGGATCCACACACACAGATACATAACTTTCACATAACCCGCTACAACAGAGACAAACGGACATAACTTATACATATACCTATACTTATATATACCCCTCTCCATGTCATTCATAATTAACGCATTCCTTGCCAAACTTGGCTCATGAGATATACGGTTAGAGACTAAAATGCAATAACCAAGTCAGATTATAGCAGCAATTATTCTCTAAAAGAAAATGGATACAACACATTAAATGCCATCAAGGAAAACGTAAACAGGGGTGGCTTAAGAATTCCCATTTCCATACTTGGAACTTATAATTACACCACCACCTAAATATATACATATATCATTAATATTTAAAATAATGAATTTTAACATTAAAATAATCATTGTATTTGGTGAATGAAATAAAATAATAATAAAAAAAAGAAGAGATTGAGACTCACTTTACCAATTCAAATTCATTCTCATACTTAATATTTAATGCAAATTCTTCAGTACACATTGAATCAATTAATAATTAGTGCATCTAATATTAGATAGTGGTATGCATTAATAATTTAAATTCAAGAATTCAACACCCAATTTAATGAAATGAAGGCAGCATATACAATGCTGATGGTGGATAAAACAGAGGTGGTTTCATGCTACCCAAAATCACAATACCAAGCAATCATTGCATCTATTATTAATTAAGACATGTTGGCCATTAAATTTAAGAGTTCCTAATCCCCTTTTAACCATTCATTTTAGTTAATGAGACTGCCTTATTCTAATTCTTGCAGCAAGAAGGCGGACACACTCAGGGGTATTAATTTCAAGCCTTGATTAATTAATATACACACCACCATTTAAGCATTTACATCTAATATCATATTAACAATATGTATTTGGCAATCTTTGAGCATTAATGGCGGACCAATTAGGGGCTTTCCACTTCTTATTACCGACGAAATGTAACGCCCTGATTTCCAGAGAGTTGACATTCACAAGATCAACACCATGACCTGAAGCAAGGAAAGTTCACCATCCTGCACCACTGTATTCCCAAGATGCTGGCGAATTTCTGATGGTAGAAGAAACCACGGATCCCAAAATATTACTAGACTTCACGCAGAGTCGGATGACCTGGCTACCACTATAATACTCGATGGCTAAGAGATACCCTTCGTTAACTCGAGTTGGTAGAAATGGATCGATGCAGTAATTGGGTAGAGAATAGGGAGAGCCTATTGACAATAAACACTAGATAATGCATGCCGGTTAAAATGTTATTGCACATATGACACTTACAAATAATTTTAAATGCAACATGTTAGAGCAATTATATTAATTTAAGAACATATATGTATACGCGAAGAAATTTAATAACTTGAATATTTTAAATAACGCATTTAACACATTCGGTATAAAATCTTAAATACAATTATAACAACATATATAAACAGGGCAATTAATTATTAAATATAATGCACGTGGTTATGAATGCATTGAAGAATCTGTCACCATAGAAATGTTAGGCTTGAATCCGGTATCCATTCATTGGTGGTTGACTTCCAAGCTTGTCTCGAATATTTGATCATTTTCTAATTTTTTCCCACGATCTTTTATCTCTTGAAAATTCTCCGTCTTTATTTCCTACATTTCCATGACTTGATTTCGAATTTTCTTGAACCCCACTCCTTGTCGGGTTTTTTTTTTTTTTTTTTTTTTTTTTTTTGCGCCAAAATGGTTCCCTACGCTTTTCCACAACTAATTCCTAAATTCAAATGCTTCCATTTGTTGCCCCATATCTTCCAATTCAATCAAATCATAGTTGGTCATCCTTGAAGCCACTTCCTCATCAGTTCTTCGAGAATATCTCTTTCTTGTTGCAAAAATTCCCCGCTTAAACATCTTCGAAAAAAAAATTTTTTTCATCCCAATAGGAAAGATGATGACTCCCGAATCCTTGTAGGAATTTTTGGCACGTTTTCCTACCCTTCCCAAGTTGAAGAGGTGGTAGCCTTGTACTAACTGAAATCATCGAACACTTGGCCGTGGTTGATGTCAATTCCAAAGCCTGTCACTCACACCTAATTTTGAAAATAAATGCATGTAGGTAAGGCATACTCGTGTCATATATTCAATACCAAGATCACGAATTCAATGCATAAACCCACAATGAATTCAATAAAATTAGCAAGTAAACACATTGAAAATGTAAATTTTCAGGAAAATAGATTCAAGTACTCGACAATTATAAACAAGAATCAATGCAAGGCTCAAGTTATTCACGAATTCAAGTATTTCAAGGAGTTCAAGTAGGTTAGGAAATTCAAATAGAATGCAAGACTCTCAAATGGACAATTAATTCTTATGCCGTACGACCTAGACTTGACACGACACGACACTAGAACCTCGGTTTTGCAACCGGGCTCTGATACCACTTAAGATGTAGCACCCCTACACGTGGAGATGCCACACCCCCGCACTATAGGTCGATCCACGCACAAAACAGGTAATCCATACATGAACTAACCTACAGCGAACGGGTGACGATGCAATAAAACGACAAGCTAGGCGGGACTAACTTATACATGCAACAAAATAAATCGGAAGCATAATCGATCAACTTGCAATTATAACTATTAAACATGCTATGACATTAATAACTCGTATACTAGTTCATATATCAATACATTATCATCTCTGAATATATAACAATTAATTGTATTAACTCTAAGGCAATAATAAACAATATGAACCGTGCTTGACCCGATTACATGGACTGGACTTGACTCGACTCCCGCCTAGCCTGAACCTGCAATAACCTGAAAGGTGGAGGCGTCAGTCTGTGAAGACCGAGTGAAGGGTTTAAATAATATTAGCGCAGATAACATGCAAGCTATATTGTGACGCCCCGAGTTTTCACACGTACAGGTAAGTGTTACATGCGTATTTACATTTGATTATATGATTTTATATTTTGAGTTGTTAATTGAATTTGTTTATAATTGGGTTTATTTGTTTAAAATTTCATATGATTGTCTAAATGAGCTATGAATATGTGGTCGGATTTGTGAAAATGTGAATTCCGTGAATGTGGTGTTAATTGAATGAAATTACGTGTTCTGTGAAATCCGTGGGCTTGATTGTAATGTATTTGAATGTTTTGGACTCAATTGGAAATTGAGTTTGGGCTTAATTGCCACTTTTTGAAAGTTTAGGGACCAATTTGTATAATTGGCAACCCTGAACGGTTTTCGCCATATCTTCAGCTCCGGACCTCGAAATCGAGATCCGTAAACGGCGTTGAACTTGTTTCGACGATACCTATCCTTTAAACTCGATTTTATATCTTTTTGGTATCATTTGAACCTTCGACAACGAACCATTTCATAACCTCGACGTTATAACTTGTTTCAACCCTTTTCTTAAACGAACCGGACTTGGACCAACCCGTACCCTATCCATTTCCTTACTAGATATCAGCATTCCTACCCCTTTTCTTCCCATTTTGGATCGATCAAGCAGCCAAGGCAAGGAGCAAGGAAGAAACCCTCCATTTTTTATCAACCAAGTTTGAGCTCAAGTCTAGCTTCCATTCGATCTTTTTCCAAGGTGAACTAGGATTTGCAATCTCCATCTTCCCCTCTATATTTTCATCTAAGTGAAGCATGATAGAAGTTCGGGAATTCTTGAGGTTTGAAGATGAGCATGAATTGAGGGTTTTGGTTTGATCAATGGTTTTCATGGTTTGAGATGAGATTTGATGCATGAAGGATGATGTTTGAAGCTTCCTTATCATTTCTTTATGATTGGATTTCATGTTGGTGGAGTATAACATGAGTTGCCATTGAAGGAGCTTGAAGCTCCATGTTTGTTGATCATGTGTATTGATGATGATTTGGCCATTTCAAGCATGTATTCTTGTGTTCTTGCTTGAGTTGCATGTTGTATATGCATAATATGGATTAAAATCATGTCTAAGTGTGGTTTGAGAGCTTCTTGGTGGTTGCCCTATTTTTGCAAGCTTTTCTCTCGCGTAACAGAGTTGTTGCTCTGTTATTTCTTTCCAAACGACGAGCTGACATGGCCGTGTCAGCTTTGAACTTAAAATGTACACGGCCGTGTTGGGCTCTCGACTTGGGAATTTTATTAATTTTAACCTCGGACACGGCCGTGTCCGAACCCTTTGAAAACTCAACACGGCCGTGTCATTTGAAATGGCAGCCTTAGGAAGTCTCTTTTCTTGCTTGAACTGCATGCGTGGCTCATATTTGTGGATCATATGGAACGTGACTCCAATTAAGCTATGTTTATGATTGTTATATAAATGCAAGTATGAAAGTTATGAACGGTTATATGCCTTCTGACATTAATAGTGCACATGAACATGTCATTACATTTTATGCGTTCATATCATAACCATGGCATTGCCGAGCGTCTTATATGGTCATATTGAGTCTCACTTCACCTGTCTTGCACAGATTTTGATTCCTTTGGAGACGAGGCCGGTCATTGAGGCTCGTGTGTTCTCCTTTTGCCATTCGAGGTGGGTTTCTCTTCTACTTAGCTATATGACCCTATAAATACCTTTACTGTGAAAAGTCTTCGACCAAAATGTATATATATAGAGAGTCATTTTCAAAGAGTAAATGTTTACAACGTAAAGCCTTAATTTCTAAATCCTACCAAATGTTTTGGCGAGAAAGAAAGAATGAATGTTATGCACGAATGGGGCCCCGTGACTTAGTGTGAGTGGCTATCCGGGGAGGCATGGGTCGACGGTGATCCCTCACATTAGTTCCACCAATTAACGGCGTAACCGGACCTCGTTAGGAGTTAGCGAGGAATAGACGCTGAGCGCCATCTGGGGAGTCATGTTCCCCTTTTGGTCAATGAATGGGTGGTTGGGCCTTGCAAACCCACCACCTAACCGGAGGAAGAAGGTGTAAATGTTAATGAATGTGCACACTAGATTGAAATGCATGAACAGAATGAATGAATGAATGTTTAATGGATTACACGAGGAGTTGGTTGGAGATAATGCATGCCCACTCGCCGGGCGAATAATGACCTAATGTTAATGATTCGTTATAATCCCTTTTGATGATTTTTATTCACCCACTTGGGAAATTCTTTAAAACCTCACTTGGGATTATAGCTTGTATGTGATTCTTTAATTACCGTCATATATTCTATTTATGCCCTGTTTTATACCCACCAGTTCCCTTTGGACTGAACCCGTTTGGTTTTCAGCTGTGTTGTGCAGGTGTGAGGGAGCTAGGCGGGAATGCGAGTCCTAGGTCTTGCATTCGTCTCTAGCTCTGTATTTTGGTGTTACACTTGCATACTCGTACTTTTGATTATTGTATATGAATGTTGTTTTGGGCCGTGATGGCATGTGAATGTTGTTTATGATTTGGAGCGTAATTGTATTGGGTTTTAACTCCCGTGAACCTAAATGTTGGTACATAGAGCATAGAGCTCAATATATGGAATAACTGTTGGTACCTAGAGCATAAAGCTCAATCTATGATATATGACTTATTGCTTCCGCTTTTCTGTTACTCTGCTACTCTGATTGTGATCGTTGTGGTTATTGGGGTTTAAGTGATAGGCTAGTCCCGCCTGGCTTAGCGGTGTGTGTGTGTCCCCGTTCGCTATGATTTGGTACGTGTATGAAAATCCATTTCATATACGGGCCGGGTCATGGTGCGGGGGATGTGGTACCTTGCGCTCGGGTGCTACATCCTTAAGTGGTATCAGAGCTTAGGGTTGCAAAACCCAGGCTCTCGTGTCGTGTGAGTCTGTCTAGGTCGTTCGGCTTAGGAACTACTTGACAATGTGTTGCATATACATCTCTTTTGTGCTTGATTGATTTAAATTTCGGATTTTGGATGAATTAATTGCATTATCATGCATGAGCTAAGCCTAGCACGTATTTCAGTATTTATTGACAGGATGCCTCCACGTAGACAACGTGATCGATCTCCAGGACGACATCATCATCGAGATCGTACTCCTACACCTCCACCTCCACAGCCACTGCTGGCAGAGGCCTTTGTTAATTCGGTTATCAACATTATAGACCAGAGGCTTCGAGATTATGTACCACCGGCACCTCCGGCACCACCTGCACCTGTTGTACCGCAAGAGGCACCGATTTTCATTATACTTAGGGAGTTTCAGAACCAAAGACCTCCCAAGTTCTTCAAGTGAAATGATGCGCAGACGAAAATGTGGTTGAAGGAAGTCGAGAGAATATGGGAGCTTATACCATGTGAGTCCCGAGAGAAGGCTCGATGCACCATCACTTTGATACAAGGGGAAGCCTACTCTTGGTGGGCAAGCACACGGATAGTCTTGGAAGCAGCTGGAGAAGAGATAAATTGGGAAGTTTTTACAAGAGAGTTTAAGAATAAGTTCATCCCTCCCTCCTCCCGTACTCGAAGATTGAGGGAATTCACCGAATTGAAGCAGGGATCGAGATCTGGGGCCGAGTATATTTCGGATTATGAGAGATTGTCTTGCTATGCACCTAACATAGCAGGTGATGACTTTCACAAGGCTATGCAGTTTGTTCAGGGACTTCGACCAGATATCCAGGCAGCTCTTGAGGCAGTTGACATAAGTACTTGGGTGAAGGCTACTTCGAAAGCCTTAAAGGATGAGGATTCTGTAAATGTTAGGAGGCCAGTTTCTCGCCAAGGACCAGGGTCAGGATCCGGCTGGGGATTTAACAAAGGGAAGAGGCCGATGACTTTACCAGCTCCACCACCAAAAGGACCCTTCAAGAAGCCGAGAATTGGAGGTCAGATTGCACCCGTTCCACGACCACCTCAGGCTCCACCGGCTCCTAAAGGATCTCGCAATGATCAACCTCCGTGTGCCTATTGCGGATGGCCAACCCATTCTTATAACAATTGCCAAAAGAGATTGAGGTTGTGCTTGATATGTGGAAAAGGGGATCATATGGCTTTTTCATGCCCGGACAAGACACCAGGGTATCAAGCTGGAGCTCAGAGATCGATGATTCAGGCACGAGCGTATGCCCCTGAGGGTGAGGAGCAGAAAGTTGAAGCTGATCCAAATGATGTGGTGGAAGGTACCGTTTGCATTCATAACACGACCATTCACGCATTATTCGATCCGGGTGCCACTCATTCTTTCATATCTTCTGATTTATGTACCCCTCTGTGCTTATCTGTTATTTGTTCAAATTCTTGTTATTTTGTGAGTTCTCCTCTTGGAGGTAGTTTGCAGACAGATCGGGTTGTTAGGGGTTGTTCAATTTTGATAGAAGGGAAAGATTATCCGACAGATTTCATCGTGATGCCTATGAAGAAGTATGGGGTAATCTTCGGGATGGATTGGTTGTATCAACACCAGACCGAAGTGGATTGTTTTAAGAAGAAGATAAAATTGGGTGATGAGTTGATTGGAGAAGTTGGGTTGAAGAATATACCTCTATTGTCGTTTATGGAAGCTCGTAAGTTGGTGAAGGATGGAGCCATGAGATTTATAGCCTATCTCCTTAATAAACCAAAGGATGAATCAAGTTTTGTGGAGACGACTGTGGTAAAGGAATATCCCGAAGTATTTCCAGAGAATTTGGGTTCTCTACCACCGAATCGGGAGATTGAATTTGTTGTTGATTTATATCCGGGATCAGAACCTTATTCCAAGACTCCTTATAGAATGGCTCCGGCAGAGTTGAAGGAGTTGAAGATTCAGCTCGAGGAATTACTCAAGATTGGTTATATTCGACCGAGTTCATCTCCGTGGGGTGCTCCGGTTCTCTTTGTCAAGAAGAAAGATGGGTCGTTGAGAATGTGTATAGATTACCGGGAGCTTAATCGGATGACTATCAAGAATAAGTACCCGTTGCCCCACATCGAGGATTTATTTGATATGCTGCAAGGTTCAAGGGTTTATTCGAAGTTGGATTTAAGGCAAGGCTATTATCAGTTAAAAATCCAGGAAGAGGATATACCAAAGATAGGATTCAATACCAGGTATGGGCATTATGAATTCGTAGTGATGTCGTTTGGTTTGACAAATGCCCCTGCAGCATTTATGGATATGATGCATCGGATTTTTCGGCTTTATTTGGATAAATTCGTCGTAATCTTCATTGATGACATTCTCGCATATTCAAAGACTCCGGAAGATCATGCTAGGCATCTCAAATTAGTATTGGAGACGTTAAGAGAGCACCGGTTATATGCGAAGTTTAGTAAGTGCGAGTTTTGGATCGACCGGGTTGCTTTTCTAGGCTATACTATTTCGAGTAAGGGTTTGGAAGTTGATCCTTCAAAGATCGAGACAGTTACTCAATGGCAGAGTCCGAAGAATGCTTCCGAGGTAAGAAGTTTCTTGGGATTGGCAGGTTATTACCGACGGTTTGTGAAGGATTTTTCCAAAATAGCCGGTCCTTTAACTCGATTAACTAAGAAGGAAGCTAAATTTGAGTGGGACGAGGCATGTGAAGCGAGTTTTCAACTCTTGAAGGAAAAATTAACCACTGCACCGGTATTAGCACTTCCCATGGGCACTGAAGGATACATGGTTTATACGGACACCTCGAAAGAAGGGTTGGGATATGTTTTGATGCAGAAGGGTAAGGTGATAGCTTATGCCTCGAGGAAATTAAAGGATCATGAGCAGAATTATCCCACTCACGATCTCGAACTTACGGCAGTAGTCTTCGCTTTGGGAAAATGGAGACACTATCTTTATGGATTTTCTTTTGAGATCTTTTCCGACCACAAGGTCTTCAGTATTTGTTTTCTCAGAAGGAATTAAACAAGAGACAGAGGCGTTGGATGGAGATGTTGGTGTTAGGAATAGTGCCCTAGAAAGCCGATTAGTCATAATCCGTTTTGGGACTTTCCTAGTATCACAGACAATCTTTGAATAATATACGATTGATTAATATCATAGGCAAACAGTTCTTTATATGCTCTTGTTTGGTATGCGTTTACTTTAGCTGTGCATGTATGAGAACTCCCCTAATCCTGATGACTTTAGGACTCTACCATTTAGGTGAAATGGTTCATGAAACGAGCCCTATATCACATAAGTCATGATTAGTAAAATACTCCAAGCCGATGAGTCCTACAGACAGTGGGAGTGTCAACATGACTCCTCTAAGGCTTGCTTGTGGGATCACGCCCTTAAGAAGGACCACCTTGTTTCATGGAGGTGCAAAGTGTATAGTTGATACGTGCGTGATACATGAGGGTGCTTACTTTAATAAGTAAGTTCACTGAGGTGCCCCGTGTGAGAACATTCCTAAATGGTAAAGGAAGTTTCTATTTCAGGAAATGAAAACTTCCAGATTAGGAAATATCTCACGAGTCATTGATGTGATTAATTGATCCTTAGACTTGAGGTTCCATGTTACTTTATGAGTTAACTCTGTAGTCTTTGGTATAAGCTTTAAAGGGTGTCGCCTTAGACAACTGATTCAAGGCTTATGCTGGGGCTGCACAAGTGACTCATGAAAGTGAATGAGAGTCAAGAAAGGACCTACACTTGCATATGCAAGGTGATCTCTTATTGTGTAAGTCATTCATATGCCATATGGAGTCCTTGGCCAAGGTAGTAGATCAAGACATCAAGAAAAGGGTTTCTTGGATTGAGATCAAATGGATATGAAATGCACTTAGCTTTAAGACCAGATTATTAGGGTTCTGATTATTCCCTTACCCTAGATCTTGGTTGAGAGATAGTAAGTAGGAGGATTGTATCTCACATGAATCAATGACTTAAAGGTTCTGTCGAATCCGAACATTCCAATTCAGCTAGGGGTTAAACACCTATTGCTAGACTATGGTTGTTTAATCTGTGGACTGATTAATTAATCAGTGTATTAATTAATTAGGGTAACTGCTAATTGAATTTACACCACCACTTGGCTACATGAGTTGAGGCTTTAAAATGATTAAACGAGTTAATCAAGCCTAGAGGGTTCCACACGTGTGAAACCACACGTGTGGGTCACGTGACTGGACACCTGTCATTGTGACACGTTGCCACACGTGATTGTTTAATAATATATTAAATAATTAATTTGTTAATTATTTAATAGACTTTGGTTTAATTTTGAATTAAAAAGAAAGTCTTATTTTGGAGAAAAATAATCTAGTTAATTAATTATGAATTAATTAATTAGATAAAATAAGTTATTTATTTTAAATAAATAAAGTATAAAATTATCCAAAAATAGTTTGGATATTTTTAGCTCTCTTGAAAGTTGATTTGAATTAGAATTCAAAGTCAAAGTCAAAATTACTTGATGATCAAGTAATAGGAGAGAGAGAGAGACCAAAATCCTAGCCCATTAAGGACTAGGAATTTCGGCACTCCCTTGCTTATAAATAGGGGAGCTCGAGCTCCCCTTAGAGCTAATCGAGAATTCTTTTGGTTCATGTGTTGAACACCATCCTTTCTCCAAGATAAACGAAACCCTAGGTTAAGCTTAAACACTAACTAGAGAACTAGCATCCTTACTAGTTAGATTGTAGCCAAGTTGGTGGACCATCTCTAGAGAGCTTCAAGTTAGAAGTTTTGAAGATTCTAGTTTTACCAAAAAGTGGGGATCAAGCAAAACGATCAGAAGGGATGATGAAACGATTTTGAACCCGACATGAAACGAATGAAAAAAACGAACCAAAGAAGATGGCGAAAACCGTTCGTCCATATCCTGAAGGATGAATTTTTTCACGAGGGTTTTGTGATTGGCCGTTTTCTACTTTCGCAAAACTGGTTTTCGAAGGGAGTTTCAATCCTGCTTTTCTCGTTTCATGTTTCTTTCTTTATGTTATATTGTTAAGAACTTCCCTAACATGAATTGAATCGAGGTTGGTGTGGATTGTTATCCCTACAATGGATTCTGAAGTAGAAAGAGACTTTCGAGGAACGGGGTTGCCATTACCGCATGAAGCGCGTTTGAGGGCGGCTCAAAACGTGTCAAGAAAGAATAAAAGAAAAGTAAGTTTTCTATCTCTACGAATTTGGTTACACGATTGCGAGTCCAAGGTCCTTTTGTTGGGAAAATTTTTTAAATTCCGCTGCTTTCTGATTCGTGTTTTCCGACAGTTGGCGGATTATGAGTGTACGATTCGTTACCATCCCGAAAAAGCTAATGTGGTCGCGGATGCACTTAGCAGGAAGACTAGTGTGTCTAATGTGGAAGTGGAAGTTGGAGAAGAATCTGAGTCTTTCAAGCTGAGAGCTAGTATTCCGAATATTATGGTTCAACCGGACCTTCAACAGAGATTGTTTGAAGCGCAAAGAGTGGACTCCGAGGTTCAGAAGTTAGTGCAGAAAGCTAGAAATGATTCAAAAAGTCCGTTCGGATTTGATGACACCGGGCTTCTTAGGTTTAAGAACAGAGTTGTGGTTCCGGAAGAATTGAAACGGTTGATATTGGAAGAAGCTCATCGATCAGGGTATTCGATACATCCCGGGGGAAACAAGATGTAGAAGGATTTAAAGAAATTTTATTGGTGGAATGGACTTAAGAGGGCTGTGATCAATTTCGTGAGACATTGCTTGACTTGCCAGGTTGTGAAAGCAGAACTTCAAAAACCATCGGGGTTACTTCAACCGTTACCTATCCCAGAATGGAAATGGCAGCAAGTGGCGATGGATTTCGTTACGGGTCTTCCACGAGTGAAAGGTGGTTTGGATGGAATTTGGGTAATAGTGGATCGATTAACGAAATCGGCACATTTTCTTTCTATTAGGATGTCGGATAAGGTGAATAAATTGGCTAAGAAATATGTTGATGAAATTGTTCGACTTCATGGTGTACCGGTCAGCATTGTATCAGATCGGGATCCGAGGTTCCCTTCTAGGTTTTGGCAAGAATTGCAAGTGCTCGTTCCGGGCCCGATTTTGGCGTTTTCGTGTTTTCGGTCCTTGAAATCCCGATTTAATTTTTCTGTAAAATCTTATTTTATTAAATTTGAATTATTTTTGAAATACTTGTTTAAATTGGGATTTTGAAATTTTAAGCGATTTAAATTTTGGAAAAATTACAAACTTTATTTTATGAAAATATTGAAAGAATAAAATTATTAATTTTCAGAAATTAATTGGAATTTTATTGGTTTATAGTTATTCGGGTTTTATTGAAAAGACTCTTGAACAAGAATTGCATCTAAGTCCTATTTTAAGCTATTAGAACTTAAAGCGAGAATTTTAATTTATTGGTTAAATTTAAATTCTTGCAAGTTATGCATGTTAGGTGATCATGGGTTTAGACTTATGTATGGTTTTAATTTATGCACATGGATGGTTTAAATTGGGGTTGGAGCCCTATAGTTGCGTTTTTCAATTGAGGTTGGAGCCTCACTTATGTGCGTACTGTTATGTGATTTATTATGTGGCTTTCCATATTACTGTTTTTGAGGCCGGGGTATGCCCCGTGTAATTGTCTAAGGCCAATATGAAGATTGAGCCTTATTACTTTATGTCTTTTTCTTTTTATTGTAATTTGAGAGTAGAGATAGGTGGTGAGGTTTTATTTTCATTTTGGAGACAATACACCCATGGAGTAAGATGGACCACATTCAAGTAACAAGGAGGCCATAAGTGAAGACCCCTCAAAATGTCAGGGAGGGGAATCTCAATTGTAAAATGTAATAGAGATAGGGCTCGTATTTTGTTACCGCTTTCCCTTATGTGATTTAAACTGTTTATGTGGCATGTATGCTAGAACTTGTGATTGTGGAGTGGCTCCCACATATCACGCATAAGATAGGTAGAACCCATGATCATCTCATGTTAGTATCATGCTAAGACATGTTATCTGTTTATGTGCTTGTTTGAAATGCATTTAAGTTGTACTTGCATTAATCAAGACTAATAAAATCTGATAACATATATGTTGGTGAGGTCGAACCGAACAACTCTTCGGTTGATTCGATAATTCCCATTAAATATTAAGCTCATTTTGAATAATAGGTATTTAATTCGAGATGCAAATTTTGAATTAAATTCCTAGCATTCCATCAATAGGTTTTAAGTTTAGTAAGTAAAGCTAGTTATTGTCCGCGAGTCGTGGGATAGCTAGTGGAGCTTATTAGTTCTTAGTTACCTAATTGATAATTTTAAATGATCAATATTTCGTGATCAATTTTGGCAAGGGCGATGTCCGCGAGTCGTGGGTCGTTAGAACTAAGTTTTGATCATGATCTTATGATTGATGGGTCTAGCTTAACGCCTAAGTAAATATGGATGTCGCACGAGTCGTGGGTCCATATTGAAAGATAGGTGATGTAAAAACAATTACTAAGAGTTCTAAAGGTGTTAGAATTGGTAAGTTGTACCTACCTAGGGTTTTACTTAGAATGTCCGCGAGTCGTGGGTTCGAGGTAAAATGCTTGGGATCTTAGTACCCATTGGGAAACGTGTTCCTCTTTGATCTTTGGGAATTATAGATCTTTGAAAAACAGTGGGAGCTATATTAGATTAAAGACCTTATCGTTTGTATATCGTTATAATTCAGCTTGCTCACCTAGTTCTCTGCTTAGCATTTAGGTTGTAGTTCTGTGATTCTCTACAATATGAAATGCAAACCCATTCGTATCCATCCTTAAGTCAAAAGAGTTGACTAAGTCCTAACTAACTCTAAATTGGCTTTGGATCCTAAAATTCGTTTTAGATTCCGAATAGAGAAAGGTGTTCTCTAAAGGGTGAAGTTTTCAATTATGAAAATTCGACCCGGGCCAAAAGAGAAGCAATCTGAGGTGAATGGAATTCTCCAAACCACTTAAGAGCAATTGAACCACCTTATAAAAATGTTACAAGGTACAACATTGTGGAATTATTTAATATTCCAAATGAGGAAACAAGTTCACACGAACAAGGTCTAAAGATCTTATTTGAAGATCTTATGGTCTCGATCATCAACCGAGAAAAGAGTTCTCTATGCACTGATTGCTTACATTGCTTCCACCATCATTCAAACCCTTTATGCTCAACTAGAATGATGCTAATGTAGCATAGTTAATCATTTAGTTGATAATGGTTGAGAGCATCCTTAAGAAGGAATAAAAGGTTGAGATGGTTAATTCTTCTTCTAAACTCCTAAGTTAAAGGCTTGAACGCCTAAAGAAGAAGAAACCCTTAAGAGCCCAATGGAGGGGCATGTAAGGGGTGCGCCCAAAAGACACTAGAGATCAAATAGGACGTTTGCTTCTATGGTAGCAAATAAGGACTTTGAAAGGGAACTGCGAAGAGTATGAGTACTCTGAAATGTTACCTCGTTTAGTAATTCTGCTAGGAATAGAATTCACTAGTCTTGAGTCAATTCTGCATAATCCGTTGTGCAAAGACTCAAGGCACTAATGTTCTGAACATACAACGAGATAACAAAAGTGAGTGAGATGACAAAGCTTCGAATTACTTTGGAACGTTGAGATATAAAAGGATTAGCAAGTCAGACACCTTAGGATCATTCTATGAAAATGAACCTATAGAGTTGACTTCCTGTGAATCCTATCTCAAAGGGAAAACGTTCCCGGAACATTGTTTAGGTGAAACATGGAACGTTCCAAAATTATAGTGGATTTCGATCCATGCTGATGAGTGTAAGATGCTTAATGTAAGCACTAGATACAATCGTCAGTTTAATCATTATGAATGAATGTACTTGTTAAAGTACAAATTCGAAACTTATATGAAATTCTTAGAATTTCAAAAGGAGGTTAGGAACCGAAGTAGTCATAAGTTATAGGCAAATCGATATGATCGAGATAGCCAATATCTTATCAACTAATTCCTTAGTCATCTTAGAAATAATAGGATTATCTCTCGGTAAACTAATTCGAGAACACCTTAGTGTTTCCGAATGAGGGAATGAAACCTTATAGGATATGGTCCATTCCATAGCAAACTTTACTGACTTATAATCATTCTAGGAATAAACTCCCAGAATATGCAGTTAGAAATTTTGAATTTTGCACCTTCCAAAATCAGTCCTTTAGATGCACTATACAATGTGGCACACTAAATTCCCTAATTATTCTTGTCCAAGAATTTAGTGGAATCCTCTTAAGTAAAGAGGATAGTGGGAGATAGGCTTGAAATGAGTTCAAGTTTATACAAACAATATTGGATATCATTTCTGCGATTCCCTTAGACAAAGGTTGTTTGTCTCAAGGAATGTATCTTTCTTAAGGAATCGTTCCTATAGAAGAAGAAAGACAAGCAAGCAGACCTCAAAGAAATTTGAGAATAAATATCCACGCCACATATAGAAGAAACGAGCCCATCTGATAAAACTTAGCCAAAATTTTGAGCATGTACACGTGTGAAACCCTTCTCTTAAGACGTGTTTAGAACGCATTCCTAGATAGCCAAGGAATTACTTGAAGAGGAGACACTGTCAGATTTGGAATCTGAGTAGTGTAAGCATGCCTTGAAATCCAATATGGATTTCATATACTCGAACCAAGTTTTGACCTAGGTTGATCCACCTGATAGGATCAAGCTCGTGCAGCTTCGAGTGAATGAAAGCATTATAACCTTCTTGACGGTTGAAATGCAAAAGTCCATTTGGATTGTGTTTATCACATCCTCATATTCTGACTATGAGATATGATAAATGAAATTGAGAACTATCTTGTTCAATATGAGATTGAAAGAGATTGAAATAAGGTATTTCTATAAATCTCATATTCAGTGGGAGTATGCATAAGGTATGCAAATCCCTAAAGTCAATTTGTGGATTGATAAAGGCTTCTAGGAGTTAGACAATTCGATTCCATAGGATAGTCAAATCGTTTGGCACAGATGGAAGTCGAATAAGTCTTAAAAGTGTACATATGAAAGTTAGTGATGTAAGAGTCAATTTTTGGTTCTTTAGAAGACGACATCCTTCTCATTAGGAATGTCAAGGATAACGTGAAAGTTACCAATTCTTGTTTAAGAAACAATTTGACATGAAAGATCTTAGTGATTATCCTAAATTCTCGACATTCAGATCTATAGAAGATAGATCTAAGAGAATAAAAGGATTATCACAAAACGAGTACATAACCATAATACTTAAAGGAGTTTAGTAGGGACAATGGAACATCTCTTTTGAAAAGTATGTGTCCTAAGATAACTTTAAGAAAGTTAGAATGTCCAAAATCCCTTTAAGTAAAAGGGTGCATAATGTATGAAATGTTATGTACTAGACCTGATATGGCGCAACACTAAGCGTAGTGGGCCGAATCTAATATGACCTCAGAGAAGGTCATTAGATCTCTGTAAAGGATGTTCTCAGAGTACTTGAGAAGAAATGAGGATATGTATTAGTTTACAGAGCCCAAAAGATCTTATCATTGAAAGGATATTTTGATGTAATTGTTTCATCAAACATAGATGATTATGAAATCATTGAAAGGGTACAACTTCTACCAGAATGGTAATGCAATGTGTTGGAAAGGGGTTCCAAGGACGGACATTGCAAAACTCGACTATCGTAGTTGAAAACTTAGTCGTATTATATAACGCTAAGTTAAGTGTTTGGGTAAGAAACTCCATCTAACCGGTTAGATGAAGTTCCTAGCATGAAACAACTCCTTTATCATATTGTATGATAAAATGGATGGTTGCTCAAGTAAGAGAACCAAGACCTCACCAAGAGACTGAACATGTGATTACGAATCACTTTATAAGGGAAAGGTTGTTTCCTAAGAGATGTGTAAACAGGAGGGTCACATCAGCAGAGAATATAGCAGATCCACTTTGGAAATGCCCAAAGTCAATAGGCTCTCAAAGTGCATCTTGAGAAGATGGGACTTAGAATACCTAAATGGCTTTTACGGGCAAGTGGGAGATTGTTAGGAATAGTGCCCTAGAAAGCCGATTAGTCATAATCCGTTTTGGGACTTTCCTATTATCACAGACAATCTTTGAATAATATACGATTGATTAATATCATAGGCAAACACTTCTTTATATGCTCTTGTTTGGTATGCGTTTACTTTAGCTGTGCATGTATGAGAACTCCCCTAATCCTGATGACTTTAGGACTCTACCATTTAGGTGAAATGGTTCATGAAACGAGCCCTATATCACATAAGTCATGATTAGTAAAATACTCCAAGCCGATGAGTCCTACAGACAGTGGGAGTGTCAACCTGACTCCTCTAAAGATTGCTTGTGGGATCACGCCCTTAAGGAGGACCACCTTGTTTCATGGAGGTGTAAAGTGTATAGTTGATACGTGCGTGATACATGACGGTGCTTACTTTAATAAGTAAGTTCACTGAGGTGCCCCGTGTGAGAACATTCCTAAATGGGAAAGGAAGTTTCTATTTCAGGAAATGGAAACTTCCAGATTAGGAAATATCTCACGAGTCATTGATGTGATTAATTGATCCTTAGACTTGAGGTTCCATGTTACTTTATGAGTTAACTCTGTAGTCTTTGGTATAAGCTTTAAAGGGTGTCGCCTTAGACAACTGATTCAAGGTTTATGCTGGGGCTGCACAAGTGACTCATGAAAGTGAATGAGAATAAAAAAAGGACCTACAGTTTCATATGCAAGGTGATCTCTTATTGTGTAAGTCATTCATATGCCATATGGAGTCCTTGGCCAAGGCAGTAGATCAAGACATCAAGAAAAGGGTTTCTTGGATTGAGATCAAATGGATATGAAATGCACTTAGCTTTAAGACCAGATTATTAGGGTTCTGATTATTCCCTTACCCTAGATCTTGGTTGAGAGATAGTAAGTAGGAGGATTGTATCTCAAATGAATCAATGACTTAAAGGTTCTGTCGAATCCGAACATTCCAATTCAGCTACGGGTTAAACACCTATTGCTTGACTATGGTTGTTTAATCTGTGGACTGATTAATTAATTAGTGAATTAATTAATTAGGGTCACTGCTAATTGAATTGAGAACCTAGAGGGTCACACACAACAACTTGGTTACATGAGTTGAGGCTTTAAAATGATTAAACGAGTTAATCGAGCCTAGAGGGTTCCACACGTATGAAACCACACGTGTGGGTCACGTGATTGGACACCTGTCATTGTGACACGTGTGCCACACGTGATTGTTTAATAATATATTAAATAATTAATTTGTTAATTATTTAATAGACTTTGGTTTAATTTTGAATTAAAAAGAAAGTCTTATTTTGGAGAAAAATAATCTAGTTAATTAATTATGAATTAATTAATTAGATAAAATAAGTTATTTATTTTAAATAAATAAAGTATAAAATTATCCAAAAATAGTTTGGATATTTTTAGCTCTCTTGAAAGTTGATTTGAATTAGAATTCAAAGTCAAAGTCAAAATTACTTGATGATCAAGTAATAGGAGAGAGAGAGACCAAAATCCTAGACCATTAAGGACTACGAATTTCGGCACTCCCTTGCTTATAAATAGGGGAGCTCGAGCTCCCCTTAGAGCTAATCGAGAATTCTTTTGGTTCATGTGTTGAACACCATCCTTTCTCCAAGATAAACGAAACCCTAGGTTAAGCCTAAACACTAACTAGAGAACTAGCATCCTTACTAGTTAGATTGTAGCCAAGTTGGTGGACCATCTCTAGAGAGCTTCAAGTTAGAAGTTTTGAAGACTCGAGCTTTACCAAAAAGTGGGGATCAAGCAAAACGATCAGAAGGGATGATGAAACGATTCTGAACCCGACATGAAACGAATGAAAAAAACGAACCAAAGAAGATGGCGAAAACCGTTCGTCCATATCCTGAAGGATGAAATTTTTCACGAGGGTTTTGTGACTGGCAGTTTTCTACTTTCGCAAAACTGGTTTCCGAAGGGAGTTTCAATCCTGCTTTTCTCGTTTCATGTTTCTTTCTTTATGTTATATTGTTAAGAACTTCCCTAACATGAATTGAATCTAGGTTGGTGTGGATTGTTATCCCTACAATGGATTCTGAAGTAGAAAGAGACTTTCGAGAAACGAGTTGCCATTACCGCATGAAGCGCGTTTGAGGGCGGCTCAAAACGTGTCAAGAAAGAATAAAAGAAAAGTAAGTTTTCTATCTCTACGAATTTGGTTACACGATTGCGAGTCCAAGGTCCTTTTGTTGGGAAAATTTTTTAAATTCCGCTGCTTTCTGATTCGTGTTTTCCGACAGTTGGCGGATTATGAGTGTACGATTCGTTACCATCCCGGAAAAGCTAATGTGGTCGCGGATGCACTTAGCAGGAAGACTAGTGTGTCTAATGTGGAAGTGAAAGTTGGAGAAGAATCTGAGTCTTTCAAGCTGAGAGCTAGTATTCCAAATATTATGGTTCAACCGGACCTTCCGCAGAGATTGTTTGAAGCACAAAGAGTGGACTCCGAGGTTCAGAAGTTAGTGCAGAAAGCTAGAAATGATTCAAAAAGTCCGTTCAGATTTGATGACACCGGGCTTCTTAGGTTTAAGAACAGAGTTGTGGTTCCGGAAGAATTGAAACGGTTGATGTTGGAAGAAGCTCATCGATCAGGGTATTCGATACATCCCGGGGGAAACAAGATGTAGAAGGATTTAAAGAAATTTTATTGGTGGAATGGACTTAAGAGGGCTGTGATCAATTTCGTGAGACATTGCTTGACTTGCCAGGTTGTGAAAGCAGAACTTCAAAAACCATCGGGGTTACTTCAACCGTTACCTATCCCAGAATGGAAATGGCAGCAAGTGGCGATGGATTTCGTTACGGGTCTTCCACGAGTGAAAGGTGGTTTGGATGGAATTTGGGTAATAGTTGATCGATTAATGAAATCGGCACATTTTCTTTCTATTAGGATGTCGGATAAGGTGAATAAATTGGCTAAGAAATATGTTGATGAAATTGTTCGACTTCATGGTGTACCGGTCAGCATTGTATCAGATCGGGATCCGAGGTTCACTTCTAGGTTTTGGCAAGAATTGCAAAGGAATCTGGGCACAAGGCTTCAATTCAACACAACTTTCCATCCTCAGACAGACGGGCAATCCAAGAGATTAATCAAATATTTAGAGGATATGTTGAGAGCATGTGCATTGGATTTTTCGAGTTCATGGAACGAGCAATTACCTTTGATTGAATTCGCCTATAATAACAGTTTTCAAGCATCGATAGAAATGGCTCCATATGAGGCTCTCTACGGATGAAAATGCAGGTCACCGTTGTTCTTTGATTTAGAAGAATGGAATTGGACGAAGCAAGAAGGTGTGAAACGAGGGGAGAATAAAGAAAAACCCTCTAAGGCGTGCAAGAAGCAATTGATAAGATCCAAATAATCAGACAACAGATGAAAGCAGCCCAGGATCGACAGAAAAGCTACAGATAAATGAAGGAAGGATCTTGAGTTTGAAGTTGGGGATAGAGTGTTTCTGAAAGCTTCGCCTCGAAAAGGATTCACCCGAATTGGAAAGGGAGGAAAGCTAAATCCCGGATATTTGGGACTTTATGAGATTCTGGAAAGAATTGGAGATACAGCATACCGTTTGGACCTACCCCCGAGTTTGACCGAAATTCATAACGTATTTCATGTGTCTCAGCTTCGGAAATATTATCCGGATGAATCCGAGATCTTACCCGTTGAAGAAGTGGAACTTGAACCTAACCTTACCTTCGTTCAGAAACCAGTTGGAATTTTGGATCGAAAATTTCAAGAATTAAGATACCGACAAATCCCAGTAGTTAAAGTCCTATGGAGAAGTGATAAAACAGAAGAGGCTACGTGGGAGACGGAGGAGAATATGAAAAGATTTCATCCCGAATTGTTTCCGGATGATAAATGAATCCGAGGACGGATTCTTTTAAGGGGGAGAGGTTGTGGCGACCCGAGTTTTCACACGTATAGGTAAGTGTTACGTGCGTATTTACATTTAATTATATGATTTTATATTTTGAGTTGTTAATTGAATTTGTTTATAATTGGGTTTATTTGTTTAAAATTTCATATGATTGTCTAAATGAGCTATGAATATGTGATCGGATTTGTGAAAATGTGAATTCCATGAATGTGGTGTTAATTGAATGAAACTACGTGTTCCGTGTAATCCGTGGGCTTGATTGTAATGTATTTGAATGTTTTGACTCAATTGGAAATTGAGTTTGGGCTTAATTGCCACTTTTTGAAAGTTTAGGGACCTATTTGTATAATAGGCAACCCTGAACGGTTTTCGCGATATCTTGAGCTTCGGACCTCGAAATCGAGATTAGTAAACGGCGTCGAACTTGTTTTGACGATACCTATCCTTTAAACTTGATTTTATATCTTTTCGGTATCATTTGAACCTTCGACAATGAACCGTTTCATAACCTCGACGTTATAACTTGTTTGAAGCCTTTTCTTAAACGAACCGGACTTGGACCAACCCGTACCTTACCCATTTCCTTACTAGATATCAGCATTCCTACCCCTTTTCTTCCCATTTTGGATCGATCAAGCAGCCAAGGCAAGGAGCAAGGAAGAAACCCTCCATTTTTTATGAACCAAGTATGAGCTCAAGTCTAGCTTCCATTCGATCTTTTTCCAAGGTGAGTTAGGATTTGTAATCTCCATCTTCCCCTCTATATTTTCATCTAAGTGAAGCATGATAGAAGTTGGGGAATTCTTGAGGTTTGAAGACGAGCATGAATTGAGGGTTTTGGTTTGATCAATGGTTTTCATGGTTTGAGATGAGATTTGATGCATGAAGGATGATGTTTGAAGCTTCCTTATCATTTCTTTATGCTTGGATTTCATGTTGGTGGAGTATAGCATGAGTTGCCATTGGAGGAGCTTGAAGCTCCATGTTTGTTGATCATGTGTATTGATAATGATTTGGCCATTTCAAGCATGTATTCTTGTGTTCTTGCTTGAGTTGCATGTTGTATATGAATAATATGGATTAAAATCATGTCTAACTGTGATTTCAGAGCTTCTTGGTGGCTGCCCTGTTTTTGCAAGCTTTTCCCTCGCGTAACAGAGTTGTTGCTCTGTTATTTCTTTCAAAATCACGAGCTGACATGGCCGTGTCAGCTTTGAACTGAAAATGGACACGGCAGTGTTGGGCTCTCCACTTGGGAATTTTATTAATTTTAACCTCGGACACGGCCGTGTCCAAGTCCTTTGAAAACTCAACAGTCATTTGAAATGGCAACCTTGGGAAGTCTCTTTTCTTGCTTGAACTGCATGCTTAGCTCGTATTTGTGGATCATATGGAACGTGACTCCAATTAAGCTATGTTTATGATTGTTATATATATACAAGTATGAAAGTTATGAACGGTTATATGCCTTCTGACATTAATAGTGCACATGAACATGTCATTACATTTTATGCGTTCATATCATAACCATGGCATTGCCGAGCGTCTTATATGGTCATATTGAGTCTCACTTCACCTGTCTTGCACAGATTTTGATTCCTTTGGAGACGAGGCCGGTCAGTGAGGCTCGTGTGTTCTCCTTTTGCCATTCGAGGTGGGTTTCTCTTCTACTTAGCTATATGACCCTATAAATACCTTTAATGTGAAAAGTCTTCGACCAAAATGTATATATATAGAGTGATTTCAAAGAGTAAATGCTTGCAATGTAAAGCCATAATATCTAAATCCTACCAAATGTTTGGCGAGAAAGAAAGAATGAATGTTATGCACGAATGGGGCCCAAGGACTTAGTGTGAGTGGCTATCCGGGGAGGCATGGGCCGACGGTGATCCCTCACATATGGAATAACTGTTGGTACCTAGAGCATAGAGCTCAATATACATAGAGCATAGAGCTCAATATATGGAATAACTGTTGGTACCTAGAGCATATAGCTCAATCTATGATATATGACTTATTGCTTCTGCTTTTCTGTTACTCTGCTACTCTGATTGTGATCGTTGTGGTTATTGGGGTTTAAGTGATAGGCTAGTCCCGCCTGGCTTAGCGGGGTGTGTGTGTCCCCGTTCGCTATGATTTGGTACGTGTATGGAAATCCATTTCATATACGGGCCGGGTCATGGTGCGGAGGATGTGGTACCTTGCGCTCGGGTGCTACATATATTCTCGGGTAAAGTTTTATAAAAGATAAATATATAAGTTCAATAATAGGATATCTTCGCCCGAGAATACAACTATCAATATTAAACACTTGATCATTTCATGCCATCAATACATGGCCCCGACGAGTGAGGGAAGTCTCCAACCTTACTCCAAATGTACATGAAACATGCTTGCTTGCTTGTTAATCAATAGGTGATCATGCAATTCAATTATCGTGCAATCGTTCGATAGTGTAATCAAGTAACACGTTCAAGGAATGAAAATCATGCAATAACCCGAGGACAATCCGTGGTGCCGGACCTGTCCCCAGTCTCCTTCTCCCTCCAATGATGGGAAGGTAGCTAGCCTTCACCATCCACGACATGTTGAGCAGAGGGTACATGAATCCCTAAGCCCAGAACTCCTTCCTCCACTAATCTCCTAGCGGATTTAGGGGTCATCCTAATGTGGTGAGGATAGCGTGAGAGTTACCCGTCAGCCCTTGCTTTCCCTATTGGCTCAAGCCACTACCCTCGGGCCTAACGTGAACGGTCATGCTACTCGCCTAAAACATGCACGATACACGACTTGCTTGCTTCCTTTTCATGAACATGACTTGCTTGCGTGAAACATGGCTTGATTGTAATCATGAATACTTTATGGAAATTATAGATATAATTACCTTTTGGCCGAAAACTCACGTAAGGGTTATATAGGTTCTATATAACTAGAATTAAACTTCACCTGACAAGCGACACGATGACTCATGGATGCGTGAATGTGCTCATGATCAACAATCTCCGCCCTGGAGAATAACTGGACAAGAAACGGGACAATATACGTGCATGAGACCATAATTCAAGAATATTACCCAAATAAGACGCACAGCGTGATCAAGTAATGAGACTTCATGCATTGAGCAATGTAGCACATAACATGTTATGTCATGTAATTAATCATATAATCTCATAATTCTCAAGATTTCATGCACCAATTCATGTTTAAGGCCTAGAATCATGCATCTAACATCAAATAATCAAGTTAGCTAGCTTAAACACTAACCCTAGCTTCAAGAAACATTATCAAGAAATCACATATATGCTCATATATACCTTGAGATGAAAGATAAAGAAGAAAGATGAAGTTATGGAGATGATGATGCTTCCAAACTCCTAATTTCTCCATGATCATGACTTGAAATGATGAAAATCTCCTTCCCCTCCTTGGGGATTTGGCTCGGTGAGGTGGGAGCAAATATGGGGAATGTTTTGATGAAATGAAAATGATGATTGTGGGAGAGAGGCATATATCGATATATGTCTTGGCAAAATGGAGTATTTGCAACTAAACCCTCCAAACATAAAGGTCATGCAATTAAGGATGCCAGGTTTGCAAATTGATCAATTACACCCAAGAACTAATTATGCAATTTAGTCCTCACATTTACAAGGATAATCATTTAGGGACAAGTATGCAATTAATTCATGTTCGATAATTATTTCACGTAGCAATTAATTTCACTTCATCAAATAATTCTCAAGTTAAGACGTTTTCACATATTTTCACGTAATCATGTTGAAATACAATTTATAAAATTTATATAACACGTATAAATTGAATAAACAAAAATAATAAAATAAATCATAACGCTCGAACTCATACGTGTCGAGCGTACCTGACTGTCTGGAAATCAGGGCGTTACACGAAACAAAACAAAAGAAATTCAAAAGCAAGCTAACTAGTAAATATAAATACATTTAAGTTGATATCTCAGCCGTGAATCAACTGATAATTACCAACCCACTAAAACGTTTTGAAGGAGAACTCGTTAATGGCATAGCATAAACTGCAACAACCCAATCATGTTTTTGCATAGATATACACAAATACAACATAGAGGACATATATTCATGCTCAAGATTCAAAGATAGAAATGAAATTCACATCAAGGGAAAATCGTTGCTTACCTTAGCTCTTGAAAGGATGAAGAAACTAGGGAGATATGAGCTCTTGAAAGTGTGGGAAGGTCTTAGATCTTCATCCTCCTTTTAAGCCCTCCATGAATGATATAATTTGTGTGAAATGAAGTTTGAAAAGAAGCTAGGTTAGGGTTTCAAGGTGTATATATATGGTGGCTAAAGGTTTCATTAGGGTTTGGGGCCAAATAAGTGACTTCCGGCCCAATAGGTCATATTTAAAAGGTTTAATGTCCAAACGGCTTCCGAAAAATAAGAAATCAATTTCATTGGATCCGAATCACCGAATCGAGTCCACTGGTGGTGTTGGAATTCGAATTCGAATTCCCAAGCTCATATCGGTTCCAAACGCACCCAAAGTTACCTAATTTAAATTAGACCCAAAACTTCCAAAAAAATTGTAAATAGGCCCAAGTCCTATTTTAAAATCAACTCCAACAATTAATTAAATTCATGCAAGTCATAAATCATGCCAATTTATAAAATTCCAAGTTCGACATGCAAGTTTACAATTATTCCAAGTATGCACTTAAATCAATTTAAATCACATAATTCAATCATAGTTGGAATTAAGATGCAAAATAAAGATGTAAATCACGTAAATGTATAAGTGAACACTCTCGTGACGTCATATCTGTACGGATGATCGGACGGGGCGTCACAGAGTATATAGGCATCCAGCTGATAGCATTGCGTGGAAAGACTTTGATCAAAGGTTTCCAACCTTTAAGTCTGACATTCAAAATGTAAGACTTGGGTTGGCTACTGATGGGTTAAATCCATTTGGAAACATGAATGTAAGTTATAGTATTTGGCCAGTCGTTTTGATTGTTTATGACTTGCCCCCATGGTTATGTATGAAGCAACCTTCCCTAACAATATCATCTGAGATTAATGGACCTAAGAGGCCTAGGAATAAGATTGATGTACACCTTCAACTCCTAATTGAAGAATTAAAAGAGTTATGGGATGTTGGAGTACAAACTTTTGATGCTTCAAGCAATCAATTCTTTCAAATGCGTGCAGCACTACTATGGACAATTAGTGACTTTCAGGGTACAGTGTCATTTATGGGTGGAGTAAAAAAGGGGAGTATGCTTGTCCAAATTGCGGAAAGGATACTAGATCTGAATATTTGTATAATGGTCATAAATTTTGTTATTGTGGTCATCGTCGCTTCTTACCAACAACCCATTCTCTTCGTACAGATAAAATATCTTTTGACGTAACAATTGAGTTTGGGCACAAAGCTAAACCACCTTCAGAAATAATGCTACTACAAGAATTAGAAGGAATACCAACTGAATACAAGAAAGAAGATATGAAAGCAAGGATGGATAATGAGAAAAAACATTCAAGAAAGAGAAAAATTGGTGAAACTACACAAACAATTTGGAAGAAAAGAAGCATACTTTTTGTACTTCCATATTGGGGAGGAAATCTTGTTCGACATAATCTTGATGTCATGCACATTGAGAGGAATATTTGTGATAATATAATTTTCACATTGTTGGGAATAAACGGGAAGACAAAAGATAACTTGAATGCTAGGAAACATCTAGAAATGATGAATATCAGAAACCCTTTACATCTGATTCCATGATCTTCTGGAAGATTCTGCTTGCCTGCTACATCTGCTACTATGAGTAATGTGGAGAAGATTATATTCTGTAGGGTGTTAAAAAGCATAAGGCCTCCTAATGGATATGCATCTAACATATCTCGTCATGTTAATGTCGTAGAATAAACTATTTGGGGTATGAAAAGTCATGATAACCATGTTTTTATGCAACAAATACTTCCAATTGCTCTACGTAGAGCATTACCCAAGAATGTTGTTAATGTGTTCATTGAGTTGAGCAATTTTTTTTATACAATATGCAGTACACTGTACACTGCATCTGATCTAGAAAAAATCCAAGATCGTGTTGCCCTCACACTTTCATTTAGAGAAAATCTTTCCTCTAGCATTCTTCGACATTACGGAACACTTACCCATACATTTGGCCGAAGAAGCATTATTAGCTGGACCAGTTCAATTTCGATGGATGTACCCTATTGAGAGGTAAATATTATATTTTTATTTACTACTTATTAGATAATTAAGAATAATTAACTTACTCATTTTATAATAGGTATTTGGGTACCTTGAAAAGGTATGTGCGCAATCGAGCACATCCAGAAGGGTCAATTGGTAAGGGCTACTTGATGGAGGAGTGCATGACTTTTTGTTCTAGATATCTCAAAGATGTTGAAACCAAAGAAAATCGACTAACTCGTAACTACGAGAGTGAGGATGGAGTGGGTCGTGGTTTATATGAAGGAAAATGATTTATCATTGATCGTGTTACATTGGTTAAAATACATAGATATGTGTTGGGAAATTCTGATATAATATCAGCATACCGTGAGTAAGTATTTTCTTCAATCGTGCTTCTTATTTACCAATATCAGATTAATTTCTTGTAGTTAACTTATTTTCTTTTATTAGAAAAAATGAATTAATCATTCGGAAGGAAAAACCACAAGCAACTCCAATGGAACTTCAACGAATTCATAATAAAACTTTTCATGAATGGTTCAAATCTCATGTAAGCTACTTTAATACGTCCTACTAATGAATAGGCTGTTTATTTGATTTGAAATATGTAACACGTGTAAGTTGAAAACTCAGGTCCAAAGTTTGAGAGAAGCTTCTGATCCACAAGTTTCCAAGGAAGTAAGTGCACTTCCTGGTCCAATAGAAAAGTGCACTTCCTGGTCCAATAGAACACGCAAAAAGCTATAATGCTTCCATTATTAGAGGATGTCGGTACCATGTGAAAAGTGTTGATGCGAACAAAAAAACTCAATGCAGTGGAGTAGTTGTGAGTACAGAAACATTAAGGTTTGCTAGTTCAAAAGATCTAAAGCCACGCACCAAAAAAGTCTCATATTATGGAATATTAACAGATAGTTTGGAGATTGAATACACAAGGGATAAAAAGTTTTTGATATTTAAGTGTGATTGGGTCGATAATGGGTATGGTGTGAAAGAAGATGAGTTCAAGTTTACACTTGTAAACTTCTATAAATTGATGTATTATAAGAACTTATCGACTGATGAGCCTTTCATATTAGCAAGTCAAGCACAACAAGTTTGGTACATTCCTGATCCGTTGGAACCTGATTGGAATGTGGTGGTATCGATGTCAAGAAGAGATAATTATGATGTGTTCTCTGCAGAAGTTGACCCTTATAGAAGTGTACAATTAGATGAAAACATTATAAGTTTGAGGGAGGATTCTTATTGGGTGCGACAAGGAGTTGAAGGAGTTCTCGTTGATGTGGGGAGTGCACCGATGGAAGAAGTTGAAACATAGATATCGTGTATCCTCAAGTTTGTATTTGAAAATTTAATCATTTATTTTAATGTATGCAGTTACTGGAATATTTTATGTCATCTTGTCTTTTATGCACATTTGTTTTTATATAACAAACTAGTTGAATGACATTATTCTTTTTATGGCATATACAGATATGACTGTACCGGGGAAGAGGCCATATAATGAAACTTCGGAGAAAATACAGGAAAAAAAAAAAAAGTAACACACAACAACATAGAGGTAGTAACTTTACTTAATAGAAAATAAATTTTCATTTCTTATGATAAATATTTCAAAAAATTTTAAGTTTTTTACATTTTGTAGGTCAAAGTATGTCAGATGCACAAATTCAAGAGAACTTGAGTCAAACACAAGTTCAAGTGAGCTCAAGTTAAGTAGTTGGAATAATACCAAAAATAATATTTTATGTGAAATTTCTGAAAATGCTCAAGTTAAAACCAGGACGGGTGCAGCAAAATTTCCTAAAGAATGGGACACGTGAAAAAAGCTTAAAGTTTTCCTTGATAGAAATGGAAGCGTGGCCGGAACTGACTATCAAAAGCTTATCACCGCAATTGGATGCTTGGCTCGTATTGGGATTAGGCTACCATTAACTAGTGTGCCTTTCAGTGATATACCACAATATAATAGAGATATGATTTGGGATGAGGTTGAGGTTAGTCAAGTTTTGTTGCTTATATATATATATATATATATATATATATATATATATATATGTCAGACTAAATTATAACATTTTGTATTTTCAAATTGTTAAATACTTAGGCTAATACTGGGCTACCTCCTGAAGCAAAGAATGTTGGGATAAGAACAGTTGCTGACATTTGGAGAAAATGGAAGAATAATGTCCAAAAAAAATACTTCTCGCCATACAAAGATGATGAAGTGTTTCCTAAGACACCACCTAGTGACGAAAGAATACAAGTAAATCAATGGTGGGAAATGGTCACATACTGGAAAAATCCTAAAGTTCAGGTTTTCACTTACTCTTAATAATTGATTTATCATTATTTTATGAAGTACAAAATACTTTTTAAAATTTTGTTTCAATTTTATATAAATTGTAGGAATTTGCAAAGCAAAATGCATCAAACGTTTTATAGAAACAATGCCACCATCGGACTGAATGAATATCGTTTTTTGTATTAGAGGATGAGGTAGGATATTTTCCCCAATTTTAAGGGGTTTACAATTTTTAAATGAATGTTTTTGTTTTTTTGGGGTCTGAATGTCTATTAATTTTCTATTGTAATGAAAATTTTACATGTCGGAAGAAGGAGTGAAAGATCCCTCTCGGTTTGATGCCTGGATGGAATCGCGTTCTCGTGGAAAGGGGATTGAAGATGATGAAACAACAACAGACGTGCATGTAAGTAAAGGACTCTTACTTAATTGATAATATATTTATAATTGCTTTCTTTTGACCATATGAATTTTTAAACTTTGCAAGGTCAACTAACTAGAGAGCTTAAAAAGAAGCCAGAAGAAGAAAGAACAAAAGAATATAAAGGTAAGCTTTTCTTCACGGCGATGGGGAAAGACAAGCACGGTCATATTAAATATGTAGAAAGAGGTCATATCATCAATAAAACATGTTCTAAAACTATGTCAAGAGTTGACAGATCGTTATCAAACGATCAACAGGAATTACAGAAGCTTAGGGACGAGTTCGATAAACAAAAGGATGAGATGAAGGAAATGAAAGAAGAGTATATTCGTGAGAAGGAAAATTGCTTGTGGTGCAAGAGAAAACAAACATGTTGAACAAAAAATTAGAAGCTCTCCTAAGTCAATTCTCTTCCGTCTCATCTACTCGGTTGCATGGAGCCCAGGTTACATATACATCAAATATAGTATATTTATTGAATTTTCACAGTTTATTTTATTATAGCAGAAGTTGGTACAATCATAGGTTCTTAATCCATCGACCTCGCACACTCCGATTTCTCATCCATTGAAAAAAGCTCGAATTAATGGCAAGCATCAATCTAGTGTTCTACAAGAGGCTCATTCTATTCCAGATCAACAAGTACTATAAGTTTTGCATTTTCGTATAAAAATGGTTTTTTTTTAGGGCAAATTACATACAACTACCCAGAGTTTAGGCCTAATTACATCCCGATCCCTATTCTTTTCGATATTACCATTTGGTCCCCCAGGTTTGGTTCCGTTTGAAGTCCATTTTTACCGTTAGGGTTCCGTTAGCTTTTAGGTCCAATAATTCCTCGACGATTTGATTTCAGGATGGATCGTGATAGACATCGTCGTGATCGATCCCCGAGACATCGACATCGTCGCCACCATCGCCGTGGGAGATCACCCCCTTCACCACCTCCTCAGGCACAGCCCCAGGATTTAATGAACATAGTGGTAGGGCTGATTGATCAGAGACTGCAGGAACGGGTTCCTCCACCACCCCCGGCGCCAGTAGCACCTCCGGAGAACCCTATTTCTGCTATACTACGCGAGTTTCAGAACCAGCATCCGCCTAAGTTCTATAGGGGTGACGATATTCACGCTCAGATGTGGCTTAAAGAGGTCGAGAGGATTTGGCAGCTTATTCCATGTGACACTCAGGAGAAAGCTAGCTGCACCCTTACTCTGATTCAGGGCGAGGCTTACTCCTGGTGGGAGAGCACTCAGATAGTATTGAAGGCCGCCGGGACAGCTGTCACGTGGGAGGTGTTTGTACGGGAGTTCAGAAATAAGTTCATTCCACCAGCTTCCCGTACCCGCAGGTTGAGAGAGTTTACAGAATTGAAGCAAGGAGGGAGGTCTGTTGGACAGTACATTGCCAAGTTCGAGAGATTATCTCGCTATGCACCCAATATAGTCAATGATGACTTTCACAAGGCGATGCAGTTCGTACAGGGGCTCAGTCCAGATATACAGGATGCCTTGAAAGCTGCTAACACGAGTACTTGGGCTAAAGCTACCACAAAAGCTTTAAAGGTCGAGGATTCAGACAATGCAAGGAGGCCTATTCCTTGCACTGGACAGGCTTCGGGCTCGGGGTCAGGACAGGGATCGAGCTCTCGAAAGAGGCCTATAGCTTATTCTGCACCACCAGCATGGAAGGGACCCGGGAAGAAGTTTAAAGCCGCGGGACCATCTCAGAAGGCTCCACGAGCTCCTGCACCACCACCGCCACCTCAGAGACCGGGCTGCAGATATTGTGGACTTCCTACACACACATATGATAACTGCAGATGCAGCCTAGGGTTGTGTTTGATCTGCGGGAGTAATAAGCACCGGGTAGACGGTTGTCCGGATCGTCAGGATCCGCCACCTGAGGGCCAGAGGCCACTTGTGAGAGCTCGGGCTTACGCGTTAGCTGAAGAGGAGTAGGATGCTGAGATCGACCTTGCTGCAGTTGTTGAAGGTAGTATATGCATCCATGGTACGAACATCCATACATTATTTGATCCAGGAGCTACACACTCCTTTCTTGCGCATTCTATTGCTATTACCTTGTCTTTGCCTGCTTTATGCTCTCCTGTGAGCTATGTAGTTAGTTCTCCTTTTGGTAGTAGGCGAGAGATGGATCAGGTATACAGGGATGTTCCAGTCAAGATTGAGGGTCGAGAGTTCCTAACAGATTTCATTGTAATGCCGATGGAGAGATACAGATCTATTCTGGGGATGGATTGGTTGTATAGGCATTGTGATACAATAGATTGTGGGGCAAAGAAAGTGCAGTTGGGTTCAGAGGTTACTACGGGTTGGAGTTCGAAGTCTGTAACTCTACTTTCCTTTTCTGAGACCCGAAAGTTGGTGGAGGACGAGGCTACGGGATTCATTGCCTACATTCTAAATAAGCCCAAGGATCAGGTTAAGTTGGAAGATACGAAAGTGGTGAAGGAATTTCCCGAAGTCTTCTCAGAGAACTTGGATTCTTTGCCTCCCGAGCGAGAGATAGAGTTCGTGACTGATCTATATCCGAATGCAGAGCCGTATTCAAAGACTCCATACCGGATGGCTCCAACCGAATTGAAAGAGTTAAAGGTTCAGCTCGAGGCATTATTGGAAGTTGGGTATATCAGGCCAAGTTCGTCTGCTTAGGGTGCACCGGTGTTATTCGTAAAGAAAAAGGACGGGACTTTGAGGATGTGTGACGCCCCGAATTCTCGAAGGGCATCCTGACGATATTAACAAGTAAGTCTCTACACTTGTGTGTGTTTAATTTAAGAGTTCTTGAATTATGTGCTTTAGTGTAAATCCAATTTAATATGTGATGATTCGAATTATTCTAAGATTAATTGTCAACTTGATTAATTACGCGCATATTTAACCCTAACTGTCTAATTTGATTTAATTCAAATTTATTCCATGAAATAATTGTCAAGTTGATTTTAAATCCATCATGTTACTTAACTTGTTTAATTTCGGTTTACTTGAATTCCTTGAGATTAATTATCAATCATGTGTTTAGGAAGTGTCGTTAAATTGTACGAAAAGTTTCCAAAAATTAAATTGAATTAAACTCTAATTGGTAAATCTCTCTTTCATTTTAATTTATAAAATTAATTCGGAGCTTGAATGTTTATTCGTAACTTTACCAATTTTATTTACGATATTTGTACGCGATATTTCACTTTGCTACGCGATAAGGATACCCGGTTTCATATAGCTTGTGCACAAGACACATTTCTCCCAATCTCCTTTCTCTCTCTCTCTCTCTCTCTTCTCTCTCTCTCCTCTCCCACTCTCTCTCCCGGGGGTCACTAGGCGCGGCTTCGGCTACTATCCCATAACTCGTTCGTTTCTCGATGGAATTTAATAAACGAATAGTCCATTTCGATTATCTCGCCGAGACATACGCAAGAGTACCAATTTCACGGCCTAACAATAAACGGTGGTGGAGTTATGGCCGGATTTCAGTAGCAGCGGCTGAGTTGTCAGACCGCCGCCACTTCGCCGGCGTTCGCAGTGGTTTTCGGCCATCTTCTTGATGCACGCGTCCCATGCCCAGAAATTAGACTTCCAGGCGCTTCATTTGACGTCGACGGTGCGGCCATCGGAGCTGCGACGGCTCCGCACGCGCCAAATGAAGCTCACGGCGGCGCGAGTTACTGTAGCGGCTCGATTCTGCCGCTTTCGGCGGTGGTTTTCGACGGGGCTTGATGGTTTCCAAGGTTTTTTAACCCCCTGAGTTCATTTCCGGCATCAATTTCACCAGATTTTCGTCGTAGGTGGTGGTTCTGATGACGTGTGCGGCGGCAGAATATTCGGCGACCAACGGGGGCCTTTTCCGGCCATCTTTTGGCCCTGGGCTCTTCACGAAAGTTGTTCGGAACGACGAGAAGTAGTGGCCAATGATCACGCGACTCCGGATTTGGCCGATTGGCAGGGGATCGTGGTGGCATAGCGGCGGTGTAGCGACGGCGCTAGCTCCGAGGATTTTTCTGGCGAGCTACCTTAGGGCTTTCGAAGAGCTCGTCATGGGTAAGACAACGCTTCTTTCGGATCGTATTTTGGTTCACCGGTTTGGAAGTAATTTGAGTTTGACGATTTTAGGGTTTCCGTGTTCTTAGATCTGAAATTGGAGGAGATTGACCTGGAATTTCCAGAAATTGATCGAGGATTCGGAACGGGCACAAAGACTTCATTCAGGACTGATTTTTCGGGATTTTTCCGGCGACCTTCGACGGCGGCCCGGCCGCGGTCCGGCCAAATTCCGGCAGCTACAGTGGTGGCGTTCCGGAGGCGTTTGGTCATAATGTTCGTCTCGTTGTGGTGAGTTCAACGCCACTTTCCGTTCGTTAATCGGACACTCGATCTATTTATTACTAATTATTTTGTGTAATTGTGATTATTTGAATTAATTGTTTTAAGTGCAAATAAATTGGTTATTGTTGGTTTGTTGATCGAGATGTATTCCAATCGTATATGAAAACATGTATTGAATGGATTGTGATATGTATGAATGTTTCGATTTACAATTTGAATCCGATGTGATGAATTTATACTATTTGTTTAGATATGAAGGGGTATTAGTTTAATATCTAGAAACTAACCTTTTTATGTGACTAAATGAACTTGAATGATATTTTAGAAGAACGAACATGTTGAGATTTCTCTATATGAATTTGAGACGTTCTCAATGTTATGTTTGTTGTAAATTGTGTTTCAAATATAAAATTGAGATACATGAAAGATGCTTGAACAACTTGAGACTTGATGCATGATAGGAGTTAGAATTGTAATATCTTGATTTACTCTTACTACTCGAAAATGGTATATTATGAATTATGATAAATTGATAATTGTCATGCTTGTAAGTAATTAATTCCTAGTTGAATAATTGTTTAAACACTTTAAACGAACAATTATGCTTAATAATCAACTAAGGGGATGTATGTGTAATAATTCTAAACTTTTATAAATGACTTAGGGGATGTAAGTGTAATATTTATGAAATTATGAATGTGACTTGAGCTTGTATACCAAACATGTTGTGAAGTTGTAAGGTATGATCTTAAGTGAATTAGATGCACTCCTTAAATGTATCAAGCATGCTATCTACGTACAACAACATTGTATGTTTATATGATCAAGTTCCTCTTACTTATGCACTTTATAACTCTACATGGACTTGATGCTTAATTCTAATATTATAATTGAACCCTGTGACATTAGATGATTTAATATGCATTTTGTGAATACATTGACTTCCTAAATGGATCTTGCATCTTTGGATATGGAATTGCGTGTTGGTTGCTTGTAAATACGACCTTGTTGAGCATTGATATGCCTTGAATGACCACGACACCATATCAAAGCACAACATGAACACTTATGCATAACCACGACCATGTTGAGCAACGCCGTGCGTCTTGTTTGGTTCACATAGAGTCTAAGTCTGGGCTTCTGTATGTCTTCTCACAGAGTTTGGTGGTGCCGGTGGGCCCGAGGTTTAGAGTGTTTAGCCCTTCACACTCTCAGACTCTACTTTCACGAGGTGAGGTTTAGGATTTTTTATAGTTATGCGACCTATGGCCTTTACATGCTGATTTCTACCCTTGTATGCGAGTATACCTTACTATAAATACGTATGTGTTGGATATGATATGTTTATGACCTTGCGTGCGTTCTGCGTGGATGGGTGCTTACGGGCTTAAATTCCATCGCGTAGGATCTGCGTGGATGGGTGCTTACGGGCTTAAATTCCATCGCGTGGGTTCTGCGTGGATGGGTGTCTACGGGCTTAAATTCCATCGCGTAGGAATATGTATAAAAACCAGTTTTTGAGGCATATGTAAGCTATATTGGAAAATTCAGTTGAGTTACGATTCTGTAGCGAGATTTGCTATGAAAGATTGGTATCTGTTCTGTTCTGTTCTATTGTGGATCCGAGGAGCTACGGGTAATGGGGCCTCCGGGACTGTTAGGGTCGTCGGAGTTTCAACCATGTGCGTAGTTTCCATTTGAGATATCATTGCGCGACCTTAGGGTGATGAGGGAGGCGTGATATCTTGAGCCTTCGGCTAAGGCCGGGGATGACTCTTGTGGGTTCGCTACCCTCTTGAGATCGAGTCTATTTTAGATTGTGTTATTATAGATGGTTTTTGGGGACTGTACATCTCCTCCATCATTGGTGTAGCGGTTGGTTTGATTGTGATTTATTTTCTGAGGAGTAAAGGTGGGAAGCTCGTACTCGCCGAGCATGTGTTCTGTTCTGTCAGGAAATCATGAATCGAGATACAATTTCTGAAATGTTTTCTAAAGCTTATACTTATGACTATCTTTTGGGTACTTTTGGAAATATCTTTGGTATGCAACACCTATCTCCGCTTCATTAGTCCACCCTTCAGATATGTGCTATGCTCTATATATATACAGTGCCTGTGTGTTAGCCCCCTCACTCAGTCAGTTGACTGACACCTCATTTTATCTTTTAGTTGCAGGTTTCTTTTGTCTTGAGCTAGGCGGATGTGAGTCTTCTGGGTCACACTTGTCGGTTTAGTTGGTGTTAAGATGCATTTGTCACATACTCTATTTATGTTATGTATTCTTTTTTCGCTTTTGGAGATTATGTTTTGTGCTCTACTTAGACTTAAACCCGTGTGGGGTTAGTATGCTAGCATTTGGATGTAATTAGCTAATCTGCTGATACTTATATTGGTTTATTACGTTGCGATGATTTGAGATTCGGGACTAGGTATCTATGCTAGTTGAACCCGTCACCTGTTATGTATGCTGATATTCGGGACTAGGTATCTATGCTAGTTGAACCCGTCACTTATTTTGTACGTTGATTTAATTGCTTCCGCTATCTGATGATAATTGTTTATATTGCTTCCGCGCTCTGAGTCTGTCGAGTTAGATCCGGCTAGCCTAGTGTGTGAGTTGGTCTCCCGTTCGCTTTGATCAGGATTCGGGCATGGACTTTCTATTTCGTGACAGGGTCTGGGTCTTAGTGCGGGGGATGTGGCATCCTCCGTTTGGGGTGTTACATCCTTAAGTGGTATCAAAGCTCTTGGTTGCAAGACCGAGCTCTTGAGTCGTGTTGAGTCTGTCTAGGTCATACGGCATAGGAATAACTGCGCATTGCATTTGTTTGACTTGATACTTTGATCCTTCAGCATGAATTGTTTCGTGATTATATGATTGTGTGCACATTGTGACTTTGATTATGCAACATCTTATTTTATGTGCTTTATAAATTACAACTAATTGTTGCATTTACGTGATATACGTGTTACATTTCATTTGCATTTTAACTCCCATGCATCGAATTTTGTAGCGCCCCTTAACACTACAACCCCGCACCGTTGTACTTCCCGAGTGGATGTGAGACCTAGCACTCGAGAAATATTCCGGCGAACGGACAAGACTATACAATACCAGAGTATGAAATTTAATTGCAACGGAAATAAACTTAAACATGAGCGATGAAAGGGGACAATATATATAACGAGACACATATTATTAAGTTGGATATGTAATTACAACGATAGGGCTATTTCACAGGAGAGAGTGCTTATGGAGAGATGTACATGCACTCGTGATTAATCTAAATGACTGAAAAGTGACACCTTAAAGCTTCAAGATACCTCTAAGGCGTCGCTGTAACGATTCCTGAAATCATGAATTAAAAGAGTAGGAGGGTTAGTCAAAATGACTAAGTGACGGGGGTTTGAGGTATAAGATTATAAGTAAGATTTTGAAAATGTTTTGACCAAGAAAATCTTGGTTTGAAATGTATATACTATATAATAACAAATAGGTATATGACAATAATATCCGGTTCATATTTGTTTGAAATAGGAGTAGGGGGAATATAGGCTATACTTTAGAAACTTTATGAACCGTTTTGAAAATGATTTTATGCCCGCAAGCTAGGCGTCTCCAACCTTAACTCCGTAAAATCCGAGAAAAATGGTAACGACACTGATCAAGGTGTCGGTACTTAATAAAACAAATACGAGAGTACCATCCTTCTTCCTCCGGTGTCACGTAGGGTTGCAAGCCCTAGTGACGATGAACAAGATTGTGGGAGGGGCGTACCTTTTCCCGTCACTTGGTGTGGAATAACTAACCTCCAGTTAGACCACCACCAAGATCTAGTTGGCGGCTGGTATAATAGTAGACCTCGGCCCGTGCCTCCCGGACTACTACTTCTACCAATACCACCGGGCCCATAGGAAAAAGAATAATTTTTACTTGCAAGACGAGAATATTTACCCGTAAGAAAGTACTAAGTACTTTTCGGGTAAGTATATGTTTTCAATAATTAACAAGAATTATTTTCCCATAAAGGGAAGAATAACTTGAAAGGAAATTCAAGAAAATAAAGTAAAGTATTTTATCATGATTTCAGTTGAAAAGATTTAAAACCCTCACCGGTATCGAGACTTAAGTGGAACTGTGAGGATTCCACTCTTCGATCCTATGTTCTCCTGAAAGTAATAACTACTACTGACTTAGAACTAGGTTCTTAGTTCCTAATTAATCTAGTTGCACACAATATCACAATGAAATAATTATAGAAGGTACACATTATGTAATATGTTAAGGATTTCCCGGTAAACCCTAAATTCACCCGTTTAATTAATAAATTCAGGGTTTATGGGATCCTTAGCTAATAAAATATTTAGTAACCATACTATAATTCTAATTGTAAGGTTTGAAATGAAATTCAAGGTTTAATTTGACAATGTAGGTTACCTTTTGAAAAATATTACATAGTTTATTGATTTTTGGAAATTTTGGGAAAATTATTTCTTTAAAAATTCCAAAACTTATTTTATAATTATTTTTGAAATAATTTCGAAATAAAGGGTATTTTAGTTGACCAAAAAGTCAAAATTACTATTAAAAACATTTACTATTCAATTTCATATGAATTAAACACTTTATAACACAAAATCAAATTCATACACACAAACACATAACTCACGGCACACACATGCACACACACTCATCCAAGAACATTATGAACATGTTCTTGAGCTCATTTGAATATTCAAAGATGGTGTGTAACATGTTCTATCACATTCATATTCATAACATAAGATTAAAGCATAATATAGCAAAATATATGTACTTTCTATGAAAAATAATTCTAAATAAATTACTATAGGCATGAATTTAATCAAACAAGATCATAACCATTTAAATACATAAGCACATTATATCATATCATAATTCATGCATCTAATTAAATAAAATTCCATAATGTACACACATTGTTATTTAAACTAACAATTATGCACATATTTCATAAAATAAATTCCTAAAGCATAATTTAATTAATTCTAGACATGCTACTAATATTATTATACTAAGAACATTATATAAAACATGAAATAATAGAAGAAAACATACCTTGTAGAGAGAGAGAGGGTTGTGGCGTGAGAATGGAGAGGGAGAGAGTGATTTTGTGTGTTGAATTGTGAGGTATAAATGAGGCTTAAGGGGGGTATTTATAGGTAGTCATGAGGGGTTTCTAAGCAATAAATGAAAGTTTATGGGAGATGTGGTTGCCTAAGATTTCAACAAATGCTTGGTAATTAAGTTGGAGATGTGGTTAAATTATTTCATGAACAAATGCTTGGTAATTAACTAGGAAATGTGGAGAAATTATGCTCATTTGTTTAATTATTCTAGAAGACCATGAGGTCATGGATGATGTCATTTTGATTAAAAAACAAATGTAAAAATAATATAAAATTCATTCAAGAGTCGAGAGATAAAATTTTGATGTAGTGAATTAATAATAGAATGTGTGAAAAGTGAGCTTCGTTTTGATTATAAATATGAAATATTTGGAGTTTATGTTTATAAATTATGAATACTAAAGATGATGAAAATCATAAGAAAATTATATAAACGAAGCTATGATAAAGTTTAGAGTTTGGAAAAATCACTATAATGTAGAGGAAAATTCAAGGATCGTTTTAAGTATAATTTCGACTATTGATCAAAAGCTAATTGTTCTAAAATAAAATGATGATTTCTAAATAGGAAAATATTTATAAATATGCTAGGGGTGAAATCGAGTTTTTGGTAAATGCATGAAAATTCATGAAATAATTTGAGGGTCGTTTTGGTTATAATTTTGAATATCAAAAAGTAGATGAGTAAGGATTTATTGATGATCGAATCATAAGCTAAGGTTTTTTTGCCGGTTTCTGATACTACGGGAGTTAGGATGGGAATTGTGGTTTACAGAGAGTATCACGATCCTCGAAATAATGTGAGGATTCTTTTGGTTAAAATATTGGGTAGTGAAAGTGTTTCGGGAAATGTAGGAATATTTTTGAGCTGTAGGGGAATTTTCGTAATTTCCAACCTAAAAATGTAGGAATGGCTTTTGAAGTATATGAAGGGGTTTTAGGTGCTAGAAGGGAATGAATACTAGAATTCTAGGATTTTATGAAAAGAGTTTCAAAGTACAAATTAAATAGAGAAAAGAATTAAATTGACGAACATTTAATTAAATTATAACATATAAAAACATATAAGTCACATAAAATGCAATGCATGAAGTGAATTATTAAGGATCGAGATTATAAACGCTTCCTGAGTTACCCTTTACTTACCTTTCTCAACTTGGCCCTGAGTCGGGCTGTTACAAATTTAGTGTTCGAATTTCAGGGTGCCCTATGAGTCAACACTAAGATTTCCCTCCGTCAACACTACCAATTGGTACTACAACGGAAACACACCATAATTCGAAGATGAAAGGAGTCTTTACCAAGATCAATGTTTATGAAAAGGTTCAGAGTTGAAGGAATAAGATTTGTTATATTGACTTACTACCTTAAAGTCAATTGAAAAATGAAGTTTGGCGAATTTTAACCTTGAGGATTCGTTCATATGGAAGTAGTCACCTTGTTGAGGAAACGAGTCAATGGAGGAGAATCTGATCAAGTAGAACCGTTTTGAAGGAGGTTGATGAGCTTTCGCCTTGATGATTTATTTATTTGGGAGTAGTCACCTTGTCGATGGAAACGAGTTAAGGTAGAAGAATCCGATCAAATAAGATCCGATCAAGTTCAAGGGATGTGAATAGGTAACCATGTTACTTAAGCAACGAGCTACAAACCATCGGTGAGTGTTGAAGGTTTTGGTGCCGTTTAGAGTTAACGAACGACAAGGCAAGATTGGTTGTTAGCTCTTTGGGTGTTTCTTCAAGATGAGATAGAAGACATTGTTGATGTGGGAATAGAACACTTCGATGCCGAAAGACTTTATCCAAGTTTCAGGATCATATACCATGGATTGCCTTGGGAAGTGCTTAGCACCACGATCATCCAACGAAACCCTGAGGTAAATTTCAGATTGACAAATGAATCATGGACAACTCCTTGAAGATGAGCAGACTAAGATTTAACCCATAAATCAAAATTCGTGGGAGAAACTGAGGATGAGGGAGAAACTGAGGATGATTCTAGTTGAGCAAGGATTATGGTCTAGTAAGGGTTTTGGTGATAAACGAGCGTTGCTGAGTTACCACTCTATGAAAAGACTCAAGACAAAGAGGTTCAGATGACGAGGGTTGCATCGTTGTCGGCTTAATCAACTCCTACTGCTTCATCTCAACTTCCTGTCAAGAGTTTGACACAACGGTGATCGGTACGCCAAGCATTCATGGCATTTGCATACATGCATCGTTTAAATACTCTTACCTTGTTTTGCTTGATGTGGGTGATGACTATTGTTGTTTTAATTGTGATAACTTGGATACCTTATCTAGTATTTGTAACTTGAAATTTCTACTTGTTATGAACTGTTGCTGAAATGAATGAGTTATGTACTTATGTGAACTATTCATGCTTATGTGATTTAAAACTTTTTTTGATTGCTCACTAACTTCTCATATAACATACATACATACTGTAATCTTGTTTTATAGGGATTCCATCGCGATATCGCCCTTGAGTTGAGGTATGAGCGTTGAATCTATACTCAAGGGACACCGATATCAGTTGTATAAGATACACCAAACATGCATCGCATACTTTTCATCAAGTGTTACTATGATGTGTGTATGTATGAATAACTGATCAGTAGATTTATGTGCAAGAGAGACCTTAGGCTCCCTCTTTTTACGTGTTGGAGGGATGTAGGATTCTCTCTATTTATGTGGTAGAAAGATGTGGATTCTTTCTAAGTTTTGTGCACGAGAGAAGTTGGATTCTCTTGTACTTAGATATTCGGAGATGCTGGATTCTGTTGAATCTAGGGGTTTGAGGAATGCTGGATTTTCTCAAACTAGAATGTTGGGAGATGTTGGAATCTGCCCGACTTAGGTTGAGAGACGGGATTCTCTCAATTATGTGCTCGAGAGACGGGGTTCTCTCTTTTATATGTGCTCGAGAGACGGGGTTCTCTCTCTTGTGGGTGCTGCGGGACGGGACTCTCTCTCTTACGTGTTGAGAGATGGGATTCTCTCTTGTTTGATGTGGTCGCGTTATGCGTTGATTTAAATACGGGTTGCAATGGCAAGTATTAGACGACATCGAGGTTGGGTGTAGTTGTAGCTATTCGATCATGGGAATGACTGACCGAGTTCGAAACAACTAACGGATCAAGTACTCGTACGGACCTCGACGTTAATAAGACATCCTAAAGGAGGTTCGGTGTAGATGACCGGAGTAAGCCTCACCATTAGAGTTATGATCTCACGCGAGTTCGAGAGAATGGTTGGAGCACTACAACTTGAGGATCTACATTTTAGCAGTGGAACCTAGGGACCAGGTTCTCTTAAGGGGGGAAGGTTGTGACGCCCCGTATTCTTGAAGGGCGTCCTGACGATATTAACAAGTAAGTCTCTACACTTGTGTGTGTTTAATTTAAGAGTTCTTGAATTATGTGCTTTAATGTAAATCCAATTTAATATGTGATCATTCGAATTATTCTAAGATTAATTGCCAACTTGATTAATTACACGCATATTTAACCCTAGCTGTCTAATTTGATTTAATTCAAATTTATTCCATGAAATAATTGTCAAGTTGATTTTAAATCCATCATGTTACTTAACTTGTTTAATTTCGGTTTACTTGAATTCCTTGAGATTAATTATCAATCATGTGTTTAGGAAGTGTCGTTAAATTGTACGAAAAATTTCCAAAAATTAAATTGAATTAAACTCTAATTGGTAAATCTCTATTTCATTTTAATTTATAAAATTAATTCGGAGCTTGAATGTTTATTCGTAACTTTACCAATTTTATTTACGATATTTGTATGCGATATTTCACTTTGCTACGCGATAAGGATACCCGGTTGTATATAGCTTGTGCACAAGACACATTTCTCCCAATCTCCTTTCTCACAATCTCCTTTCTCTCTCTCTCTCTCTCTCTCTCTCCTCTCCTACTCTCTCTCCCGCGGGTCACTATGCTCGGCTTCGGTTACGAGCCCATAACTCGTTCGTTTCTCGATGGAATTCAACAAACGAATAGTCCATTTCGATTATCTCTGCGATACATACGCAAGAGTACCAATTTCACAGCCTAACAATGAACGGTGGTCGAGTTATGGACGGATTTCAGTAGCAGCGACTGAGCTGTCAGACCGCCGCCACTTCGCCGGCCTTCGTGGCGGTTTCCAGCCATCTTCTTGATGCACGCGTCCCATGCCCAGAAAGTAAACTTCCAGGCGCTTCATTTGACATCGGCGGCGCGGCCATCGGAGCTGCGATGGCTCCGCACCCTCCAAATGAAGCTCGCGGCGGCGCGAGTTAGTGTAGCGGCGCGATTCCGACCTTCCGGCGGTGGTTTTCGACGGGGCTTGATGGTTTCCAAGGTTTTTCGACCCCCTGAGTTCATTTCCGGCATCAATTTCACCAGATTTTGGCCGTAGGTGGTGGTTCCGGCGATGTGTGCGATGGCAGAATATTCGGCGACCAACGGGGGCCTTTTCTGGCCATCTTTTGGCCTCGGGCTCTTCACGAAAGTTGTTCAGAACGATGAGAACTAGTGGCCAGTGATCACACGACTCCGGATTTGGCCAATTGGCGGGGGATCACGGTGCCATAGCGGCGGTGTAACGACAGCGCTAGCTCTGAGGATTTTTCCGGCGAGCTACCTTAGGGCTTTCGAAGAGCTCGTCATGGGTAAGACAACGCTTCTTTCGGATCATATTTTGGTTCACCGATTTGGAAGTAATTTGAGTTTGAAGATTTTAGGGTTTCCGTGTTCTTAGATCTGAAATTGGAGGAGATTGATTTGGAATTTCCAGAAATTGATCGAGGATTCGGAATGGGCACGAAGACTTCATTCAGGACTGATTTTTCGGGATTTTTCCGGCGACCTTCGACGGCGGCCCGGCCGCGGTCCGTCCAAATTCCGACAGCTACAATGGTGGCGTTCAGGCGGCGTTCGGTCAGAATGTTCGTCTCGTTGTGGTGAGTTCAACGCCACTTTCCGTTCGTTAATCGGACACTCGATCTATTTATTACGAATTATTTTGGGTAATTGTGATTATTTGAATTAATTGTTTTAAGTGCAAATAAATTGGTTATTGTTGGTTTGTTGATCGAGATGTATTCCAATCGTATATGAAAACATGTATTGAATGGATTGTGATATGTATGAATGTTTCGATTTACAATTTGAATCCGATGTGATGAATTTATACTATTTGTTTAGATATGAAGGGGTATTAGTGTAATATCTAGAAACTAATCTTTTATGTGACTAAATGAACTTGAATGATATTTTAGAAGAACGAACATGTTGTGATTTCTCTATATGAATTTGAGACGTTCTCAATGTTATGTTTGTTGTAAATTGTGTTTCAAATATAAAATTGAGATACATGAAAGATGCTTGAGCAACTTGAGACTTGATGCATGATAGGAGTTAGAATTGTAATATCTTGATTTACTCTTACTACTCGAAAATGGTATATTATGAATTATGATAAATTGATAATTGTCATGCTTGTAAGTAATTAATTCCTAGTTGAATAATTGTATAAACACTTTAAACGAACAATTATGCTTAATAATCAACTAAGGGGATGTATGTGTAATAATTCTAAACTTTTATAAATGACTTAGGGGATGTAAGTGTAATATTTATGAAATTATGAATGTGACTTGAGCTTGTATACCAAACATGTTGTGAAGTTGTAAAGTATGATCTTAAGTGAATTAGATGCACTTCTTAATTGTATCAAGCATGCTATCTACGTACAACAACTTTGTATGTTTATATGATCAAGTTCCTCTTACTTATGCACTTTATAACTCTACATGGACTTGATGCTTAATTCTAATGTTATAATTGAACCCTGTGACATTAGATGATTTAATATGCATTTTGTGAATACATTGACTTTCTAAATGGCTCTTGCATCTTTGGATATGGAATTGCCTGTTGGTTGCTTGTAAATATGACCTTGTTGAGCATTGATATGCATTGAATGACCACGACACCATATCAAAGCACAACATGAACACTTATGCATAACCACGACCATGTGGAGCAACGCCGTGGGTCTTGTTTGGTTCATATAGAGTCTAAGTCTGGGCTTCTGTATGTGTTGTCACAGAGTTTGGTGGTGTCGGTGGGCCCGAGGTTTAGAGTGTTTGGCCCTTCACACTCTCAGACTCTACTTTCACGAGGTGAGGTTTAGGATTTTTTATAGTTATGCGACCTATGGCCTTTACATGCTGATTTCTACCCTTGCATGCAAGTATACCTTACTATAAATACATATGTGTTGGATATGATATGTTTATGACCTTGCGTGCGTTCTGCGTGGATGGGTGCTTACGGGCTTAAATTCCATCGCGTGGGATCTGCGTGGATGGTTGCTTACGGGCTTAAATTCCATCGCGTGGGTTCTGCGTGGATGGGTGTCTACGGGCTTAAATTCCATCGCGTAGGAATATGTATAAAAACCAGTTTTTGAGGCATATGTAAGCTATTTTGGAAAATTCAGTTGTGTTACGATTCTGTAGCGAGATTTGCTATGAAAGATTGGTATCTGTTCTGTTCTGTTCTATTGTGGATCCGAGGAGCTACGGGTAATGGGGCCTCCGGGACGGTTAGGGCCGTCGGAGTTTCAACCATGTGCGTAGTTTCCATTTGAGATATCATTGCGCGACCTTAGGGTGATGAGGGAGGCGTGATATCTTGAGCCTTCGGCTAAGGCCGGGGATGACTCTTGTGGGTTCGCTACCCTCTTGAGATCGAGTCTATTTTAGACGGTGTTACTATAGATGGTTTTTGGGGACTGTACATCTCCTCCATCATTGGTGTAGCGGTTAGAATGATTGTGATTTATGTTATGAGGAGTAAAGGTGGGAAGCTCGTACTCGCCGAGCATGTGTTCTGTTCTGTCTGGGAATCATGATTCGAGATAGAGTTTCTGAAATGTTTTCTAAAGCTTATACTTATAACTATCTTTTGGGTACTTTTGGAAATGTCTTTAGTATGCAACACCTATCTCCGCTTCATGATTCCACACTTCAGATATGTGCTATGCTCTATATATATACAGTGGGTGTGCGTTAGCCCCCTCACTCAGTCAGTTGGCTGACATCTCATTTTATCTTTTAGTTGCAGGTTTCTTTTGGCTTGAGCTAGGCGGATGTGAGTCTTCTGGGTCACACTTGTCGGTTTAGTTGGTGTTAAGATGCATTTGTCTCATACTCTATTTATCTTATGTATTCTTATTTCACTTTTGGAGATTATGTTTTGTGCTCTACTTAGACTTAAACCCGTGTGGGGTTAGTATGCTAGCATTTGGATGTAATTAGCTAATCTGCTGATACTTATATTGGTTTATTACGTTGCGATGATTTGAGATTCGGGACTAGGTATCTATACTAGTTGAACCCGTCACCTGTTATGTATGTTGATATTCGGGACAAGGTATCTATGCTAGTTGAACCCGTCACTTATTTTGTACGTTGATTTAATTGCTTCCGCTATCTGATGATAATTGTTTATATTGCTTCCGCGCTCTGAGTCTATCGAGTTAGATCCGGCTAGCCTAGTGTGTGAGTTGGTCTCCCGTTCGCTTTGATCAGGATTCGGGCATGGACTTTCCATTTCGTGACCGGGTCTGGGTCTTAGTGCGGGGGATGTGACATCCTCCGTTTGGGGTGTTATAATGTGCATCGATTACCAGGAGCTGAACCGGATGTCTATCAAGAATAAAAATCCCCTTCCCCACATCGAGGAATTATTCGATATACTTCAGGGTTCCAAGGTTTACTCGAAATTGGACTTAAGATAGGGGTACTACCAGCTGCGAATCCGAGCGGAGGACATTCCAAAGACGGGATTCAATACTCGATACGGGCATTACGAGTTCGTGGTCATGCCATTTGGATTAACTAATGCCCCTGTAGCTTTCATGGATATGATGCATCGGATTTTCAGGCCTTTCCTCGACAAATGTGTGGTAATCTTCATCGATGACATTTTTGTATTCTCCAAGTCTGCCGAGGATCATGCAAGGCATCTTAAGCTTGTTCTACAGACTTTGAAGGAGAATCAGTTGTTTGCCAAATTCAGTAAGTGCGAATTTTGAATCGATCGGGTTGCTTTCTCAGGACATGTAGTTTCGGGTAAAGGATTGGAAGTCGATCCCTAAAAAATTGAGGCCGTGCTTAAATGGGAGAAACCAAAGAATGCCTCAGAAGTTAGAAGCTTCTTGGGATTGGCCGGATATTACCGAAGGTTTGTTCAGGACTTTTCTAAGATTGCCGCACCGTTGACTCGATTAACGAAGAAAGATGTCCAGTTTGTTTGGGATGAAAAATGTTACCAAAGCTTTAACTTCCTGAAAGAAAAGTTGGTCTCAGCTCCGGTGTTAGCACTTCCAGAAGGTTCAGAGGAGTATGCAGTTTCCACCGATGCTTCTAAGGAAGGTTTAGGCTGTGTGTTGACTCAGAAGGGAAAAGTGATCGCTTATGCTTCCCGAAAGTTGAAAGACTATGAGAAGAATTATCCCACACATGATTTGGAGCTTGCAGCCATGATCTTTGCTCTCGGGAAATGGAGACATTATCTCTACGGGATATCCTTTGAGATTTTCACCCACCACAAGAGCCTCCAGTATTTATTCATGCAGAAGGATTTGAATATGAGGCAACGACTTTGGATGGAAAAGTTAGAAGATTATGATTGCACGATCAAGTACCATCCGGGAAAAGCCAACGTGGTCGCCGATGCACTTTGCAGGAAGGCGAGTGTGTGAAATTTGGAAATAAAGGAATGTGATGAAGTTGCTCCAATTATTCTAAAGGCTCGGTTTTCTAATATTACAACTCAGCCGGAATTAAAGTATCGATTATTTGAAGCTCAAAATAATGATTCGGAGGTACAGAGGTTGGTAAGTAAGGCGAGAGCTGATCCGGAGAGTTCTTTTGGGTTTGATGAGACCGGTTTGCTTCGGTTCAAGAATAGAGTGGTCGTGCCTGAAGAATTGAAATGGGTTCTACTTGAAGAAGCTCACAAGTCAGCATACTCGATCCACCCGGGAGGAAATAAAATGTATAAGGATTTGAAACAGTATTATTGGTGGAATGGGATGAAAAGAGACGTCGCCGAGTATGTGAAACACTGCCTGACTTGTCAGAAAGTAAAACCTGAGCATCCAAAACCCGCGGGACTTCTACAACCGTTACCTATTCACGAATGGAAGTGGGAATAAGTAACGATGGATTTTGTGTCCGGGTTACCGAAGGTGAAAGGTGGATTTCATGGTATTTGGGTAATTGTAGACTGATTCACGAAGTCTGCTCACTTTCTACCGTCCGGATGTCTGATAAGATGTAGCACCCTAGCGCAAGGTACCACATCCCCCGCACCGAGACCCGACCCGAATATGAAATGGACAATCCATACCCGAGCTAAATCCCGGCGAACGGGGACTCACTCACTCCTTAGGCTAGGCGGGAACTAAACCTTCGCAACCAAATAAAAAAGAATAAGAATAAATGCTAAAGGCAGAAGTATAGCATATAATCAAGTACTAATTCAAGCCACATAACGGTTTCAACTAGCACAATAACCTGTTCTAAAAAATTCGTGCATAACATAATTCCATAATCATAATTATAGTCATACATTTATCCATTCTTGCAAATTCAATAAAATTACAAAACGCATATGAAGTGACTCAAACTTAACCAATAGAATTGACAAACTAGACTCCCCGCCTAGCACTCCAAACCTGCAAAGAAACTGAAAACAAACCGGGTTCAGTCTCTACGAGACTGGTGGGTATAAAATGAGGCATAAATAGTGTATACAACAATGTTTAACATTCACATGCAAGTTATAATCCCAAATGAGGTTTTTAGAGCATTTCCCAAGTGGGTAAAACAAAGAAGTCATCAAAAGGGATTATAACGTTCATTTTCATTCTTTAGGTCTTTTGTGGCCCGGCGAGTGGGAGTGCATTATCTCCAACCAACACCTCGTGTAGTTCATTAAACATTCTTTCTTTCTTTCTTTCTTACATGCATAACATTCTTTTGTGCAGATTCATGAACATTTACACCTTCTTCCTCCGGGTGATGGCCGGGTGATCGGCCCGAACCATCCATTCATTGACCAAAAGGGGAACATGACTCCCCAGATGGCACTCAGTGTCCATTCCTCGCTAACTCTTAACGAGCTTCGGTTACGCCGTTCAATGGTGGAACTAGTGTGAGGGATCACCGTCACCCCATGCCTCCTCGGGTCACTATTCACACCGAGTCCCTGGGCCCCATTCTGTGCATAACATTCATTTTTTTCTCGCCAAAACATTTGGTAGGTTCATAAAAAGAAAAGCTTTATGTTGAAATCATTTACTCTTGAAAACGACTCTATATACATATAATAGTTTTAGCCGAAATCTTTACACGTTGGGTGTATATAGGGACATTTATCTAAATAGTAGAGAAACCCACCTGTACACCTCTTACCAAATAATACCAAGAAGAAAGGAGACTCGAAAGTGTCCTATGAACCCGGCATCTCCGCCCTGGAGAAAACGTGGCAAAAGACAATGTAACGTGTTCGTGAGACTCAAGACCCCAAATGAACCATATATGACGCACGACATATAATGAACATGATGTGAATGCATAAAAGATGGTATTATGTAATGAACATGTTCATGTGCACTATTAATGCATTTAAATCATATAGACGAGCCATTCATTCGTTCAAGGAAGCGTTCAAATTCAATCAATTCATGAATTTCACATTTTCTAACAACTCAATTCAAGAATTCAAATAACGATCATAACACGTAGTATAACATGTTTACAATTAGAAAATAGGTAAATAGAAACATTCAAGTCATGTTCGGAAATTAATTAACACGAAATAGATAACAATTAAATTCTAAAATTAAATATATAATCAATTCATAAAATTTATAATATATATAAATACATTTATATATATATATACACGTACATAGCATGCATGAACAATTCAACTTAAAACATTTCATGGATGCAAACCTTACTAACTAAACATGCATGCATTTATTTATATACGTATAATCATGCATGCAAATTTTATAATCAACCATATGCATGCATTCAAACAATATCACACCATAACATAATGTATAAATATATTCATACACCACAATTTGCATGCATTAGAATAATTAAAACCATGCACAAAACAACAACAAGATCATATACATATATTCACGTACATACACCCTGCATGCATGCATAATTTATAATTATACCAACATGCATATATATAATTACATAAACATTCATCTGCATGCCATAGAATAGAATCCATGCATCAAACAAGGGAAAGCAAACAAAACCGAACAGTCAAACCAATCTCCCCGCCCGGGGACTTCATGCAGCGGAGTTTCTATAACTGCACTACCCGACCGGGCCTTTTTAAGGCAAAAATCTCCCCGCCCAGGGAGATCCATCACAGGCGCAATGCAGCAGTTTTAACGAAGCTTAAACCCATGTTAAATGCAAGAAAACATAGCAGCAGGTAGCAGGTATGAAAGGCCATAAATTCAGCAGCAAACTAGGCTAGATACTCCCATAAATAACTGAAAATGGACAGCCAAGAAGCAAGGAAGGAAGAGCAGCAGCAGACCCATCAGTTCAGGCCAAAAACGGGCACGAAAATGAAGCAAAACAGGGCAACAACCAATCCACTCCTTATGCAACATGATCAGGTATGTAGATGTAGCAAACAAGGCAAAAATGATCAGCAATTGACAGCAATTTAGCTCCTAAAACGCAACAGCAGTAGTTCATACAAGAAGAAGGCAAACAACTTCAAGTTTCAACCAATTTCTCCAAAGTTCATTAATGGATTCTCAATGAATTGTAAACTACCATCTAATAAAAGTTCATACCTGATATAAAGGAGTTAAAGTGACCACTCTCATACTTTAAAACAATCAAAATTATCAAGGAATCCAAGAGATCAACGAATTCATCTATAACCTAACTATTCACTCATATTCATCAAACTCCATCAAAGCAAGCTCAAATTGGGGGATGAATATATCAAAATGAGTTTAAATGAATGTATATTACAACCATAAACTTACCTTGTGAATTGATTGAGGTTTTAAAGAGATTTGAGCTCCAAAATCTCTAACGTATGCAAGGTTACGGGATTTTCTGGAGAGCAGGGGTCTTTTGCTGAATTTTCTCTAACTGTGAGGGTTGGTTCGGTTTAGGCTGATTAAATGATATTAGAGGGTTGAGTTAGGGTTCCAAAGAATCAAACCATGGTTAATTTGGTCAAGGTTTTAAAGAGTTATGGCCATTTTATTGAGCTCTGGCAGTTTTGACGAACGTAGCCCTTTTCGGTTGAATTTCGGAGGTCCAAATGGTCTTAGAAAAATATGAGGCTAAGTTCATTAAACTCGAATTTTCGTTACGAGTTCAGCGAAGTTGACGAAACTCGAATCCGAGTTTCCTAGCTCAAGATATCAAATACGGAACCAAGGGTGTGCTAATTGCTCGTTAGGCCCCGACTTGGATTCCAAAATCAAAATAAATTCGAAACTAATGAAAATAAATCCGAAAACATAAAACGAACATATATTCATATTCATGACACGTATATCTTCGACATATTAAATTTTCACGAAATTGCGATATCAGATCATATAAAAACGAAGCACGTTGAAACACTCATAAGCCATGCATAGGGATGGCAATGAGCCGAGCTGGCTCACGAGCTTCACGAGCCAGCTCGGGTGAGGCTTGGGTTCGAGTTCGTGACTGACGAGCCAAGCTGAGCCCTGGCTCGACTAGTGGCCACCGCGAGCCAAGCCCGAGCCTGGTATTCTCTGTTCGTTGGCTCGCGAGCCAGCTAACGAACCATGCCTTTTTAAAAAAAAATAAAAAAAAAATATATATATATATATAATACTTGTTTTATATATATATATATATATATATATACACACACACACGTATATATATATATATATATATATAGATACTTATATATGTATATACATTCTCTCTCTCTCTCTATAATATAAATATAGATATATCACACATCACTCTCTAACCCTAAATTTTCAGCGCAGCACAGACTCCACCTTCAATCTCACTCTCCATTCCGCCGCACTCCACCACCGCCAAACGCCACCACCCTTCAGATCTGCACTCATGGAGCCCCAACCTACCCTTTCACTATCGCCGCAAGCCACCGGAGTACCGGCACCACCACCACGCCGCAAGCCACCGGAGTACCGGCGCCACCGCACGCCACTACCGAACATCGTACGCCGCCACGCCATTGCCACCACGCCACTAGTGTCCATAGTCAATTTGGATGTGTTCAATTTGAAAGCAAATCTCATAGATAGGCTTACAAAAGGTGTGAAATTGAGAAGAAATTGTTGTTTATATGTTTTTAAATTTTGAATGAATTTGTAGGTTCTACTCAAAGTTTGTATTTTTGATTTTTGAATGGAGGGTTCTGGAATTGTGAAAGATTTGGGTTCTTTTTTGGTTAAGAAACTCAAAAGTTTGTATTTGAATGGATTTTCTGCAACTATGAAAGGTGTATTGTTGTGTGATTTGGGTTTTCTTTTTGGCTCTGTAATGGCGAACGGAAGGATTGGTGTACAGAAAACCTGGCTCGCAAGCCGAGCCGAACCGCCTCGAGCCAAGGTCCGAGCCAGAAAACTAAGGTTCGATGGCTCGCGAACCAGGTTCGAAACCTTAGTTTTCAGTGCGAGCCCGAGCCCGAACCTCAAAAAAACGCCGAGGCTCGGCTCGGTTCGTTGCCATCCCTTGCCATGCATATAAATAAATTCATTATTTTCCATACAATAAAACAAAATTTAAATGCATATTTAATTAATTAAATCTACGCGTGAATTTAATATAATTAAACAAAGAGGCAATGCTTACATATATATTGAAATCAATGCACGAAATACATATATGTATATTTAGTATTAATACCTTAAAATTTAAAAGTCACTAATTAAATATAATTTTAAAAAAATCAAAGTGCACACATTAATATACATTTAGTATTACTAACATTAAAATTAAATATCAACTAATTCGTACATAATTAATATTAATTAACTTAAGATATGAATAATTAACAATTTAACATTTAAAAATATAAAAATTAAATGTATAAAATAATTATAAATAATTAATTCGCGCAAATTAGTAAACACATACGTCATATTTGAACGAATGAAAAACCGGGGCATTACAATCTCTCCCCCTTAAAAAGAATCCGCCCTCGGATTCACTACTCGACCGATCAAACAATGAGTGATTCCCCGTCTCTCGCAGGCAACAAGGAGAGAGCTTCGTCTCTCGAGCAACAATGAGAGAACTCCGTCTCTCCAACAACAATTAGAGAACCCCGTCTCTCCATCAACGATGAGAGAACCCCGTCTCTCAAGCAACAATGAGAGAAACCCGTCTCTCGCAAGCAAAGATAGCTCCCCGTCTCTCAAACAAAAATAAGAGAATCCCCGTCTCTAAAAAATAACAACAAAGCAAGGAAGTCTCCAATACTCCCGAGCAACACAACGCAAAACAATAATTAAAGTCACGTAAGACACCCAAACCAGGTAATAGATATCATCCACGTTGATCATCAATCACTCCAAGTAAGTTAACATAATAAGGAATCAAAGCACCTAACCTAAAAATTATTTAAGTTAAATTTGCATGGATGCATGTATCATGGATGCTTCATGTACCATTCACCGTAGTTGCATAATTCAGAATGGTATGTTTTGTTGTCCAAAGCGTGATCTGCCCCGAAAGTGAATTCAATGCTCGACTTGTCTTTAAGCTCTTCAGGGTACCCCGGTGAAACAATGATAAATTCTCTAAGGATTTTATTCTTTATTCCCTTCTGACTTGTACTGCTTCTAATCTTCTTGTCCTCCCTTCTGACTTGTACTGCTTCTAATCTTCTTGTCCTTCTGCAATCCCCATAAGTTTCCTTCAGTCGGACCAACTCTTTAAACAGGCAAGCTTTGATCCCCCTTATACTAGTAGATCATTCGTCCCGAAATCAATTCCATAGCTATTTTCTTTATCCATATCAAAGCCTAACATACCATCGAAGATAACTACCCTTGGGGTCCTTAAAAGTTCATTCTCGACCTTAGTATATATGCTATACAAATCTTCTTCTATCTTCCATTAGATTCACCCTTTTCACTCTCTTTAAACCTCTAAGGTGAAATTTGGTATTCGGCTCCTACAATTCTTTAATCGGAGATAAGATGTTCTTGAAGATTCTTGAAGTTTGATTTAAATCTTCCCAATGTTTATCCTTGCCGGTTTGTCGCTTCTAAAATCTCTTCGATCTCCTTAAGGTTATATTTAATATTTGGCCCCACCTTTCTTGAATCGAATATAAAATGTTCTTGTTGGACCCCTCTGTACTCATTGATTTAATCTTGATGGACACCATCCATTATATACTAACTTGATTCAACTTTCTCTTGTGAAATCTGACTTAGGAGTTCACAGAAACTGCCTTATAACTCCATCACCTCCATTGGAACTTCCAGGTCTTCCTTAATTTACAATTCTGTTGTTCCTACTAAAATATTTCTTCGGCCACAACCTCAATCTTCCAATTTATCTCTTAGTCATGCTCTCCCCCTTACATTTTCTGCCCTTACATGAATCAAAATGACAACCCAAAGGTTTTGCCTTTCAACTTCCCTTCCGATCCGCTTGGTAATCGAAACCCCCTTCTCTATTCTTGTTCAATTCCAACACCCCGAAATCAACTCTAATCTTACCTTCCTTCGGAGTTCCTTTCCACCGATCTATCCCTTACCTGAAGTTCTTTATTTCCCGAAGTCATCTTCCTTGTCATGTGCCATCCCACTATTTCATTCCCTCTTAACTTAGATGTGGCCCAGTCGAAGAGATACTTAATAAGTGAGCTCAAAGAACTTCCTACGAAGTAAACACTAAAATGCATGTCGGGTAAAGATGTTAATGTACGTGCCACGCTTGCAAAAGCAATTAGGCAAAACATTAAAGGGATTAAACCAAGTAGAGATGCACGCACAAGTGAAATTAAGGAAAATTAAATGATTTGGTACGAAATATGATGCACGTGCCATGAATGCTTTGGAACCTGTCACCCATATGGTAAGTTATTAGCTCGGTAGCTTTTCCTCGTTCCTCTAATCACGGGCTTACTTTGGCTTGCTGATTATTCCTTGCCTTTCCCACGGTCTTCAAGATTTCCAAGAATCCTTGTGCACCACTTGTATCTTCCACGGTCCGGGATTGCAATTTTCCGATCCCTAATTTCTTCTACATCTTAATCAAGATTCCCGCACTCGTCCTTTATGAGCTTGAATTAGCGACTTGAACTTGTTTTCCAATTGCTTCCATTGGAGCGCATGATTTCTTTCCAAAAAGTCTTTGCATTTCTTTACTGTTTCCATTCGTCGCTCCATATTTCCCAATTCACCATCACAACACGACAATTCAGCTTGGATTTGGAAAACGAACTCAAATCTTGCCCGTAGTATTGTCACCTTTCATGAATTTGTATTTTCCACGCTACTTGGCTCCTTCCAATCCCTTCCCGACTCGTTTTCCATCTTAGTTGGAATTTAGGACACCCGGACTCACGTCTTCCCGATCTTGACCTCTACAATCTCTTTTCTCACCATCGGGTTTATTTAAAAATTCCTCTTTAATGACTCTTGATGCTCAATTCTCGCCGAATGTGTTTTAGCTTGAATCTTCACAACCCTCGCTATCTTTTCCATAATCCGAACCCTGAGTTAAAGTACCCTCCAGGTTCATTCACTCCATTCCTTAATTCGGATGACCCCGTTGAATCCAATTATGGCATCTTATATAAGAGAGCCGCATATGTCAATCTTCGGAGTCATAAGTATTCCCCGATCAACTCTTATTTCATCAAATGTCCCTCTCTACTTGCATCTCTAAAGTCGAACTTCCATTTCAGCTCCTAATCCTTGAATTCTAACTCTATCCATGAATACCACGCATCTCGAATTCTCTATATCTTTCCCCGATGCATTGTTCCTATCCTCCATGCCTCAGAAAAAACTTGCAATAAAGTGTTGTTAGCGCGATATTTGGCCGTGGTTTGATAGTATCTTCATAACCTGTAATTCATAACTTATTTCAAGAGTACATGCATGCGATCAGCATGCTCATGACACATATTCAACACGGAAGGCACGGATCCAATGCAAGAATGCAACAGATAAGTCAACAAAATTCAAAAAGGTAATCAATTTCATACTCAAGATGGATGCAATGCACACATTATCACGTAGTTCCTAAGCTGTACGACCCAAAATGACTCAATCACGACAGGAGAACACCGGTTTTGCAACCGGGCTCTGATACCACTTAAGGATGTAGCACTCGAGCGTAAGGTACCACATCCCCCGCACCGAGACCCGACACGAATATGAAACGGACAATCCATACCCGAGCTAAATCCCGGCGAACGGGGACTCACTCACTCCTTAGGCTAGGCGGGAACTAAACCTTCGCAACCAAATCAAAAAGAATAAGGATGAATGCCAAAGGCGGAACCATATCATATAATCTAGTACTAATTCAAGCCACATAACGATTTCAACTAGCACAATAACCTGTTCTCGAAAATTCGTGCATAACATAATTCCATAATCATAATTATAGTCATACATTTATCCATTCTTGCAAATTCAATCAAATTACAAAATGCATATGAAGTGACTCAAACTTAACCAATAGACTTGACAAACTAGACTCCCCGCCTAGCACTCCAAACCTGCAAAGAAACTGAAAACAAACCGGGTTCAGTCTCTACGAGACTGGTGCGTACAAAATGAGGCATAAATAGCGTATACAACAATATTTAACATTCACATGCAAGTTACAATCCCAAATGAGGTTCTTAGAGCATTTCTCAAGTGGGTAAAATAAAGAAATCATCAAAAGGGATTATAACGTTCATTTTCATTCTTTAGGTCTTTTGTGGCCTGGCGAGTGGGCGTGCATTATCTCCAACCAACACCTCGTGTAGTTCATTAAACATTCTTTCTTTCTTTCTTTCATTCATGCATAACATTCTTTTGTGCACATTCATGAACATTTACACCTTCTTCCTCAGGGTGATGACCGTGTGATCGGCCCGAACCATCCATTCATTGACCAAAAGGGAAACATGACTCCCCGGATGGCACTCAGCGTCCATTCCTCGCTAACTCCTAACGAGGTCCGGTTACGCCATTCATTGGTGGGCCTAGTGTGAGGGATCACCGTCAGCCCATGCCTCCTCGGGTCACCACTCACACCAAGTCCCTGGGCCCCATTCTGTGCATAACATTCATTCTTTTCTCACCAAAACATTTGGTAGGTTCATAAAAAGAAAGGCTTTACGTTGAAACCATTTACTCTTGAAAACGACCCTATATATATATAATAGTTTTAGCCGAAATCTTTCCACGTTGGGAGTATATAGGGTCATTTATCTAAATAGTAGAGAAACCCACCTATACGCCTCTTACGAAACAATACCAAGAAGAAAAGGAGACTCGAAAGTGTCCTATGAACCCGACATCTCCGCCCTGGAGAAAACGGTGCAAAAGACAATGTAACGCGTTCGTGAGACTCAAGACCCCAGATGAACCATATATGACGCACGACATACAATGAACATGATGTGAATGCATAAAAGATGATATAATGTAATGAACATGTTCATGTGCACTATTAATGCATTTAAATCATATAGACGTGCCATTCATTCGTTCAAGGAAGCGTTCAAATTCAATCAATTCATGAATTTCACATTTTATAACAATTCAATTCAACAATTCAAATAACGATCATAACACGTAGTATAACATGTTTACAATTAGAAAATAGGTAAATAGAAACATTCAAGTCATGTTCGAAAATTAATTAACACGAAATAGATAACAATTAAATTCTAAAATTATATATATAATTAATTCATAACATTTATAATATATACAAATACATATATATATATATACACGTACATAGCATGCATGAACAATTCAACTTAAAACATTTCATGCATGCAAACCTTACTAACTAAACATTCATGCATGCAAACCTTACTAACTAAACATGCACGCATTTATTTATGTACGTATAATCATGCATGGAAATTTTATAATCAACCATATGCATGCATTCAAACAATATCACACCATAGCATAATGTATATATATATATTCATACACCACAATTTGCATGCATTAGAATAATTAAAACCATGCACAAAACAACAACAAGATCATATACATATATTCACGTACATACACCCTGCATGCATGCATAATTTATAATTACACCAACATGCATATATATAATTACACAAACATTCATCTGCATGCCATAGAATAGAATCCATGCATCAAACAAGGGAAAGCATAAAAAACCGAACAGTCAAACCAGTCTCCCCACCCGGGGACTTCATGCAGCCGAGTTTCTGTAACTGCACTACCCGGCCGGGCCTTTTTAAGGCAAAAATCTCCCCGCCCGGGGAGATCCATCACAGGCGCAACACAGCAGTTTTAACGAAGCTTAAACCTATGTTAAATGCAAGAATACATAGCAGCAGGTAGCAGGTATGAAAGGCCATAAATTCAGCAGCAAACTACGCCAAACACTCCCATAAATAACTTAAAATGGACAGCCAAGAAGCAAGGAAGAAAGAGCAGCAGCAGACGCATCAGTTCAGGCCAAAACAGGGCACGAAAATGAATCAAAACAGGGCAACAACCAATCCACTCCTTATGCAATGTAACATCCCGACTGATCAGACTTTTCAGGTGACCTCTTATGTGCGCTATTTAACTATTTCTTTGAGTGATTATGTGATATTAATTGCTAACGTGGATTATTTGAAGTTAATTGAACTTAATTGTGCTGGTTTGAATTTGTTTAATTTGGTCGTGTAATTTTCCTTCACTTTGTATTTCGCTCGTTTTAGATTTGTATTTAATTCAGATTTTGTGAATTCGTGATATGTGTTAAGTTTATGTTTTATGGACTCGTTTATGTGCTCGTTATATGTTTTGGTATTTGTTTTGTTTGCCTTTTTGGGTTCGTTTTGGAGACGGGACCTAAAGGAGGCTAAAGAGCATTTAAAGCACCTTGGGTTCCGGGACGCGTACCTTGAGCTCGGGAATTCGGATTCGAATTCTGTCACCTCTGTTGAACTTGTTTCGATGATTTGGGTTTAATGGGATAAGCCTCACACTCTTCTAAGCTTGTTAAGACCTTCGAATTTCACCCGTAACGAGCCCCTTGTGCTTAAGAGACATGTTTTGACCTAACCTAGCTTTGTGGGACCCTCTTAACTCAACCCAACCTTAACCTTGACTTTGTATCCATGAGTTAAGCTCTCCTCTCCCCTTTTTGTGCTGAGAACCGAGCCAAACCCCTCTCTCTCTCCCAAAAACCGATCAGCACAAGCAAAGCAAGGAAGAAGGAGAAACCCCCCTTTGTCCATTTTCTTGTTTTGAGCTCAATTCTTCCCCCAAGCTTCTCAAATTGGTAAGGTGAGTTCATGGTTGTCTTCTACTCTCCCTCTTCTCTCTTTTATGTGCTTTTGAGTTCCTTTCCATGGTTGGTTGTTGAGATTGGGCAAGCATGTGAATAGTAAATGTTGGAAGAATTTGGTGGATTCTTGCTCCTTTCTTGTTTTCTTGAGTTTTGTTGTTGATAGTATGCTCCTAGGACTTGTTTCTTAGCATTTATTGCATTTCCTTGCTTGGTAGTTGGAGCATGAGTGTTGGGTTTTGATTTGGGGTTGCTGAGTTGCTGTTGAGCCGTCTGCGTTTTTCTGTACCGTGACACGGGGGTGTCACGGTCTGCCCTTTGTTGGTGACACGGGCGTGTCACCTTTTGGTTTCGTTGTTCGTTTTCTGTACTGAGACACGGGGGTGTCTCAGCTTTCTCTTCCAGGGGGGCACGGGCGTGTCTCCCAGGAACTTTAGTTTTTCGTTCGTCTTTTTTTGGTTTTGCTTTTCTTTCCGTTGCTTCTTGTTGATCCTTCTTGCCTCGTTTTGGTGTGTATGCATGACCAACTTGTTATATTTCATGTTAAGCCTTATGTTATGAATTTGTGACTTGATTTACGTCCTCGTTTATGAGTTATGTCCGGATATGCATTGAATGCTCGTAAATGATTAAATGTGGATTCATTTCATATCATTTACATCATAAACATACATACACATGTGCCGAGCGTCAATGTGGTTCATATTGAGTCTAAGAGTGTTTCTTGTTGTTTGTCTTGGTCAGAGGTTCTTCCTGTAGAGGACGAGCTTGCTCCGTAGGTGTCCGGTTGTCACGCTTTTGTCTCCACTACGTTCGTTGACAAGGTGAGGTTTTTGTTCTTTTAGTTACTCGACCTACAACCCTATTTGATTTGAAACCTCGCATGTGAATACGTATAATATAAGGTAAATAAGTGTACGATACTTATATTGTGGGTTTTGCCCCATTTGTTATAAGAGTTTGAAAATGTTTTGTATATGTATCTAAGCTATTTTGCTTTCATTTGAAAAGTTTAGTTTTGTGCAAAGTGTGTGTGTGTAAGCGAGATGTGGCTTTGAAAGATAAGCTTTGAGATATGTTTGTGTGACTTTCGTGATCTGTGTGGGCCCCGGAGTGTGGTATGGTAATCTCGGGACGACCGAGGGGTCGCCGAGCTCTTCCATCAACACCTCCATTTGAGAGTTTCACCCAACCTTGGGAGTTTGAGGAAGGGTGTTTCTCTTGAGCCGGCGGAGGCAACCGTCGAAGGTTTCAAGGAAGTAATTAAACCTTGTCTCGTCTGTGTATGTGGATAGTTAGGGCCAATCAACCCTTCTATCAACCGGTGTTGGGGATGGATTCTGATTTGTTTTGCTTTGCTTTATTCTTCGTATATGGAAGTTGGGATGTGTGTGACTCGTACTCGCCGAGTTGGTTTAGCTCCGTATGATCTATGGAACGAGAGTGGATTCTTAATTTACCTAAAACTGGGAGTTTGGCTTTTGGCCTTGTACCTTTGCTTAAACCTATTTATATCTATATCACGGGAATTAATTTGGCTTGCAAAAACCACTCTCGGTTCACAGATCTTTCCGTTTGATTAAGTGCTTTGATCTATATATATATCGGGTGCGTGAGTTAGCCCCCTCACTAGTCGCTAGGACTAACCCTCGTTGTTGTTTTTCCCCTTTTTCCTTTCTTTTGAGTTTGCAGGTTCTTCCGAGTCAAGCTAGGCGGCAAGTGTCTTTTGGGTTTACTTGTGGTATAGCTTGAGTCTTCATGCATCGTAGTGGATTTCCTCTTCTTTGGATTATGTAGTTTAGATTATGTAATCAATACACCTATGCTCTTCTGGCCGTAATGGCATTGTATATTTTGTATATGATCGAGCTTGAATACTTGACCCTCCCCTATTTTGATATGTTTATGTGATGGTCTTGGGAATCATGTTTGGTATATGGATTGCTTCCGCTAATCTGATTTTAATTCTCGCAGTTCTTGAGGGTCTAGGCCACCTAGTGAGGATATGAGTTTTGTGTGTCTCCCGTTCGCTATGGTTTGATACGGGTGCGAACTTCCATTTCGTTACTCGTGTTGGACCTTAGTACGGGGGATGTGGCACCCTTCGCTCTGGGGGTGTTACATGCAACATGATCAGGTATGTAGGTGTAGCAAACAAGGTAAAAATGATCAGCAATTGACAGCAATTTAGCTCCTAAAACGCAACAGCAGCAGTTCATACATGAAGAAGGCAAACAACTTCAAGTTTCAACCAATTTCTCCAAAGTTCATTAATGGATTCTCAATGAATTCTAAACTACCATCTAATAAAAGTTCATACCTGATATAAAGGAGTTAAAGTGACCACTCTCATGCTTTAAAACAATCAAAATTATCAAGGAATCCAAGAGATCAAGGAATTCATCTATAACCTAACTATTCAGTCATATTCATCAAACTCCATCAAAGCAAGCTCAAATTTGGGGATGAATGGATCAAAATGACTCTAAATGTATGTATATTACAACCATAAACTTACCTTGTGGATTGATTGAGGTTTGAAAGAGATTTGAGCTCCAAAATCTCCAAGGTATGCAAGGTTACGGGATTTTCTGGAGAGCAGGGGTCTTTTGCTGAATTTTCTCTAAGTGTGAGGGTTGGTTCGGTTTAGGCTGATTAAAGGATATTATACGGTTGAGTTAGGGTTCCAAAGAATCAAACCATGGTTAATTTGGTCAAGGTTTGAAAGAGTTATGGCCATTTTATTGAGCTGTGGCAGTTTTGACGAACGTAGCCCTTTTCGGTTGAATTTCGGAGGTTCAAATGGTCTTAGAAAAATATGAGGCTAAGTTCATTAAACTCAAATTTTCGTTACGAGTTCAGCGAAGTTGACGAAACTCGAATCCAAGTTTCCTAGCTCAAGATACCAAATACGGAACCAAAGGTGCGCTAATTGCTCGTTAGCCCCCGACATGGATTCCAAAATCACAATAAATTCGAAACTAATGAAAATAAATCCGAAAACATAAAACGAACATATATTCGTATCCATGACAAGTATATCTTCGACATATTAAATTTTCACGAAATTTCGATATCAAATCATATAAAAACGAAGCACGTTTAAACACTCATAAGCCATGTATATAAATAAATTCATTATTTTCCATACAATAAAACAAAATTTAAATGCATATTTAATTAATTAAATCTACGTGTGAATTTAATATAATTAAACAAAGAGGCAATGCTTACATATATATTGAAATCAATGCACGAAATACATATATGTATATTTAGTATTAATACCTTAAAATTTAAAAGTCACTAATTAAATATAATTTTAAAAAAATCAAAGTGCACACATTAATATTCATTTAGTATTACTAAAATTAAAATTAAATATCAACTAATTCGTACATAATTAATATTAATTAACTTAAGATATGAATAATTAATAATTTAACATTTAAAAATATAAAAATTAAATGTGTAAAATAATTATAAACAATTAATTCGCGCAAATTAGTAAACACATGCGTCATATTTGAACGAATGAAAAAGCGGGGCGTTACATAAGATGCCAAAGTTAGCTGAGATATATAACAAGGAAATTGTCCGACTTCATGGAATTCCGATGAGTATAGTTTCAGACCGAGACCCGAGGTTCACCTCTAAGTTGTGGCAAGAGTTACAGGCGATGTTGGGAACGAGGCTCAAGTTCAGTACAGCATTCCGTCCACAAACAGACGGCCAGACGGAAAGATTGATAAGATATTTGGAAGATCTACTTCGGGCTTACACGATGGATTTTCAAAACTCATGGCAAGAACAGCTTCCTCTGATTGAATTTGCCTATAATAATAGCTTTCAGGCTTCGATCGGGATGGCTCCGTATGAACTTCTTTGTGGAAGAAAGTGCCGATCTCCGTTATTCTTCGACTTGGAAGAGTGGAAATGGTCGAAACAATAAGGTGTAAAGAAAGGAGAGAAATTTGAGAAACCTTCCAAAGTCGTTTAAGCTATGATTGAGAAAGTTCAAACAATACAACAACGAATGAAAGCCACTCAAGATAGGCAAAAGAGCTAGGCCGACACTCGCCGAAGAGATATTGAATTTGAAGTTGGTGACTGGGTATTTTTGAAGGTGTCACCAAGGAAAGGGTTCACTCGGATCGGGAAAGGAGGAAAACTTAATCCTCGCTACTTAGGTCCTTTCGAGATTCTTGAAAGAATAGGCGAAGTAGCTTATCGATTGGACCTACCACTGAGTCTTATGGGGATCCACAACATATTTCATGTCTCGCAACTGAGGAAATATTACCCCGATGAGACCACAATTCTCCCCATTGAAGAAGTTGAATTGGAACCGAACTTGACATTTATTTAAAAGCCGGCTAAGATTTTGGATAGGAAGTTTCAGGAATTGATAAACCGGAGGATTCCTATCGTTAAAGTTTTATGTAGCAGCGATAAAACCGAAGAAGCTACGTGGGAAACCGAGGACAAAATGAAACGGTTCCACCCGGAGTTGTTTTCTCAAGAATAGAGAATCTGGGGACCAAATTCTTTTAAGGGGATGAGAGTTGTAACGCCCCGGTTTCGGATGAACAGGTAAGCACGCCACGTGTGTGGTGTGAGCATAGGAATTTATTTTAATTCTTTAATTTATTATTTTTCCTACATAACATCATACATTTTTATAACATTCATGACATACTATTATGTGATTTATATGAAATCATATCATTGGAAAAAATTATTTCATGCCTTGGAAAATAATTGTTACATGATATAATTGCCGGAAGAGATTTAATTCCCAAATTGTCCCTACATGTTCATTTCTTTAAATTAAGGGACCAAATTGCATAACTTTTACAATGATTTAATTGATCATATAGCAAACCCTTTTCACTTGATTGCATGACTTAAACTCTTGAGGGATTGAATCGTAATTTGTGGTATTTCACACAATTTAGAAAGATGAATCACGATATATCATTTCTTCAAGGTTCCTTGACAATTTTTCATCCAAAAACCATAGGTACATTTGCTTCCCTTCTCACCGAACCATCCCACAAGAAAGAAAGAAGAGATTTCATCAATTTCATCCAAGATTTCCAAGAGAATTTGATAGTTTTGAAGCTTGATCATCATCTTCATCTCCTTTCTCCATTTCTTTAGCTTCAAGGTGGGTGTATGGTTGAATTCATGATCCTTGATGAATTTCATGATAGCTAGGGTTATGAATTCATGGAATAAGTAAATGATTTATTGGTTGTTACATGAATACATGAATATAGATTGAAGTGATGCATGAATTCTTGAAAAATTGAAGTTATATCATGAAATTTCATATGAACTTGCAAGTGATGATTCTTCATGATCTTGGTGGCTTTAAATGTTTATATGAAGTTTTATGGAAGTATAAGCATATATGCATGAGTCTTTACAGAAATATATCATTTTGGAGCTTGAAAATTGTTGTTTTGGTTGATTTTGATTTTGACCGAGCCTTCCCCTGTTTTACCGACACCCCTCCCCTGCTCCAATTGCTCTGGTTTTTCGACTGTGGCAAGTATTTGAAGTGTAGAGCACCCTCCTTTTTACGGTTCATCAATATCAATTTTCGTTTGTGAGTTATCGCTGTTTTAATTTGGTGCCGCCAAACTGTCGCGAATCTGCGTTAACCCAATTTGAAATCAAATTGTGGCTTGTTGAGTGGGATTTTTTCAAAACCGTTTTATACGGATATTCTTGATATATTATAGATGTTCTCTGCAAAAATTGGTGTCAATCCGATTTGATTTGAACCCCGAGAAAAATAGCAACATCCCCTGCTGTCCCTTGTTTTCATATTTCGGTTTTGGGCTTGATCAGAGAGACTAAATGGTGGAAATTTTTAAAACTGTTTTACTGGGGTATTTCTGGGTATGTTATAAGTATCTCCACCAATTTTCAGATCGTTTCGACTTCGTTTGATAAGGGAACGACGATCATCTTTCACTAATAGCGCTGCAGGAAATTTTCTGCTTTGTGTCATATTCAAACAAAAACTTGTATTTACTCGGGATGAACTAGAATATGAGCCTCACATCTTTGTAAAGATATGTTTTTCTAGTTTTCTAGAAATTTTTCGGTTCGTTAAAATTCATTCCGATGAAGGAGTTATGCTTATTTGAATACAATGTGCGCATGCTGAAAATTTTCTGCATTAGTACATATAAATTTCATATTTTGCTCCAATGCCTTAGTTGACCCCAAATTGTTATTATATGATACCTTTCATGCAAAAACAAGATTATTTTGTGCCGCATTCATAATTCCACGTCGTCTCGTTGCATTTTGCCGTTAGTCATAATTGATACATTTTGAGTCATGTCTCATGTATACACGTCTTGATTGCACATATCACGAGGCCATAGACGAGGAGTAGGCTCCCTAGAGTATATCCTTGTCGTATTTTGGTTGTACAGGTGAGGTTTTGTTCTATGTATATAGAACCTTTATAACCCTTATGTGATGTTTCCAGCTAAAACCTATTATATCTCTAAATGCTTTCCAAAATATAAACACTTTCAAGCCAGCATGCCACGATTGTTCATGATTCAAACATGTTTTGGCGAGTACCATGATTGCACTTGGGCCCGAGGGTGGTCGCTTGAGCCAACCGGGAAAGCAAGGGCTGATGGGTAACTCTTGCGCTATCCTCACCTCATTGGGATCACCCCCAAAGCCACCAGGAGGTTAGTGCTGGAAGGACTTCCGTTCGTGGGAGTCATGTTCCCGATGTACACCATGTCGTGGATAGTTGGGCCTTCCAAACCCACTATCACCCGGAGGAAGAAGGAGACTGGGGACGGGTCTGACACCGTGGATTGTCCTCGGGTTATTGCATGTTTTCACTCATGAATTATATTGCTAATTGAGCACTAATTGAATTGCACGATCAAGTATTAATTATTCAAGCAAGCACATATTGTTCACGTTTAGTGTAAAGGTTGGAGAATTACCCTCACTCGCCGGGCCACGTATTTCATGAAATTGATAAGTTATCATGTTAAGCTTGATAGTTGTAATATCGGGTGAAGAATAGTCGTTTTTTGAAACCTATATTTATTTCATTTCCAAATCTTCACCTGAGGTTATGACTTACATGTGATGTGTGTTATATATATCTATGCCCCTCACTTAGTTTTCGGAAGACCGATACTTCACTTTTTAGGTACTTTTGGTCGTGGTCATTCTAGGCGGGAGTTCGAGTAGTGTCTTCCCTTTTCAGTCGAGTCTTGCATTGCATTTCCACGTATTGTCCTTTTGGAGTTTCATGTTAGTAGCTTTTGGATACTTATTCATGAATGATATATAAGAGATGATAATGTATTGATAAATGTTGGTACGTATTACTATATATACTTTTGATGTAATTATGGTACCTATATGTATTGATGATATAAATGCTTCCGCTTTTGATTTGCATGTCTTGGTTTGATTGTGTTGGGGAGTTGTCCAGCCTAGCTCGTTATTTCTTGATTGCTCGGTATAGTTTCGGTTTATGTACGGATTATCCATTTCGTATGTGGATCGGGCTATAGTGCGGGGGATGTAGAGCCTTGGGGGTTAGGGTGCTACAACACTAAATGTCAGGAACTCATCACTGTTATCTTTTGCAGATTGATAAAACTGTGATCAAAGGGAAGAAATGAGGTTGATTCTGCCATCATTATACAATTTGTGTATTTTTTGTTTTAATCTAGTATTGAGGATAAATAGCTTGTGAAATATATAGTAATTCTTTGAAGATATCATATTTTTATTTTCTTTTGTATGTTAGGTTGGGGCTAAAGTATACCTATATTGTCATGGAATACCAAAAAAAATTGTGACAAATGGTATTGTTATGGGATTTATTGAGTGTCCAGAACATGAGCTTAAATTTTGCAAGGTTGGGTTACAAAGGCATTTGAAGCAAGTCAAAGATTAGTGAAACCTCATAAAGATATTGTAACTATCGGAAAAGCTGTTAACAAAGTTGTTCAATAGGAGTTGGTAAATGTATGTAATTTGTGCAATTCAAGATTTAGTAAATGAACAATTTTCATATTTCATGTCAATTTGAAGATCGTAATTGTTTTTATTTGTTTTTGGTCACAGGTTAGTGAGGTGTAGATAAAGATTTGGTTGGTTTTGCTAGTATGGTATGCTAACTTTGAAGGGAGAACAAGGTCATTTTGGTTTGATTACAGGTTAATGAGGTGTAGATAAAGCTTTATTCACTTGAATGTCTGTTTTTTAATAAATTTGCTGAAGTTTTAAAAATCTTTTAGGGAAAATATGAAGACTTGATTCCACATTGTTGAATACCAGCACTTTGTTTCCTAGAATAATCTGACTTAGTTTTTCCCGAGATATTGCTTCTTCTATGTGCTTGCCTGTTTCCTTGTGTGCGCATGATTACATGGTTAGCTCTCCTCTTGGTGGTAGTTTGGTAACTTGCAAGGTTTTTTGGGGTTGTCCGGTGAGCTTCGAAGGTCGGGTTTTCTTTACAGATTTGATAGAAATGCCGATGCGGATGTATGATGTGATCTTGGGTATGGATTGGTTATTCGAACATGGGGCTAAGATGGATTGTTGGGAGAAGAAAGTTTCTTTTGGTTCAGTGGTATTTAAGGGCGAGAAGGTGAAGTCAAGCCCATTTATTTCCTTTGTTAAGGCTAGTAGAATGGTCCGTGATGGTGCGACAGGTTTTGTGGCCTATCTTTTGAACAAACCGAAGGATCAGGCCAAACTTGAAGAGACGGAGGTCGTGCGAGAGTATACCGATGTTTTCCCTCAGACTTTGGGTTCTCTACCGCTTGATAGGGACATTGACTTCGTAATCGACCTTTTTCCCGGAGCAGAGTCTTTTTCGAAGACTCCCTACATAATGGCTCCTACAGAGTTAAAGAAGTTAAAGACGCAGCTTGATGAACTTTTAGCTTGCGGGTACATCCGTCGGAGCACTTTTCTGTGGGGTGCTCCATTCTATTTGTGGAATAGAAGGGGTATGGGGTGATAGTAGTCTGAGTTATGGTCATGTGGGTCCAGGTTTCAAGTGAAAATCTAAAAAAATTGAAGGACTTATGTGCAAATTAGTGAAAGATGGTAACATAAGTGCGAGACAAGGTTACGGGCTGATTTCGGGGTACCAAATGATTATAGAAAAATGTAAGGCTTAGTCCATTAGACCTGAATCATGGAAATGAGTCCAACAGAAGTGACAAAATTCAAATCCGAATTCCCGAGCTCAAATTACACTAAAGACGCAGCTTGATGAACTTTTAGCTTGCGGGTACATCCGTCGGAGCACTTTTCTATGGGGTGCTCCATTCTATTTGTGGAATAGAAGGGGTATGGGGTGATAGTAGTCTGAGTTATGGTCATGTGGGTCCAGGTTTCAAGTGAAAATCTAAAAAAATTGAAGGACTTATGTGCAAATTAGTGAAAGATGGTAACATAAGTGCGAGACAAGGTTACGGGCTGATTTCGGGGTACCAAATGATTATAGAAAAATGTAAGGCTTAGTCCATTAGACCTGAATCATGGAAATGAGTCCAACAGAAGTGACAAAATTCAAATCCGAATTCCCGAGCTCAAATTACACTACCCAGACCCAAGGTGCGCTAAGTACATTTTAGTCTCCTTTAGGTTACCCAACAAAACGAGTCCCGAAAACCCAACATATAAACCCGAAAACACATAACGAGCATATATTCAAGTTTATAACTCATAAAACACCAACATATCAGAAAGGGATGAAATTTCTATCACAAATCGAACATAAACGAAGCAAATTCCAACAAAAGGGCAAAAACGTTTAAGTAAGAGAATTTATAATAATAAAGAATATTGATTAAACAATTATATAAATCATGAAAATACATAATTAATGAATTTAAATGCATACATACGTCATACATGTACGGTCTGAAAGTCAGGGTGTCACAAAGAAGCATGAAAAGGCAGCAAAATTAACCACAAAACTCATGTATAACATACCCAAATCATCAAGGCAAAGCAAGGGAGCAAATCTGTCACACACACCTTCAAAGCTTCAAACTTTCATGAAAGTACAACAATGGTGGATCAAATTTCAAGCAATTACCACAAAAATCATGTTAGGAATGAAACATATAAGTCATCTAGATCGCATAACACTCATCAATTCAAGAAATGATCCAAAGAAATGCAAGAACTCATGAAAAGAGACATCTAACCTAACTATTCATCAGAACAGCCATAGCATGCTCAAAAAGGAATGAAAATGGACAAATCAAGACTGAAAACAAAGTTAAGAATATGTAGGTTCTAATTCTGAACTTACCTTTCAAATTTGACGAAGAACGGAGGTCGAACGAGCTCAAAATGTGCAAGAGTGAATAGTGACTGCTCTTTCTTTTCTTTCTCCCTTCTTCACTTCGGTTGCTGCTTCTTTCTTGCTTTCTCTCTTGGGTAGTCTGAAATGAGGGCAATATAAAAGGGATAAAGGGCTGAATAAGGTTGACATGGGTTCCAGAACAGGTCAATTCGAATAAGAAATGGGTCGGTTATGAGCAATACAGACGAAGGTCGCAAATCTGTCACACTGGCCGCGTTTCGGGAAAAATAAGTGGTATCAAACGGGATTAGAAAAATATGAGGCTAAGTTATCTAGCTTCCATTCTTTGTTACGAGTTTGACGCTTTTTCCAGAATTGGAATCCGAAATCCCGATCCCGAGTTACGCCTCCCGAAACCTAAGGTGCGCTAAAACAAGTTAGGCACTCAAGTCCCTAACAAATAAAACGGTTCGAAAACCGTATCAAACGAACTCAAAAACATGTAACGAACATAAAAACACATTCATTATACATATAATCCATGCATAGCACGTAATCACAAAAATCACAAACGAAAACGGATTCAAACGGACTAAAAACAAGGCAAAAGGAGCAAATACGTTCAAATAGTTTATCTAACGTTCAAATAAAAGTACAAATATTAATTCAAATAATTCAATTATATCACATAAATAATAAAATAAACTTATAATTACATAAATAAATAATTTAAATGCGCACGTATCACTCTCATAGCGGCGTACCTGTACGGCCGGATGAGCGGGATGTTGCAGACATGCATACAGTTGGTAGTCGAGTGTTCAGGTGAAGTTGGAGGCTTCCGGGGAGGAGATCAACTGGGAGGTATTTGTTCAGAAATTAAAAAATAAGTACATCCCGAAGTCTACACCAAGCAAACGCTTAAGAGAGTTTATGGATCTCAAGCAAGGAGAAATGTCTGTGACAGATTATATAAACGAGTTTGAGAGGCTTTCATGTTATGCTCCCAACATTGCTCATGATGATGAAGCTAAAGCCTCTCAATTCCTTCAGGGTCTACTTGAAGACATGAAGGATGCTTTGGAAGCTGCTAACACAAGCACGTGGACGAAGGTAACCGAGAAGGCTTTGAGAAGAAAGAGCTCGCATGCTGGGCAAGGATAAAGTTCGGGGAGTTCTAACAAATTTGGGAAGAGGCCGACTTATCAAGCTTTTCAACAGGCGAAGCCTCAAAATAAACAACTCCGATCCATGGGAGCGAATCAACCCTTGGCACTTTTGGCTCCCCCCTAAAGTTCAATGTACCTATTCCAAAGGCCCTAACCACGTTGATAACTGCTTCAAGCTACATAAGAGGTGTTTTATTTGTGGGGCACCAGATCATATGGTGAGCACGTGCCCGAAGAAAAAGGATAATCAGAGGCCCGCAATCCAAGCTAGGGCTTATGCTTTGGGCGGTGAGGAAGTGGAAGCCGTGGAGATCGACCTAAGCACCGTGATTGAAGGTACCATTAGGATTCATGGCACTACATTGCATGAATTATTTGATCCCGGGGCCACTCATTCCTTAATTTTCCGGGATATTACTGCTTATTTATCCTTGCCTATTTATTTATCTGCACATGACTACGTGGTTAGTTCTCCCCTCGGGGGTAGTTTGGTTACTTGCAGTGTGTACCGTGGTTGTCCGGTGAGCTTTGAAGGCCGAGTTTTCCTTGCAGATTTGATTGAGATGCCAATGCAGAGATATGATGTAAACCTTGGAATGGATTGGTTATTTGAGCATAGGGCTAAGATGGATTGACGTGAGAAGAAGCTTTCCTTTGGTTCTGTGGTGTTTAAGGGTGAGAAGGTGCAGTCAAGCCCATTTGTTTCCTTTTTTGAGGCGAGTACACTGGTCCAGGACGGTGCGACAGGTTTCGTGGCCTATCTTTTGAACAGACCGAAGGATCAGGCCAAACTTGAAGAGACGGAGGTCCTACAAGAGTATGCCGATGTATTCCCTGAGATGTTAGGTTCTTTACCACCTGATAGGGACATCGAGTTCATAATCGACCTTTATCCTGGAGCAGAGCCTTTTTCGAAGACTCCATACAGGATGGCTCCTGCTGAGTTAAAGGAGTTCAAGACGCAGCTTGATGAACTTCTAGCTTGCGGGTACATCCGTCCAAGCACTTCTCCACGGGTGCTCCCGTTCTATTTGTGAAGAAGAAAGATGGAATGTTACGGATGTGCATTGATTACCGTGAGTTGAATCGGATGTCCGTGAAGAAAAAATACCATTTGCCTCACATGGAGGAGTTGTTTGATATTCTGTAGGGTTCTAAAGTTTACTCCAAGTTAGATTTGAGGCAGGGTTACTATCAGCTACGAATCAGGGAGGAGGATATTGTGAAGACCGGGTTTAATACTCGGTATGGGCATTTTGAGTTCATCGTGATGCCGTTTGGATTAACTAATGGACTAGCTGTGTTTATGGACATGATGCACAGAGTGTTCAGGCCGTTTGTTGATAAATTTGTTGTGACGCCCCGACTTTTCGGCCGTACAGGTATGAAGTATGGGATTACCAAATTGCGCGAATTAATTGTTTATAAGTGTTTTGTATATTTAATTTTATATATTAAGTGTTAAATAATTATATCTTGAGTTATTAAGATTAAATATATGTTAATCCGTTGACATTTATATTTTAATTTTATTAATATTAAATATATATATTTAATTCGTGCACTTTGATTACATAAAAATACGAATTTAATTTTTGTTAATTGTTATGGAATATTATGAATTTATTTACGCATTGCTAATGAGTGTTATAAACGCGTTTCGTTCTTATATGATTCAATATCGAAATTTCGTGAAAATTTAATATGTTGGAGATATACGTGTCATGAATATGAATATATGCTTGTTTCATGTTTTCGAATTTATTTTCTTCTTGCATTAGTTTTGAATTTCTTTTCTTCTTGCATTAGTTTCGAATTTTTTTTCTTCTTGGAATCAAAATCACGGGCTAACGAGCAATTAGCGCACCCTTCGTTCCATATGTGATATCTTGAGCTCCGGAACTCGAAATCGAGTTCAGTCAACTTCATTGCACTCGTACCAAAAATTTGAGTGTAATGAACTTAGGCTCATATCTTTCCAAGATTATTTGAACTTTCGAAATTCAACCGAAAAGTGTCACTAAAATGGCCATAACTTTCACAAACCTTGACCAAATTAACCATGGTTTGATTCGTTGGAACCCTAAATGAACCCTCTAACAGCCCTTAACCACCCCAAACTGAACCAACCCTCACACTTAGAGAAATTTCAGCAAAAGACCCCTGCTCTCAGTTATTCCCGTAACCCTTGCCAAGCTTGGAGATTCAAGGCTCAAATCTCTTTCAAACTTCATCCAATCCACAAGGTAAGTTTAGGGTTGTAATATACATTCATTTATGATCATTTTGAACCATACATCCCTACTTTTGAGCTTGAATCCATGGAGATTTGAAGGCATGAGTGAATAGTTAGGTTATAACATAAATTCTTGATCTCATGGGATACTTGATGCTTTTGTTGATTTTAAAGCTTGAAAGTGATTATCTTAACTTTCTTATTTCATTTATAAACTTGTATTCTGTGGTAGTTGAGGAATTAACGAGATACCATTAATGGAATTTGGTTGAAATCGCATGAAATGATATATTACATTTCCTTCCTCACGTGAGGGACTGCTGCTGCGTTTGGGACTGATATATGCTGTCAATTGCTGCTTTTGTTCACCTTCTTAGTGGCTGAAATATTTGTTGAAGTGTGCTTGAGGATTAATGCCCTGTTTTTGTGGTGTTTGTGCCCTGTTTTGCCGCACTTGCTGCTGTTGCTGCGTCCTGCGTTGCGGCCGCGATGTTCCTTTTCGAACAACAGCAACCCTTGTTTTAATTTCATTGTTTGTGCATGGTTGTGCATGATTCTTAATTGTAAACCTGTTTGCATGCATTTGTGTGTGTTTTCGTGTTTTATTTCATGCATGCTGTATATATATAAATATATATTTGTTTGTTTGTTTGATAGTATGTTACATTATATAGATATTATTTTGTGCATGTGAATATATATATATATATATATATATATATATATATATATATATATATATATATATGTTTTTGTATATTTTTTAAGTATTGTTTAATTTATTTGAATTATAGAATTAAATGGTTATCTATTTCATGTACTTATCTAATTTCCTATCTTGAGTTGAATGTATTTATTTGCCTATTCTCTAATTATAAACATAATATAGTACGTGTTATGATCGATATATGAAATTCATGGATTGATTTGGTATGATGTAACACCCGCATCGGAAGGTGTCACATCCCCCGCACCACTAGTCCAATCCATGCATGAAATTAATTTCCATACATGAACCAAACACGTGGCAAACGGTGACAAATAAAAACAAAACCTAGCTAAGTAGGGCTAACCCTTAAACCAATTAAAACCAACGATGCTATAACGTTAAGCGGAAGCATATATGCATAACATAATCGTATCATAACCATAAATTGAGAAACATAAGTTTTCCATCCTTCTCCCTCCGGGGCGGTGGAAGGGATTGCAAGGCCCTAGCCATCTCATGAACAATGTCGAGACGGGGGATCATGACTCATTCCCTCTCCTTCGATGGGTTAACCACCGGCTCAAGAGTATCTCACCTCCCACACTACATGGTCGTGTAAGATACTCTCAAAGGGTACTATATGTAATGGCTTATCCGACGACCCGATGTCGTACCGGTCTCCATTCACACATTTTCCCGGGACCCAATAACATGTGCATGATTCTCGCCAAAACATTTTCATGAAAACATTTGAAAACCTTTTGTGCATAAACCATTTTCAAAAGTATACATATAATTGATACATTTTGGCTTGAAATAATCATACAAGATAATAGGGTTCAAATTAAATAAAACAAAACCTCACCTTGACAAAAGGAAGAAGAAATGAGAAGCTTACTGACCCTGCTCCTCAACTGGATCGAACTCTGTGCAAGAAACGCGAGTGTACATAAGACTCTAGACAAATGAACCAAGTAATCGACGAACGTCATGCTCATGATATTGAATGATGATAATTATAATTCCTGAGAATTTTCAAAAATGATTAATGAATCATATAAATCACATAAGGGATCCAAGGGAGTGAAAGAAATGCAAGAAGAGGTGTTTTGGCGAAGTTTGGCAAAAGTTGACAATTTTTGGAAATGCGCAAGCTGTGGAAAATTGGGAATATCTTAAGTTATAGGTGTTGAAATTGAGTATTATTTCTTATATATGAAACTAGACACATAGACCTTTCCGATGGTATATGGATCATTTTCTAGTTCAAAGCGAGGTGAAAATGAGGAAAGCTTGAAGTTGGGTGAATGCAGATTTTCGATGAAGTGGTGACACCAAAAAGAATTGATTATATCTCAGAATTGACAAAAGATATTGAGATAATTCCAATTGGAGGTTATTCTAGACTTCAAGAGGTTTCCAACGGTATAAAAATTAGGTCAATCAGAGTTTGTTCGAGGGGTAAACAAAGCAAAACAAACTTGGGCAGAAAACAAGGGCAGATCCACGGCCGTGGATTTTTCCAAGTACAAAAATCCAATCCCGTGGATCCTTATGCCGAAAATCCCAAGTTTCTGGACTCAAATCCACGGCCGTGGGACCAAATCCACGCCCATGGACCTTTCCCATCAGCGAAAAACGAGGGAAAAACAGGGCAAGGCTCGAAAATATGGCTCCCAAACCATCCAACACCAATCAATCAACAAATAAACACCTCAAACTATCATATAACCCCAATATACAACTAATACATCAATTACAACACATATAATTCAAGTTGGGGCCAAGAATCAAACCGAACAATTCATATAAATCATCCAAATATCAAATATGAGCAATCCATTCAAGTTACAAGGAAACAAGGCTAATAATTCATTATTCACAAAAGGTTGTTCATAGAAAATCATGTTTAACCAACAAGAATTCAAACAAAGCTTAATAATCCAACAAACCCTCATACACACACCTATTTACATATATATACCAACCCATGTAACCAACCTTGAAGAAATTATGGAATGGAAATGATAAGATGATGATGGTGATTATGCCTTCTTGAATCTCCTATCTTCTTCTTCTAGCTTGGAGATCAAAGTGTGTGTGTGAGTGATGGAGAAAGAATCGTGATGAGTGTGTGTGTCTTGCAATGTGATATATGTATAATGTATGTAATGTAATATAAGTATAGATATAATGTGTATATGTATAAAGTCATAAAGTAGATATTAAATATATTATATGTATATAATCAACTTAGTGGTCATTAATATATACCTATATATTGCATGTGAGTGTATTAGTGTAGGCAAGTTATATATATATATATATGTAAATACATGTTTCATGAAAATGCATGAAGTAATTGAAATGTTAATCTTATGAAATTAGTTTAAGTATATAGATATAGATATATATATATGTATATATAATATGTTATGAAATGAATGTATGAATTATGCATATGTTAGGGATGAAATGTAATGAAATGGAATTAAAATGAAATTCAATTAAAATAATCACATAGACAATTAGGAAATTAATCACATAAATCAATTAGACACAAAATCCTAAAGCATGCCAACAATTCTAACACTTAAACGCACACGTGTGGCGAGCATACCTGGAACGAAGACACGGGGCGTTACATATGAAATGTGAAATTCATGACTTGAATGAATATAAACGCCTCCTTGAACGAATGAATGGCTTGTTTATATGATTTAAATGCATTAATCGTGCACATGAACGTGTTCATTACATAATATCATCTTTTATGCATTCATATCATGATCATTACATCGCCAGGCGTCTTATTTGGTCATCTTGAGGCTCACTTCACCTTCCTTGCACAGATTTCAGTCCAGTTGGAGACGAGGCCGGTCAATAAGGCTCTTATGTTCTCCTTTTTTCTATTTAAGGTGGGTTTCTCTACTATTTAGTTAAATGACCCTATATACATTCAATGTGTAAAGATTTCGGCCAAGATTTATTATATGTATATAGAGTCATTTTAAGAGTAAATGATTACAACGTAAAGCCTTTATTTTATGAACCCTACCAAAAGTTTTGGCGAGAATGAATGAATGTACAGAATGGGACCCAGGGACTTAGTGTGAGTGGCTATCCGAGGAGGGATGGGCCGACGGTGATCCCTTACACTAGTTCCAACGAAATAACGGCGAAACCGGATCTCGTTAGGAGTTAGCGAGGAATGGATGCTGAGTGCCATCTGGGGAGTCATGTAACCCCTTTTGGTCAATGAATGGATGGCCAGGTCTTGCAAACCTGTCCATCACCTGGAGGAAGAGGGTGTAAATGACATTGAATGTGCATGAAAGAATGTAATGCATGAAAAGAAAGAAAGCATCAACGTTTAAATGAACTACACAAGGTGTTGGTTGGAGATAATGCACACCCACTCGCCGGGCCACTAAAGACCTAATGGAAATTGGGTGTTATAATCCCTTTTGACGATTTCTTTATTTCACCCACTTGGGAAATGCTTTAAAAACCTCATTCGGGATTATAGCTTGCATGTGAATGTTTAACTACTGTCTTATATTATATTGATGCCCTATTTTTATACCCACCAGTCCCTTTTGGACTGAACCAGTTTGGTTTTCAGTTGTTTCATGTAGGTGTCAATGGAGCTATGCGGGAATTTGAGTCGTGTGTCTCGCATTTGTCTCTAGCTCTTGTATTTTTGGGTTTTACACTTGTATACTCATATTTATGATTATTGTATTTTGGAGCGTATATAATAGCTTAGGCCGTGATGGCTCTTTTGGATACTTGCATATTGTAAATGATCTATTTTTGGAGCTTGAATGCTCACTGCATATATTATGATCAGTTACTGCTTCCGTTCTAATGTTTTTCTCTAATTTTATGTTTTAAGGGTTAGTCCCGCCTAGCATAGCGTGTGTGTATGTCCCCGTTCGTCATGATTTAGCTCGGGTATGGAGTGTCCATTTCATATTAGTGTTGGGTCTCGGTGCGGGGGATGTGGTACCTTGCGCTCGGGTGCTACGTTCGTGGTAATCTTTATAGACGACATCCTGGTGTATTCAAAGTCCACTGAAGAGCATGCACAGTACCTTCGGATCGTCATGGAAACTTTGAGAGAACACAAGTTGTATGCGAAGTTCAGCAAATGTGAGTTTTGGATTGACAAAGTTATGTTCCTAGGTCATACCATTTCAGGCAACGGAATTAAAGTTGATCCATCCAAGGTTGAATCCGTACTTCATTAGGAGAGACCGAGAAATGTCTCAGAGATCCGAAGTTTTCTTCGGTTGGCAAGGTATTATCGCAGGTTTGTTAATGGTTTCTCTAAGATTGCGGCCCCGTTGACTCGTTTAACTAAAAAGGAGGTAAAGTTCGAGTGGGATGATAGGTGTGAGGCAAGTTTTCAGACTTTGAAGGTGAAGTTGACTTTAGCACCGGTTCTTACGCTACCCGAGGGTACCGAGGTTTATGCCCTTTATACAGATGCTTCCAAAGAAGGTCTCGGTTGTGTTTTAATGCAGAACGATAGAGTGGTAGCTTATGCTTCAAGGAAGTTGAAGAAGCATGAGAAGAAATGCCCTACCCATGATCTCGAATTAGCTGGCATTGTGTTTGCTTTGATGAAGTGGCGACACTATCTATACTGTGCAACTTTCGAGGTGTTTACCGATCACCAGAGTCTTAAGTACCTCTTTTCTCAAAAGGATTTGAACTTGAGACAGAGGCGTGGGCTGGAGTTACTAGAGGATTATGATTGCACAATTCAGTATCATCTAGGTAAAGCCATTGTAGTGGCCGATACCTTGAGTGGAAAGGCGAGTGTGGCTAATTTGGAAGTAGGTTCTTCGAGTTCAGGTTAAGAGATTTTGGTTTCAGGGACTTGGTTGGCTAATCTTACCATTTTACCAGATTTGAAAAAACAGCTGTTGGAAGCTCAAGCCTCGGATGCAGAGATTCAGAAGTTGGTAGCTCATTCTAGAAATGATCTGAATTCTATGTTTGGATTTGATGATTCCGGTTTGTTCAGGTTCGAAGCGAGAATATGTGTCCCAGAAGAGCTCAAGAGGCTTACTTGAGAAGGCACATCGCTCGAGGTACTCGATTCATCCGGGAGGTACCAAGATGTATCAGGACATGAAAGAGAAATATCGATGGAATGGCATGAAAAGGGATGGCGTGAACTTCGTGAAGCGATGTCTAACATGTCAAAAGGTGAAAGTAGAGAACCAGAAGCAGGGAGGAACTCTCCAACCGCTTCTTATTCCCGAGTTGAAGTGGGAGAAAGTGATAATGGTTAATATATATCTTATATATATTTAAATACATGTGTTTAAGCAATGATTATGATTTTATGGAAACATTTGAATCTTATGAAATCGGTAAATGTAAGAGTATATGTAAGCTTTCCTTTTGAATCCTTTTATATGTTTATGTTATGTATTAGTGAGTTGTGCCCTGAAAGATGGGAATATGGTTCTATTTGGTATGTTGGGCCCCAGGAATTGTGGGTAAGGAATGACCGGGACGGCAAGGGCTGTCGAGTTTGGCCTGTGCATGGTTCCCTTTGAGATATTCACGTGCGACTCTTAGAGGTTGGGGAGACGTGGTATCTTGAGCCCTCGGTGAATAACCAGGGAAGGCATATCGTGGGTTAGCTACCCCGTACATTTTTATATTATAGGTGGAGAGGGTTTGATTCCCGAAACAACAAGGTTGTGGGGTTAGATTTGCATTTATGAAGTCAGTTTTTATGTAATGTTTGAGGATTTAGTGGAAGTCCGTACTCGCCGGATGTTTGTTTATGTTTTGTATCGATGAATTTTGGATCGAGATAGGTTTTCTTTTATGTATTATACGTTATCTTTTACAAATAATTTGGTCTGCGAAACCCTAGCCTCGATTCATGACCATCTATTTGATATATGCTCTGCTTATACTTATACGTGTGTGGGTGTGTGTTAGCCCCCTCACTCAGTCGAGTTGTTGACTGACCCCTCTCTTTTCCCACCTTCAGTTACAGGTTGCTCGTGCTAGGTAGAGGAAGTGCATCGTAGTCGAGTCGTACTTTCTGGTTTAGGACAAGTCTGCATTTCATACTGCATCTTTTGACATTATGGGTATATATTGATACTTATTATGAATTTTTTGAAGAATTTATAAACACTTGTATATTTTTGGTCCATGTGGCCTTTGTATATGTTAATGTAAAGTTATTTGAGCTCTAATTGGATCCTTTTTGTTGCTTCCGCATTTTTATTTTATTGTTTGCGTGCTCTGTTGGTCTTTAGTCCTGCTTAGCTTAGTGTGTGAGTGTAGGTTCCCGTTCGCTTAGGCTTGGACTCATATGTGGAGGTCTATTTCATATGTGGGTTCGGTTTTAGGTGCGGGGGATGTGGTAGCCCACCGTTCAGGATGCTACAAATCCAAGGCACAAAATATATATTGAATCGAAGCACGTATCGAATAGAGCACAAATCTTACCTTCGGTCATTGATCGGACAGTCGGATATCACAAACCCGAACTCAAGGCTTGATGGCCAAAGGAGGAAATGTTTCTTCCTCTCTTCTTTCTACCTTGATGGCTAAACATGGGAAATGGGAGAAGAGAAAATGGCTTGGCCCTTTTTAGGCTGAAACAGGTAGGCCAAGACGGGTAGGGTCAAACGGTTTCCAATCCATTCGGATCGGATTTTAAAATGGCAGAGCCGTCAATTAGCTTTGGAAAATTGAAAGATTAATTCATTGAATCTGAATCATCGAAACGAACTCAATGAGAAGGTTGGAATTCGAATCCGAATTCATAAGCTCAAGGTAGGCACGAAGGCCCCAAACACCCTAGTTAAAATTAGGCCCCTAACTTGCAAATATTGGACAATTGAGTCCGAGAACAATTTAAATAAATTCTACGGTGCACGTAATTAAAATAAACTTCACGTTGACTTGAAGTTCCCAAGTACTACACCGATTCGTACCCTAATTTCTTCTCACCCGAGTACCCTTCGTCATTACCAAATTGTCTCTTGTCATCTCGTCTTTAACCCATGACTTTATTCAACAATAATATTTTGATCTGTTGAAGTTCCTCAAGAGCTCGGCCAAAATCTTCTATTAATTCTCTTCAACTCTTTCTTTTAAAGGCACGGTTGAATAGAGAATCAGTCCCCATGCCACGAGATTTTGATTAAATCTTATTTTGCACTCGTAAAAGATTCTCCTAATGACCGTCATGGATTATTCATTCCCTCTTCGGCACTTCCATCACGATACTTCATCAAGAAAATTGATTCTCCTCCAAAGTGGGTTTCAAATTTCCTTAAATCTTCAATCTCGATTGTAGACTTTTCAAACCAATCCTCTTCAATACCATCTTCGCATCATCCTACACTTTTCAACCCGATCCAAGAAAGGGGATCCTTAATCTCGGCCCTTACTCTACCCATCTTTTCCAACTTCATAGCACTCAAACTTGGAGGTCGAAAGAAGTGACATCCTATCAAGCAAACACTGATTATGCATGTTGGATTATATATGCCAATGCTATGAGTCACATAATATCCACTCAAACATACAACATGTTATAAGTAGCAATTACAACACGATAGATAAATAATTACAGAAAATTTAAAGATGTTGTGAATGTACGTGCCATGAATGCAAATACCTCCATTCTCAGATTCATGTGGTTTCCAAATTGAAGTCTTTGTTCATGTTTCCATTGTTAGCATTTGAATGATTGCATTCGGAAACCATATGTTCTCTTGATCCGCACGCATAGCATTTCTTCAACCGATCCCAACACGTGTTGTAGGCGTGATTAGCTCCTCCACAATATGCGCATGGTTGAGGTTCTTTCCTCAGCTTTGAAGGATTTCCAGCTTTTTGCTTCTTTCCACGAATCTTCTTTTTGGCTTGAGTACCGGGATGTTGGAATCCTTCTTCCACTTGTAGGTTTGAGCATAATCCCAATTCACCTCTTGGTCACAATTTCTCTTCGTTCTTGCCTCTTGTTATTCTTCGATTTTCAACCCTTAAAGCTCTCGTTGTAGCCTTATCCCAAGTGCTCGTATCCTCAGCATTTAAGGTCTCCTTGAACTCATCCCGAAGTCCTTCCATGGAGTACCAAGTCTTCATCTCCTTATCTTCATGATATGAGGCACGTAGGTACCTAACCTCTCGAACTCTTCAAGGTACTCCGTGACCATTTTTCGCCCTTATTTTAGGGTGCGGAACTCTTCAGACGTTCGGTCTTGTAGAATAGCCGGCGTATACCGTTTTCTAAACGCCTGGATGAAGGCATCCCATAACAATCCTTCGCTCGTTTTCCACCATTGTCTCTCTTGTCCTTATGGGACTAGAATGGCAAGACGGGCCTTATCTAGGGAGTTGCATGGCCATACCCCGAAGATACCCTCTATCTCTGAAATCCACCCTTCAGCCCGGATTTCATCACACAGACTGAGTGAGGGGCTACCCACACACGCTATATACATATAAAGAGCAAGGCACGTATAACATACAGTGTTTGTGAACTTAGGGATAGTTTTTGCACACTAAAACATTGGCCCATGATACATACATATAGGGATTCTTATCAAAACCGAACAAAACTTAACCTAACAAATTCTTACGTATCAAAACATACTTATCGTAACAAATATTATCGAACCATATTTAACTTATAGTTCCAAAAGATTCATATTTTATCTTTGTTACGAGTCTTTCCTCGTTCCACGAACTTTAACATAGCATACATACATAACTCGGTGGGTACGAGTACCTAATCCCATCCCGGGCTCCTCCAACTAAACATATATAATAAATCAAAACATAACATAACATACGTATCATACATACCTCCTTCTCCGGTGATGGAAGGGTTGCGCGACCCTAGCCATCCATACAGACGAGGTGAGCGCGAGCACTCAAACCCTCAGGTTCCCCTTTCCCCTATCAAACCTCCTAGCGGGTTCAGGGTTGGTCCTATCAGAGTGGAGACTACGCTCAGGCTTAACCCGACGGCCCGTTGCCGTACCGGGCGTCCTGACTCGCAGACTCCAGGGCCCATCATTCCAGAACATATCATATCATAACAGATCAAAACATAACCCGCTACAAAACTTAACGTACCAAACATACATAACAACCATACCTTGCAACAACTATGCTTTACATACATCTCCATGTCAAATCCACAACATATCTATAGCTCGTAGCTTTCGGCTCGTAAGAGGCACACGGTTTGAAGCATACTTTGATGTTGCAACAGTAACAAATCATAACAAACCAAAACAAGTGTACATAGACTTGTACATAGAGTGTCATACTTCCAAAGGCTTATTACATTCATAAACTTACATATTTTGCACGTATTTACTTATACTTAAGGTTATAATTCGTATGCATATAAAACAAGCACGTTTCATAGGGTTTAACTATAACCTAGCCTCACCTTACACCAACGGGACAGATAACGAGACGATTGATCCACCCCGAAATCAATACGGCTAACGAAACACCACCCCGGGTGCACCTGAACAAACTGAAGACAAAAATACAAAACTTAGACTCAAAGATTAACCACACAGACGCACGGCGTATGCATAGGCACTTAAGAAGTTCAAATACATTGGCAAAGTCCATATTCAAACTCATTTCATATAAAGGAATGCATTTCATAACTTAACAGAATCATAATTCACTTGGAGACATGTTCATGTGTACAATTAATGCATATCACAAAATGTAGATACTTATCAAGGTACATATGTGCTTTGTGCAACCAATTCACATTAATTACGTAATATAAAATGCATATAAGAACAAATTCATAGACATAACATAAGATATAACAAGTTAGGAATGGATTCGTAGGTGAAAAGGTGCAAGAAAAGCGGAAGAAAAGCACAAGAAATGGTTTCGAGTAAAAACGGGCAAAAGCTGGAAATTTTACGAAACGGCCAAGTTGTAGGAAAACAATCATAACTTTAGTTTGAGAAATGAGAATTAATTTCTGTTTATTGTAAATGAAAGTAGACACGTAGATCTTTCAAATGGTATATGGCTCGGATCAAATGGCGACACAACATTCAAACGGTTACATCTCACAATCTAGAAGGAATTTTAAGGTGATTCCAATGGGAGAATGTTCTACACACAAAATTTTTTCTACAGTTCAAAATTCAGGCAAAACGGAGCACGTATGACAGAGTAGCGGTCGCGACAAAAATGCAGTGAAAACTAGTCGCGGCCGCCAAGGCAAGACAGAAAGTTTCCTGCAAGAAGGTCGAGGCCGCGACACTTTCTAGGCCAAAAATTGTCATGGGCACGACCGAGCTTCTCAGCCATGGCAGCTGCTATGCGGGGAGGTTTTCGACCTCCCCAAAAACCGTCCCAAACCCCAAGAAATGGCACAAAACAAACATATAACATCAAATAACACATATATAACACATTAGAGCAGGAATTGGACTCCCAAACGAGCCCGAACACCCAAAACACGAAATCCACACTATTCATCTCCTTCTCAAAAACCATGAATTGAATCCATGAAAAAGGGATTCAATCAGATAGAATCGAAGCATGTAACGAGAGGATTACAAATCTTACCTGTAATCTTCGATCGGGCAGTCGGATGATTCAAACTCGAGCTCCAAGTTTGAGGGCTAAATGGGGAAGGGTTACTTCTTCTCCTCCTCTCTATCTCTTGTCATGATATGTAGCAAAAATGGGGAAGAAATAGGGTTGGTCCGATTTTAAGGTAAGAAAAACCGGTTCGGTTTGGTTCACGTAGGGTTCGGTTCAATCGGCTGGAAATTAAATCTGTAGAAAGGTCAAACGGATTCAGAAAAGGGCAAGGCTAGATCCATTGGACCCTAATCATTGAAACAAATGCAATGGCGAAGTCAGAATTCAAATTCGAATTCTCGGGCTCAAAGTAGCCACGAAGGCTCAAACACCCTAATTTACAATTAGGTCCTTAAATGGCAAATATTGGACGATTGAGTACAAGAACATTAATTTAGTTCTAATGCACACATAATTAAGTAAATTACAAATTGACACATTAGGCATATGAATTACACATAAGTGCCAAAATTACGGAATTAAACTCTCCCGTAATGTCGTATCTAGATTGCCGAGAAGACGGGGTGTTACAATACCAACAGGAATTAGTTTGGAAAGGGTCTTCAAGCACGAAGGGGCTTTAACTACTCACTGCAAGCTGCACACGAACTTGATCGTGTTGGGATTAATGCCTTGAAAATCCAATTATATTGTAAATATTTTGGATTAATAAAACTGAAATGAAAGCAAGTTATGAGTATTTTACAAATTTAATAATTAATGATGTGTGATGGTATTTTTATATGAAATATGCTTCATATGAAAGGACTTTAAATACCAAGAATCACGTGTCAGTAAAGTTCTAGTCAGTATGATAAGAAAATGTTCTTATCAAGACTATAATGTGTTATATAAGATGATTATTCTTTCGTCATGGGGAAATGAAGTTTCCAATTATAACATATTGATGATTTTCAATGAGATTGGAAACCCTAGCACTTGTTAACCTAAACCTTTAGATGAACGGGGTGTCACACCGTCAGCCCTTGCCTCCCCGGATAGCCACTTACACTAAGTTCCTGGGCCCCATTCTGTGCAGTCATTCATTCATTCTCGCCAAAACATTTGGTAGGGTTCATGAAATAAAGGTTTTAGGTTGCAATCATTTACTCTTGAAACGACTCAGGGTACATATAATAAATTTTGGCCGAAATCTTTTCACATTGATGGTATATAGGGTCATTTAACTAAATAGTAGAGAAACCCACCTTAGAACGATAAAAGGGAGCACAAGAGCCTCACGGACCGGCCTCGTCTCCAACGTGATCAAAATCTATGCAAGGAAGGTGAAACGAGACTCAAAATGACAATATAAGACGCTCGGAAATATAATGATCATGATATGAATGCATAAAAGAGGATATTATGCAATGAATACGTTCATGTTCACTATTAATATCTTAAAGACATATAAACTTTCATTTCATTCATTTCGAGAATCATATAAATTCATTTAAGTTCATCACTTCCATACGTCATACCAAATCAATCTAAAAAATTCAAATAATGATAGCATGTATACATATTATACAAGTCATAAATTAAGAAATACATGAGCGATGAGGGTTCAATTTAAGAGCAAAGGTTGGGGTAAAGAAGACACGTTGAGACATAACTCGTAAAATATTCCACGAAAAATCGTAAAATTTCATAGCACACAAGATAAAACATTATATGATATGTTAATGAAGTGTATGAACCAAAAATGAGCCAAGGAAACCATGCAATTAATGTTTGAAAATCGAATTTTTGTGTAGAAACTGCAGGGGTCGTGGCCGCTACCTAATAAAATCTGAATTTTCCTCCAATTTTGTCAAATCTCGAAACAGGGCCAAAATGAACTAAATTTGGTCGCGGGTGCTACCTGAGAGAGCAATGTAACAAACACATTCACAAGTCACAGCCGCTACCGTTTTTGCGCTAAAATCGGTCGCGGCCGCTACCACCCTATACCAGCAGCCAAAATGCACGAGAACAGAGAAGCAACCATGGTAAACCTTAAGCAACATGCCCAGTTATGAAATGATAACAAATATACAACAAAACAACTCCAAAACAACACATAAACATGCTCCCAAAGTGATCAAACGTGAGGAGAGTGCGTATGTGATCATTTCATGATATTTCTTCAAAATTCCATTAATGGAAACTCATAAATCCTTCAACAACCATATAATCAATTATCATAAATGAAAATAGGAAGCTTAGAGAACCATTTACATGCTTTAAATCAACCAAAAGCATCAAGGAATGCATGAGATCAACATACGGCTCCAAAAGCTACTATTTATTCATCTTCTCCAAAACCCCATGAAAACATGCTCAAAATTGGGAATGCTGTTGTTTATTGTGAAAGCCATAGTTTAGAAAAAGGTTTTTTGTATATTCTATGCTAAATACACTACCATACTAGGCTAATAAAGGAAAGGGCATATATGCACAAAAAATACACGATTACAATAAGCCTTAATTTCTTGCTTTCCTTATGTCAACAGTCCCCCTCAAGTTGTATAGTGGGATCTCCGATATGCAACTTGCGTAAGATTTCTCCGAATATCCTGCCATTTACTGCTTTAGTAAAGATATTGCCAATTGGTCCTCAGACCTCACGAATGGAAGCTTAACAATCCCGAGCTCGATCTTCTCTTTAATGAAGTGTCTGTCAACCTCTACATGTTTTGTACGGTCATGCTGGAGAGGGTCCTCAGCTATACTAATCGCAGCCCGGTTATCACACATGAGATTACACACCCTGTCCACTGGGACACCAATCTCTGCAAGTAGCTTTCGCGGCCAGAGAATCTCACCTACTCCTCGTGCAACACCTCGAAACTCAGCTTCTGCACTAGACAGAGCCACAACCTTCTGTTTCTTGCTCTTCCAGGTTACTACATTTCCTCCGACTAGAGTGCAGTACCCAGAGGTTGACCTCTTATCATCTGGACTTCCGGTCCAATCTGCATCTGTATAGGATTCAATATTAAAGTGCCCATGATTCTGAAACAGAATCCCACTTCCGGGACACCCTTTTAGGTACCGACACACTCTGAGCGCTGCCTCCACGTGTTCTTTCTGAGGTCCGTGCAGGAACTGACTAAGAACTCCAACTGCATAGGCTATGTCAGGCCGTGTGTGAGATAGATAGATCAACTTTCCCACCAAATGCTGATACTTTAGCTTCTCAGCCTCTTCAGCTCCTTCCACTATGCCAAGGCGGTGGTTCACTACCATAGGGGTGTCTGCTGGCTTGCACTCCAATAGCACGGTTTCGGCTAACAAATCTAGGACAAACATCCGCTGAGAGATGTATATTCCCCTCTTGGACCGCATCACTTCTATCCCAAGAAAATACTTCAGCTGCCCTAGGTCTTTCATTTCAAACTCTCTGAACAAGTTTTCTGTGAGTTTGGAGATTTCCTCTGTGTCATCCCCTGTAATGATCATATCGTCTACGTAAATGATTAGGCATGTCACCAAACCGTCTCGTCTCTTGATGAACAATGTATGATCCGAGTTGCTCTGATGATAATCATATTTCTTCATGGCAGCTGAAAACCTTCCAAACCATGCTCGGGGTGACTGTTTCAACCCATACAACGCCTTCTTTAGCCTGCATACTTCCCCATCACCGAAATCCCTCGCGAACCCTGGTGGGGGTTCCATGTATACCTCCTCTCTAAGATCTCCATGTAAGAACGCGTTCTTCACATCAAACAGATGCAACTTCCAGTCTCAGTTAGCTGCTACTGAGAACAATACCCTGATGGTGTCAATCTTGGCTACTGGTAAAAACGTCTCTGAGTAGTCAATGCCATAAGTCTGTGTGTATCCTTTTGCCACCAGCCTAGCCTTGTATCGTTCAACACTCTCATCTGCCTGATGTTTCACTGTGAAGACCCAACGACATCCTACCACTTTCTTATCCTTGGGCATGATACACTTTTCTCAGGTTCCATTTTTTTTTTTAGTGCCTTCATTTCTGTTTCCATTGCTTGAACCCATTTCTGATCTGTAGTGCCTCTTCCACTCGATTCGGAATCCTGATCGAGTGGACTACTACAGTATAGGCACGTGCTTGTTCAGAGAGATTTCCTTCTGTTAAACGGCCAGGGGATACCTCGGGTTCCTGCCTGTTTGTTCCGGTTGATACCGTTTTGGTGGGACACCTTTATTGGCGCGTGGCGGTAGCACATATCTTGCCTGTGTCTCACTCTGACTCACCCCCTCTTCTGACTCACTTATATCTCGTTCTCCACTCTCCCCCTATTCCTCAATCTCCCCTGCACTTTTAGAATTATAGGGAATGACTGATGTAGAGCTGTTATCAGTAAAATTACTAACCTCAGGAATACTCATCGGGGTGACGGGGTCTTTGGAAGTGAGGGGTTGTATTTCAGTAGGTGGTGGCTCGGTGGTTCCGCCTACTTGTTCTGTTGTGATTGCGTCTGGCCAAGTAAGTGGGACCACCCTACTCAGTGGGTCCTGTTGATGTCTCTCCCCCTGACCGCTGAGTGGGATGTGAAAATAGAAATCTGTTTCAACAAAATCACAGTCCATAGTAGTATACAGACGACGAGTCGGAGGGTGATAACACCGATACCCCTTTTGCTGAACCCTATACCCAACAAAGACACACTTAAGGGAACACGGGTCAAGTTTAATACGGGCAGTTCTAGGAATATGGACGAATACGGAACACCCAAACACCCGAGGAGGAAGAGTTAGGACAGACGGGATACTAACCTGGCCAGCAAAACACTTAAGGGGGTTATCAAAATCTAAGGATCTGGTAGGGAGACGATTGGCCAAGTAAACAGAAGTAGCAACTGCTTCTGGCCACATTGACGAAGGACACTTAGACTCAATAAGAAGAGATATGGACATCTCTAGTAACTGTCGGTTCTTAAGTTCTACCACCCCATTCTGTTGGGGTGTGTGGGGACAAGAAGTTTGGTGGATCATTGCATGGGTGCGAAAGAATTCCTTCAAGGTGGAATTTATATATTCTCCCCCATTATCAGACCTAAGCACCTGAACATGAATTTTATACTGTGTCCGCACCATATTAAAGAAATTAACAAACTTTGAGGGAACCTCAGATTTATTATGCAAAAAATATACCCAAGTCATTCTGGAATAATCATCGACAAAAAGAACAAAATACTTATACTTATGATCAAAACCAATATCCAGGGCAGGTCCCCACACATCTGAATGCACTAAGGAAAACACAGTTTTAGTACGAGAACTAGATACTGAAAAAGGCTGCCTATGACTCTTTGCAAGTAAACATGTCTCACAAGAGAATTTATTGTCTCGGGTGAAAATTTGGGGAAGTAATAGCTGAAGATACCCTTGGGAAGCATGTCCTAAATGACGGTGCCACAACCACTGTTGGCGGTTCACTGTCCCGTGAGCTAGCGCTGCAGTTCCTTGTTGAGCCACCTCGTCGACGTAATACAACCCGCCACTTTCAGGACCACGCCCAATCACTTTCCCCGAAAGAATATCCTGCAACAAACAGAAATCGGGGAACATCAGCACCTTGCAGCTTAATTCTCTGCTAATATGACTGATAGAAAGTAACTTGCATGACAAAGTAGGAATATAGAGACATTTTTTTAAGCTAAATGCAGGTGATAAGGAAACAGTTCCTGCACCAAGAACATGAGAAACACCCCTATTGGCATTCCGAATTGAGCTTATTTTCGGAACCGTGTAATTACTTAAGTCTGCCTTGTCATATGTCATTGTGTTTGTGGCTCCACAGTAAAAAATCCTTCTACTGTTTTTCTTACTGGTAGTATACAGTGCGGATCCTATCTGATCACTTAATACAAGTGCTTCTTCGCCGTTACAATTAGACGCTGAATTACAAGGGGGAAATAAAGGGGGAGACTGAATATTTAATTGCTGTAATTTAGAGTGAGAGGTACAGGGATAGAAGAGACTTTTTCTCCCCCCACACTCAATACCTAATCTGCTCTTCCCTTGGAGATTTCCATCTCCAGCCTCCAGACTTGCAAATCCTCCCTGTTCTCCGTCTTCGGTTCCCACTCTAGCGTCCCCACCATCCGCCACCGCCGCCGTGCCCTGCAGCTGACCGGCCCGTTCACGGTGCTGGCGGAAAACCAATGATTTCGAAGCAGTTTTCCTTGACATAGTCGTTCCTCCCGCACTTAACGCACTTAGACGCCGGCCGGGTTCCGCCATCATTCCGGGATGATGGTGTTGGGGGCTTCCTTGGCGCGCCTGACCGGGGCTTGGAGGCGAACCGCTATACTGCCTGTCCGAGCCCCTGTTCTGACTCCGATGGGCTTTTAGCCGCGAGCCTAGCCCCGATGCCTGAGGCTCCGGCCGATGATGGGCCACCTCCTTCCAGATCTGACCCGAAGATCCCTCTCCGAACCCCTTCACGGCGAACTGCTGCATACGCCTTCTCCACGGTAGGTAGGGGAGTTTCTTTTAGCAAATCTCGCCTCTCTCCATCGAACCTGTCACTGACTCCGCCGAGAAATTGGAACAGAACGGGTTTCCGATTTCAGCCGATTAAACACGGCTATGTCACTTTCACATGCCATGGGGTTTGGTTGTCTAGCATTAATTTTTCTCTAGATTTTCTGAATATTACTGTAATAGCGTTCAATACTATCTATCCCTTGCTTTAGGTTATTGGCTCTGGTTGTGAGGTCATAGATCTGGAGACTGTCACCTCCTTGGCTGTATGTGGCGTGCAATCCTTCCCACAGTGCTTTTGTTTTGGGTATTCAACATAATATGTGATGAGATCTTGCTCCATGTTTTCTAGGAGCCAAGAGCAGACTATTAGATCATCTTGTTCCCACTTGTGGTAGTTGGGTTGTCCGGGCAAGGGTGGTGGTGGATCACCGGTGAGGTGACTGAGTTTGCCTCTTCCACCAATGGCTAACTTCATGAGGCGAGCCCACAGGGAGTAATTGAACTGATTATGTTTGGTGCTGATTGAAACGGTTTGGGATGTGTGGCTATGATTCTGATTATTTACTGGTTGGGTTTGCAGGTTCTGGAACTTGGTTTTGATGATACTTGCTAACTGTGTGGCTAAGGAATCAACTGGCTGTTCCGATTCCTTGCCGGAACTAAATACATTGCTGTTGTCGGCCATGGCCGAGAAGGGTACTGGTAAGTGATGAGCAAGGTTCGATTCCGTTTAACGGATCATCGCCCACTCTGATACCATTTTGTCTATTGTGAAAGCCATAGTTTAGAAAAAGGTTTTCTGTATATTCTGTGCTTAAGAAACGATACACAGTACAAGGCTAAATACACTAGCATACTAGGCTAATAAAGGAAAGGGAATATATGCACAAAAAATACACGATTACAATAAGCCATAATTTCTTGCTTTCCTTATGTCAACAGATTCATGGTTCAAAATAACCAATAATGAATTTATATTACAACCCTAAGCTTACCTTTTGGATTGGATGAAGTTTGGAAGAGATTTGAGCCTTGAATCTCCAAGCTTTGCACGGGTTACGGGAATAACTGGAGAGCGGGGGTTTTTGCTGAACTTTCTCTAAGTTTGGAGGGTTAGTTCAGTTTGGGGTGGTTAAGGGCTGCTGTAGGGTTGAGTTAGGGTTCCAAGGAATCAAACCATGGTTAATTTGGTCAAGGTTTGTGGAAGTTATGGCTATTATTGTAAAAGGTGGCAATTTCGACGAATGTAACATCTTTCGGTTGAATTTCGGAAGTTAAAAAAATTTTGGAAAAATATAAGGCTAAGTTCATTAAACCCAAATTTTTGTTATGAGTTCAAAAAAGTTGACGGAACTCGATTCCATGTTCCCTAGCTCAAGATATCACATACGGAACCAATGGTACGCTAATTGCTCGTTAGCCCCGGTTTTGGATTCCAAATTCAAAATAAATTCATAACTCAATCAAATGAATCCAAAAACATGAAACGAACATATATCCATATTCATAACACGTATAATTCCAACATATTAAATTTCCACAAAATTTCGAATTCATTTCACATAGAAACGGCAAGCAAACGAGTCATACAAGAGCAAATAGTTCAGAATTCATATAAATTCAAATTCAAATAATTCAATTATTCAAGAATTTCATATAATATGAAATAAAACACTTAATAATGTAATTAAAATAAATTAAATGCGCACGTAATTATCACATAAGCCATACCTGTACGACTTGAAAAGTTGGGGCGTTACAATCTCCCCCCCTTAAAAGAATCCGTCTTCGGATTCACTGATTGTCCGGAAACAACTAGGGATGGAATCTTTTCATCTTATTCTCTGTCTCCCACGTAGCCTCTTCCGTTTCGTCACTTCTCCATGAGACTTTAACTAGTGGGATTTGCCGGTTTCTTAATCTTGAAATTTTCGATCCAAAATCTTAACCGGTTTCTGAACGAAGGTGAGGTTAGGCTCAAGTTCTACCTCTTCCACACTTAGAATATCTAATTAATCAGGATAATACTTCCGAAGTTGAGAAACGTGAAATATATTGTGAATCCCGATCAAACTCAGAGGTTGGTCCAAACGGTAGGTTGTGTCCCTGATTCTCTCTAGAGTCTCATAAGGTCCCAAATATCGAGGATTCAATTTTCCTCCCCTAACAATCCTTGAAAATCCCTTTCGTGGAGAAGCTTTCAAGAATACCCGATCACCAATCTCAAACTCCAGATTCTTTCTTCGGTTGTCTGCATAGCTTTTCAGCCGATCCTGAGCTGCTTTCATCCGTTGTCTGATTATTTGGACTTTATCAATCGCCTCTTGTACGGCCTTAGAGGGCTTTTCCTTTTTCTCCCCTCGTTTCACACGCTCTTGTTTGGTCCAATTCCATTCTTCCAAATCAAAGAACAACAGAGACCTGCATTTCCGTCCGTAGAGAGCTTCATAGGGTGCCATTTCTATCGAGGCTTGAAAGCTGTTATTATAGGCAAACTCAATCAAAGGCAATTGCTCATTCCACGAACTCGAAAAATCCAATGCACATGCTCTGAACATATCCTCCAAATATTTAATTAACCTTTCCGACTGCCCGTCTGTCTGAGGATGGAAAGTTGTGCTGAATTGAAGCCTTGTGCCCAGATTCCTTTGCAATTCTTGCCAAAATCTAGAACTAAACCTCGGATCCCGATCTGATACAATGCTAAGCGGCACACCATGAAGTCGAACAAGCTCATTAACATACTTCTTTGCTAGCTTAGTCACTTTATCCGACATCCGAATAGCAAGAAAATGAGCAAATTTTGTCAATCCATCCACAATTACCCAAATCCCATCGAGACCACCATTCACTCGTGGAAGACCTGAAACAAAGTCCATCGCCACTTGTTGCCATTTCCATTCCGGGATAGGTAACGGTTGATGTAGCCCCAATGGCCTCTGATACTCTGCTTTCTCAAATTGGCACGTCACACAATGTTTCACAAAGTTAATCACATCCCGCTTAAGTCGATTCCACCAATAAAATTGTTTTAAATCCTTATACATTTTGTTTCCCCCGAGTTGTATTGAATACCCTGACCGATGAGCTTTTTCCAATATCAACCGTTTCAACTCTTCCGGTACAACTACTCTATTTTTAAACCTTAGAAGCCCTGTGTCATCGAATCCAAATGGACTCTCTGGATCATTTCTAGCTTTCTTTACCAATTTCTGAGCCTCAGAATCCACTCTCTGAGCTTCAAATAACCTCTGCTGAAGATCCGGCTGAACAGTAATATTCCGAATACTAGCCCTTAGCTTGAAAGACTCAGGTTCATCCTCAATTTCCACTTTCACACTAGACACGCTAGCCTTTCTACTAAGCGCATCGGCGACCACGTTGGCTTTTTCGGGATGATATCGAATTGTACACTCATAATCCGCCAACATCTCCATCCAACGCCTTTGTCTCTTGTTCAACTCCTTCTGAGAAAAAAAATACTGGAGACTCTTGTGGTCGGAAAAGATCTCAGAAGAAATTCCATAAAGATAGTGTCTCCACTTTCCCAAAGCAAAGATCACTACTGCAAGTTCAAGATCATGAGTGGGATAATTCTGTTCATGATCCTTCAATTTCCTCGAGGCATAGGCTATTACTTTACCATTTTGCATCAAGACACATCCCAAACATTCTTTTGAGGCTTCCGTATAAACCGTGTATCCTTCAGTGCCTTCGGGAAGTGCTAATACCGGTGCAGTGGTCAACATTTACTTCAAGAGTTGAAAACTCGTTTCACATGCCTCTTCCCCCACTCGAATTTAACTTCCTTCTTAGTCAACCGTGTTAACGGGGAGGTAATCTTTGAAAAATCCCGCACAAACCTTCGATAATAACCTGCCTAACCCAAGAAACTTCTGACCTCAGAGGCATTATTCGGACTCTACCACTGAATAACCGCCTCGATCTTTGAAGGATCTACTTCCAAACCATTACTTGAGACGATATGACCTAGAAAAGCAACCCGGTCAATCCAAAACTCACACTTACTAAATTTTGCATACAATCGGTGCTCTCTCAATGTTTCCAATACCAATCTGAGATGCCGAGCATGACCTTCCGGAGTCCTCGAATAAACAAGGATGTCATCAATAAATATTACTACGAATTTATCCAAGTAAGGCCGAAAAATCAGATGCATCATATCCATAAATGCTGCATGGGCATTAGTCAAACCAAAGGCATCACTACGAACTCGTAATGCCCATACCGGGTATTAAATCTTGTCTTTGGAATATCGTCTTGCTGGATTTTCAATTGATAGTACCCTTGCCTTAAATCCAATTTTGAATAAATTCCTGAACTTTGCAGCATATTGAATAAATCCTCAATGTGGGCCAACGGGTACTTATTTTTGATAGCCATCGGATTAAGTTCCCGGTAATCGATACACATTCTTAGTGTTCCGTCTTTCTTCTTAACGAAAAGAACCGGAGCACCCCACGGAGATGAACTTGGTCGAATGTACCCAATCTTAAGTAATTCTCCAAGTTGAATATTCAATTCCTTCAACTCTGACGGAGCCATTCTATAAGGAGGCTTGGAATACGGTTCTGAGCCCCGGATATAAGTCAATGACAAACTCAATCTCCCGATCGGGTGGTAGAGAACCTAATTTTTCTGGAAACACATCAGGATATTCCTTTACCATAGCTATCTCCTCAAAGCTTGTTTGATCCTTTGGCTTATTAAGGAGATGGGCAATAAATCTTGTGAGTCCAACCTTTACTAACTTGCGAGCTTCCATAAACGACAAAAGTGGTACCTTCTCCGATCCAACTTCCCGAATCATTTCCTTACCCATCTTAATCTCCTTCTTAAAACAATAAACTTTGGCCCGATGTCGGTATAACCAATCCATCCCAAAAATTACCCCGTACTTCTTCATAGGCATCATGATGAAATCTGTCGGATAATCTTTCCCTTCCAATAACACTGAACAATCTCGAACAACCCGATCTATCACAAAATAACAAGAATTCGAACAAATAACAGGTAGGCACAAAGAGGAACAGAGATCACAAGATATAAAAGAATACGTGGCACCCAGATCGAATAATGCATAGATGCTCATGTTATGAATGCAAACGGTACCTTCCACCACGATATTTGGGTCGGCCTCAACATTCTGCTCCTCGCCCTCAAGGGCATAAGCTCGTGCCTGTACCAACGGTCTCTGAGCTCCATCTTGATATCCTGGAGTCCTGTCCGGGCTGCTAAAAGACATATGTCCGCATTCCCATAAATCAAACATAACCCCATTCTCTTTCGATAATTATCATAATAGTGGGTCGGACCTCCACAATGAATGCACAGAGGTTGATCTCTGTGAGATCCCCTAGGACCTGTGGAGCCTGGCTTGATCGCGGAATTGGAACATTCTGACCTCCTGCTCGAGCCTTCTTGAAAGGTCCTTTCTGTGGAAGAGCTGATGAAATCATAGGCCTCTTTCCCTGATTAGATCCCAAACTTGAACCTGATCCCGGTCCCTGGCGGTAAGATGATCTCCTAGCATTCACAAAATCTTCAACTTTTAAGGCCTTTAAAGTAGCCTTCGCGCAACTACTCGTGTTGACTTGTAACACCCCGATCGTCCTACAAATAAGGTATGTCACTTTTCAACCTTTTTATGTGTTTAATTATGTGATTTTGTGCTTCGTGTGGCCCTATTTTGAACTCTTTAAGAGTTTAGGGGCTTGTTTGCAATTTTCTCTTTTAAGGGGTTTTCCGGTCATTTCCTCGTTCGGTTGAGAGTTCGACCTTTGTGAGCCCTGCTTTGCGTTCGGGGTATCGAAACGAGTCCGTAGACTCTAAGTTTGCCCCATTTTGACTTTGTGAGCCCGGATCGTCATTTTGTGTGCTAAAATTTCAGCTCCAGCTGCAGCCGTCTTCTTCCCGCGATCCGGCACTGTTCATGCAGTGGCGGTGTGAAAACACACACATGTCCGTTCTCGTTCGTTTCTCGACGGAATTCGACGTTTGAGTAGTGGAAATTTTTCAACTCGACGAGCCCGACACCATCCAAGAATCATAGCCTGAAACTCAGCGGTGGTGGCGCTACGGGGAAGCAGCGGCGGCGGAACGGACACCTGCCATTTCACCGCCTCTTCGCGGCGGTCTCCGATGACTTTTCTTAGACACGCGCCACCCTATCTGTTAGAAGACCTACCGGCGCAACTCCAGTTTCAACGGTGCAGCCAATGATGGCCGGTCGGCGCCGCACGCACCGCCTGTGACACCCCGCTCGTTCGACGTATAAGGTACGCCACGTACCAACCTTTTTATGTGATTAATTATGTGATTTTGTGCTTTGCGTGGCCCTATTTTGAACTCTTTTGGAGTTTAGGGGCCTGTTTGTAATTTTCTCTTTTTAGGGGTTATTCGGTCATTTCTCGTTCGATCGAGAGTTCAACCTTTTTGACCCTTGCTTTGCGTTCGGGGCATCGAGATGAGTCTGTAGACTCTGAGGTTGCCCAATTCTGACTTCGTTAACCCCTTCTTCCGTTCCTTTTCGTGTACGAGGACCCGAGATATAATACCTCGGATCCTCGTAATTCATGCCAAACGCTGCAGACCCCAGCTCTCTCTCTTCTCCAGCGATCAAATCCGTTCCCGCCACTGTTCACACACACTTGAGGTGTGGAAACATACACATATCCGTTCTCGCTCGTTTCTCGACTGAATTCGACGTTTGAATAGTGGAAATTTATCAGCTCGACGAGCCCGTCACATTGGTATAAGAATCGGAGCCTGAAAACCAGCAGAGAGGCGCTACGGCGAGCAGCAGGTGACGGGGCTTAGAGCCGCCACTTCGCCGCCCATTCGCGGTGGTTTCCGGCGGTGATTTTCGGACACGCACCTCAGACCCATGAAGGAGACATCCCGGCGTAGTGGATGGTGTTGGCAGCGCAAGCATCCGGCCAGCGGCGACGGCTCACGCGCCGCCTGAAAGACACGGCGGGCGGTGGCGTTACTGTAGCGCGGTGGTTCGCCGCGTTCTGGCGAAATTTTCGGACAACCTTTGATGCTTTCCTACGTTTTTCGACGTCCTGAATCCATTTCCGGCCTCAAATTGGAGCGAATCGCGGCGGAAATGGTGGTTCCGACAATGGCAGTGGTGGCGCAATTTCGGCGGCAATGTTAGGGCTTTTTCGGCGATCTTTTGGCAACGGTTTGTTCAGAGAAGTTGTTCGGGATGATGATGTCGATCTGCTTACGTTGGCACCGACTCGAGAACCAGCCGGTGGCGGCGGACCGGTGGTGGACCGGCCCTGGACCGGCGGCTCCCTTTTCCGACGATATTTTCGATAAATTGGCTAGGGGCTTTCGAAGGCTTCGTTACAAGCTTTCAAATGGTATGCTCGAACTTTTTTTCTTTTTACGGTTAGCGTTTAATTTCAGTTTTCATAGTTAGAATTTAGTTCAGTTTTTCGTCAACGAAGTCCGGCATGTTTGGTATTTTCTGAAATTGGTTGAGGGCTTTTGTCAAGCAGGTCGACGAGCACGTTTCTGTCATTTCGGGGATTTTTCCGACCACCGGAGGCGGTGTTCCGGTGGCGGCCCGTGGCTGTTTGGCCGGCTACGGTAGCGGCATTCCGGCGACTTTCGGACAGTAGGTCCGTTTCGTTGTGGTGAGTCCAATGCCACTTTCCGTTCGTCAATCGGATGTCCGGTTGATTTTATATGAATTTTTGAAGTTATTGTATTTATTTTCGTTAATTGTTTTAATTGTAAATTTCTATCTTGTATGCACTATAAATTGAAATTATGACTTGTATGATACTTGGAAATATGTTATGATGTATGAACCCTTGATTCGTGATTTATGGAATTTATTTAACTCGTTTTAAGCCTATCTATTTGAGAATAATTATTGTTTGAGGGGATGTTAGTGTAATTTTAAAAACTAATTGATTATGAAGTTGTATGAAACATAGGAAACGAATCATGAAAGGATACGTTTTACTTTAATTTGAATGAATTGTTTAAGTATACTATTGTTGGGAATTTTGTAAATTATGCAAATATGTAATTTTGAATAAATTGATATGAAATTTATGTTTTATTCTCGCAAGACTTGGAGCATGATAGGTTTTAAATTATTATGTCTCGATTTATAATTTTCTACCTGATAATATGAATTATATAAGTTATGCATCTTCTAATGTGCGAAATGATTATGATTTGATGTGAATGACTTAATTTGAATAAATGTGAACTATCTGTGCATCATTTGAATTCGTGAGCATAGCCGCGCGTCTTTGTGGTTTGATTTGAGTCTGAGTCTTGTGTTCCGTGTGTTCAGTCGATCAGGGTTTTTCCAGGGAGTATCTGCCAGCTGTTTGGGTTCCAGTGGGACTTCTTGGCTTGTGTTTTCCGTTCTCGTCTGTGTAAGGTGCGATTATTCTATTATATTTATATAATAGATATGTGTTTATACGATATGGTTATGATTTTGTCATATGATTAAGGTTTTCGAACTGTATATGTACGAGCATATGTAAGCTTGAAATGTTTTGCAATGAGGCTATGCTCCAAACCGTGTGTCTTCATACCAGCGGCGGATTAGGATGACACGGAGAGGTACGTTTATAACATATGCTAAGTTGCAAGGTATGATATGCTCCGATAAGGTACGTAAGTATGATTTTGATATGATATGATAAGTTTGGTGTGTAGCGAGTTATGATCGATATGCTATATTCTGTTGTGTGGGCCCCGAGACGTGGGTAAGGGAGACCCGGGACGACCATGGGGTCGCCGGTTGGGACCCCTGTGCACATTCTCATTTGAGATATTCATGTGCGACCTATGGACGTTGGGAAGGCGTGGTATCTTGAGCCCTCGGTTGGGACCCCTGTGCACATTCTCATTTGAGATATTCATGTGGACCTATGGACATTCTCGTTGTATGTTTGAATTCGGGACAGGTTAGGACAGGTTCGTGGAATTAGTTGAACCCGTTTATTTATGTTTGCTGATTAAAGTTTTTGGATAGATCGTATTTTGCATCGCTTCCGCATTCAGGTTTTGCATATGTTACTTGTACAGGGTTAGGTACCGCCTAGCTTAGGTTGGATTTTTCGTTTGTCACCCGTTCGCTGTGACTTGGTACGTGTGCGGATTGTCCTTTTCGTACCACGTGTCGGGTCATAGTGCGGGGGTGTGGTGCCCCCACCGCTTGGGGTGCTACACCCCCTAAAGCTCGCGGCGGCGGTGGCGGTTACTGTACCAGCGAGTTTCGCCGCCGACGGGGTTTGATGATTTCCAAGGTTTTCGGCCCTTTCGAGTTCATTTCCGGCCTCAGATTGGAGCGAATCGCGGCGAAAGTGGTGGTTCTGGCATAGCAACGGTGGCGCGGATTTTGGCGGTGGTTTGAAGCTTTTCCGATGATCTTTTGGCGACGGTTCCTTCTGAGAAGTTGTCTAACTCAACGAGATCGAGTTGTTCGTGTAGGTGGCGGCCGAAGAACCGACCGGCGGCGGCAGACCGGCTCTGGACCAGCGGTCCGATTTTCCTGTGACTTTTCCGGCTTTTGGCTAGGGGGCTTTCGAAGGCCTCGCTACGGGCTTTCCAACGGTATGTTCGGATTTCGCTTTCGTTTTACGGTTTGCGTTTAATTTCAGTTTTTGTAGTTAGGATTTAGTTTGATTTTTCATCAACAAAATCCGGTGTGCTTGGTACTTTCTAAATTGGTTGAGGGCTTTTGTCAAGCAGGCCGAGGCGTACGTTTCTGTCCTTCCGGGGAATTTTCCGACCAACGGAGCTGGTGGTCCGACGGCTGCACGTGGTGGTTCGGCTGGTTTCAGTGGTGGCGTTCCGACGCCCTTCGGACAGCAAGTTCCTCTCGTCGTGGTGAGTTCAACGCCACTTTCCGTTCATCAATTGGATGTCCGATTGATTTGTTGTGATTTATTTTATGTATTTTGAAATATTTGGAATTAATTGTTTAATTGCAATAAATTGTGTATTGTTGTAATTGTCGATCAATATGTATGTCAACGGATATAAAATCATGTATTAAGTGAAATGTGATATGTATGAATATCCTGATTCGCAAATTGGACTCCGATATGTTGAATTCATGCAATTTGTTTAAGTTTGAAAGGGTGTATGTGTAATTTCATTAAACATATAATTTGTATGACTTCAATTAATTAATCCTTGTGGATTGATAAAACAAATATGCTAATTATGATTTCGATTAAGAGAAACTATTACGCCTAAGCTTGAAGCTTTTAATTAGTCTAATCACTTAAATTGAATTAGAATTTATTATATGAAATAAGAATTTGTTATGCAATTTATGATTTAGTAAGAATGGAATTGGATGATTTAATTTGAAACTTTGTAATTCGGGTTTAATTATTTAATTTAAAATAATCATATTATGCGATATATGAATTGTATGATACTTATATGATTAAATTAGAAACTTTTGCACGTAAGAAATAAGTTATTCGTACAAATATGTGTTGGTTATTTGATATATGAATTTATATGAAATAATGTGACATGCATTGCCTTTCCATTTTGTTTGTTTAAATTAATTGTGCATATATAAGAAGACCTCTTAACGTGTTTTATGAATATGTTGAGTTATGTGATATTTTATTTTGCAAGGAATTAGTATGAATGTGAACTTTGCTTATGTGATTGCATTTCTTAAATACTTGAGCATGTGTCGTACGTCTTATATGGTTGTCTGAGTCTGAGTCTGAGTTCTGTACTGTGTTTTGTGTGTTCAGTTGGTACAGGTGCACCCGGGGTGGTGACTTGTGGTCGTGCAGGTTCCGGGGTGGACCATTTGCAGGTGAGGGTGTTTTCGTTCTAGTTACATACTAAACCCTACAACCCTTATGTGATAAGTTTTGGCCAAAACCTTATGTATGTATATATATATGTTATTTTCAAAGTGGAGTCATCGAGTAAATTATTATCGAGTAACATTTTCTCCAAAATTATGAAATATGTTATGTTTCTTATGAACTGAAATGTTTTGGCGAGATTGCATGTATGTTATGTTCACGGGCCCAGGAATTTAGTACATGTGGCCATCCGGGGAGGCAAGGGCCGACGGTGATCCCATGTGCTGATTCCATTTATATTTAACGATGAAACGGATATCGTTAGGAGTTTTGACGAGAAAATGCTAGTCGGGCTTTTGAGGATTCATGTACCTCACAAGCCATTATGCATGAGGTGGTCGGGTCTTGCTAACCCTTCCACCACCCGGAGGAAGAAGGTTGGAACTTATTTTATGATTATGTTTATGTTATGATATGGTTAGGCACCGTGCGGGAAAGCCGGGATACGGATTGCCCAGATGATTATATCTTATGTTGTATGACTTCCATGTACTATGATATATTGCATGATCACGTATTCAAATGTATTATTGCTATTTGTCGTACACGGTTGGAGTTTGTTACGAGATAATGCACGCTCACTCGCCGAGTCTTTATGTTTATGTATGAATTATGAACTTAATGAATTTAATATGATTAGTCGTAAAGTCCGAGCATTGCTTAGTTATTCTCTTGCCCTCTTGGAAACTAACTTTAAATAAAACTTTGCTCGGAATTTATGACTTGCATGTGCATGTTTTTATATATGTTTATCGCTCCTGCTCGCTCAGTCTTCTAGAGACTGACCCACCCCCTTCTTTTCCACTTTCCAGTTCTTGCAGGTTTGAGCTAGGTGGCTGTCAGTGTCTGTTGAGTCTGTATCTGTTTATTTATGTTGTTAAATAGTTTGCTTCGGTTTATGTTTAGAAGCTTGTTTATGTAAGTTGTGTCAGTTCGTCTGAGTCTGTTATGTACTTTGTTTCAATTTATGCTAACATTACTTATGACATGGTTTTGCACAGGTTTATAATTATGATTCGAATGTATGAATTTCGGGACAGGTTAGGACAGGTGCTCAGTTTAGATGAACCCGTTTTGATTATATGCTCGATCGGGACAGGTTCTAGGGCAGTTGAACACATTTAGTTGATGTTGAGTTACTTTTTTAAATATATGAATTATGATTGCTGATTAAAGTTTTTGAGAATTCGTATTTTGTATCGCTTCCGCATTCAGGTTTTGCATAGTTGCATTTGTACAGGGTTTAGGTACCACCTAGCCTAGGTTGGTTTTTCGTTTGTCACCCGTTCGCTGTGGCTTGGTGCGTGTGCAGACTTTCCATTTCGTACATGTGTCAGGTCATAGTGTGGGGGTGTGGTGCCCCACCGCTTGGGGTGCGACATCTTAAGTGGTATCAGAGCTACCAGGTTCAGAACCGGTGCTCTGGAGTCGTGTCGTGTCAGTTTAGGTCGTACGGCATAGGAATACTTGTGCATTACATTCGTCTGATGTGAAATTTTGACTTCTCTGCATGAATTTGTTTGAGCTTATGTGATTGTATGCACACTATGATAACGATTTTTTTTAAAATTAACACTGTTATCCTTTAAATTTTATTAAATTACGTATTGCATCTGCATTACTTAAGTGTTCTTAATTTCTTTTATTACTTGACATATCCACATACTAACTCTCATGCATAGATATTTGTTCAATTTGTGAATTTTAGGGTGACATCTCGGTGCCAAATTGTAAATGATCGTGACAATTCTTCCCACTTCTACAAAGCTTTGACAGGAGATTCAAAGCAGCTATACTGTAATGAGAGACAATAGACCTCTACAAGAATTCAAAACAAGGAATCAATGCTATCATTTTGAAAACGGGTATTATGCATTCATAGCACGTGCATCATGCATTGGAGTAAATTTTAATTATTTTGAACATTTGCTCTACGTGTTTGATTGCCTTCCTTGCTGGATATGAGTGCATGCCATTTACAGCCCTAATCCCGAATGCATTAGTTTTGTGGTTATATTTAGGTGACTTCCTTATCTGTTCCAACGACTGCTGATTTTAGTGGAAGCTGCATTGAGATTTGAATAGGGGTGGATCAGGAAGTGTACAGCTGATTTAACAAACTCAGGGTATAGGGTGGATAAAGGAAGATGTCTGTATAGAAGGAAGATATTTGTATACGAGCGAGACAAGAGATCTTTTAGCTATCAAGGTGCCTTCAGGATATGTACTTGTAGTTACTACTTGGAGGTGCTCGGGAGTAACATGTTTTACAAGAAATCCAAAATTTCTAAATCTGGATGGCGTGAGGTGACAATGAAGAAATCAAGGCACTTGTACTATTCAAAGAATTCCAAGGAGGGAACCATATTACTATTATAGAGACACCACCAGAGTAGTTACTCTTACACAAAGGAAAAAAGGGCAAATTTGTGTAAGCTATGGAATTTTGTACCGAGGCCATTCAAGATCAACTCCACCAAATATTACGGATAAGGGCATCATTTACAACGATGGTGTACTAAGCAAGACTGTTTAAAGATTTTTATCATTGAAAGAAATAGCAATTCCCGATTACCGAGGATTTTGTTGGGATTTCAAGAGACTCCACGGATCACTATACTCCGAGAATCAAGTGAGACGGTCCAAGACTATTTGGGTACCCAAGAATCTGAGGGAATACAAAAGAATGCAAGTTTGAACGAAGGGTTGGAACCACTGCCAGTCAAGGAATCGATTATCCTTCCAAATTAAAGAATTGCCAACCTCGACTTTATTTCCTCGGTGAACGGTACCTTAAGCATTCATGGCATTTGCACCCATGCATTTCATAAGTAATTATATTATATTTTATTTTTTTTGACATATGTGACAACGTGTAATGTTTTGACATAGGGGAGATTGTAACACCCCGCTAGTCCTACAAATAAGGTACGTCACTTTTCAACCTTTTTATGTGTTTAATTATGTGATTTTGTGCTTTGTGTGGCCCTATTTTGAACTCTTTAAGAGTTTAGGGGCTTGTTTACAATTTTCTCTTTTAAGGGGTTTTCCGATCATTTCTCGTTCGGTCGAGAGTTTGATTTTTGTGACCCCTGCTTTGCTTTCGGGGCATCGAAACGAGTCCGTAGACTCTAAGTTTGCCCCATTCTGACTTCGCCAGCCCGTTCTTCCGACCGTTTTTGTGTATGAGGACCCGAGATATATACCCCGGATCCTTGTTTTGTGTGCCAGAATTTTAGCTCCAGCTTCAGCCGTCTTCTTCCCGCGATCCGACAATATTCATGCAGTGGAGGTGTGAAAACACACACATGTCCGTTCTCGTTCGTTTCTCGACGGAATTCAATGTTTTAATAGTGGAAAATTTTCAACACGACAAGCCCGACACGATGGTACAAGAATCATAGCCTGAATGTAACGCCCCGGATTTCAGACAGTCAGGTACGCTCGACACGTGAGTTGTAACGCCCCGAATTTCAGACAGTCAGGTACGCTCGACACGTGTGAGTTTCGAGCGTTAGGATTTTATTTTATTATTTTTTTTATTTATTCAATTTGTACGTGCTATATTAATTTCTATAAATTGTGTTCCACATGATTACGTGAAAATTATATGAAATTCATTTTAATTTGAGAATTCTTGTATGAATGGAATTTAATTGCTACATGAATTAATTGTCCAATTTGTATTAATTGCTTAATTGTCCTTAATTGCTCATTTCCTTTCCTTTAAGGACCTAATTGCATGAAAATCTTTTGGACCAAAATGAGCATTTCCAAACCTTTGACACTTAATTGTATAACTTATAGTATTTGGAGGATTGATCATCAATATTACATTTTTCCCCCTAACATGTCGGTATATACATTTCTTCCACAATCATCATCTTCATTTCATGCCAAACTATACATTTGGCTTCCTCTCATCACCGAGACACCCCATCTAAAAAGGAAAGGGAGATTTCTTCATTTACATCCAAGAATTCAAGGAAATTTCAAGCTTGAAGCATCATTATCTTCATCATCATCCTTATCTTCCATTCTTTTCCATTTCAAGGTGGGTGTGTGCATGATTTGATGATTTTAATCAAGTATGAAATAGCTAGGGTTTATGAAATGATTAATTTATGCATTAGAGATTGATTGAAGCCTGAAAATGAGATTATATCTTGAATTATTTCATGAATTTTTGTATATTTAGTTTGAGTGATCAAGTTTGAGCATGAACTTGGGAACTTGAATTCTTCGTAATTTTCCATGATTTATGTGTCTAAATGGAGTATTATTGCTTGTTGAAGATATATGCATCATATTTCCAGAAATTAATAGCTTGGTTGATCAAAACTTGGATTTTGGTTGTTATTTGTTGCTTCCCGTAGCTATGCTCTGTTCTTCTATGTTTCTTCATTTGCAGAAACTGAGAACGACCGTTCCCACCTTTTCAAACAAAACAGGCGGCCGAGCATGGGAACGGCCGTTCCCATTTTGGCGTTGATGCCGGAAGGGCCGTTCCCAGCTAAGGGCGTGCTTTTATTTTAAAAACGCTGGCACGTTTTGAAGGGCCGCGGGAACGGCCCTTCCCAATTACAAACGAAACCCGGTACGGCCGTTCCCAAGGGTTTGACAGAACAAAAGTTTCTGCACAAAATTACATTTTTAGCCCCTCGATCCAATGGCGTATTTGACCCCAAATTGTTATTATATGATTGATTACATGCCAAAACGTGATAGTTATATGCCAATTGTTCGTTGCACGATATCTCGTTATGTGATCATGCCGTGCGTCATATTTGGTACCATTGTCGAATATTGTCTCACGAATGAACGTATGTCCCATTTTTCTTGTCCAGTTCTTCTCCAGGGAGGAGATTGTCGAGCATGAACACGTCCACGCATTTAAGAGTCTTGTGTCGCCTGTCAGGTGAGGTTTAATTTCTAGTTAAATAGAAACCGTACTCCTAATATGTGATCTTTCGGCCAAAGGTATTTATATCTATACTTTCCATGAAATCATTTATCATTTCAAGTCATGTTTCAAGCAAGCAAGTCATGATTGTTCATGTTCACAATTTCAAGCATGTTTTAGGCGAGTAGCATGACCGTTCACGTTGGGCCCGAGGGTAGTGACTCGAGCCAACCGGGAAAGCAAGGGCTGACGCGTAACTCTGGCGCTATCCTTACCACATTTGGGGTCACCCCTGAATCCACTAGGAGGTTAGTGGACGAAGGAGCTCCGGGCTTAGGGATTCATGTACCCTCTGCGGATTGTCCTCGGGTTATTGCATGATTTCCATTCCATGAACGTGCTATATGATTACACTATTGCACGATTGCACGGTAATTGAATTGTACGATCACCTATTGTTTAATAATCAAGCAAGCATGTTCATGTACATTTGGAGTTCGGTTGGAGACCGCCCTTACTCGCCGGGGCCATGTATTGATTGCATGAAAATGAACAAGTATATAATATTGACAGTTGTATTCTCGGGCGAAGCATACTCATTCTTGAACATATATACCTATTATCTTTTACAAATCTTTACCCGAGAGTATAACTTGCGTGTTATTTGTGCTAATATATATTTAAACCCGTCACTCGGTCTTCACAGACTGACACCTCCACCTTTCAGGTTATTGCAGGTGCACGCTAGGCGGGAGTCGAGTCGAGTCCAGTTCATGTAGTCGAGTCAACCATAGTTCGTGTATTTGGTTATTTGTTGTTACTTATGAAATTGTGGTTAATACTATTGTTTTATATTTGGAGATGATAATGTATTGATATGTAAAATTTGAACATATTTTAGTTGGAAAGAAGAAGGTACTGACTATATGCATGACACAAGCAACGGTGAACGGTACATTTAACCATGCTCTAAGGTGGTATCAGAGCCCGGCTGCAAAACCGAGGTTCTAGTGTCGTGTCGTGTCGAGTCTAAGTCGAACGGCATAGGATTAATTAACAATTTGTGAGTCTTGCATTTTATTTGGAGTTACTTGAACTTACCTGAATTTCCTGGAATTAATTAAATTACTTGATAATTTGTGCCTTGCATTGATTTCTGCTATTAATTGCTAATTAATTGATTTTGAATCGCTTGAAATTATTTGCTCGACGTGTTTTATTTTAAACATTGACAAATTACATGCTACATCTTATATTAAATTCTTGTTGGAGGCGTTAATTATGTGACAATTGGGTGACATGAGCACGCTTTACCCACATGCATCTATTTTCAAAGTAAGTTGTGAGTTACAGGTTATGGAAATAATATCAGCCCACGGCCAATTTTTATGATAACCTTAGCATACTACAAGTACTACTTCCTAAGCTTGGAAGGGTTAGAGATGAGTCAAGGAACTTCATACACGGAGTTAAGGGCTATTGACTTCTATTATCAGGTTGTGATTCAAATAATAGGGTCCGGAATAAAAGAATCAACCATGGACATTTATATTTCATTCGAAAGCCAGGTGAAGGGAGATTAGGGTACTAATTATTCAAGATTCAGGTGTGTTGTTAAATTGAGACTCTCTACTTGGTGCATTAAATATATGTTTGAATTAGTTGAAACATTTAATTTTCTTTGTTTACGAGTATTCTGTAAATCAATATAAGTGTTACAACGTGAGACATTTTAAATTGTTGGTAGGTTGCTACGTGCATTGACACTTTAACCATCATGCATTATTTCGTGTTTGTTGATTAATAGGCTTTCCCCATGTTCTGCACAATCCTTGCTTCTATTTCTATCAACTTGAATGTAAAGAAGAGATTTCTGAATCATTGGGTATCAGGTTGGGAACCGGGTCATTTGATTTTGCTTGAAGCTTAGAAATGTTTGGGATTGTGAGAATTTACCGATTATGGATTTAGTAGAAGCGGGTATGATATAAATATTTGGAATTTTAGAAATGGGGAAATGATGCTAGGTTCATGCAGAGAAAGGTCCAGTGGGTCCTTCAACCTTTAGAAATTAATCAGTATTCCGGAGATGTAACGAAAGTTGGAGAATGAACTTTTCATGCTTCAGGTTAGGGTGTGATTTTGTCACTGTCAATTCGCTGGAAAGCACTAGGTGATTGTAAGATGTTGGAAATTTCAATATCCGAAGAAAGGAGTGCCAGTTGGTGAGCTTCAAGTTGAGTATGTCCTTAACAGAAAAGATTGGAAATGAACCATTAATTAAAATCTTGATTAATAACAAGTAGGACGAGGAAAAGGTTACGGGAATTGATTCAGCAGAGAAGCTTGCAAGTGGGAAAGGACAGAATGAATCTAAAGGATAAGAAAATTTCTATTTTCTTAAGGGGGAGAGCCGGTCTGAAAATAAGTTTAAGTTTGAAGTTAGATAACACTCAAGGAAGTTGGGAATTTTCAGAGAATCAATTCTTCCTGGAATCCTCTATCAGAACCATATGAAAGAAGTTTTCAATAATTTCAAACTTCTCTCTCTCTTACACAAAGAAAATCTCATCATTGACAGTACTTTTGTCCTATCACCGTTTTCAAGAATGTGGGTACACCGTCCGTAGTTCTTCGGTAGCCTCAGGATATCAGTTGACTCAGTAAATAGAAAAAGGATTCAATTCGGGTGATACGCGGAATCAATCTCAAGTTTTGGTAGGTTAACTCCGACAAGAGTTTTCTTATGAAGTTATTACTTAGAACCTAGAGATGCCTGTAAGTGTACATCGTGTTTTGATCCGTGCTATCGCCGTCACCTCTATAAATATACCAATTTACCCGGAACAATTCAGAAAAATTGAAGCTTGAGCGATCCTCTCTTTCAAGATACTTTGCAGAGTGTTGGGTATGTTAGCAAATGTTAGGGATGGAAGACGCTTCACTAGGACTTGATTTCTTTGGTATCTATGCAAGTGTGCTTGCTGAAGTACTCTCACGGGAGGACGACCTTAATTTCGTCCTGCACCAAACATCCACCATGTTGTTTGCTAAGGGAATTGGAACTTAACTTTCGGATTTCAAAAATAAAGGGTTTAAGATCTCTGCTTCGGGAAAATATTTATTTTAATTACTAAGGTCGAGGAAATGGTAACGCCTGTTTTCTCTGTTGGTTGGATAAGAGCTTGCTCGAAACACCAAGTGAGTCTTTTAAGCTTGAATGTACAATTATTCTCTAACAAGAAAACCAGAGTTATTCTCACTTCTGAAACCAGAAAGTAAATGTGAGAATTAGTGCAAGAAAGGTTCAACTGGCAGATCTGGGATTAAAACGGGCCTGAGGATGTGGTGATTAATGATGATTTACGGATTATGTTAGAAAATAGTACAAAGACAGAGACAGTTATCAGAATGGGAATATTGAACCGTAGCGGGGTAAAGCAAGAAAAGTCTCAACTAAAGAAACAAGTATTTCACCGAACTACTTCCGTTCCAGAACTTCAATCCTTGGTGAACGGTACACTTAAGCATGCATACCACGAGCATCATTATTTGATCATTATCATTATCTTGTTATTTCTGTACATGACTCATGTCTATTATTAATTGTTATGTGAACAATTAGTTATACAAACGATAATTTTACTTGATCCTTGTGTATTAAGTGTAAATGTTTAGCTAAGTGCTTGCTTGAATTTCATTTCGAGTGGATGAGAGACGGGGATTCTCTCAGGGTTGTCAAGAGACGGGGTTCCCTTGTTACTTGCTCGAGAGACGGGGTTCTCTCGTTGGTTGTTCGAGAGCCGGGGTTCTCTCTCTATTTTAATTACTTATCAACTTGTTTTAGTGGAAGGTTAGATTTCCTTACAAGTGTTTAGGCTCCGGAAAGTTGAGGGTCGTGATTTCACATCTTGGAAGAATCTTGTGGATTGAAGACCTCTTTCGAACTAATCCCTGACGTGGAGTAGCTAACCCGCGTGGGATGAACACGTAAGGGCCAATTAAATTCCAGGAATTCAGGGCAAGGAATCCGAGGACGGATTCTCTTAAGGGCGAGAGAGTTGTAACACCCCGAATTTCAGACAGTCAGGTACGCTCGACAGGTGTGAGTTTCGAGCGTTAGGATTTTATTTTATTATTTTTTTTATTTATTCAATTTGTGCGTGCTATATTAATTTCTATAAATTGTGTTCCACATGATTACGTGAAAATTATATGAAATTCATTTCAATTTGAGAATTCTTGTAGGAATGGAATTTAATTGCTACATGAATTAATTGTCCAATTTGTATTAATTGCTTAATTGTCCTTAATTGCTCATTTCCTTTCCTTTAAGGACCTAATTGCATGAAAATCTTTTGGACCAAATTGAGCATTTCCAAACCTTTGATACTTAATTGTATAACTTATAGTATTTGGAGGATTGATCATCAATATTACTTTTTTCCCCCTAACATGTTGGTATATACATTTCTTCCACAATCATCATCTTCATTTCATGCCAAACCATACATTTTGCTTCCTCTCATCACCGAGACACCCCATCTAAAAAGGACAGGGAGATTTCTTCATTTACATCCAAGATTTCAAGAAAATTTCAAGCTTCAAGCATCATTATCTTCATCATCATCCTTATCTTCCATTCTTTTCCATTTCAAGGTGGGTGTGTGCATGATTTGATGATTTTAATCATGTATGAAGTAGCTAGGGTTTATGAAATGATGGATTTATGCATTACAGGTTGATTGAAGCCTGAAAATGAGATTATATCTTGAATTATTTCATGAATTTTTGTATATTTAGTTTGCGTGATCAAGTTTGAGCATGAACTTGGGAACTTGAATTCTTGGTAATTTTCCATGATTTATGTGTCTAAATGGAGTATTATTGCTTGTTGAAGATATATGCATCATATTTCCAGAAATTAATAGCTTGGTTGATCAAAACTTGGATTTTGGTTGTTATTTCTTGCTTCCCGTACCTATGCTCTGTTCTTCTCTGTTTCTTCATTTGCAGAAACTGGGAACGACCGTTCCCAGCCTCAAGGCATTGTGGGAACGGGCGTTCGCACCTTTTCAAACAAAACAGGCGGCCGAGCATGGGAACGGCCGTTCCCATTTTGGAGTTGGTGCCGGAAGGGCCGTTCCCAGCTAAGGGCGTGCTTTTATTTTAAAAACGCTGGCACGTTTTGAAGGGCCACGGGAATGGCCCTTCCCAATTACAAAGGAAACCCGGAACGGCCGTTCCCAAAGGTCTGACAGAACAATAGTTTCTACATAAAATTTCATTTTTAGCGCCTCGATCCAATGGCGTATTTGACCCCAAATTGTTATTATATGATTGATTACATGCCAAAACGTGATATTTATATGCCACATTGTTCATTGCACGATATCTCGTTATGTGATCATGTCATGCGTCATATTTGGTACCATTGGCGATTATTGTCTCATGAATGCACGTATGTCCCATTTTTCTTGTCCAGTTCTTCTCCAGGGAGGAGATTGTCGAGCATGAACACGTTCACGCATTCAAGAGTCGTGTTTATCCTGTCAGGTGAGGTTTAATTTCTAGTTAAATAGAACCTGTACTCCTAATATGTGATCTTTCGGCCAAAGGTATTTATATCTATACTTTCCATGAAATCATTTATCATTTCAAGTCATGTTTCAAGCAAGAAAGTCATGATTGTTCATGCTCACAATTTCAAGCATGTTTTAGGCGAGTACCATGACCGTTCACGTTGGGCCCGAGGGTAGTGACTAGAGCCAACCGGGAAAGCAAGGGCTGACGCGTAACTCTGGCGCTATTCTCACCACATTTGGGGTTACCCCTAAATCCACTAGGAGGTTAGTGGAGGAAGGAGCTCCGGGCTTAGGGATTCATGTACCCTCTGCTCAGCATGCATGGATGTTGGGGCCTTGCAATCCCATCATCAACCGGAGGAAGAAGGAGAATGGGGATGAATCCGGCACCTCGGATTGTCCTCGGGTTATTGCATGATTTCCATTCCGTGAACGTGTTATATGATTACACTATAGCATGATTGCACGGTAATTGAATTGTATGATCACCTATTGTTTAATAATCAAGCAAGCATGTTCATGTACATTTGGAGTTCGGTTGGAGACCGCCCTTACTCGCCGGGGCCATGTATTGATTGCATGAAAATGAACAAGTATATAATATTGGCAGTTGTATTGTCGTGCGAAGCATACTCATTCTTGAACGTATATACCTATTATCTTTTACAAATCTTTACCCGAGAGTATAACTTGCGTGTTATTTGCGCTAATATGTTTTTAAACCCCTCACTCGGTCTTCACAGACTGACACCTCCACCTTTCAGGTTATTGCAGGTGCACGCTAGGCGGGAGTCGAGTCGAGTCCAGTTCATGTAGTCGAGTCAACCATGGTTCGTGTATTTGGTTATTTTCTGTTACTTATGAAATTGTGGTTAATACTATAGTTTTATATTTGGAGATGATAATGTATTGATAAGTAAAATTTGAACATATTTTAGTTGGTAAACGAGAAATGTCATGACTTGATAAATGAAAATATTTGATAGAAACTAGTTTATGCTTCCGCTTTATTTTGTTGCATGTATTAGTAATCCGCCTAGCTTGTCGTGTATTGCATTGCCACCCGTTCGCTATAGTTTTGGTTTATGTATGGATTGGCCATTTCATACGTGGATCGAGACTATAGTGCGGGGGTGTGACACCTCCACGTGTCCAGGATGCTACACTGAAACTAAGCGGTGGTGGCGCTACGGCGAAGCAGCGGCGGCGGAACGGACACCCGCCATTTCACCGCCTCTTCGCGGCGGTCTCCGGTGACTTTTCTCCGACACGCGCCACCCTATCTGTTAGAAGACCTCCCGGCGCAACTTCAGTTTCAACGGCGCGGCCAATGATGGCCGGACGGCGCCGCACGCGCCTCCTGAAGCTCGCGACGGCGGTGGCGGTTACTGTAGCGGCGAGTTTCCAAGGTTTTCGACCATTCCGAGTTCATTTCCGGCCTCAGATTGGAGCGAATCGCGGCGGAAGTGGTGGTTCTAGCGTGGCAGCGGTGGCTCGGCTTTTGGCGGTGGTGTGAAGCTTTTCCTGTGATCTTTTGGCGACGTTTCCTTCTGAGAAGTTGTCTAACTCGATGAGATCGAGTTGTTCGTGTAGGTGGCGGCCCAAGAACTGGCCTGCGGCGGCGGACCGGTGGCGGACCGGCTCTGGATCGGCGGTCCGGTTTTTCGGTGACTTTTTTGGCTTTTGGCTAGGGGACTTTCGAAGGCCTCGCTACGGGCTTTCCAACGGTATGTTCGGATTTTGCTTTCGTTTTACGGTTTACGTTTAATTTTAGCTTTCGTCGTTAGGATTTAGTTCGGTTTTTCATCAACGAAATCCGGTGTGCTTGGTACTTTCTGAAATTCGTTGAGGGCTTTTGTCAAGCAGGCCGAGGCGTACGTTTTTGTCCTTCTGGGGAATTTTCCGACCACCGGAGGTGGTGGTCCGGCGGCTGCACATGGCGGTTCGGCTGGTTCTGGTGGCGGCGTTCCGACGCCCTTCGGACAGCAAGTTCCTCTCGTCGTGGTGAGTTCAAAGCCACTTGCCGTTCGTCAATCGGATGTCCGGTTAATTTGTTGTGATTTATTTTATGTATTTTTAAATATTTGGAATTAATTGTTTAATTGCAATAAATTGTGTATTCTTGTAATTGTCGATCAATATGCATGTCAACGGATATAAAATCATGTATTAAGTGAAATGTGATATGTATGAATATCTTGATTCGCAAATTGGACCGCAATATGTTGAATTCATGCTATTTGTTTAAGTTTGAAGGGGTGTATGTGTAATTTCATTAAACATATAAATTGTATGACTTCAATTAATTAATCCTTGTGGATTGATAAAACAAATATGCTAATTATGATTTCGATGAAGAGAAATTGTTACGGCTAAGCTTGAAGCTTTTAATTAGTCTAATCACTTAAATTGAATTGGAATTTATTATATGATATAAGAATTTGTTATGCAATTTATGATTTAGTAAGAATGAAATTGGTATGTCTTGGATGATTTAATTTGAAACTTTGTAATTTAGGTTTAATTATTTAATTTAAAATAATCCTATTATGCGATATATGAATTGTATGAAACTTATATGATTATATTAGAAACTTTTGCACGTAAGAAATAAGTTATTCGTACAAATATGTGTTGGTTATTTGATATATGAATTTATATGAAATAATGTGACATGCATTGCCTTTCCATTTTGTTTGTTTAAATTAATTGTGCATAAGAACACCTCTTAATGTGTTTTTTAAATATGTTGAGTTATGTGATATTTTATTTTGCAAGGAATTAGTATGAATGTGAACTTTGCTTATGTGATTGTATTTCTTAAGTACTTGAGCATGTGCCGCGCGTCCTTATATGGTTGTCGGAGTCTGAGTCTGAGTTCTGTACTGTGTTTTGTGTGTTCAGTTGGTACAGGTGCACCCGGGTTTGGCTTCGTTTGGTACCAGGTGAAGGTGTTTTCGTTCTAGTTACATACTAAACCCTACAACCCTTATGTGACAAGTTTTGGCCAAAATTTTATGTATGTATATATATATGTTATTTTCAAAGTGGAGTCATCGAGTAAATTATTATCGAGTAACATTTTCTCCGAAATTATGAAATATGTTATGTTTTGGCGAGATTGCATGTATGTTATGTTCACGGGCCCAGGAATTTAGTACATGTGGCTATCCGGGGAGGCAAGGGTCGACGGTGATCCCATTTGCTAATTCCATTTATATTTAACGACGAAACGGATCTCATTAGGAGTTTTGACGAGAAAATGCTAGTCGGGCTTTTGAGGGTTCATGTACCTCACTAGCCATTATGCATGAGGTGGTCGGGTCTTGCTGACCCTTCCACCAGCCGGAGGAAGAAGGTTGGAACTTATTTTATGATTATGTTTATGTTGTGATATGGTTAGGCAACGTGAGGGAAGGCCGGGATACAGATTGCCCAAACGATTATATCTTATGTTGTATGACTTGCATGTACTATGGTATATTGCATGATCATATATTCAAATGTATTATTGCTATTTGTCGTACACGGTCGGAGTTTGGTAGAAGATGATGTAACATCCCATTCGTCCGACTTATAAGGTATGCCTCATTTCAACCTTTTTACGTATTTAATTATGTGATTTTGTATCTTGCGTGGCCCTATTTTGAACTCTTTTAGAGTTTAGGGGCCCCTTTGTAATTTTCTCCATTTAGGGGGTTTTCGGTCATTTATCGTTCCAACGAGATTTTGACGATTTTGACCCCTTCAACGCGTTCGGGGCATCGAGACTCTGAGTTTGTTTAATCCTAACATCGTTTGCCCCTTCTACCATTCGTTTTTCGCAGGAGGACTCGGGATAAAACACCCACATCCTCGTTTCACGTGACATAACTCAGCTGCTCTCTCTCTCTTCTCCCGTTCTCTCTCTCCACGACATTCACACACACTCACGGTGTGAAAACACACATAACTCAAACTTGCCCGTTTCTCGACAGAATTCGACAAACCATTAGTCCATTTCGATTATCTCGACGATGCGGTCACAACCGTACCAAGAACTCGACCAACCAGCAGCCGACGGCGGAGATATTGGCGATTTTTCAGTCGCGCAGGTGGAGGGTGGCGGAGCCGCAACTTCGCCGCCCATTCGCGGCGGCTTCCTGCCATTTTCCGGCGACACGCGGCCCACACCCAGGTAGAAGGGTCTCCGGCGCATCGGTTGGCGTTGGCGGCGCGGCCATCGGGGCCACGACGGCGCCGCACGCGCCGCCTGAAGCTCGCGGCAGCGACGCGCGACACTGAAGCGGCGACGATTCCGCCGCTCCGGCGATCTTTTTTGACGAAGGTTGGTGTTTCCTACCCTTTTCCGACCCGTTGAGTCCATTTCTGGCATTATTTTGGGTGAATTTTGACAGTAGGTGGTGGTTCCGGGGAGGCTGCGGCGGCAGAAACTTCGGCGGCCAACGGGGGCCTTTTTCGGCGATCTTTTGGCCTCGGGCCCTTCACGAAAGTTATCCGGAACGGTGAGAACTAGTAGCCTTTGATCACATGACTCTTGATTCAACCGATTGGCGGTGGTTCACGGTGGTGCAAAGGCGGTTAGCGGTGGCGGATGTCTCCGAGGATTTTTTCGGCGAGTTACCTTAGGGCTTTCGAAGAGCTCCTCACGGGTAAGACAATGCCTTTTACGGATCGTATTTTGGTTCACCGGTTTGGAAGTAATTTGGATTTGAAGATTTTAGGGTTTTCGTATTCTTGGATCTGAAATTGGTGACGATTGGCTTGGATTTTCCAGAAATTGATCGAGGATTTGGAATGGGCATGAGGAATCCTTGCAAGGGTGAATTTTCGGGATTTTTCCGGCACGTTCCGGCGGCGGCCGAAAGTCGGCCGGGCACTATTCTGGCAACTCCGGTGGCGGCGCTCCGGCAAACTTCGAACAGCTTTTCCACTTCATCGTGGTGAGTCCAACACCACTTTCCGTTCGTCAATCGGACACTCGATTTAATTTCTGCGAATTTATTTGTGCATTTGTGATTTATTTGATTAATTGAACTAAATGTAATTTAATTGCGATTTGCTTGACTTATCGATTATATGAGCTACGATGTATACGAAATCTTACATTTAATGAAATGTGATATGTATTGATACTTTGAATTGTAAATTGAACCCCGTTATACCGAAATTGTATTAGTTGTTAATTGTTTAAAATGTAATTCGTACTTGTATGTTTGATAAATTGATGAATATGCATTTCTTGGTATTTGAAAATATGTAATGAATTATGAATGTATAAATTTATGAATTGTTGTTGATATTAGTTTCGGTTCATGCCATTTGGGTATAATTCTAGTACAAGGGGTGTTTATGTAATTTTAGAAAATACAAATTTGTATAACTTGAATCAATTGAACCTTATCATTTGAAAACGAGTAAGCTAATTTTGATTTAAGTAAAAGTTGAATTAGCATACCTTGGATGATTAAATTTGAGACTTTTGCAATTAAAGTTTAATCACCTAACTTTAATTTGAATCTAATATGTAATGTATGAATTGTATGAACTTAGTAAGGTTGAGTGATTTAGTTGGAATTTGATATGTTATCTTATGAATTAAATGAAATTCGTAGCATACTTTAATATGATTTATTTGGTCTTGTAATATGTGCTTTTATATGAAAGGTGTTATGTGAATTTAGTTTGTTGTTTTGTAAATATGCATCATATGAATTTCGTTTTGTGCAATCATAAATATGTCCTAAGGTTTTCTTTTGCATATAATTGATGTGAATCTAAACCCTGCTTATATGGTTACATTTCTTAAGTGGTTGAGCATGTGCCGTGCGTCTTTGTGTGGTTGTTTGAGTCAGTCTGAGCTCTTTGTTGTGTTTGGTGTGTGTCTTTTTGGTTCAGGTGCACCCGGGGTGGTGACAAGTGCGTCGTGCAGGTTCCGGGGTGAACCATCTGCTGTGTCTTCGGCTGTGTTTGGTGCCAGGTGAGGTTAGGTTATAGTTATACTGTATCGCAATGTGCCCGTCTTCGAATATGTGCGGTTTATAAGCCTTGTATATACGTAGATATGTGTGAAATATGTACTGTGATGGTTTTGTCATAAGTTTGAAAGTAAGAAACGCTATGTACGAGCCTATGTATGCTTAGCTTTTGTAAAAGCCCGAAAACCCGCCTGTCGATATTGTCCGCTTTGGTGGGCTAAGCGACACCACCCTCACGGTTTTGTTCTTCCCGTTGGTATTTAGACCCGAAGGTGCCCAACCAGGAAAAGGCCTCAACAAGGGAAAGGTATCCACCCCCTTATAAAGGAGGTTTTGTTCCCCTCTCCAACCGATGTGCGACAAGCACCTTAGGCTATTACAGTCCACCCCCCTAAGAGGGCCCAGCGTCCTCGCTGGCGCAAAGGCCCGAGCCCCGGCTCTGATACCATTTGTAACAGCCCGAAAACCCGCCTGTCGATATTGTCCGCTTTGGTGGGCTAAGAGACACCACCCTCACGGTTTTGTTCTTCCCGTGGTATTTAAACCCGAAGGCGCCCAACCAGGAAAAGGCCTCAACAAGGGAAAGGTATCAACCCCCTTATAAAGGAGGTTTTGTTCTCCTCTCCAACCGATGTGGGACAAGCACCTTAGGCTATTACAGCTTTGATATGTTATGATTTCGAGGTCAGTCTGCGTGATATGTACGTACGATATGATAAGTACGATATGCATGAGATATGTCTGTCTGTCTATCTGTGTGTGGCGGGTTAAGTTTCATATATATGTCCGTTTATCTGTGTGATGGGCCCCGGAGTTGTGGGTAACGGAGACCCGGGACGACCATGGGGTCGCCGGTTACGACCCCTGTGTACTTCTCCACCAACGGGAGACTTAGTTCTCCTATGCCGACGGAGCGTATTTTGGCTAGCCGTCGAAGGAACCGGGCGGGATCCTCCGGTTCACAAGTTTCGTTCTGTGGAGGGTTGAGAGGGGCACCTCTCTTCCCCAAACGGTGTAAAGGAAGGTATGTTTGTTTTGATTCAATTTGTTTATGCCTGTGTGTGATATGAGGAGTTTGGTTGGATTGAATTCGTACCCGCCAAGTGTTCTGTCTATCCATCTGTCATAAGTTCGTGAAACGGGGTTAGATTCTTAAATTAAGATAAAAATTGGTATACTTTTATACTAATGAGTTACATTCCGGTATGTGTGCTAAGTCTGCATGAATCTGAGTTGTACCTTAAGAAACCTTTGATTTAAGATTTGTTTGGTCTGTTTGATAAGTCTCCCTATATGTATATTATCACGGGAAAATGTTTTCGCGTACAAAAACTAACCCCGGGTTCACGAACGTTGCTTCTTCTACGTGCTGTGCTCTATATATATGTAGGTGTGTGTGGGTAGCCCCTCGCTCAGTCTTTGGACTGACCCCTCCCCGTTTATGTTTTTAGTGTGCAGGTTTCGGTTTGGGTTCGCGTTGGAGTTCGTGCTAAGCGGCGGTGTGTCGTGTCTTTTAAGTCTGTGTCTGCACGTTTCAGTTTGTTAAGTATTTTATTCTGATTTATAATTTGTAAATTTTGGATAAGATATGTAGTGAGAAGGTTGCATGTATGATTTGATTGAATGGAATTAGGGACAGGTTAGGACAGGTGCTCGGATTAGTTGAACCCGTCTTGCTGTGTAATTGTTCGGGATAGGATAGGACAGGTTCGATATATTAGTGGAACCTGTGTAGATGATTTTGATTTCTGTATTGCTCTATATGTTTAACGTATGAAAGTTTTTGAAAGTTGCCATTTTGTATTGCCCCGCTATCATGTTTCGGTTATTTTTTTCTGTACAGGGTTAGGTACACAACACGACTCCCGCCTAGCACGCCACGAACAAAACCTGAAAGGTGGAGGCGTCAGTCTGTGAAGACCGAGTGAGGGGCATAAATATATATAAACACGAGTAACATGCAAGTTATAATCTCGGGTAAGGTTTTGTAATTAAATAATATAAGTGCGAAATAACATGGAACTCGCCCGAGATTACAACTCTCAAGTTTAACACGATAATCAGGTTTACAATATCTATCAATGGCCCTGGCGAGGGGCGTGCACGATCTCCAACCAACCTCGACAATGAACAATAATTATACTTTCTCTTTTAATTAAGTTATCATATAAGTCATTATAGTGCACGCGATCAATAACATGAAATCCATCCTTCACTATTGGTGGTGGGTTTGCAAGGCCCAAACCACCCACGATAACACGTTGCACGTCGGGACCATGACTCCCACGTACGGGACTCCTTCCTCCACAAAACCTCCTGGTGGACTCAGGGGGCATCCCCACGGTGGGAGAGAGGTGTGTGAGTTACCCGTCAGCACTATGCTTTCGACGATAATTCGCCAAACACGATCACGGTGCAATCACGATAACACGATACACGGCTTGCTTGTCATGAACCCGATTAGTTTCAAGAAACACGATTTACTCTCAAGGGACACGACTTGTCGCACGATACACGGATAATTATTAAATCCCTTATTTTTGGAAAACGATTATAAAGATATAGGTATATGTAATTTGGCTGAAATCCACGTAAAAGTTATATGGTTCTAGATAATTAATAACTAAACCTCACCTTTACCGACAAAATGCAAGTCGAGACACGGCCTACGGCCCCTGCTCCACGTCACGAGAAGAGGATCTGTGCAAACACAACGTGTATACGTGAGACATGACCTAAAATGGACCAAATATGACGAACGGCGGAAATGCAACGAGATGACGAGGAAAATGCAATGTGGCATGATAACACCTTGTTTCAGTACATATTGGATCATATAATAGCAAATCGGGGTCAAAGAAGCCGTCGGATCGAGGGGCTAAAATTGTAATTTTATGCAGAATATTTTGTTCTGTCAGACGCACGGGAACGGCCGTTCCGGATTCCCTTTGTAAATGGGAAGGGCCGTTCCCATGGCCCTTCAAAACGCGCCCACGATTTCTTATTTAAAAACAAGATGAAGCTGGGAACGGCCCTTCCGGCACGTAGGCCAAAAGGGGAATGGTCGTTCCTAGTCTCGGTCGCCTATTTTATTTGAAAAGGTGGGAACGCCCGTTCCCACAAAGCCTTGAGGCTGGGAACGGTCGTTCCCAGTTCTGCAACTGGAAAGAAACAGAGAAGAACAGAGCATGGCTACGGGAAACAACAACCAAGCATCAAATCTTCCGAGTTTGATCAACAAAGCTATGATTTTCTGGAAATATGATGCACGTATATTCAAAAGATGATAAAATAATACTTAAACACTCAAAACATGAAATATCATCAAGAAATCCAAGCTTCATGCCCATGCTCTTATTGATCAACCAAGCTCAAATTTCCAATAAATTCATGAGGAAATCATGCCATAATTCATGCTATGATCACATAATCATGCTTCCAATTCCAATTAATTCATCTACCATATAATTCTCTAGCCCTAGCTCAATCAAATATGATGAAGAACCATGAATTCATGCAAAGCCAACCTTGAAATGAAAGGAGTGAAGAAAATGGATGAAGATGATGATCAACTCCCAATTCTTGCAATATTTCTTGGAAATTCTTGATGAAACTATGAAAATCTCTTCCCTTTTCTTTCTTGTATGAACCGAGATCAAGAAGCAAATGTGGTTGGGATATTTTTCATCAAAATGAGAGCAAGGGAAGCTTGGAGATGCATATAACGTAACATCCCTTTTTGAAATGTGTGAAATATCCAATTTTGCCAATTAACCCTCCAAGAATTCAAGTTATGCAATGAAGGATATATGGTTTTGAGAATTGATCAATTAAGTCCTTGAAATGTTATACAATTAAGTCCCTAGAGTTTAAGAAATATCTAACTAGGGACAATTTAGTAATTAATTCATAAAATTTTCATGAATGTATTTTAAAATATAATTTATAAAATTATTTTAAAACATAAGATATTAATAAATGAAAATCGGGGCTTTACAACTCTCCCCCCCTTAAAAGGAGCTGGTCCCCAGGTCCACTGTCAAGTTTTAAAATGATGCACAAGCCATAAGAGAACCCCGTCTCTTAAACAAGAGATGAGAAAACCCCGTTTCTCGGCAAGGGATGAGAGAGCCCCGTCTCTCGAACAAGTTATGAGAGAGCCCCGTCTCTCGGCACGAAATGAGAGAACCCCGTCTCTCGAATATACACCAAGTAGCAGTCCAAAACCATGATAGAAACATTTATCACAAAAGAAGCAAGTATAGTCACGCCAATCACATTTATTTATCTTTTATATCGAAGCACATTGTTACTAGAAAAATTGTATTAATAATAAAATCCATGATGCTCGTGATATGAATGTTTGAAGGTACCGTTCACCGTGGTTCTTGCCTGTTAAGTGAGCTCTGACCCCCGGCGGTCCGCTCTTTCCGTTTCGGACACCTATCTATTTGATGCTCAGAACTTCCACAACGGAAACATAACCGCAAGCGCTTTCTACATCCATCATAGGTATGTGTGTCCCATCCACAATAAGTACAGAGTGGCTTCCCTGATTGTGATGGTGATGTCATAACAGAACCCTTCCTTGAAATTGACCTATCAATTTGAGACTTTTTCTTTTTCGACCTTTCCTGGGAGGATAAGATGGAAGCAGTATTGGACCTTTTCATTGTAACAGGGTCCTGTTCAGATTCCGAAGCTAGATCCGGTTCAAATACTCTCGACCTCCATGCATTGTCCGAATCCTCGACTTTCAATGCTTTAGGGGTAGCCTTGGCCCAGGTACTTGTGTTAGCAGCTTTCAAGGCATCCTGGATATCCGGCCTAAGTCCCTGCACGAATTGTGTTGCCTTGTGGAAGTCATCGTTCGCTATATTGGGAGCGTAACGGGACAGTCTTTCAAACTCTGCGATGTACTCGCCAACAGATTTGTCTTCTTGCTTCAACCCAGTAAATGCCCTCAACCTGCGAGTGCGAGAAGCTGGTGGAACAAACTTAATTTGGAATTCCCGAATGAATACTTCCCAAGTAATAGCTTCCCCGGCAGCCTCTAATACAATTTGGGTACTCTCCCACCATGAGTAAGCCTCGCCCTGGATCAAGGTAAGAGTGCAACGAGCTTTTTCCTGAGTATCACAGGGGATAAGCTGCCAAATTCTCTCTGTAGCACCCGGGACGATAGGCGCCACATCCCCCGCACTACAAGCCTAGTCCACACGTGAAATGGATAATCCAAGCATGAACCGGACTCATAGCGAACGGGAGACCAAAATAAAAGATATCCTAGCTAGGCGGAATCTAACCCTGTACCAAATAAATCAAGAATATCTAGAATGTAAAGTGAAAGCAATAACATATAATTCATAATTTTCAACCATGGTTACACGCCCACCAATTCCAATACATAATTTAAATCCACCAAGCATCCTAACAACGGGTTCAACTAGGCGTGCAACCTGTCCCGAATTCAATAGCCAACAATAATCATAATTGGCACACAGGCCCAATATATAACAGAAATACAATTAAATTATAGAAGAATGTAAAATGTGACTCGAGTGTACAAGTGACTCGACAAGAAATTAAAACTTGACTTCCGCCTAGCTAAACCTGCAAGCAACTGAAAGGTGGGAAAGAGGGGTCAGTCTCTAGAAGACTGAGTGAGCAGGAGCGATACGTATCATATAGAAACATGCACATGCAAGTCATAAATCCCGAGCAAGGTTTTATTTAAAGTTAGTTCCCAAAAAGGGAAAAAGAATGACTAAGCAATGCTCAGACTTTACGACTATTCATATTAAATTCATTAAGTTCATAAATCATACTCAATCAATAAGGCTCGGCGAGTGAGCGTGCACAATCTCCAACCAAACTCCGACCGTGTACGACAAATATCATTAATACATTAAATAGGTGATCATGCAATATATCATAATACACACAGATCACATATCATGTCCTAAACATATTCGTTTGGGCAATCCGTTTCCCGGCCTTCCCGCACAGTGCCTATCAATCAATAATCAATCATATTCAATCATAAATAAGTTCCAACCTTCTTCCTCCAGGTTGGTGGTGGGTTTGCAAGGCCCGACCACCCAATCATTGACCAAAAGGGGAACATGACTCCCCAGATGGCACTCAGCTCCCTTTCCCGGCCAATCTCCTGACAAGATCCGGTACCGCCGTTCAATAGTGGGACTAGTGTGAGGGTTTACCGTCAGCCCTTGCCTCCTCGGGTCCCCACTCACACCAAGCCCCTGGGCCCTAATCAGTGCAATCAATCATTCTTTCTTTCTTTTCTCGCCAAAACATTTGATCCATGAGAAACATAACATATCCATCATTATCCATTTGAAAAGGGATTTACTCGATCAATAATTTACTCGATGACTCCACTTTGAAAATGGTATATGTATATATATATATATATATATATATATATATATAAGGTTTTGGCCCAAAACTTATCACATAAGGGTTGTAGGGATCGATATGTAACTAGAACGAAAACACCCTCACCTGGAATACCACGACACAAGAAACAAGAGCAAAACGGGTGCCTATTCAATCTGGAAGTCTCCGCCCTGGAAACAAACTGTACAAGAGAAGGAATAATGTCTACTTGTGAGAATTGACTCAATATGAAACCACATAGACGCACGGTAATCCTCATGAAGTGGTATGATATGTTATGAGATGATATGATAGAGAATAAATCCTAAAATGTTATGGAGTGGTGCATACATGATCAATCATTTAATACATAATACAAGACAATACATATTAACAATGCATATAAATCAATTAGAAGTTATTAAACACATAGGGAATGCGATTAAGAATTGCAATCATGTACGCATAACTCATGTCCTTATCAATTTTTCATAGCAAAAGTCATTTCCATAATACAACATATTCATAAGACTTTATAATACATGTTAACCATATTTAAGAATCATTTTAAGGTGAAAGGAATCTATTAACTTCATAAAGGAAACAATAATTGCAAAGGAGATCATATTAAAGCACTTAAACGTTCACACATTAAATTGATAGCATAAAATCCATAATCATATCAAATTATATCATATATCCTCATTTAATCAAGCATACAAGTCATATAGTTCACATATGGGAGCTAAGAGGGTGAAAGGAATGTAAGAAGAGGAGTTTTGGTAAGATTTAGCAAAAGTTGACAAAATTCGGGATTGGACAAGCTGTAGGAAAATGGAAATATCTTGAGTTGTAGGAATTGGAATTAAATTTTTCTTGTTGGGTATGAAACTAGACTCAAATATCTTTCCGGTGATATATGGCTCGTATCATGGTTCAAAACGATGTAGAAATGGCGAAGGGCCAAAGTTGGATGAGCGCAGATTATCGGAAAAGTAGCGACACCAAAAATAATTGATAATACCTCAGAAATGGAAAAAGACATTGAAGTGATTCCAATTGGAGAATATTCTAAACTTCAAGAGGTTTCCTTGGGTTTAAAAATCAGGTCATTCCGAGTTCGGACGAGGGAGTCGCGGCCGTGACAAAATTGCACTGAAAATCAGTCGCGGCCGCGATTGAAAATTGGCCAAGTCTCGAATTGTTGGTCGGGGCGACGACCAAAAATGGTGACGAAATGGTCGCGGGCGCGACCCCCAATTCCAGTAGTCACGAAAGGCTTCGGGAAAACAGGGCAAAACTCGATATTTAGCTCCCAAACCACTTTCACACCAAACCAATGCTAGAAATCAACTACAAACTAACATATAACATGTATTTGATCATATATATCAATTAAGTACCATTTAATCCAAGGAAATAAGCTTTAGATCATCCAAACTCATCCCATAAACCCATAAGAGTACCATAATCATATATGCTCCATATTTCTTGAACTCAAGTTAAATATGCATGAAACTAACTCACAATCAACATATATACTTCAATTTAAGTCATGGAATTCAAGAATCATAAAACCCTAGCAAAGCTCTATGAATTCATCACAAGATATGCATGATCTTACCTTGGAGAAGAAAGGAGATGAAGGGGAAGAAGAAAAGATAGTCTTGGAGTTCCAAAATCTTAAAGAAAGTGGATGAATTCTTGGCTCCTCCTTGCTTGGTTGGATCGAGAGGGAAGGAAGAGAGAAATGGAGTGATTCTTGCTTGAGTTTTGAATATGAAATGAAGAGTAAAATATGTATATGTATATGTATATGTATAGGTTTATATCATGAAAATAAGAGGAGAAAAGAGAGAAATTCCCATCAAGTGCTCAAGGAATTTAAATGAATGCAATTAGCTACCAAGTTTCATGAATATTACCAATAAGTCCTTGTCAATTTAACAATTAAGACCAAGAATTTTATAAAGTTTCAATTAAGGACGGATGAACATGAATTCTTGCAATTATGTAAAGTTAAACACTTAAACATGTTCGAGAAAATTAAACATATAATTCACGTAATAAAATTCACGGAAGAAGAAATTGAAAATCCTATAATCACAAGAATTCAAATTAAAGAATTGAACCGCGCAATTATATTACAAAAAGGAATTAAATAAATACTAAATCTCAAAACTCACACGCGTGGCGCGTGCACCTGAACTAATGAAAAATTGGGGCGTTACAATCTCTCCCCCTTAAGAGGACCTGGTCCCCAGGTCCACTGCCTCGAGTTCTGGACTCATAAGCAACTCTCCCGTGTTCATCCCACGCGGGTTATCAACTCCCCGTCAAGGATTAGTTCGGAAAAGGTCTTCGAGCAACAAGGGGTCTTCAAACGCTGATAAGTCACGACACTCATCTCACCAAAGCCTAAGCACTCGAAAATCTAAGCAGGTAGCAGGCAACGAAAGAACCCCGTCTTTCGAACAACATGGAGAGAACCCTGTCTCTCACAAGCAACAACGAGAGAACCCCGTCTCTCAAACAACAACTAGTGAGAGCACCCCGTCTCTCAAACAGACAAGGAAAGAGAAACTCTCAACTCTCAAAACAGCAATTAAATAAACAATTATACCACAACCACACCGGAAACAAGTAGGAGTTATTAAATACATCGAGAACCAATCATACAAAAACAGTTAATACAACAAATAATCCAAGCACTTAGCATCATAAAATTATCCAAACTAAAGTTGCATGTATGCATATGCCATGGATGCTAGATGTACCGTTGACCGATGCTCAAGAATCTTATATTGTAATGATCCGATTCAACACTTGATTCCTTCCATAGCGTCAGGCCTTGCAATCTCCGATGTATTCAATACTTAAATAACCACCCGATCTTCATCACATAATCTTTTCTCCTATCTTCTCTAAACAACATAGTCCGAAGCTCTAATTTTTAGTGTGCACTTGATCTTAACCCAATTAGCTCGTTGTCCACCTCGATTAGTATTCGTCCTTCTTAGTTGTTCAAGGTAGCCTTTAAATGCTTAAGTTCTAACCTCCAACTTGAATACTTGAGCTAATCTTTAGTAGCTCAATTTCCATTCTCCAATCCTAATAACTTCCCTGGTTAATCATGGAAAAACGCCAGACGATATGATAACCCATCTTTCATGTTGTGTAGCACCCGAGCGTGAGGTACCACATCCGCCGCACCGGGACCCGACCCGTATATGAAATGGAAGTCCATACACGTGCCAAATCCACGGCGAACGGGGACACAACTCACACGCTATGCTAGGCGGGGCTAACCCTTAAACCAAACAGTGCAGGAATCGTAAAATCAGAGTTAAAATGAAATTCGCGGAAGCAAGAATAACATAGCATATACAATGAGCCACCAAGCTCCAAAAATGAATATACAAGGGCATTCAAATATTCAACGGCGCTCATGGCCTACAAAAATCATAACGCTCCAAACTAAAACTATAATCATATACAATATACCAACAAGAGTATGAATATAAGACAAAGGAAGTGCTAAACATAAATGCAAGACCTAGACGACTTGTATTCCCGCCTAGCACTCCTATTCCTGCACAAAACAACTGGAAACAACCGGGTTCAGTCTAAAAGAGACTGGTAGGTATAAAAACGGGGCATAAATATATATAATATCGCATAAGTTAAACACATACATGCAAGCCCTAATCCCGTGTGAAGTTTGATAAGAATTTACCAAGTGGTTAAAACAATAGAATACATCAACGGGATTACGACGTTCATATTTATTCGTAAATGTTCATAAATGTTCATAAGGGTTTATGGCCCGGCGAGTGGGCGTGCACGATCTCCAACCTACTCCTCGTGTAATCATAATTAATTATTCAATAATCCATTATCATACATAAATCTTTTGTGCTCATAAATACATGATCGTAATCATTCATATACTCCTTCTTCCTCCGGGTGGTGGACGGGCTTGCAAGACCCGGCCACCGGTTCATACATAGGCTAATGGGGGTACATGAATCCCCCAAGGGCACTCAGCTCCCATTCCCCGCTAAAACTCCTAGCGAGGGCCGGTATCACCGTAGTTTGGTTGGAACTAGTATATGGGATCCCCGTCAGCCCTTGCTTCCTCGGTTAGCCATATATACTATGTCCCGGGGCCCGTGCAATCATAAATCATAAATATCTCGCCAAACATAAGGTAGGGTTCATAAATAAAAGAAAAGGGTCATACGTTTGAAATTATTTACCCGAAATGACTCGATATAAATATATATACGATTTTGGCTTAAAACTTTGCACATAAGGAATATATAAGGTTGTTTTAACTAATAGAAGAGAAACCCACCTTTAACAAAGCAGAAATAAAGGCACAAGCGTCTCAAGGCTCGCCCTCGTCTCCGACCAAACCCGAATCTGTGCAAAAGAAAAGGTATGAGACTCAATGACCACATATGACGCTCGGCAATGAAGTGAATATGACATGAATGCATAAATGATCATGTTATATCATAAAAATGTTCATGTGCACGATTAATAAATTTAAAACATATAATCATTCATTCGTTCACATATTTCATTAAATTTCATAATTTCATAAATTCATAACATTCATAAATTCATAATGCATATCCATTAATCTAAAATTCAATTAATAAGCATAACACATATAATATTCATATTCACAAATAGGAATAAATAAATAAAACGTTCAATCAAAAGTCAGTAGAATAAATACGCGAAATAAAATTCAATTAATTTCAATAATTACATTAAATCAAATAATAATCAAAATATATAATAAATATACATAATATAATATATATAAATAACCATATATATAATAATATACAATATATATAATATATACATATATACACGTACACTCTCACATACACACCCATGCATGCACAATATATACTATACACTATACACAACCATGCATGCATTTATATATTACATGCAATAACATATATACTATATATAATACACACACAAATACATATATGTGTATAGATATTTATACACACTCACACGTACACAGCCATGCATGCATTCATACCCACAATCACACACATACACAGTATATATACATATATATATACAACAACAGTAGCATGCGGCAACACAGGAAACGCAGGAAAAAGCTTGGAAAAAAAAATAGGTGACACCCCCGTGTCTCCTTCCTAGAACAAACCGAGACACCCCCGTGTCTCGGTACAGAAATCCCATGCCCAGTTTGCACCCCCGTTCCCGCTGGAAGAAAGGAGAAAGACACGCCCGTTACACGCAGCAGCAACAGCCTCAGTTTTGACAGAAATGACGCAGAAAACAGAGCAGGAAAAGGCAGCCATGTACAAGCAAGAAAGGCAACATTACAAGGCACAAATTGCTGCAACAACTCAACCATAATACATGCTAAAAGGCCACTAAAAAGGACATCAACAACATGAAGGATTCTCAGCAAAATGACAGCTGAAAATCAGTGCCAAAACAGGGCAAGCTTGAGCTCAATCAATCCGATTTCATTCAGGTCCATAAGTCCCTCAAATGTGCAGCAAAACATCATATATTCAACAAGGAAATCAGTTCCAAAAGTGATCAATCAAGAGAAGCTGTCAAACGTGACTTTTCATGAAAGTTTTCTCAAGTGCCATAACTGATAACTCATAAATACCTCAACTACCATGTAACCAATGATCATAAATGAAATGAGGATGTCAAAACAATCATTCTCATGCTTGGAATCGATCAAAACCGTTAAGAATCAAAGAAGATCAAGAATTTGCCCAAAAACCTTCATTTTCGGAAAAATGGCCAGAAAATCATGAAACCATGCTCAAAATCATGAATGGAAGGATGAAAATGAACAGAATTAAACATACAATACAACCCTTAACTTACCTTGATGATTGGTTGAAGTTTGGATGAGATTTGAGCTCCAAAATCTCCAAGGGATGAAGGTTTACGGGTCTGGAATGCAAGACAGTAGCTTTGGCTGAGTTTTGGGGCTTGTGAGAGTATTATCTCGGTCAAGGCTTGTTATGTCATGATAGAGGGTTGAGTTAGGGTTTCAAAGAATCAAACCATGGTTAGTTTGGTTATGGTTTGGGCAAGATATGGCTGGATTAGTGCAACAAGGTCATGTTGGTCGCCGATTCGTTTTTCGGTTGAAATTCGGAGGTTCAAACGACTTAGGAAAAATGTAAGGCTAAGCTTACTAAACTCGAATTTTCGTTACGAGTTCAGCGGATTTGACGGAACTCGAATCCGAGTTCCCGAGCTCAAGATATTAAATTCGGAACCAAGGGTACGCTAAGTGCTCGTTAGCTCCCGTTTTGGTTCCTCAATTTAAAATTAAATTCGTTAACCTATCAAATGAATTCAAAAACATAAATTGAGTATAAAATCATGTTCATAACACATATATGTACAACATATTACAAAATCGTGGCAATTTGATATCATATCATATAAGAACGAAACACAAAATAAACGAATAAACTCAATCATGCAATCCATGCATAAAATTTTAATCCCCATGCAAAAGAAATAAATTCATGCAGCAATAATTTCCCATGCAAAAATTATGATTCCATGCATAATTATTCAACGTATAATATATGTATAAATAAGTAATTAATTAAAACAAGATTAATTAATATAACATATAATTAGTATAATCATTAAATTAATACTATAATAATTAAACATATATATATATATATAATACGAAATATATATATATAATTAATAATATTAAAATAAAATAATATAATATAATATAATAAAATAATAACAATTATAATAAAATTAAATATAAACACGTAAAAACAATTAATTCGCGCAAATTAGTAAACACATACGTCGTACCTTTACGTCCGAGAAATCGGGGCGTTACAATCTCTCCCCCTTAAAAGAATCCGTCCTCGGATTCACTGCTCGCTCGGAAACAACTCAGGGTGAAACCTTTTCATCTTATCCTCCGTCTCCCACGTAGCCTCTTCGGTTTTATCACTTCTCCAAAGAACCTTGACTAGTGGAATACGCCGATTTCGAAGTTCCTGAAACTTCCGATCCAATATCTTAATCGGCTTCTGAAGGAAGGTGAGATCCGGTTCTAATTCCACTTCTTCAACCGGTAGAACCTCGGACTCATCTCGATAGTACTTTCGGAGCTGTGAGACGTGAAATACATTATGAATTCCAGTCAAATTCGGCGGCAAGTCCAAACGATAGGCCGTATCCCCAATCTTCTCCAAAATCTCGTACGGTCCCATATACCGAGGGTTTAACTTTCCTCCCCGTCCAATCCTTGAGAACCCTTTTCGTGGGGAAGCCTTTAAGAAAACCCTATCTCCAATCTCAAACTCCAAATTCTTCCTCCGAAGATCTGCATAACTCTTTTGTCGATCCTGAGCGGCCTTCATCCGTTGTCTAATCATCTGGACCTTATCAATAGCCTCTTGTACAGCCTTAGAGGGTTTTTCCTTCTTTTCCCCTCTTTTAATCCCTTCTTGCTTGGTCCAATTCCATTCCTCCAAGTCAAAGAACAACGGTGATCGACATTTACGTCCATAAAGAGATTCATAAGGGGCCATTTCAATCGAGGCTTGATAGCTATTATTGTAAGCAAACTCGATTAACGGCAACTGTTCATTCCATGAACTCTGAAAGTCCAATGCACATGCCCTCAACAAATCCTCCAGATACTTAATTAACCTTTCTGATTGTCCGTCGGTCTGAGGATGGAATGCTGTGCTGAATTGAAGCCTTGTTCCCAAACACTTCTGTAATTCTTGCCACAACCGTGAAGTAAATCTGGGATCCCGATCCGAGACAATACTAACAGGTACACCATGAAGCCTGACAATCTCATCATTGTACCTCTTGGCCAACTTACTCACTTTATCGGACATTCTGATAGCAAGAAAATGAGCTGATTTCGTCAACCTGTCCACAATAACCCAAATTCCATCAAAACCTCCTCTCACTTTTGGTAATCCCGAAACAAAATCCATAGCTATTTGTTCCCATTTCCATTCCGGGATAGGTAATGGTTGATGTAGCCCCGATGGTTTTTGATGTTCTGCCTTTACCACTTGACAAGTCATGCAGTGTTTCACGAAGTCGATCACATCCCGTTTCAATCCATTCCACCAATAGAATTGCTTAAGATCCTTATACATTTTATTCCCTCCGGGATGTATCGAATAACCTGACCGATGGGCTTCCTCAAGAATAATCCTTTTTAACTCTTCCGGGACAACAACTCTATTCTTGAATCTTAGAAGTCCCGTATCATGAAACCCAAACGGACACTCTAAATCAGCTCGAGCCTTCTCAGCTAATTTTTGAACTTCGGGATCAATCCTCTGAGCATCAAATAATCTCTGTTTAAGATCTGGTTGAACCGTGATATTCCGAACACTAGCCCTCAGTCTGAACAACTCATTCTCATCTCCAATTTCCACTTTCACATTGGACACGCTAGCTTTCCGACTAATCGCATCCGCAACCAAATTGGCTTTACCGGGATGGTATCGGATTGTACACTCATAATCCGCCAAAAGTTCCATCCAACGCCGTTGTCTCTTATTTAATTCCTTTTGCGAGAATAAGTATTGGAGACTCTTGTGATCGGAGAAGACCTCGAACGAAATTCCATAAAGATAGTGTCTCCACTTACCCAAAGCAAAGATCACTGCCGCTAATTCCAAATCGTGAGTGGGGTAGTTCTGTTCATGCTCTTTCAGTTTCCTTGAGGCATAGGCGATCACTCTTCCATTTTGCATCAACACACATCCCAAACCTTCCTTTGAGGCGTCCGTATAAACTGTATATCCTTCTGTACCTTCGGGAAGTGCTAATATAGGAGCGGTGGTCAACTTTTCCTTTAAAAGTTGGAAACTAGCCTCACATGCCTCGTCCCACTCAAACTTAACCGCTTTCTTAGTCAATCGGGTTAAAGGAGCCGCAATCTTTGAGAAATCCTGAACGAATCTCCGATAGTAGCCTGCCAAACCCAAGAAACTCCTTACTTCTGAAGCATTTTTCGGGCTTTGCCATTGAATAACCGTCTCAATCTTAGAAGGGTCTACTTCTAAACCTTTCCTCGAAATAATATGGCCCAGAAATGCTACCCGATCAATCCAGAACTCACATTTGCTAAACTTAGCATACAACCGATGTTCCCTTAAGGTCTCCAACACAATTCTGAGGTGCCTTGCATGATCCTCCGGAGTTCTCGAATAAACCAAAATGTCATCGATGAAAATTACCACAAACTTGTCCAAATAGGGCCGGAAAATTCGATGCATCATATCCATAAAAGCAGCCGGAGCATTAGTCAATCCAAAAGGCATCACTACGAACTCGTAGTGTCCATACCGGGTGTTAAATCCCGTCTTCGGAATGTCCTCTTCCCGGATCTTCAATTGATAATATCCTTGTCTCAAGTCCAATTTTGAGTAAACCCCCGAACCTTGTAACATGTCAAATAAATCCTCAATATGGGGCAAAGGATACTTATTCTTTACAGTCATCCGATTAAGCTCCCGGTAATCTATACACATTCTTAAGGTTCCATCTTTTTTCTTAACAAAGAGAACCGGAGCACCCCAAGGTGACGAACTTGGCCGAATATATCCAACTTCGAGCAATTCCTCTAATTGAATCTTTAATTCTTTCAACTCGGCCGGTGCCATCCGATACGGAGTCTTAGAATACGGTGTGGATCCTGGATGTAAGTCAATAACAAACTCGATCTCACGGTCGGGTGGTAGAGAACTCAAATTCTCCGGAAACACATCGGAGAAATCCTTAACGACCGCGGTATCCTCCAGCTTAACTTGATCTTTCGGCCTATTAAGGAGGTAAGCAATAAATCCCGTTGCTCCTTCTCTCATCAACTTGTGAGCTTCCATATAAGACAAGAGAGATACCGTTCTTGATCCACTACCAATCACCAATTCTTTCCCCAAAATCACCTTCTTCGCAAAACAATCGACATTGGCCCGATGCCTGGACAACCAATCCATACCCAAGATAACTCCATACCTCTTCATGGGCATAACAATTAAATCCGCCGGATACTCTTTCCCTTCAATCAAAACTGAACACTCCCGAACCAACTGATCTGTCTGAAGACTCCCTCCAAGTGGCGAACTCACCAAATAATAAGAAGAAAGACAGATAACAGGCAAGCACAGAGTGGCAACTATATCACAAGAAACAAAGGAATGCGTGGCACCCGGATCAAAAAGTGCATGAATGCTCATGTTATGTATGCATAGGGTACCTTCTACTACGGCTGTGGGATCAATCTCTGCATCTTGTTCCTCACCCTCGAGGGCGTAAGCACGAGCCTGAATCATTGGCCTTTGAGCTCCTTTCTGAAATCCGGGGTTCTTGTAGGGACATGTCTCCGCCATATGGTCGCTTTTCCCACATATGAGACACAAGTTCAACCTTCTCCGACAATTATTGTAGGTATGGGTCGGTCCCCCGCAATGCGTACATGGAGGTACATCTGGGCGTGAATTTGTAGGTGCCGGAGCTATAGGTAGAGCCTTTGGTCGAGTCGGTACGGCCTGAGAACCTTGTCCTCCAAACCTAGGCTTCTTAAACGGACCCTTAGGAGGTGGACTAGCTTGAATCATCGGCCTCTTTCCCGTATTTGATCCGGATCCTCTTCCCATAGGAGCTCTAAACATCGGATCCTTCTTCTTGAATTCCTCCTCGTGAACCAAAGCCCTTTGCACGGTGTCGGCAAATGACTCGAAATTGTGCCCCGCTTGCCCGTGTCTCAAATCCTGTCTCAATCCCGCTATGAATTTCCTTGCTTTCCTCTTCTCATCCCGGGTGACATGAGGAGCATATTTCCCAAGTCTATTGAATACGGCGAGGTATTGAGTCACCGTACGAGTACCTTGCTTTAACTCCATGAATTCTTGCTCCTTCCTCTCCCTTACCACTTCCGGTACAAAGCATTCCCGGAATTCTCTCTTGAAAACCTCCCAAGTGACTTCCTCTCCATCTACCTCGAGCTTCTCCCTTGTTCGTTCCCACCATTCATATGCATCTCCATCGAGTTGGAAGATAGCAAATTGGGCCTTCTCTTGCGTACTGAACTGTCGGACCCCAAATATCCTTTCCAATCTAATCAACCAACCCTCCGAGACCGCATCGTCAATAAAACCAGAAAACCGAGGGGGGTTGTAACTCAAAAACACCCCATGAGGGTCTCTATTGTTATTATGATTTGGTGGAGGAGCTTGTTGTTCTGCCTGTTGTGGTGGGGGAGCTTGAGCTCTCCGATGCTCCACATAGTTGAAAACTGCTTCCATGAAATTCCCCATATCCATCGGTGGTGCTTGTGGTTGGGGTGGAGGCGTAGGAGATCGATCATGATGACGGCGATGTCCGGGAGATCTCTCACGATGTCTACGCGGAGGCATCCTGTTCAAGAAATACTGAAATGCATGCTATTTTTAGTCCATGCATGCAAGTGCAACTAATTTGATCAAAATTCAGGATTTAGAACACACAAGCACATAAACAATGCGTATGCATCACATTGGCAAGTTGTTCCTAAAGCCAAACGACCTAACTGACTCAACTCGACACTAGAGCCCGGGTTTTGCAACCCTAGGCTCTGATACCACATAAGGACGTAGCACCCGAGCGTGAGGTACCACATCCCCCGCACCGGGACCCGACCCGTATATGAAATGGAAGTCCATACACGTGCCAAATCCACGGCGAACGGGGACACAACTCACACGCTATGCTAGGTGGGGCTAACCCTTAAACCAAACAGTGCAGGAATCGTAAAATCAGAGTTAAAATGAAATTCGCGGAAGCAAGAATAACATAGCATATACAATGAGCCACCAAGCTCCAAAAATGAATATACAAGGGCATTCAAATATTCAACGGCGCTCATGGCCTACAAAAATCATAACGCTCCAAACTAAAACTATAATCATATACAATATACCAACAAGAGTATGAATATAAGACAAAGGAAGTGCTAAACATAAATGCAAGACCTAGACGACTTGTATTCCCGCCTAGCACTCCTATTCCTGCACAAAACAACTGGAAACAACCGGGTTCAGTCTAAAAGAGACTGGTGGGTATAAAAACGGGGCATAAATATATATAATATCGCATAAGTTAAACACATACATGCAAGCCCTAATCCCGTGTGAAGTTTGATAAGAATTTACCAAGTGGTTAAAACAATAGAATACATCAACGGGATTACGACGTTCATATTTATTCGTAAATGTTCATAAATGTTCATAAGGGTTTATGGCCCGGCGAGTGGGCGTGCACGATCTCCAACCTACTCCTCGTGTAATCATAATTAATTATTCAATAATCCATTATCATACATAAATCTTTTGTGCTCATAAATACATGATCGTAATCATTCATATACTCCTTCTTCCTCCGGGTGGTGGACGGGCTTGCAAGACCCGGCCACCGGTTCATACATAGGCTAATGGGGGTACATGAATCCCCCAAGGGCACTCAGCTCCCATTCCCCGCTAAAACTCCTAGCGAGGGCCGGTATCACCGTAGTTTGGTTGGAACTAGTATATGGGATCCCCGTCAGCCCTTGCTTCCTCGGTTAGCCACATATACTAAGTCCCGGGGCCCGTGCAATCATAAATCATAAATATCTCGCCAAACATAAGGTAGGGTTCATAAATAAAAGAAAAGGGTCATACGTTTGAAATTATTTACCCGAAATGACTCGATATAAATATATATACGATTTTGGCTTAAAACTTTGCACATAAGGAATATATAAGGTTGTTTTAACTAATAGAAGAGAAACCCACCTTTAACAAAGCAGAAATAAAGGCACAAGCGTCTCAAGGCTCGCCCTCGTCTCCGACCAAACCCGAATCTGTGCAAAAGAAAAGGTATGAGACTCAATGATCACATATGACGCTCGGCAATGAAGTGAATATGACATGAATGCATAAATGATCATGTTATATCATAAAAATGTTCATGTGCACGATTAATAAATTTAAAACATATAATCATTCATTCGTTCACATATTTCATTCAATTTCATAATTTCATAAATTCATAACATTCATAAATTCATAATGCATATCCATTAATCTAAAATTCAATTAATAAGCATAACACATATAATATTCATATTCACAAATAGGAATAAATAAATAAAACGTTCAATCAAAAGTCAGTAGAATAAATACGCGAAATAAAATTCAATTAATTTCAATAATTACATTAAATCAAATAATAATCAAAATATATAATAAATATACATAATATAATATATATAAATAACCATATATATAATAATATACAATATATATAATTTATACATATATACACGTACACTCTCACACACACACCCATGCATGCACAATATATACTATACACTATACACAACCATGCATGCATTTATATATTACATGCAATAACATATATACTATATATAATACACACACAAATACATATATGTGTATAGATATTTATACACACTCACACGTACACAGCCATGCATGCATTCATACCCACAATCACACACATACACAGTATATATACATATATATATACAACAACAGTAGCATGCGGCAACACAGGAAACGCAGGAAAAAGCTTGGAAAAAAAAAATAGGTGACACCCCCGTGTCTCCTTCCTAGAACAAACCGAGACACCCCCGTGTCTCGGTACAGAAATCCCATGCCCAGTTTGCACCCCCGTTCCCGCTGGAAGAAAGGAGAAAGACACGCCCGTTACACGCAGCAGCAACAGCCTCAGTTTTGACAGAAATGACGCAGAAAACAGAGCAGGAAAAGGCAGCCATGTACGAGCAAGAAAGGCAACATTACAAGGCACAAATTGCTGCAACAACTCAACCATAATACATGCTAAAAGGCCACTAAAAAGGACAGCAACAACATGAAGGATTCTCAGCAAAATGACAGCTGAAAATCAGTGCCAAAACAGGGCCAAAACTCGAAAAAAACAGGGCAAGCTTGAGCTCAATCAATCCGATTTCATTCAGGTCCATAAGTCCCTCAAATGTGCAGCAAAACATCATATATTCAACAAGGAAATCAGTTCCAAAAGTGATCAATCAAGAGAAGCTGTCAAACGTGACTTTTCATGAAAGTTTTCTCAAGTGCCATAACTGATAACTCATAAATACCTCAACTACCATGTAACCAATGATCATAAATGAAATGAGGATGTCAAAACAATCATTCTCATGCTTGGAATCGATCAAAACCGTTAAGAATCAAAGAAGATCAAGAATTTGCCCAAAAACCTTCATTTTCGGAAAAATGGACAGAAAATCATGAAACCATGCTCAAAATCATGAATGGAAGGATGAAAATGAACATAATTAAACATATAATACAACCCTTAACTTACCTTGATGATTGGTTGAAGTTTGGATGAGATTTGAGCTCCAAAATCTCCAAGGGATGAAGGTTTACGGGTCTGGAATGCAAGACAGTAGCTTTGGCTGAGTTTTGGGGCTTGTGAGAGGATTATCTCGGTCAAGGCTTGTTATGTCATTATAGAGGGTTGAGTTAGGGTTTCAAAGAATCAAACCATGGTTAGTTTGGTTATGGTTTGGGCAAGATATGGCTGGATTAGTGCAACAAGGTCATGTTGGTCGCCGATTCGTTTTTCGGTTGAAATTCGGAGGTTCAAACGACTTAGGAAAAATGTAAGGCTAAGCTTACTAAACTCGAATTTTCGTTACGAGTTCAGCGGATTTGACGGAACTCGAATCCGAGTTCCCGAGCTCAAGATATTAAATTCGGAACCAAGGGTACGCTAAGTGCTCGTTAGCTCCCGTTTTGGTTCCTCAATTTAAAATTAAATTCGTTAACCTATCAAATGAATTCAAAAACATAAATTGAGTATAAAATCATGTTCATAACACATATATGTACAACATATTACAAAATCGTGGCAATTTGATATCATATCATATAAGAACGAAGCACAAAATAAACGAATAAACTCAATCATGCAATCCATGCATAAAATTTTAATCCCCATGCAAAAGAAATAAATTCATGCAGCAATAATTTCCCATGCAAAAATTATGATTCCATGCATAATTATTCAACGTATAATATATGTATAAATAAGTAATTAATTAAAACAAGATTAATTAATATAACATATAATTAGTATAATCATTAAATTAATACTATAATAATTAAACATATATATATATATATAATACGAAATATATATATATAATTAATAATATTAAAATAAAATAATATAATATAATATAATAAAATAATAACAATTATAATAAAATTAAATATAAACACGTAAAAATAATTAATTCGCGCAAATTAGTAAACACATACGTCGTACCTTTACGTCCGAGAAATCGGGGCGTTACATGTTGTGTGTTTTCCTTCTAAGTATTCCTCTTCCAAATTAACTCTTATTTCGGCACTTGAGTCGATTCTAACTTCGTCTATCATGGAATATAATGATTCGATCGGGCCTCTTTGCCCATTATACTTCTTATCAATTCTTGAAATTCCTATACGGTCCTATCATCTTCAAGGTATGCACGAGATATATAAAATCCTTCCGATCTTAGAGATTTGAGTTCGAGCATGTCTTGTAGTAAGAATACTAATGGTGTTGCCTTTGCACTCTAAATTATTATCAATCAACCTTTTTCCCTTTCTTGCTATTGATTCCCAATTACTCTTTGGATGCATCTCTACATTTATTGAAGGAGTGTCCCTTCCATATTATTCCCAAAGTTTTATCTCACCTTGGTCTCGAGGTCCATCGGGTGTTAAAATCTCTCAATTCATCCCAAGGCATTGCTTTGTAGGATTTCGTTATTTGCTGATTCATGCATTTTCGTTGATCCTTTTAATGTGACTTGTTCGAGCATAACCGTGGATTGAAATCCTCTCCCGTGTCGGCTCTCCCCCTTAAGAATTTCAATTCTAACTCCTTGAACTTGTTCTACCGCCTCTCGAATCAAAGATTCTCGACCTCTTCAATTTAGCTTCCTCGATATAAATGTTTTCAATCTCATGAACTGTTCGTAATTTTTCCTCACGTTTACTTTGAAGCGACTGGTAGGAATAGTGACCCATTCCTTCCATTCCAATTCCCGGCTACTTCTCTCGACTTCTTAATTGTTCTTTCCCTTTTTATCCACACTTTGCAATCCAATTATTTTCCTTTCCTTATCATGATTTGATTGTGTCTTGGTTGGAGTAATGCTTGATACGTAAAGTGGGGAGAGTTCCTATCAATAAAGCACCTAAAATGCGTGTGGGGTTAAGATGTCGATGCACATATCACCCATGTCACCAATTAAAGATACAACATGTTGAAACACTTATATCAATTAAAGATGCTACGTATTGGAGCAATTATCAAGTAGAAATGCATGCACACGTATAAATAAATGAGATTAAATAATTTAATACAACGTATGATGCACGTGCCATGAATGCAATACACCTGTCACCGTAGTGGTAAGCTTTCACCCAGGAACTTGTTCTTCGTGTCCTTAATTACGGATTTGGTTTGAACTTGTTGATAATCTCTCGTTTTTCCCCCGGTATTCAAAATCTTCATAAGTTTTCCTTGTATCAATTTATGTGTCTCCATAGCCCGAGATTGCAATTTCTTTAAACCAAAGTCTTCTACAACCGTAGAATCGGTATCTCGAATTACTCCCAAGTATCGATTTCCAAAAATTGTCCGAATCTTCACCTTGATTATGACCTTGATCAACGTTTTCTTGACTTATTTTTATGAGTTCAAATTGGTGTAATGAACTCATCCTCCACTTGCTTAAACTTGACTTCACCATTTCCTCTAAAAGCTCTTTGCCTTTCTTGATCGTTTCCATTTTCTATTCCATATCTTCCAATTCAACCTCACAATACGACAATTCATCTTGGATCTGGATGTTAAACTCCTATCCGGCCGAAGATAAAACCGTTAGCATTCTCCTATAGGTTTGCATTCACCATGTTGGTTTGATTTTCTGGTTTGATTTTCTTTAACTCTTCTCAAATCTAGCTTCTTCTCGAACTCGGCTTCTGAAACTTGATTTATTCAGAAGTTCTGCTTTGCCGATTCGCCTCGCTCCAACCTTGAAGATTTTCCACAGTCGAGCAACTTTACAACTCTGCAAAATTTCTCCATCCCGAGCCAAATTTAATGAATATAGTAGTTGAGGAAAATATCTTGGGCGTCCTCTTTGAAATTTAGAAAGTGGAACGATTTCTAGTTTTCTTCCAACAAACACTAGTCTCATTCCAAAACCTGAAGTATCTCGACATGTTTCTTTTCTCCAACTTACTTCTTATTTGAAAATTGTAAGTTTTCCTTTTTCCATAATTAAGCTCCTCCACTCCAAATTTTCACCAAAAATTTAATTCCTTCTTGAACTCGAACTCTCAACCTATGCCCCAGTCATAAAAATCACCAAATAACCCAAAGCCTTTTTAAATTCATAGGCTCTTCTTCAAATATATAATGCATGCCGGTTAGTAAATGTATATGGCACATAATTAGCATCAAAAGCACGCATTAATGCAAAATGCAACACGTAAATTAACCAAATTTAAGTTAAACACATTTAATAATGTTTCTTCCATGTCAAATTTCAATAATAATGCACGTGATCAATGCGGTGCACACGTTGACACATTGTTCCTAAGCCGTTCCACCTATACTTGACATGACACGACACAAGGAACCCCGGTTTTGCAACCTGGGGCTCTGATACCACTTAAGGATGTAGCACCCGGGACGATAGGTGCCACATCCCCCGCACTACAAGCCTAGTCCACACGTGAAATGGATAATCCAAGCATGAACCGGACTCATAGCGAACGGGAGACCAAAATAAAAGATATCCTAGCTAGGCGGAATCTAACCCTGTACCAAAAAAATCAATAATATCTAGAATGTAAAGTGGAAGCAATAACATATAATTCATAATTTTCAACCATGGTTACACGCCCACCAATTCCAATACATAATTTAAATCCACCAAGCATCCTAACAACGGGTTCAACTAGGCATGCAACCTGTCCCGAATTCAATAGCCAACAATAATCATAATTGGCATACAGGCCCAATATATAACGGAAATACAATTAAATTATAGAAGAATGTAAAATGTGACTCGAGTGTACAAGTGACTCGACAAGAGATTAAAACTTGACTTCCGCCTAGCTAAACCTGCAAGCAACTGAAAGGTGGGAAAGAGGGGTCAGTCTCTAGAAGACTGAGTGAGCAAGAGCGATATGTATCATATAGAAACATGCACACGCAAGTCATAAATCCCGAGCAAGGTTTTATTTAAAGTTAGTTCCCAAAAAGGGCAAAAGAATGACTAAGCAATGCTCAGACTTTACGACTATTCATATTAAATTCATTAAGTTCATAAATCATACTCAATCAATAAGGCTCGGCGAGTGAGCGTGCACAATCTCCAACCAAACTCCGACCGTGTACGACAAATATCATTAATACATTAAATAGGTGATCATGCAATATATCATAATACACACAAATCACATATCATGTCCTAAACATATTCGTTTGGGCAATCCGTTTCCCGGCCTTCCCGCACAGTGCCTATCAATCAATAATCAATCATAATCAATCATATTCAATCATAAATAAATTCCAACCTTCTTCCTCCAGGTTGGTGGTGGGTTTGCAAGGCCCGACCACCCAATCATTGACCAAAAGGGGAACATGACTCCCCAGATGGCACTCAGCTCCCTTTCCCCGCCAATCTCTTGACGAGGTCCGGTATCACCGTTCAATAGTGGGACTAGTGTGAGGGTTTACCGTTAGCCCTTGCCTCCTCGGGTCCCCACTCACACCAAGCCCCTAGGCCCCAATCAGTGCAATCAATCATTCTTTCTTTCTTTTCTCGCCAAAACATTTGATCCATGAGAAACATAACATATCCATCATTATCCATTTGAAAAGGGATTTACTCGATCAATAATTTACTCGATAACTCCACTTTGAAAATGGTATATGTATATATATATATATATATAAGGTTTTGGCCCAAAACTTATCACATAAGGGTTGTAGGGATCGATATGTAACTAGAACGAAAACACCCTCACCTGGAATACCACGAGACAAGAAACAAGAGCAAAACGGGTGCCTATTCAATCTGGAAGTCTCCGCCCTGGAAATAAACTGTACAAGAGAAGGAATAATGTGTACTTGTGAGAATTGACTCAATATGAAACCACATAGACGCACGGCAATCCTCATGAAGTGGTATGATATGTTATGAGATGATATGATTGAGAATAAATCCTAAAATGTTATGGAGTGGTGCATACATGATGAATCATTCAATTCATAATACAAGACAATACATATTAACAATGCATATAAATCAATTAGAAGTTATTAAACACATAGGGAATGCGATTAAGAATTGCAATCATGTACGCATAACTCATGTCCTTATCAATTTTTCATAGCAAATGTCATTTCCATAATACAACATATTCATAAGACTTTATAATACATGTTAACCATATTTAAGAATCATTTTAAGGTGAAAGGAATCTATTAACTTCATAAAGGAAACAATAATTGCAAAGGAGATCATATTAAATCACTTAAACGTTCACACATTAAACTGATAGCATAAAATCGGTAATCATATCAAATTATATCATATATCCTCAATTAATCAAGCATACAAGTCATATAGTTCACATATGGGAGCTAAGAGGGTGAAAGGAATGTAAGAAGAGGAGTTTTGGTAAGATTTAGCAAAAGTTGACAAAATTCGGGATTGGACAAGCTGTAGGAAAATGGAAATATCTTGAGTTGTAGGAATTGGAATTAAGTTTTGCTTGTTGGGTATAAAACTAGACTCAAATACCTTTCCGGTGATATATGGCTCGTATCATGGTTCAAAACGATGTAGAAATGGCGAAGGGCCAAAATTGGATGAGCGCAGATTATCGGAAAAGTAGTGACACCAAAAATAATTGATAATACCTCATAAATGGGAAAAGACATTGAAGTGATTCCAATTGGAGAATATTCTAAACTTCAAGAGGTTTCCGTGGGTTTAAAAATCAGGTCATTCCGAGTTCGGAAGAGGGAGTCGCGGCCGTGACAAAATTGCACTGAAAATCAGTCTCGGCCGCGACTGAAAATTGGCCAAGTCTCGAATTGTTGGTCGCGGCCGCGACCAAAAATGGTGACGAAATGGTCGCGGGCGCGACCCCCAATTCCAGCAGTCACGAAAGGCTTCGGGAAAACAGGGCAAAACTCGATATTTAGCTCCCAAACCACTTTCACACCAAACCAATGATAGAAATCAACTACAAACTAACATATAACATGTATTTGATCATATATATCAACTAAGTACCATTTAATCCAAGGAAATAAGCTTAGATCATCCAAAACTCATCCAATAAACTCATAAGAGTACCACGATCATATATGCTCCATATTTCTTGAACTCAAGTTAAATATGCATGAAACTAACTCACAATCAACATATATACTTCAATTTAAGTCATGGAATTCAAGAATCATAAAACCATAGCAAAGCTCTATGAATTCATCACAAGATATGCATGATCTTACCTTGGAGAAGAAAGGAGATGAAGGGGAAGAAGAAAAGATAGTCTTGGAGTTCCAAAATCTTAAAGAAAGTGGATGAATTTTTGGCTCCTCCTTGCTTGGTTGGATCGAGAGGGAAGGAAGAGAGAAATGGAGTGATTCTTGCTTGAGTTTTGAATAGGAAATGAAGAGTAAAATATGTATATGTATATGTATAGGTTTATATCATGAAAATAAGAGGAGAAAAGAGAGAAATTGCCATCAAGTGCTCAAGGAATTTAAATGAATGCAATTAGCTACCAAGTTTCATGAATATTACCAATAAGTCCTTGTCAATTTAACAATTAAGACCAAGAATTTTATAAAGTTTCAATTAAGGACGGATGAACATGAATTCTTGCAATTATGTAAAGTTAAACACTTAAACATGTTCGAGAAAATTAAACATATAATTCACATAATAAAATTCACGGAAGAAGAAATTGAAAATCCTATAATCACAAGAATTCAAATTAAAGAATTGAACCGCGCAATTAAATTACAAAAAGGAATTAAATAAATACTAAATCTCAAAACTCACACGCGTGGTGCGTGTACCTGAACTAATGAAAAATTGGGGCGTTACACTCTCTACTTCCTTGAGCCACATCTCTGCCTAGATATCATCGCCCCTATAAAACTTGGGAGGTTGTTGATTCTGAAATTCCCGCTGTATAGCGGAGACAGGGTTCTCCTGTGGTGCTAATGGCGCTGGTGGTGCTGGAGGAACCCGTTCTTGAAGTCTCTGATCAACTAACCCGACCACTGCATTCATGAAATCTTGTGGCTGAGCAGGAGGGGGTGAAGGGGCATGGGAAGAATGATCATGATGATGTCTCCTATGTCCAGGAGAACGGTCACGGCAGGATTTATTTCGAGGCATCCTGTAACTGAAACACTAGATATGCATGTTGGATTAAGAGATGCTAATGAACATAATTGCGTTCATAAGATGCAAGTATAACACATAATTCAAATAGTTCAAGATCAATTAATTAACAATTAATAGCAGAAATCAATGCAAGGTACAAGTTATCAAGTAATTTAATTAGTTCAAGTAAGTTCAAGTTGTTCCAAGTAAGATGCAAGACTCACAAATTGCCAATTAATCCTATGCCGTTCGACCTAGACTTTGACACGGCACGAGAACCTCGGTTTTGAAACCGGGCTCTGATACCACCTTAGATGTAGCACCCCTTACATGTGGAGGTGCCACATCCCCGCACTATGAGCCCGATCCACCCATGAAATGGAAAATCCATACATTAATCCAGCTCACAGCGAATGGGTGACAATGCAACTAAAAGAACAAGTTGGCTAGGCGGGACTAGACTCTCAAATGAAAGTAGATCCAATACATGAAACTCGAAAGCGGAAGCATAATAATATTGTCTCATCATATCAATACATTATCATCTTCCAATAACATTCACATATAAGTGCTCAAAACTATTAATATGATACTCCAATATGCTAATACATAATAGGTAATGCTAGACCAGACTCAGTTGGATGAACGACACAACACGACTCCCGCCTAGCACGCCACGAACAAAACCTGAAAGGTGGAGGCGTCAGTCTGTGAAGACCGAGTGAGGGGCATAAATATATATAAACACGAGTAACATGCAAGTTATAATCTCGGGTAAGGTTTTGTAATTAAATAATATAAGTGCGAAATAACATGGAAATCGCCGGATATTACAACTATGAAGTTTAACATGATAATCAGGTTTACAATATCTATCAGTGGCCCTGGCGAGGGGCGTGCACGATCTCCAACCAACCTCGACAGTGAACAATAATTATACTTTCTCTTTTAATTAAGTTATCATACAAGTCATTATAGTGCACACGATCAATAACATGAAATCCATCCTTCACCATTGGTGGTGGGTTTGCAAGGCCCAAACCACCCACGATAACACGTTGCATGTCGGGAGCATGACTCCCACCTACGGGACTCCTTCCTCCACCAAACCTCCTGGTGGACTCAGGGGGCATCCCCACGGTGGTAGAGAGGTGTGTGAGTTACCCGTCAGCCCTATGCTTTCCTGGTTGGCTCAAACACTCACCCTCGGGCCCATAAACACGATACACGATAATTCGCCAAACACGATCACGGTGCAATCACGATAACACGATACACGGCTTGCTTGTCATGAACACGATTAGTTTCAAGAAACACGATTTACTCTCAAGGGACACGACTTGTAGCACGATACACGGATAATTATTAAATCCCTTGTTTTTGGAAAACGATTATAAAGATATAGGTATATGTAATTTGGCTGAAATCCACGTAAAGGTTATATGGTTCTAGATAATTAATAACCAAACCTCACCTTTATCGACAAAATGCAAGTCTCTGACATGGCCTACGGCCCCTGGTCCACGTCACGAGAAGAGGATCTGTGCAAACACGACGTGTATACGTGAGACCTGACCTAAAATGGACCAAATATGACGAACGGCGAAAATGCAACGAGATGACGAGAAAAATGCAATGTGGCATGATAACACCTTGTTTCAGTACATATTGGATCATATAATAGCAAATCGGGGTCAAAGAAGTCGTCGGATCGAGGGGCTAAAATGGTTATTTTATGTAGAATATTTTGTTCTGTCAGACACACGGGAACGACAGTTCCGGCTTCCCTTTGTAAATGGGAAGGGCCGTTCCCATGGCCCTTCAAAACGCGCCCACGATTTCTTATTTGAAAACACGCTGAAGCTGGGAACGGCCCTTCCCGCACGTAGGCCAAAAGGGGAACGGCCGTTCCCAGTTTCGGCCGCCTATTTTATTTGAAAAGGTGGGAACGCCCGTTCCCACAAAGCCTTGAGGCTGGGAACGGTCGTTCCCAGTTCTGCAACTGGAAAGAAACAGAGAAGAACAGAGCATGGCTACGGGAAACAACAACCAAGCATCAAATCTTCCAAGTTTCATCAACAAAGCCATGATTTTCTGGAAATATGATGCACATATATTCAAAAGATGATAAAATAATACTTAAACACTCAAAACATGAAATATCATCAAGAAATCCAAGCTTCATGCCCATGCTATTATTGATCAACCAAGCTCAAATTTCCAATAAATTCATGAGGAAATCATGCCATAATTCATGCTATGATCACATAATCATGCTTCCAATTCCAATTAATTCATCTAGCATATAATTCTCTAACCCTAGCTCAATCAAATATGATCAAGAACTGTGAATTCATGCAAAGCCAACCTTGAAATGAAAGGAGTGAAGAAAATGAATGAAGATGATGATCAACTCCCAATTCTTGCAATATTTCTTGGAAATTCTTGATGAAAGTATGAAAATCTCGTCCCTTTTCTTTCTTGGAGAAAATGGAAGAATAATGTCCAAAAAAAATACTTCTCGCCGTACAAAAATGATGAAGTGTTTCCTAAGACACCACCTAGCGACGAAAGAATACAAGTAAATCAATGGTGGGAAATGGTCACATATTGGAAAAATCCTAAAGTTCAGGTTTTCACTTACTCTTAATAATTGATTTATCATTATTTTATGAAGTACAAAATACTTTTTAAAATTTTGTTTCAATTTTATATAAATTGTAGGAAGTTGCAAAGGAAAATGCATCAAACGTTTTATAGAAACAATGCCTCCATCGGACTGAATGAATATCGTTTTTTGTATTAGAGGATGAGGTAGGATATTTTCCCCAATTTTAAGGGGTTTACAATTTTTAAATGAATGTTTTTGTTTTTTTGGGGTCTGAATGTCTATTAATTTTCTATTGTAATGAAAATTTTAGATGTCGGAAAAAGGAGTGAAAGATCCCTCTCGGTTTGATGTCTGGATGGAATCGCGTTCTCGTGGAAAGGGGATTGAAGATGATGAAACAACAACAGACGTGCATGTAAGTAAAGGACTCTTACTTAATTGATAATATATTTATAATTGCTTTCTTTTGACCATATGAATTTTTAAACTTTGCAAGGTCAACTAACTAGAGAGCTTAAAAAGAAGCCAGAAGAAGAAAGAACAAAAGAATATAAAGGTAAGCTTTTCTTCACGGCGATGGGGAAAGACAAGCACGGTCATATTAAATATGTAGAAAGAGGTCATATCATCAATAAAACACGTTCTAAAACTATGTCAAGAGATGACAGATCGTTATCAAACGATCAACAGGAATTACAGAAGCTTAGGGACGAGTTCGATAAACAAAAGGATGAGATGAAGGAAATGAAAGAAGAGTATATTCGTGAGAAGGAAAATTGCTTGTGGAGCAAGAGAAAACAAGCATGTTGAACAAAAAATTAGAAGCTCTCCTAAGTCAATTCTCTTCCGTCTCATCTACTCGGTTGCATGGAGCCCAGGTTACATATACATCAATTATAGTATATTTATTGAATTTTCACAGTTTATTTTATTATAGCAGAAGTTGGTACAATCACAGGTTCTTAATCCATCGACCTCGCACACTCCGATTTCTCATCCATTGAAAAAAGCTCGAATTAATGGCAAGCATCAATCTAGTGTTCTACAAGAGGCTCATTCTATTCCAGATCAACAAGTACTATAAGTTTTGCATTTTCGTATAAAAATGGTTTTTTTTAGGGCAAATTACATACAACTACCCAGAGTTTAGGCCTAATTACATCCCGGTCCCTATTCTTTTCGATATTACCATTTGGTCCCCCAGGTTTGGTTCCGTTTGAAGTCCATTTTTACCGTTAGGGTTCCGTTAGCTTTTCGGTTCAATAATTCCTCGACGATTTGATTTCAGGATGGATCGTGATAGACATCGTCGTGATCGATCCCCGAGACATCGACATCGTCGCCACCATCGCTGTGGGAGATCACCCGCTTCTCCACCTCCTCAGGCACAGCCCCAGGATTTAATGAACGTAGTGGTAGGGCTGATTGATCAGAGACTGCAGGAACGGGTTCCTCCACCACCCCCAGCGCCAGTAGCACCTCCGGAGAACCTTATTTCTGCTATACTACGCGAGTTTCAGAACCAGCATTCGTCTAAGTTCTATAGGGGTGACGATATTCACGCTCAGATGTGGCTTAAAGAGGTCGAGAGGATTTGGCAGCTTATTCCATGTGACACTTAGGAGAAAGCTAGCTGCACCCTTACTCTGATTCAGGGTGAGGCTTACTCCTGGTGGGAGAGCACTCAGATAGTATTGGAGGCCGCCGGGACAGCTGTCACGTGGGAGGTGTTTGTACGGGAGTTCAGAAATAAGTTCATTCCACCAGCTTCCCGTACCCGCAGGTTGAGAGAGTTTACAGAATTGAAGCAAGGAGGGAGGTTTGTTGGACAGTACATTGCCAAGTTCGAGAGATTATCTCGCTATGCACCCAATATAGTGAATGATGACTTTCACAAGCCGATGCAGTTCGTACAGGGGCTCAGTCCAGATATACAGGATGCCTTGAAAGCTGCTAACACGAGTACTTGGGCCAAAGCTACCACAAAAGCTTTAAAGGTCGAGGATTCAGACAATGCAAGGAGGCATATTCCTCGCAATGGACAGGCTTCGGGCTCGGGGTCAGGACAGGGATCGAGCTCTGGAAAGAGGCCTATAGTTTATTGTGCACCACCAGCATGGAAGGGACCCGGGAAGAAGTTTAAAGCCGCGGGACCATCTGAGAAGGCTCCACGAGCTCCTGCACCACCACCGCCACCTCAGAGATCGGGCTGCAGATATTGTGGACTTCCTACACACACATATGATAACTGCAGATGCAGCCTAGGGTTGTGTTTGATCTGCGGGAGTAACGAGCACTGGGTAGACGGTTGTCCGGATCGTCAGGATCCGCCACCTGAGGGCCAGACGCCACTTGTGAGAGCTCGGGCATACGCGTTAGCTGGAGAGGAGCAGGATGCTGAGATCGACCTTGCTGCAGTTGTTGAAGGTACTATATGCATCCATGGTACGAACATCCATACATTATTTGATCCAGGAGCTACACACTCCTTTCTTGCGCATTCTATTGCTATTACCTTGTCTTTGCCTGCTTTATGCTCTCCTGTGAGCTATGTAGTTAGTTCTCCTTTTGGTAGTAGGCGAGAGATGGATCAGGTATACAGGGATGTTCCAGTGAAGATTGAGGGTCGAGAGTTCCTAACAGATTTCATTGTAATACCGATGGAGAGATACAGATCTATTCTGGGGATGGATTGGTTATATAGGCATTGTGATACAATAGATTGTGGGGCAAAGAAAGTGCAGTTGGGTTCAGAGGTTACTACGGGTTGGAGTTCGAAGTCTGTAACTCTACTTTCCTTTTCTGAGACCCGGAAGTTGGTTAAGGACAGGGCTACGGGATTCATTGCCTACATTCTAAATAAGCCCAAGGATCAGGTTAAGTTGGAAGATACGAAAGTGGTGAAGGAATTTCCCAAAGTCTTCTCAGAGAACTTAGATTCTTTGCCTCCCGAGCTAGAGATAGAGTTCGTGACTGATTTATATCCGAATGTAGAGCCGTATTCAAAGACTCCATACCGGATGGCTCCAACCGAATTGAAAGAGTTAAAGGTTCAGCTCGAGGCATTATTGGAAGTTGGGTATATCAGGCCAAGTTCGTCTCCTTAGGGTGCACCGGTGTTATTTGTAAAGAAAAAGGACGGGACTTTGAGGATGTGTTACGCCCCGAATTCTCGAAGGGCATCCTGACGATATTAACAAGTAAGTCTCTACACTTGTGTGTGTGTAATTTAAAAGTTCTTGAATTATGTGCTTTAGTGTAAATCCAATTTAATATGTGATCATTCGAATTATTCTAAGATTAATTGTCAACTTGATTAATTACGCGCATATTTAACCCTAACTGTCTAATTTGATTTAATTCAAATTTATTCCATGAAATATTTGTCAAGTTGATTTTAAATCCATCATGTTACTTAACTTGTTTAATTTCGGTTTACTTGAATTCCTTGAGATTAATTATCAATCATGTGTTTAGGAAGTGTCGTTAAATTGTACGAAAAGTTTCCAAAAATTAAATTGAATTAAACTCTAATTGGTAAATCTCAATTTCATTTTAATTTATAAAATTAATTCGGAGCTTGAAAGTTTATTCGTAACTTTACCAATTTTATTTAGGATATTTGTACGCGATATTTCACTTTGCTACGCGATAAGGATACCCGGTTGTATATAGCTTGTGCACAAGACACATTTCTCCCAATCTCCTTTCTCTCTCTCTCTCTCTCTTCTCTCTCTCTCCTCTCCCACTCTCTCTCCCGGGGGTCACTAGGCGTGGCTTCGGTTACGAGCCCATAACGCGTTCGTTTCTCGATGGAATTCAACAAACGAATAGTCCATTTCGATTATCTCGGCGAGACATACGCAAGAGTAGCAATTTCACTGCCTAACAATGAACGGTGGTGGAGTTATGGTCGGATTTCAGTAGCAGCGGCTGAGCTGTCAGTTTCGGCCATCTTCTTGATGCACGCGTCCCATGCCCAGAAATTAGACTTCCAGGCGCTTCATTTGACATCGGCGGCGCGGCCATCGGAGCTACGACGGCTCCACACGCGCCAAATCAAGCTCGCGGCGGCGTGAGCTACTGTAGCGGCGCGATTCTGTCGCTTCCGGCGGTGGTTTTCGACGGGGCTTGATGGTTTCCAAGCTTTTTTAACCCCCTGAGTTCATTTCCGGCATCAATTTCACCAGATTTTGGCCGTAGGTGGTGGTTCCGATGACGTGTGCGGCGGCAGAATATTCGGCGACCAACGGGGGCCTTTTCCGACCATATTTTTGGCTGGGGCTCTTCACGAAAGTTGTTCGGAACGACGAGAACTAGTGGCCAGTGATCACGCGACTCCAGATTTGGCCGATTGGCGGGGGATCGTGGTGGCATAGCGGCGGTGTAGCGGCGGCGCTAGCTCCGAGGATTTTTCTGGCGAGCTACCTTAGCGCTTTCGAAGAGCTCGTCATGGGTAAGACAACGCTTCTTTCGGATCGTATTTTGGTTCACCGGTTTGGAAGTAATTTGAGTTTGAAGATTTTAGGGTTTCCGTGTTCTTAGATCTGAAATTCGAGGAGATTGACTTGGAATTTCCAGAAATTGATCGAGGATTCGGAACGGGCACGAAGACTTCATTCAGGACTGATTTTTCGGGATTTTTCCAGCGACCTTCGGCGGCGGCCCGGCCACGGTCCGGCCAAATTCCGGTAGCTACAGTGGTGGCGTTCCGGCGGCGTTTGGTCATAATGTTCGTCTCGTTGTGGTGAGTTCAACGCCACTTTCCGTTCGTTAATCGGACACTCGATCTATTTATTACGAATTATTTTGTGTAATTGTGATTATTTGAATTAATTGTTTTAAGTGCAAATAAATTGGTTATTGTTGGTTTGTTGATCGAGATGTATTCCAATCGTATATGAAAACATGTATTGAATGGATTGTGATATGTATGAATGTTTCGGTTTACAATTTGAATCCGATGTGATGAATTTGTACTATCTGTTTAGATATGAAGGGGTATTTAGTTTAATATCTAGAAACTAATCTTTTATGTGACTAAATGAACTTGAATGATATTTTAGAAGAACGAACATTTTGAGATTTCTCTATATGAATTTGAGACGTTCTCAATGTTATCTTTGTTGTAAATTGTGTTTCAAATATAAAATTGAGATACATGAAAGATGCTTGAACAACTTGAGACTTGATGCATGATAGGAGTTAGAATTGTAATATCTTGATTTACTCTTACTACTCGAAAATGGTATATTATGAATTACGATAAATTGATAATTGTCATGCTTGTAAGTAATTAATTCCTAGTTGAATAATTGTATAAACACTTTAAACGAACAATTATGCTTAATAATCAACTAAGGGGATGTATGTGTAATATTTACGAAATTATGAATGTGACTTGAGCTTGTATACCAAACATGTTGTGAAGTTGTAAAGTATGATCTTAAGTGAATTAGATGCACTCCTTAAATGTATCAAGCATGCTATCTACGTACAACAACTTTGTATGTTTATATGATCAAGTTCCTCTTACTTATGCACTTTATAACTCTACATGGACTTGATGCTTAATTCTAATATTATAATTGAACCCTGTGACATTAGATGATTTAATATGCATTTTGTGAATACATTGACTTCCTAAATGGATCTTGCATCTTTGGATATGGAATTGCGTGTTGGTTGCTTGTAAATACGACCTTGTTGAGCATTGATATGCCTTGAATGACCACGACACCATATCAAAGCACAACATGAACACTTATGCATAACCACGACCATGTTGAGCAAAGTCGTGCTCTTGTTTGGTTTATATAGAGTCTAAGTCTGGGCTTCTGTATGTCTTGTCACAGAGTTTGGTGGTGCCGGTGGGCCCGAGGTTTAGAGTGTTTGGCCCTTCACACTCTCAGACTCTACTTTCACGAGGTGAGGTTTAGGATTTTTTATAGTTATGCGACCTATGGCCTTTACATGCTGATTTCTACCCTTGTATGCGAGTATACCTTACTATAAATACGTATGTGTTGGATATGATATGTTTATGACCTTGCGTGCGTTCTGCGTGGATGGGTGCTTACGGGCTTAAATTCCATCGCGTAGGATCTGCGTGGATGGGTGCTTACAGGCTTAAATTCCATCGCGTGGGTTCTGCGTGGATGGGTGTCTACGGCCTTAAATTCCATCGCGTAGGAATATGTATAAAAACCAGTTTTTGAGGCATATGTAAGCTATATTGGAAAATTCAGTTGTGTTACGATTCTGTAGCGAGATTTGCTATAAAAGATTGGTATCTGTTCTGTTCTGTTCTATTGTGGATCCGAGGAGCTACGGGTAATGGGGCCTCCGGGACTGTTACGGTCGTCGTAGCTTCAACCATGTGCGTAGTTTCCATTTGAGATACCATTGCGCGACCTTAGGGTGATGAGGGAGGTGTGATATCTTGAGCCTTCGGCTAAGGCCGGGGATGACTCTTGTGGGTTCGCTACCCTTTTGAGATCGAGTCTATTTTAGACTGTGTTATTATAGATGGTTTTTGGGGACTGTACATCTCCTCCATCATTGGTGTAGCGGTTGGTTTGATTGTGATTTATGTTCTGAGGAGTAAAGGTGGGAAGCTCGTACACGCCGAGCATGTGTTCTGTTCTGTCTGGGAATCATGAATCGAGATACAATTTCTGAAATGTTTTCTAAAGCTTATACTTATAACTATCTTTTGGGTACTTTTGGAAATTTCTTTGGTATGTAACACCTATCTCCGCTTCATGAGTCCACCCTTCAGATATGTGCTATGCTCTATATATATACAGTGGCTGTGCGTTAGCCCCCTCACTCAGCCAGTTGACTGACACCTCATTTTATCTTTTAGTTGCAGGTTTCTTTTGGCTTGAGTTAGGCGGATGTGAGTCTTCTGGGTCACACTTGTCGGTTTAGTTGGTGTTAAGATGCATTTGTCACATACTCTGTTTATGTTATGTATTCTTATTTCGCTTTTGGAGATTATGTTTTGTGCTCTACTTAGACTTAAACCCGTGTGGGGTTAGTATGCTAGAATTTGGATGTAATTAGCTAATCTGCTGATACTTATATTGGTTTATTACGTTGCGATGATTTGAGATTCGGGACTAGGTATCTATGCTAGTTGAACCCGTCACCTGTTATGTATGCTGATATTCGGGACTAGGTATCTATGCTAGTTGAACCCGTCACTTATTTTGTACGTTGATTTAATTGCTTCCGCTATCTGATGATAATTGTTTAAATTGCTTCCGCGCTCTGAGTCTGTCGAGTTAGATCTGCCTAGCTTAGTGTGTGAGTTGGTCTCCCGTTCACGTTGATCAGGATTCGGGCATGGACTTTCCATTTCGTGATCGGGTCTGGGTCTTAGTGCGGGGGATGTGGCATCCTCCGTTTGGGGTGTTACATCCTTAAGTGGTATCAGAGCTCTAGGTTGCAAGACCGAGCTCTTGAGTCGCGTTGAGTCTGTCTAGTTCATACGGCATAGGAATAACTGCGCATTGCATTTGTTTGACTTGATACTTTGATCCTTCAGCATGAATTGTTTCATGATTATATGATTGTGTGCACATTGTGACTTTGATTATGCAACATCTTATTTTATGTGCTTTATAAATTACAACTAATTGTTGCATTTACGTGATATACGTGTTACATTTCATTTGCACTTTAACTCCCATGCATCGAATTTAGTGTTCGAATTTCAGGGTGCCCTATGAGTCAACACTAAGATTTCCCTCCGTCAACACTACCAATTGGTACTACAACGGAAACACACCATAATTCGAAGATGAAAGGATTCTTTACCAAGATCAATGTTTATGAAAAGGTTCAGAGTTGAAGGAATAAGATTTGTTATATTGACTTACTACCTTAAAGTCAATTGAAAAATGAAGTTTGACGAATTTTAACCTTGAGGATTCGTTCATATGGAAGTAGTCACCTTGTTGAGGAAACGAGTCAATGGAGGAGAATCTGATCAAGTAGAACCGTTTTGAAGGAGTTTGATGAGCTTTCGCCTTGATGATTTGTTTATTTGGGAGTAGTCACCTTGTCGATGGAAACGAGTTAAGGTAGAAGAATCCGATCAAATAAGATCCGATCAAGTTCAAGGGATGTGAATAGGTAACCATGTTACTTAAGCAACGAGCTACAAACCATCGGTGAGTGTTGAAGGTTTTGGTGTCGTTTAGAGTTAATGAACGACAAGGCAAGATTGGTTGTTAGCTCTTTGGGTGTTTCTTCAAGATGAGATGGAAGACATTGTTGATGTGGGAATAGAACACTTCGATGCCGAAAGACTTTATCCAAGTTTCAGGATCATATACCATGGATTGCCTTGGGAAGTGCTTAGCACCACGATCATCCAACGAAACCCTGAGGTAAATTTCAGATTGACAAATGAATCATGGACAACTCCTTGAAGATGAGCAGACTAAGATTTAACCCATAAATCAAAATTCGTGGGAGAAACTGAGGATGATTCTAGTTGAGCAAGGATTATGGTCTAGTAAGGGTTTTGGTGATAAACGAGCGTTGCTGAGTTACCACTCTATGAAAAGACTCAAGACAAAGAGGTTCAGATGACGAGGGTTGCATCGTTGTCGGCTTAATCAACTCCTACTGCTTCATCTCAACTTCCTGTCAAGAGTTTGACACAACGGTGATCGGTACGCCAACCATTCATGGCATTTGCATACATGCATCGTTTAAATACTCTTACCTTGTTTTGCTTGATGTGGGTGATGACTATTGTTGTTTTAATTGTAATAACTTGGATACCTTATCTAGTATTTGTAACTTGAAATTTCTACTTGTTATGAACTGTTGCTGAAATGAATGAGTTATGTACTTATGTGAACTATTCATGCTTATGTGATTTAAAACTTTTTTTGATTGCTCACTAACTTATCATATAACATACATACATACTGTAATCTTGTTTTATAGGGATTCCATCGCGATATCCCCCTTGAGTTGAGGTATGAGCATTGAATCTATACTCAAGGGACACCGGTATCAGTTGTATAAGGTACACCAAACATGCATCGCATACTTTTCATCAAGTGTTACTATGATGTGTGTATGTATGAATAACTGATCAGTAGATTTATGTGCAAGAGAGACCTTAGGCTCCCTCTTTTTACGTGTTGGAGGGATGTAGGATTCTCTCTATTTATGTGGTAGAAAGATGTGGATTCTTTCTAAGTTTTGTGCATGAGAGAAGTTGGATTCTCTTGTACTTAGATATTCGGAGATGCTGGATTCTGTTGAATCTAGGGGTTTGAGGAATGCTGGATTTTCTCAAACTAGAATGTTGGGAGATGTTGGAATCTGCCCGACTTAGGTTGAGAGACGGGATTCTCTCGATTATGTGCTCGAGAGACGGGGTTCTCTCTTTTATATGTGCTCGAGAGACGGGGTTCTCTCTCTTGTGGGTGCTGAGGGACGGGGCTCTCTCTCTTACGTGTTGAGAGATGGGATTCTCTCTTGTTTGATGTGGTCGCGTTATGCGTTGATTTAAATACGGGTTGCAATGGCAAGTATGAGACGACATCGAGGTTGGATGTAGTTGTAGCTATCCGATCATGGGAATGACTGAACGAGTTCGAAACAACTAACTGATGAAGTACTCGCACGGACCTCGACGTTAATAAGATATCCTAAAGGAGGTTCGGTGTAGATGACAGGAGGAAGCCTCACCATTAGAGTTATGATCTCACGCGAGTTCGAGAGAATGGTTGGAGCACTACAACTTGAGGATCTACATTTTAGCAGTGGAACCTGGGGACCAGGTTCTCTTAAGTGGGGAAGGTTGTGACGCCCCGTATTCTCGAAGGGCGTCCTGACGATATTAACAAGTAAGTCTCTACACTTATGTGTGTTTAATTTAAGAGTTCTTGAATTATGTGCTTTAATGTAAATCCAATTTAATATGTGATCATTCGAATTATTCTAAGATTAATTGTCAACTTGATTAATTACACGCATATTTAACCCTAGCTGTCTAATTTGATTTAATTCAAATTTATTCCATGAAATAATTGTCAAGTTGATTTTAAATCCATCATGTTACTTAACTTGTTTAATTTCGGTTCACTTGAATTCCTTGAGATTAATTATCAATCATGTGTTTAGGAAGTGTCGTTAAATTGTATGAAAAATTTCCAAAAATTAAATTGAATTAAACTCTAATTGGTAAATCTCTATTTCATTTTAATTTATAAAATTAATTCGGAGCTTGAATGTTTATTCGTAACTTTACCAATTTTATTTACGATATTTGTATGCGATATTTCACTTTGCTACGCGATAAGGATACCCGGTTGTATATAGCTTGTGCACAAGACACATTTCTCCCAATCTCCTTTCTCTCTCTCTTCTCTCTCTCTCCTCTCCCACTCTCTCTCCCGCGTGTCACTATGCTCGGCTTCGGTTACGAGCCCATAACTCGTTCGTTTCTCGACGGATTTCAACAAACGAATAGTCCATTTCGATTATCTCGGCGATACATACGCAAGAGTACCAATTTCACGGCCTAACAATTAACGGTGGTGGAGTTATGGATGGATTTCAGTAGCAGCGACTGAGCTGTCAGACCGCCGCCACTTCGCCGGCCTTCGCGGCGGTTTCCGGCCATCTTCTTGATGCACGTGTCCCATGCCCAGAAAGTAAACTTCTAGGCGCTTCATTTGATGTCGGCGGCGCGGCCATCGGAGCTGCGACGGCTCCGCATGCTCCAAAAGAAGCTCGCGGCGGCGTGAGTTAGTGTAGCGGCGCGATTCCGCCGCTTCCGGCGGTGGTTTTCGACGGGGCTTGATGGTTTCCAAGGTTTTTCGACCCCCTGAGTTTATTTCCGGCATCAATTTCACCAGATTTTGGCCGTAGGTGGTGGTTCCGGCAATGGGTACGGCGGCAGAATATTCGGTGACCAACGGGGGCCTTTTCTGGCCATCTTTTGGCCTCGGGCTCTTCACGAAAGTTGTTCAGAACGACGAGAACTAGTGGCCAATGATCACGCGACTCCGGATTTGGCCGATTGGTGGGGGATCGCGGTGCCATAGCGGCGGTGTAACGACAGTGCTAGCTCCGAGGATTTTTCCGGCGAGCTACCTTAGGGCTTTCGAAGAGCTCGTCATGGGTAAGACAACGCTTCTTTCGGATCGTATTTTGGTTCACCGGTTTGGAAGTAATTTGAGTTTGAAGATTTTAGGGTTTCCGTGTTCTTAGATCTGAAATTGGAGGAGATTGACTTTGAATTTCCAGAAATTGATCGAGGATTCGGAATGGGCATGAAGACTTCATTCAGGACTGATTTTTCTGGATTTTTTCGGCGACCTTGGGCGGTGGCGCGGCCGAGTCTGTCCAAATTTCGGCAGCTACAGTGGTGGCGTTCCGGCGGCGTTCGGTCAGAATGTTCGTCTCGTTGTGGTGAGTTCAACGCCACTTTCCGTTCGTTAATCGGACACTCGATCTATTTATTACGAATTATTTTGCGTAATTGTGATTATTTGAATTAATTGTTTTAAGTGCAAATAAATTGGTTATTGTTGGTTTGTTGATCGAGATGTATTCCAATCGTATATGAAAACATGTATTGAATGGATTGTGATATGTATGAATGTTTCGATTTACAATTTGAATTCGATGTGATGAATTTATACTATTTGTTTAGATATGAAAGGGTATTAGTGTAATATCTAGAAACTAATCTTTTATGTGACTAAATGAACTTGAATGATATTTTAGAAGAACGAACATGTTGTGATTTCTCTATATGAATTTGAGACGTTCTCAATGTTATATTTTTTGTAAATTGTGTTTCAAATATAAAATTGAGATACATGAAAGATGCTTGAACAACTTGAGACTTGATGCATGATAGGAGTTAGAATTGTAATATCTTGATTTACTCTTACTACTCGAAAATGGTATATTATGAATTAAGATAAATTGATAATTGTCATGCTTGTAAGTAATTAATTCCTAGTTGAATAATTGTGTAAACACTTTAAACGAACAATTATGCTTAATAATCAACTAAGGGGATGTATGTGTAATAATTCTAAACTTTTATAAATGACTTAGGGGATGTAAGTGTAATATTTATGAAATTATGAATGTGACTCGAGCTTGTATACCAAACATGTTGTGAAGTTGTAAAGTATGATCTTAAGTGAATTAGATGCACTCCTTAATTGTATCAAGCATGCTATCTACGTACAACAACTTTGTATGTTTATATGATCAAGTTCCTCTTACTTATGCACTTTATAACTCTACATGGACTTGATGCTTAATTCTAAAATTATAATTGAACCCTGTGATATTGGATGATTTAATATGCATTTTGTGAATACATTGACTTCCTAAATGGCTCTTGCATCTTTGGATATGGAATTGCGTGTTGGTTTCTTGTAAATATGACCTTGTTGAGCATTGATATGCGTTGAATGACCACGACACCATATCAAAGCACAACATGAACACTTATGCATAACCACGACCATGTTGAGCAACGCCGTGGGTCTTGTTTGGTTCATATAGAGTCTATGTCTGGGCTTCTGTATGTCTTGTCACAGAGTTTGGTGGTGCCGGTGGGCCCGAGGTTTAGAGTGTTTGGCCCTTCACACTCTCAGACTCTACTTTCATGAGGTGAGGTTTAGGATTTTTTATAGTTATGCGACCTATGGCCTTTACATGCTGATTTCTACCCTTGTATGCAAGTATACCTTACTATAAATACGTATGTGTTGGATATGATATGTTTATGACCTTGCGTGCATTCTGCGTGGATGGGTGCTTACGGGCTTAAATTCCGTCGCGTGGGATCTTCGTGGATGGGTGCTTACGGGCTTAAATTCCATCGCGTGGGTTCTGCGTGGATGGGTGTCTACGGGCTTAAATTCCATCGCGTAGGAATATGTATAAAAACCAGTTTTTGAGGCATATGTAAGCTATTTTGGAAAATTCAGTTGTGTTACGATTCTGTAGCGAGATTGCACTGAAAGATTGGTACCTATTCTGTTCTGTTCTATTGTGGATCCGAGGAGCTACGGGTAATGGGGCCTCCGGGACGGTTAGGGCCGTCGGAGTTTCAACCATGTGCGTAGTTTCAATTTGAGATATCATTGCGCGACCTTAGGGTGATGAGGGAGGCGTGATATCTTGAGCCTTCGGCTAAGGCCCGGGATGACTCTTCTGGGTTCGCTACCCTCTTGAGATCGAGTCTATTTTATACGGTGTTACTATAGATGGTTTTTGGGGACTGTACATCTCCTCCATCATTGGTGTAGCGGTTGGAATGATTGTGATTTATGTTCTGAGGAGTAAAGGTGGGAAGCTCGTACTCGCCGAGCATGTGTTCTGTTCTATCTGGGAATCATGAATCGAGATAGAGTTTCTGAAATGTTTTCTAAAGCTTATACTTATAACTATCTTTTGGGTACTTTTGGAAATATCTTTAGTATGCAACACCTATCTCCGCTTCATGATTCCATACTTCAGATATGTGCTATGCTCTATATATATACAGTGGGTGTGCGTTAGCCCCCTCACTCAGTCAGTTGGCTGACATCTCATTTTATCTTTTAGTTGCAGGTTTCTTTTGGCTTGAGCTAGGCGGATGTGAGTCTTCTGGGTCACACTTGTCGGTTTAGTTGGTTTTAAGATGCATTTGTCACATACTCTATTTATGTTATGTATTCTTATTTCGCTTTTGGAGATTATGTTTTGTGCTCTACTTAGACTTAAACCCGTGTGGGGTTAGTATGCTAGCATTTGGATGTAATTAGTTAATCTGCTGATACTTATATTGGTTTATTACGTTGCGATGATTTGAGATTCGGGACTAGGTATCTATGCTAGTTAAACCCGTCACCTGTTATGTATGCTGATATTCGGGACTAGGTATCTATGCTAGTTGAACCCGTCACTTATTTTGTACGTTGATTTAATTGTTTCCGCTATCTGATGATAATTATTTAAATTGCTTCCGCGCTCTCAGTCTGTCGAGTTAGATCCGCCTAGCCTAGTGTGTGAGTTGGTCTCCCGTTCGCTTTGATCAGGATTCGGGCATGGACTTTCCATTTCGTGACCGGGTCTGGGTCTTAGTGCGGGGGATGTGGCATCCTCCGTTTGGGGTGTTACAATGTGCATCGATTACCAGGAGCTGAACCGGATAACTATCAAGAATAAAAATCCCCTTCCCCACATCGAGGAATTATTCGATATACTTCAGGGTTCCAAGGTTTACTCGAAATTGGACTTAAGACAGGGGTACTACCAGCTGCGAATCCGAGCAGAGGACATTCCAAAAAAAGGATTCAATACTCGGTACGGGCATTACGAGTTCGTGGTCATGCCATTTGGATTAACTAATGCCCCTGTAGCTTTCTTGGATATGATGCATCGGATTTTCAGGCCTTTCCTCGACAAATGTGTGGTAATCTTCATCGATGATATTTTTGTATTCTCCAAGTCTGCCGAGGATCATGCAAGGCATCTTAAGCTTGTTCTACAGACTTTGAAGGAGAATCAGTTGTTTGCCAAATTCAGTAAGTGCGAATTTTGAATCGATCGGGTTGCTTTCTCAGGACATGTAGTTTCGGGTAAAGGATTGGAAGTCGATCCCTAAAAAATTGAGGCCGTGCTTAAATGGGAGAAACCAAAGAATGCCTCAGAAGTTAGAAGCTTCTTGGGATTAGCCGGATATTACCGAAGGTTTGTTCAGGACTTTTCTAAGATTGCTGCACCGTTGACTCGATTAACGAAGAAAGATGTCCAGTTTGTTTGGGATGAAAAATGTTACCAAAGCTTTAACTTCCTGAAAGAAAAGTTGGTCTCAGCTCCGGTGTTAGCACTTCCAGAAGGTTCAGAGGAGTATGCAGTTTCCACCGATGCTTCTAAGGAAGGTTTAGGCTGTGTGTTGACTCAGAAGGGAAAACTGATCGCTTATGCTTCCCGAAAGTTGAAAGACTATGAGAAGAATTATCCCACACATGATTTGGAGCTTGCAGCCATGATCTTTGCTCTCGGGAAATGGAGACATTATCTCTACGGGATATCCTTTGAGATTTTCACCCACCACAAGAGCCTCCAGTATTTATTCACGCAGAAGGATTTGAATATGAGGCAACGACTTTGGATGGAAAAGTTAGAAGATTATGATTGCACGATCAAGTACCATCCGGGAAAAGCCAACGTGGTCGCCGATGCACTTTGCAGGAAGGCGAGTGTGTGGAATTTGGAAATAAAGGAATGTGATGAAGTTGCTCCAATTATTCTAAAGGCTCGGTTTTCTAATATTACAATTCAGCCGAAATTAAAGTATCGATTATTTGAAGCTCAAAATAATGATTCGGAGGTACAGAGGTTGGTAAGTAAGGCGAGAGCTGATCCGAAGAGTTCTTTTGGGTTTGATGAGACCGGTTTGCTTCGGTTCAAGAATAGAGTGGTCGTGCCTGAAGAATTGAAACGGGTTCTACTTGAAGAAGCTCACAAGTCAGCATACTCGATCCACCCGGGAGGAAATAAAATGTATAAGGATTTGAAATAGTATTATTGGTGGAATGGGATGAAAAGAGACGTCGCCGAGTATGTGAAACACTGCCTGACTTGTCAGAAAGTAAAACCTGAGCATCCAAAACCCGCGGGACTTCTACAACCGTTACCTATTCCCGAATGGAAGTGGGAATAAGTAACGATGGATTTTGTGTCCGGGTTACCGAAGGTGAAAGGTGGATTTCATGGTATTTGGGTAATTGTAGACCGATTCACGAAGTCTGCTCACTTTCTACCATCCGGATGTCTGATAAGATGTAGCACGCGAGCGCAAGGTACCACATCCCCCGCATCGAGACCCGATCCGAATATGAAATGGACAATCCATACCCGAGCTAAATCCCGGCGAACGGGGACTTACTCACTCCTTAGGCTAGGCGGGAACTAAACCTTCGCAACCAAATAAAAAAGAATAAGAATAAATGCCAAAGGCGGAAGCACAGCATATAATCCAGTACTAATTCAAGCCACATAACGGTTTCAACTAGCACAATAACCTGTTCTAAAAAATTCGTGCATAACATAATTCCATAATCATAATTATAGTCATACATTTATCCATTCTTGCAAATTCAATCAAATTACAAAATGCATATGAAGTGACTCAAACTTAACCAATAGAATTGACAAACTAGACTCCCCGCCTAGCACTCCAAACCTGCAAAGAAACTGAAAACAAACCGGGTTCAGTCTCTACGAGGTTCGGTTACGCCGTTCAATGGTGGAACTAGTGTGAGGGATCACCGTCACCCCATGCCTCCTCGGCTCACCATTCACACCAAGTCCCTGGGCCCCATTCTGTGCATAACATTCATTTTTTTCTCGCCAAAACATTTGGTAGGTTCATAAAAAGAAAAGCTTTATGTTGAAATCATTTACTCTTGAAAACGACTCTATATATATATAATAGTTTTAGCCGAAATCTTTACACGTTGGGCGTATATAGGGACATTTATCTAAATAGTAGAGAAACCCACCTGTACGCCTCTTACCAAACAATACCAAGAAGAAAAGGAGACTCGAAAGTGTCCTATGAACCCGGCATCTCTGCCCTGGAGAAAACGTTGCAAAAGACAATGTAACGTGTTCGTGAGACTCAAGACCCCAAATGAACCATATATGACGCACGGCATACAATGAACATGATGTGAATGCATAAAAGATGGTATTATGTAATGAACATGTTCATGTGCACTATTAATGTATTTAAATCATATAGACGAGCCATTCATTCGTTCAAGGAAGCGTTCAAATTCAATCAATTCATGAATTTCACATTTTCTAACAATTCAATTCAAGAATTCAAATAACGATCATAACACGTAGTATAACATGTTTACAATTAGAAAATAGGTAAATAGAAACATTCAAGTCATGTTGGGAAATTAATTAACATGAAATAGATAACAATTAAATTCTAAAATTAAATATATAATCAATTCATAAAATTTATAATATATATAAATACATTTACATATATATACACACGTACATAGCATGCATGAACAATTCAACTTAAAACATTTCATGGATGCTAACCTTACTAACTAAACATGCATGCATTTATTTATATACGTATAATCATGTATGCAAATTTTATAATCAACCATATGCATGCATTCAAACAATATCACACTATAACATAATGTATATATATATTCGTACACCACAATTTGCATGCATTAGAATAATTAAAACCATGCACAAAACAACAACAAGATCATATACATATATTCACGTACATACACCCTGCATGCATGCATAATTTATAATTATACCAACATGCATATATATAATTACACAAACATTCATCTGCATGCCATAGAATAGAATCCATGCATAAAACAAGGGAAAGCATACAAAACCGAACAGTCAAACCAATCTCCCCGCCCGGGGACTTCATGCAGCGGAGTTTCTGTAACTGCACTACCCGGCCGGGCCTTTTTAAGGCAAAAATCTCCCCGCCTGGGGAGATCCATCACAGGCGCAACGCAGCAGTTTTAACGAAGCTTAAACCCATGTTAAATGCAAGAAAACATAGCAGCAGGTAGCAGGTATGAAAGGCCATAAATTCAGCAGCAAACTAGGCTAGATACTCCCATAAATAACTGAAAATGGACAGCCAAGAAGCAAGGAAGGAAGAGCAGTAGCAGACCCATCAGTTCAGGCCAAAACCGGGCACAAAAATGAAGCAAAATAGGGCAACAACCAATCCACTCCTTATGAAACATGATCAGGTATGTAGATGTAGCAAACAAGGCAAAAATGATCAGTAATTGACAGCAATTTAGCTCGTAAAACGCAACAGCAGTAGTTCATACATGAAGAAGGTAAACAACTTCAAGTTTCAACCAATTTCTCCAAAGTTCATTAATGGATTCTCAATGAATTGTAAACTACCATCTAATAAAAGTTCATACCTGATATAAAGGAGTTAAAGTGACCACTCTCATGCTTTAAAACAGTCAAAATTATCAAGGAATCCAAGAGATCAAGGAATTCATCTATAACCTAACTATTCACTCATATTCATCAAACTCCATCAAAGCAAGCTCAAATTTGGGGATGAATGGATCAAAATGACTCTAAATGAATGTATATTACAACCATAAACTTACCTTGTGGATTGATTGAGGTTTTAAAGAGATTTGAGCTCCAAAAAATCTAAGGTATGCAATGTTACGGGATTTTCTAGAGAGCAGGGGTCTTTTGCTGAATTTTCTCTAACTGTGAGGGTTGGTTCGGTTTAGGCTGATTAAATGATATTAGAGGGTTGAGTTAGGGTTCCAAAGAATCAAACCATGGTTAATTTGGTCAAGGTTTGAAAGAGTTATGGCCATTTTATTGAGCTCTGGCAGTTTTGACGAACGTAGCCCTTTTCGGTTGAATTTCGGAGGTTCAAATTGTCTTAGAAAAATATGAGGCTAAGTTCATTAAACTCGGATTTTCGTTACGAGTTCCGCGAAGTTGACGAAACTCGAATCTGAGTTTCCTAGCTCAAGATATCAAATACGGAACCAAGGGTGTGCTAATTGCTCGTTAGGCCCCGACTTGGATTCCAAAATCAAAATAAATTCGAAACTAATGAAAATAAATCCGAAAACATAAAACGAACATATATTCATATTCATGACACGTATATCTTCGACATATTAAATTTTCACGAAATTGCGATATCAGATCATATAAAAACGAAGCACGTTGAAACACTCATAAGCCATGCATAGGAATGGCAATGAGCCGAGCTGGCTCACGAGCTTCACGAGCCAGCTCAGGCGAGGCTTGGGTTCGGGTTCGTGACTGGCGAGCCAAGCTGAGCCCTGGCTCGACTCGTGGCCACCGCGAGCCAAGCCCGAGCCTGGTATTCTCTGTTCGTTGGCTCGCGAGCCAGCTAACGAACCAGGCCTTTTTCAAAAAAAATAAAAATAAAAATATATATATATATAATACTTGTTTTATATATATATATATATATACACACACACGTATATACATATATATATATACTTATATATGTATATACATTCTCTCTCTCTCTCTCTATAATATAAATATAGATATATCACACATCACTCTCTAACCCTAAATTTTCAGCGCAGCACAGACTCCACCTTCAATCTCACTCTCCATTCCGCCGCACTCCACCACCGCCAAACGCCACCACCCTTCAGATCTGCACTCACGGAGCCCCAACCTACCCTTTCACTATCGCCGTAAGCCACCGGAGTACCGGCACCACCACCACGCCGCAAGCCACCGGAGTACCGGCGCCACCGCACGCCACTACCGAACATCGTACGCCGCCACGCCATTGTCACCACGCCACTAGTGTCCATAGTCAATTTGGATGTGTTCAATTTGAAAGCAAATCTCATAGATAGGCTTACAAAAGGTGTGAAATTGAGAAGAAATTGTTGTTTATATGTTTTTAAATTTTGAATGAATTTGTAGGTTCTACTCAAAGTTTGCATTTTTGATTTTTGAATGGAGGGTTCTGGAATTGTGAAAGATTTGGGCTCTTTTTTGGTTAAGAAACTCAAAAGTTTGTATTTGAATGGATTTTCTGCAACTATGAAAGGTGTATTATTGTGTTATTTGGGTTTTTTTTGGCTCTGTAATGGCGAACGGAAGGATTGGTGTACAGAAAACTTGGCTCGCGAGCCGAGCCGAACCGCCTCGAGCCATGGTCCGAGCCAGAAAACTAAGGTTGGCTCGCGAACCAGGTTCGAAACCGTAGTTTTTAGTGCGAGCCCGAGCCCGAACCTCAAAAAAACGCCGAGGCTCGGCTCGGCTCGTTGCCATCCCTCGCCATGCATATAAATAAATTCATTATTTTCCATACAATAAAACAAAATTTAAATGCATATTTAATTAATTAAATCTACGCGTGAATTTAATATAATTAAACAAAGAGGCAATGCTTACATATATATTGAAATCAATGCACGAAATACATATATGTATATTTAGTATTAATACCTTAAAATTTAAAAGTCACTAATTAAATATAATTTTAAAAAAATCAAAGTGCACACATTAATATACATTTAGTATTACTAACATTAAAATTAAATATCAACTAATTCGTACATAATTAATATTAATTAACTTAAGATATGAATAATTAACAATTTAACATTTAAAAATATAAAAATTAAATGTATAAAATAATTATAAATAATTAATTTGCGCAAATTAGTAAACACATACGTCATATTTGAACGAATGAAAAACCGGGGCGTTACAATCTCTCCCCCTTAAAAAGAATCCGCCCTCGGATTCACTACTCGACCGATCAAACAATGAGTGATTCCCCGTCTCTCGCAGGCAACAAGGAGAGAGCTCCATCTCTCGAGCAACAATGAGAGAACCCCGTCTCTCCAACAACAATTAGAGAACCCCGTCTCTCCAACAACGATGAGAGAACCCCGTCTCTCAAGCAACAATGAGAGAAACCCGTCTCTCGCAAGCAAAGAGAGCTCCCCGTCTCTCAAACAAAAATAAGAGAATCCCCGTCTCTAACAAATAACAACAAAGCAAGGAAGTCTCCAATACTCCCGAGCAACACAACGCAAAACAATAATTAAAGTCACGTAAGACACCCAAACCAGGTAATAGATATCATCCACGTTGATCATCAATCACTCCAAGTAAGTTAACATAATAAGGAATCAAAGCACCTAACCTAAAAATTATTTAAGTTAAATTTGCATGGATGCATGTATCATGGATGCTTCATGTACCATTCACCGTAGTTGCATAATTCAGAATGGTAAGTTTCGTTGTCCAAAGCGTGATCTGCCCCGAAAGTGAATTCAATGCTCGACTTGTCTTTAAGCTCTTCAGGGTACCCAGGTGAAACAATGATAAATTCTCTAAGGATTTTATTCTTTATTCCCTTCTGACTTGTACTGCTTCTAATCTTCTTGTCCTCTCTTCTGACTTGTACTGCTTCTAATCTTCTTGTCCTTCCGCAATCCCCATAAGTTTCCTTCAGTCGGACCAACTCTTTAAACAGGCGAGCTTTGATCCCCCTTATACTGGTAGATCATTCGTCCCGAAATCAATTCCATAGCTATTTTCTTTATCCATATCAAAGCCTAACATACCATCGAAGATAACTACCCTTGGGGTCCTTAAAAGTTCATTCTCGACCTTAGTATATATGCTATACAAATCTTCTTCTATCTTCAATTAGATTCACCCTTTTCACTCTCTTTAAACCTCTAAGGTGAAATTTGGTATTCGGCTCCTACAATTCTTTAATCGGAGATAAGATGTTCTTGATGATTCTTGAAGTTTGATTTAAATCTTCCTAATGTTTATCCTTGTCGGTTTGTCGCTTCTAAAATCTCTTCGATCTCCTTAAGGTCATATTTAATATTTGGCCCCACCTTTCTTGAATCGAATATAAAATGTTCTTGTTGAACTCCTCTGTACTCATTGATTTAATCTTGATGGACACCATCCATTATATACTAACTTGATTCAACTTTCTCTTGTCAAATCTGACTTAGGAGTTCACAGAAACTGCCTTATAACTCCATCACCTCCATTGGAACTTCCAGGTCTTCCTTAATTTACAATTCCGTTGTTCCTACTAAAATATTTCTTCGACCACAACTTCAATCTTCCAATTTATCTCTTAGTCATGCTCTCCCCCTTACATTTTCTGCCGTTACATGTCAAACTCCATTAATCCTTCTTTTATTGAAATTCTTGATGAGCAACTTAAATTATGGAGGGTTTTAATCAAAAAGACAACCCAAAGGTTTTGCCTTTCAACTTCCCTTCCGATCCGCTTGGTAATCGAAACCCCCTTCTCTATTCTTGTTCAATTCCAACACCCCGAAATCAAATCTAATCTTACCTTCCTTCGGAGTTCCTTTCCACCGATCTATCCCTTACCTGAAGTTCTTTATTTCCCGAAGTCATCTTCCTTGTCATGTGCCATCCCACTATTTCATTCCCTCTTAACTCGGATGTGGCCCAGTCGAAGAGATACTTAATAAGTGAGCTCAAAGAACTTCCTACGAAGTAAACACTAAAATGCATATCGGGTAAAGATGTTAATGTACGTGCCACGCTTGCAAAAGCAATTAGGCAACACATTAAAGTGATGAGACCAAGTAGAGATGCACGCACAAGTGAAATTAAGGAAAATTAAATGATTTGGTACGAAATATGATGCACGTGCCATGAATGCTTTGGAACCTGTCACCCATATGGTAAGTTGTTAGCTCGGTAGCTTTTCCTCGTTCCTCTAATCACGGGCTTACTTTGGCTTGCTGATTATTCCTTGCCTTTCCCACGGTCTTCAAGATTTCCAAGAATCCTTGTGCACCACTTGTATCTTCCACGGTCCGGGATTGCAATTTTCCGATCCCTAATTTCTTCTACATCTTAATCAAGATTCCCGCACTCGTCCTTTATGAGCTTGAATTAGCGACTTGAACTTGTTTTCCAATTGCTTCCATTGGAGCGCATGATTTCTGTGACGCCCCGTTCGTCTAAAGGTTTAGTTTAGCAAGTGTTAGGGTCGTGGGAAGTTCGAACTAAGAATCCGTTAGAAGAAATGTAACCCTAGCAAGCTAGTTCGGGATAACAACGACAATAGATCGCTTTCAAATTTCATTGAATTAACCTAAGTTCGGGATGAGCTTTGTGAGATCCGTCTTAGCCATTAGATTCGTTTTGACGTTTTGAGATGAATGACATTAGTTTCATAATTATCGGAGACCGTTTGCTACCCCGACACCCTAAAACCGGACCACATGAACCGGTTTCTCTTGGAATTGAACCTAGAATTGTCACCTACTAGCTTCTTTCTCTTTCCTCCTAAATTCAGCACCTTATGACCTCCTTGCTTCCAATTATTCCTCACGTTAAAGCATGTGGCAGCAACTCCTAACTTCAAGAGCATCATCACCTCCTTGCTTCCCTATTTCCCCTCACGTTAAGGCACATAGCAGCAGCCATACACATCTATTTTCTTCTTTTCCCCTCACGGACAACCCCTTTTCTTCTTGCAAAAAATTTGGAGACTTCATTGAAGACAAGTGAAGAAACAAGCTATCCCTCTACTTCCAACTTCGGTTTTCAGTCAAGGAAGGTAATAGAAAGATCCCTCATCATCTTTATCCTTCCATTTCAGTAAGGTTCAGCTTCTAAGTTGTGGCCATGGAGTTATGAGTTCAGCTATGAGTAGGAATTTGTTAGAAATTTGAAGCTCTTGCATGTTTGCTGAAAGTTGATGACCTTTAAGTGATTTTACATTGTACAAACTGCAAGTACTTGCATAAAATGAAGTTTATTTGCAACATGTTACCTTACATGAAATTATAGATGCTTTATGTATGATTTCTGGACCTGATATTCAAGTTTTGAGGCCTGGAACAAGTAGGAACCGAACCCACAAGTGAATCCCCTGTTCTGCCCTGTTTCACAGTTTCTGCAGTGAATTTCTCGCGTCTGTTACCTATGTAAAACATCTTAGAATTTCCTGAATTTGTAACCACTGAAACTCAGTTGAGTCTAGGACACTCTCCTTTTTACGGCTTGTCAAAATTCCTTCTGGAGAGTAAGATATGCCCAATACAAAATGGTGTCGCCAGTCTGCCGAAGTCCTGCGTTCAGCCAACTTTAAATAATAAACTGTTTTGATCCGCTTTGAATAAAAAATTGAGCCATATATGGTCAGAAAGGTGTGTGTGTCTAGTTTCATTTCCAAATAACTAAACTGAATTTGGACTTCTAAATTTTAAGATATTCTGATTTTCCTACAGCCTGGTCATTTTAAAAAAACTGCCAGCTTTTACTAGAATTGCAACCGAAGCCTCGTTTGAGCTTCTCTTCCGTTTCTTTCGTGATTTTTCCATACCGAACTTGTTCCTAACATGTTAAATTATGTAATTATGAACTGTTCAGATTATGGTGCTATGATATGAGGAGAAAATATGCTCCGTGATTTGCTTCCTCGTAGCCCGGCATGCCTAAATGAAACCCTTGCTCAAGTGCATTTCAATTCTTGCATTCCATTGCATTCATTTTCATTTCCGTGCATCTAAGTGGGTCATGATCGAGTCTTTGTCATGTTTTTCTCTTTGTTTGTTCAGAGGTGATCCCAGGAGAGTTTGATCCGGAGGGTTAGTCTCATTTCCATGCCCGGTGTCGTTCTTTGGAACTCTTTTGTCAAAGGTGAGGTTAGGTGTGTTTTAGTTATGCCCTAATACCCTTATATGATTGTTTCCGGCCTGAATAGCTATGTATTATGGTTATATATGTACGTATACTTCTGATATTTGCACTCTTGAAGGTTTTATTTGATACGTGTATAATTTGGGCCTAGGTATGCCTTGATCTTGAGAAGTGGTAACTCTTGAAAGTGATAAAATGTGATATCTGTACTATTGCGAGATAAGCCATTGAAAGATATGGCAAGTGCATTCCTGATACTTGTGTATAATTCATGCATTGGGCCCGGAGGCTATGGGTAAGGGAGCCTGGAACGGTATTGGGCCGTCAGGACCGTGCCCTGTGCATAGTCTTCATTTGAGATTACTTGCTTGTTTCCAGGAGGTTTGGTACATGTCAGTTATCTTGAGCCGGTGGTAACCCCATCGGAGGAGCGGGTAGGAGTCATGAGCCCCCGTCTCGATGTGTATACGTGTTTCTGAAAGGATTGGGGTGCACTCCCTTCCTTTCCATGGCGTGATGGCGGGATTGTGTTTTGATTTCTGTTTTTCCTGTATTTTTGAGGCGTGTTGACGGATGTGGTTTGAAAGCTCGTACTCGCTGACCTCTGTTCTATTTTGAGTTTGTGAAACAAGGATGGACTGAATAGGATTTTAATTTCTTTTGAATACGTATGTATCTTTTGGCTTTTAGAAAATGTTTTGGTATGCAAAAAACCATCCTTGGGTTCATGAACATTCGAATTTTGATACGTGCTCTGCTCTGTTATATCTATAGCGTGCGTGGGTTAACCCCTCACTCAGTCGTGGACTGATTCCTTGCTTTTCCATCTTTTAGTTTCGCAGGTACAGGTATACTTTGGTCGAGCTAGGCGGAGCATTGAGTAGTTCATGTTCGTCTAAGTCGAGTCTTTGGGTTGTACTTGCATACACTCTACATTTTGTTCATGTACATATTGTGGCCTTACCAGCATAGATGTTAAGTTTTAAATTGCCACTGTCGGGATGGAACTTTTGGAATAAACTTGGTATATGTTGGATATTTGCTCAGTTATGGCCTGTGATGGGCTCGTATGCGAGTTGTTTGAAATTTTACGCTTCCGTATGTGTTTGTCAATTTGATATTTGAATGTACATTTTTTAAAGGTTAGAATCCGCCTAGCTTAGGAGTGTCTGTCTGTCTCCCGTTCGCTTTGACTTGTGCATGTATACGGATTTCCTATTTCGTATATGTGTTGGGTTAGAGTGCGGGGGATGTGGTGACCCTACGCTCCGGGGTGCTACATCCTTGCGTGGTATCAGAGCTCAAGGTTGCAAAACTAGAGCTCTAGTGTCGTGTCGAGTTCGTCTAGGTCGTACGGCTTAGGATTATGTGCCTCTGTGCCATTCTTTGATGTTATTTTATTTCTTGCCTATTTAATTTTTTATTTACTAGCATTCATAAACATATACTAACGAACATACATCTATCTCTTTTCTCATTTGTGCATTCCAGATATGTCAGACCGTAGACATCATCGTGACAGATCACCAGACCATAGACATCATCGTAACAAGTTGCCAGACCGTAGAAATCATCGTGACAGGTCGCCAGGCCGTAGGAATCATCGGGATCGTTCGCCTCGTCAGCAAGATCCTCCTGCTCCTCCTCTCATAGCTAATGAAGTGGGGCAAATCACTGCCATCTATCGGGAGTTTCGAAACCAGAATCCTCCCCGGTTTGAAGAAGGGAATGATATGCAAGCGGAGGAGTGGCTTACTCAAATAGAAAGGATTTGGGAACTCATTCCTTGCAGTTCCCAGGAAAAAGCCCGGTGTACTATTTCACTCATTCAAGGGCAAGCCTATAGTTGGTGGTTGAACATAAAAACCAGGTTGGAGGCCTCGGGCGAAGAAATCAATTGGGAGGTGTTCATCCGGGAGTTCAAAAATAAATACATTCCACTGGTGGCTCGGGACCGAAGGTTGAGAGAGTTCATGGACCTGAAGCAAGGCAACCGGACTGTGACAAAGTATATTAATGAGTTTGACAGGTTAGCCCGGTATGCTCCGAACATTTCGAGTGATGATCGACATAAGGCAACCCAGTTTTATCAGGGCCTTCGGGAAGATATGAAGGATGTTCTTGAGGCTGCAAATACAAGCACCTGGGTCAAGGTGACTGAGAAAGCTTTAAAGGTTGAAGAAAGAGTTGTGAGTAGAAGAAGGGCATATCATTCGGGTCCGACATCGAGTTCGGGTCACATTCTGAAGTTTGGAAAGAGGCCAGTGTATCAGTCAGCTCCAGCACCGAGACCCCAGGGCAAGAAACCTAGACCCCCAGGGCCTATTCCAGTGTCTACCCCAGCTCCATCGGAATGTTCATATTGCCATGGTCCGAATCACACAGCAGAGGAATGTAGGAAAAGACTTAAGAAATGTTTTAAATGTGGCTCGTCAGACCATATGTTGAATCAGTGCCCTCATAAGAGCTTAGAGTCCAGACCCTCTGGGAATCAAAAGGCTACAATTCATGCACGGGCCTATGCATTGGGAAGTGAAGAGGACGCCGCCGACCCTGATCGTACTGCTGTTGTGGAAGGTACGATTAGCATACACGGCATCACATTACATGCATTGTTTGATCCCGGGGCAACTCATTCATTCATTGCCCTGGATATAGCTGCTTCATTATCCTTGCCTGCTTTATGTGTCGAGCATATGTATGTGGTTAGCTCTCCTCTTGGAGGAAGCTTGGTGACCGATAGAGTTTTTCGTGAGTGCCCGGTGAGTATTGAAGGTAAAACCTATCTGGCGGATTTGATCGAGATGCCGATGAAAAGATATGGTGTAATTTTAGGAATGGATTGGTTACATCGTCATAGAGCTTTCATAGATTGTCATGATAAGAAGATTTCTTTGGGTTCGATGGTATTTTTGGGTGAAAGAGTGAAGCCCGGTCCATTCATTTCCTTCATGGAGGCAAATAAGTTAATACGGGATGGAGCAAGAGGTTGTGTGGCCTATCTTCTCAACAAACCGAAGGATCAGGATAATTTAGAAGAAACAGAGGTTGTGAAAGAGTTTCCCGATGTGTTCCCTGAGCAGTTAGGTTCGCTACCGCCCAAAAGAGATATTGAGTTTGTTATCGATTTGCATCCCGGTGCAGAACCGTTTGCGAAGACTCCATATAGAATGGCTCCTGCAGAATTGAAGGAGTTGAAAACGCAGCTGGATGAGCTCTTAGCTTGTGGTTACATTCGACCGAGCATATCCCCATGGGGTGCCGCAGTGTTATTCGTGAAAAAGAAGGACGGGTCCTTGCGTATGTGTATCGATTATCGTGAGTTGAATCGGATGACTATCAAGAACAAGTATCCACTACCACACATTGAGGAGCTGTTTGATCTCTTGCAAGGGTCTAAGGTCTATTCAAAGCTTGATCTGAGGCAAGGTTACTATCAGTTGCGTATCCGGGAGGAAGACATACCTAAGACGGGATTTAACACCCGTTATGGACATTATGAGTTCATAGTTATGCCTTTTGGATTGATGAATGCTCCAGCGGTATTCATGGACATGATGCACCGAGTATTCAGGTTGTTTCTTGATAAGTTTGTGGTTATTTTCATTGACGACATCTTAGTGTATTCAAAGTCCGTAGAAGAGCATGCGCAACATTTAAGAAGAGTACTAGAAACCCTCAGAGAGCATCGGTTGTTTGCGAAGTTCAGTAAATGCGAGTTTTGGATAGATAGGGTTGCATTCCTGGGTCACATCATTTCAGGTAATGGAGTGGAAGTTGACCCATCAAAGGTGGAATCCGTTATGCAGTGGGAGAAACCGCGAAATGCCTCCAAAATTCGAAGTTTTCTCGGATTAGCAGGATACTATAGGCGATTTGTGAAGGATTTTTCGAAGATCGCAGCCCCATTGACCCGATTAACAAAGAAAGAGACCCGGTTTGAGTGGAGTGATGCATGCGATGGGAGCTTCCAAACCCTGAAAGAAAAATTAACTTCAGCACCTGTTCTTGCTTTACCCGAGGGTACCAAAGGTTATGCGGTGTATTCGGATGCTTCTAAAGAAGGGCTTGGATGCGTTCTAATGCAAAATGGTCGAGTAGTGGCTTATGCTTCAAGGAAACTAAAAGAGCATGAGAAGAATTACCCTACTCATGATCTTGAGCTTGCGGCTGTTGTGTTTGCTTTGGCAAAGTGGCGTCACTATCTTTATGGCGCTACGTTTGAAGTCTTCACTGACCATAAAAGTCTCAAGTTTCTCTTCACACAAAAGGAACTTAACATGAGGCAAAGACGTTGGATGGAATTTCTTGAGGACTATGATTGTACCATTCAGTACCATCCAGGCAAAGCTAACGTGGTCGCTGATGCATTGAGCAGGAAAGTGAATATATCGAGCATCGAGGCTAGTCCAAAAAGTCAGGGTTTCGAGATTTTGATTTCAGAAGTCCGATTAGCAAACATTACCGTGCAACCAGAGTTGAAACAAATGCTATTAGATACTCAAGCCAGAGATCCGTGGATTCAGAGGCAAATTTTACGGGAAAGAGATCATCCAGAATCGAAATTTAGGGTCGATGATATGGGATTATTTCGGTTTAAGGCCAGAGTTTGTGTTCCAGAAGCACTTAGACGTCTCGTTCTTGAAGAGGCACACCGTTCAGCCTATTCTATTCATCCGAGAGGAACTAAAATGTACAGAGATTTGAAGCAGTACTATTGGTGGAACGGTATGAAGAGAGATGTTGCTAACTTTGTAAGGAGTTGCCTCACTTGCCAAAAGGTGAAAGCTGAGCACCAAAAGCCAGGAGGAACTTTACAACCACTTCCATACCGGTGTGGAAATGGGAACAGGTGACTATGGATTTCATATCTGGGTTACCGAGTCAAAGGAGGATTCGACGGGATTTGGGTAGTTGTGGATCGCTTAACCAAATCAGCTCACTTTCTCAAGGTTAGAATGTCCGACAAAGTTGAAAAGTTAGCCGACTTGTATTGTAAAGAGATCATGAGACTTCACGGCGTGCCAGTTAGTATCGTATCAGACCGAGATCCTCGCTTTACAGCTAGTTTATAGTAAGATCTACAAAGAAGTTTGGGGACTAAACTCAATTTCAGCACTGCATCGCATCCCCAAACGGATGGCCAATCAGAGAGACTTATCAAGTATCTTGAGGACTTGCTCAGAGCCTGTGCTTTAGACTTTCAAGAATCTTGGGACGAGCACTTATCCTTAGTGGAATTTGCCTATAACAATAGTTATCAAGCATCAATTGGCATGGCCCCATACGAGGCATTGTACAGAAGAAAGTGCAGATCGCCTCTCTTTTGGGATTTGGAAGATTGGCGTTGGACTAAGGAAGGTGGTGTTAAACGAGCTAGATCTCCAAAGGTTATTGAAGAAGCCATTGAGAAAATCCAAATAATTCAACAACGTATGAAAGCGGCCCAAGTTCGTCAAAAGAGTTACGCCGATCGCCGGAGAAGACCCCTGGAATTCAAAGTCGGAGATAAGGTTTTCTTGAAAGCATCTCCAAGGAAAGGATTCAGCCGTATTGGTAAAGGTGGAAAGCTCAATCCCCGTTATCTTGGACCTTTTGAAATCCTCGAACGGGTTGGAGAAACTGCATACAGATTGAACTTACCTCCGAACATGACCAGGATTCATAATGTATTCCATGTTTCACAGCTCCGGAAATATTATCCCGATGAATCAACTATTCTCCCAATTGAAGATGTACAGCTTGAACCGGACCTAACCATCAAGAAGAAACCAGTGAGAATCATGGATCGAAAAATGCAAGAGTTAAGAAGTCGGCAAATCCCAATGGTTAAAGTGTTATGGACAGATCAGAAGTTTGAAGAAGCCACTTGGGAAACTGAAGAAAAGATAAGGAAGTTGTATCCGGAATTATTCATGTCAGAGCAGTGAACCTGGGGACCAGGTTCTTTTAAGGGGGGGAGGTTGTGACGCCCCGTTCGTCTAAAGGTTTAGTTTAGCAAGTGTTAGGGTCGTGGGAAGTTCGAACTAATAATCCGTTAGAAGAAATGTAACCCTAGCAAGCTAGTTCGGGATAACAACGACAATAGATCGCTTTCAAATTTCATTGAATTAACCTAAGTTCGGGATGAGCTTTGTGAGATCCATCTTAGCCATTAGATTCGTTTTGACGTTTTGAGATGAATGACATTAGTTTCATAATTATCGGAGACCGTTTGCTACCCCGACACCCTAAAACCGGACCACATGAACCGGTTTCTCTTGGAATTGAACCTAGAATTGTCACCTACTAGCTTCTTTCTCTTTCCTCCTAAATTCAGCACCTTATGACCTCCTTGCTTCCAATTATTCCTCACGTTAAAGCATGTGGCAGCAACTCCTAACTTCAAGAGCATCATCACCTCCTTGCTTCCCTATTTCCCCTCACGTTAAGGCAAAGAGCAGCAGCCATACACATCTATTTTCTTCTTTTCCCCTCACGGACAGCCCCTTTTCTTCTTGCAAAAAATTTGGAGACTTCATTGAAGACAAGTGAAGAAACAAGCTATCCCTCTACTTCCAACTTCGGTTTTCAGTCAAGGAAGGTAATAGAAAGATCCCTCATCATCTTTATCCTTCCATTTCAGTAAGGTTCAGCTTCTAAGTTGTGGCCATGGAGTTATGAGTTCAGCTATGAGTAGGAATTTGTTAGAAATTTGAAGCTCTTGCATGTTTGCTGAAAGTTGATGACCTTTAAGTGATTTTACATTGTACAAACTGCAAGTACATGCATAAACTGAAGTTTATTTGCAACATGTTACCTTACATGAAATTATAGATGCTTTATGTATGATTTGTGGACCTGATATTCAAGTTTTGAGGCCTGGAACAAGTAGGAACCGAACCCACAAGTGAATCCCCTGTTCTGCCCTGTTTCACAGTTTCTGCAGTGAATATCTCGCGTCTGTTACCTATGTAAAACATCTTAGAATTTCCTGAATTTGTAACCACTGAAACTTAGTTGAGTCTAGGACACTCTCCTTTTTACGGCTTGTCAAAATTCCTTCTGGAGAGTGGGATATGCCCAATACAAAATGGTGTCGCCAGTCTGCCGAAGTCCTGCGTTCAGCCAAATTTAAATAATAAACTGTTTTGATCCGCTTTGAATAAAAAATTGAGCCATATATGGTCAGAAAGGTGTGTGTGTCTAGTTTCATTTCCAAAAAACTAAACTGAATTTGGACTTCTAAATTTTAAGATATTCTGATTTTCCTATAGCCTGGTCATTTTCAAAAAACTGCCAGCTTTTACTAGAATTACAACCGAAGCCTCGTTTGAGCTTCTCTTCCGTTTCTTTCGTGATTTTTCCATACCGAACTTGTTCCTAACATGTTAAATTATGTAATTATGAACTGTTCAGATTATGGTGCTATGATATGAGGAGAAAATATGCTCCGTGATTTGCTTCCTCGTAGCCCGGCATGCCTAAATGAAACCCTTGCTCAAGTGCATTTCAATTCTTGCATTCCATTGCATTCATTTTTCATTTCCGTTCGTCTAAGTGGGTCATGATCGAGTCTTTCTCATGTTTTGCTCTTTGTTTGTTCAGAGGTGATCCCAGGAGAGTTTGATCCGGAGGGTTAGTCTCATTTCCGTGCCCGGTGTCGTTCTTTGGAACTCTTTTGTCAAAGGTGAGGTTAGGTGTGTTTTAGTTATGCCCTAATACCCTTATATGATTGTTTCCGGCCTGAATAGCTATGTATTAAGGTTATATATGTACGTAAACTTCTGATATTTGCACTCTTGAAGGTTTTATTTGATACGTGTATAATTTGGGCCTAGGTGTGCCTTGATCTTGAGAAGTGGTAACTCTTGAAAGTGATAAAATGTGATATCTGTACTATTGCGAGATAAGCCATAGAAAGATGTGGCAAGTACTCTTGTGTATAATTCGTGCATTGGGCCCGGAGGCTATGGGTAAGGGAGCCTGGAACGGTATTGGGCCTTCAGGACCGTGCCCTGTGCATAGTCTTCATTTGAGATTACTTGCTTGTTTCCAGGAGGTTTGGTACATGTCAGTTATCTTGAGCCGGTGGTAACCCCATTGAAGGAGCGGGTAGGAGTCATGAGCCCCGTCTCGATGTGTATACGTGTTTCTGAAAGGATTGGGGTGCACTCCCTTCCTTTCCATGGCGTGATGGCGGGATTGTGTTTTGATTTCTGTTTTTCCTGTATTTTTGAGGCGTGTTGACGGACGTGGTTTGAAAGCTCGTACTCGCCGAGCTCTGTTCTATTTTGAGTTTGTGAAACAAGGATGGACTGAATAGGATTTTAATTTCTTTTCAATACATATGTATGTTTTGGCTTTTAGAAAATGTTTTGGTATGCAAAAAACCATCCTTGGGTTCATGAACATTCGAATTTTGATACGTGCTCTGCTCTGTTATATCTATAGCGTGCGTGGGTTAACCCCTCACTCAGTCGTGGACTGATTCCTTGCTTTTCCATCTTTTAGTTTCGCAGGTACAAGTATGCTTTGGTCGAGCTAGGCGGAGCATTGAGTAGTTCATGTTCGTCTAAGTCGAGTCTTTGGGTTGTACTTGCATACACTCTACATTTTGTTCATGTACATATTGTGGCCTTACCAGCATAGATGTTAAGTTTTAAATTGCCACTGTCGGGATGGAACTTTTGGAATAAACTTGGTATATGTTGGATATTTGCTCAGTTATGGCCTGTGATGGGCTCGTATGTGAGTTGTTTGAAATTTTACGCTTCCGCATGTGTTTGTCAATTTGATATTTGAATGTACATTTTTTAAGGTTAGAATCCGCCTAGCTTAGGAGTGTCTGTCTGTCTCCCGTTCGCTTTGACTTGTGCATGTATACGGATTTCCTATTTCGTATATGTGTTGGGTTAGAGTGCGGGGGATGTGGTGACCCTACGCTCCGGGGTGCTATAATTTCTTTCCAAAAAGTCTTTGCCTTTCTTTACTGTTTCCATTCGTCGCTCCATATTTCCCAATTCACCATCACAACACGACAATTCAACTTTGATTTGGAAAACGAACTCAAATCTTGCCCGTAGTATTGTCACCTTTCATGAATTTGTATTTTCCATGCCACTTGGCTCCTTCCAATCCCTTCCCGACTCGTTTTCCATCTTAGTTGGAATTTAGGACACCCGGACTCAGGTCTTCCCGATCTTGACCTCTACAACCTCTTTTCTCACCATCGGGTTTATTTAAAAATTCTTCTTTAATGACTCTTGATGCTCAATTCTCGCCGAATGTGTTTTAGCTTGAATCTTCACAACCCTCGCTATCTTTTCAATAATCCGAACCCTGAGTTAAAGTACCCTCCAGGTTCATTCACTCCATTCCTTAATTCGGATGACCCCGTTGAATCCAATTATGGCATCTTATATAAGAGAGCCGCATATGTCAATCTTCGGAGTCATAAGTATTCCCCGATCAACTCTTATTTCATCAAATGTCCCTCTCTACTTGCATCTCTAAAGTCGAACTTCCATTTCAGCTCCTAATCCTTGAATTCTAACTCTATCCATGAATACCACGCATCTCGAATTCTCTATATCTTTCCCCGATGCATTCTTCCTATCCTCCATGCCTCAGAAAAAACTTGCAATAAAGTGTTGTTAGCGTGATATTTGGCCGTGGTTTGATAGTATCTTCATAACCTGTAATTCATAACTTATTTCAAGAGTACATGCATGCGATCAGCATGCTCATGGCACATATTCAACACGGAAGGCACGGATCCAATGCAAGAATGCAACAGATAAGTCAACAAAATTCAAAAAGGTAATCAATTTCATACTCAAGATCGATGCAATGCACACATTATCACGTAGTTCCTAAGCTGTACGACCCAAAATGACTCAATCACGACACGAGAACACCGGTTTTGCAACCGGGCTCTGATACCACTTAAGGATGTAGCACTCGAGCGCAAGGTACCACATCCCCCACACCGAGACCCGACACGAATATGAAACGGACAATCCATACCCGAGCTAAATCCCAGCGAACGGGGACTCACTCACTTCTTAGGCTAGGCGGGAACTAAACCTTCGCAACCAAATCAAAAAGAATAAGGATAAATGCCAAAGGCGGAACCATATCATATAATCTAGTACTAATTCAAGCCACATAACGATTTCAACTAGCACAATAACCTGTTCTCGAAAATTCGTGCATAACATAATTCCATAATCATAATTATAGTCATACATTTATCCATTCTTGAAAATTCAATCAAATTACAAAATGCATATGAAGTGACTCAAACTTAACCAATAGACTTGACAAACTAGACTCCCCGCCTAGCACTCCAAACCTGCAAAGAAACTGAAAACAAACCGGGTTCAGTCTCTACGAGACTGGTGGGTATAAAATGAGGCATAAATAGCGTATACAACAATATTTAACATTCACATGCAAGTTACAATCCCAAATGAGGTTCTTAGAGCATTTCCCAAGTGCGTAAAATAAAGAAATCATCAAAAGGGATTATAACGTTCATTTTCATTCTTTAGGTCTTTTGTGGCCCGGCGAGTGGGCGTGCATTATCTCCAACCAACACCTCGTGTAGTTCATTAAACATTCGTTCTTTCTTTCTTTCATTCATGCATAACATTCTTTTGTGCACATTCATGAACATTTACACCTTCTTCCTCCGGGTGATGGCCGTGTGATCGGCCCGAACCATCCATTCATTGACCAAAAGGGAAACATGACTCCCCGGATGGCACTCAGCGTCCATTCCTCGCTAACTCCTAACGAGGTCCGGTTACACCGTTCATTGGTGGGACTAGTGTGAGGGATCACCGTCAGCCCATGCCTCCTCGGGTCACCACTCACACCAAGTCCCTGGGCCCCATTCTGTGCATAACATTCATTCTTTTCTCGCCAAAACATTTGGTAGGTTCATAAAAAGAAAGGCTTTACGTTGAAACCATTTACTCTTGAAAACGACTCTATATACATATAATAGTTTTAGCCAAAATCTTTACACGTTGGGAGTATATAGGGTCATTTATCTAAATAGTAGAGAAACCCACCTGTATGCCTCTTACGAAACAATACCAAGAAGAAAAGGAGACTCGAAAGTGTCCTATGAACCCGACATCTCTGCCCTGGAGAAAACGGTGCAAAAGACAATGTAACGTGTTCGTGAGACTCAAGACCCCATATGAACCATATATGACGCACGACATACAATGAACATGATGTGAATGCGTAAAAGATGATATAATGTAATGAACATGTTCATGTGCACTATTAATGCATTTAAATCATCTAGACCAGCCATTCATTCGTTCAAGGAAGCGTTCAAATTCAATCAATTCATGAATTTCACATTTTATAACAATACAATTCAAGAATTCAAATAACGATCATAACATGTAGTATAACATGTTTAGAATTAGAAAATAGGTAAATAGAAACATTCAAGTCATGTTCGGAAATTAATTAACACGAAATAGATAACAATTAAATTCTAAAATTAAATATATAATTAATTCATAACATTTATAATATATATAAATACATTTATATATATATATACACGTACATAGCATGCATGAACAATTCAACTTAAAACATTTCATGCATGCAAACCTTACTAACTAAACATTCATGCATGCAAACCTTACTAACTAAACATGCATGCATTTATTTATGTACGTATAATCATGCATGCAAATTTTATAATCAACCATATGCATGCATTCAAACAATAACACACCATAACATAATGTATATATATATATATTCATACACCACAATTTGCATGCATTAGATTAATTAAAACCATGCACAAAACAACAACAAGATCATATACATATATTCACGTACATACACCTTGCATGCATGCATAATTTATAATTATACCAACATGCATATATATAATTACACAAACATTCATCTGCATGCCATATAATAGAATCCATGCATCAAACAAGGGAAAACATAAAAAACCGAACTGTCAAACCAATCTCCCCACCCGGGGACTTCATGCAGTCGAGTTTCTGTAACTGCACTACCCGGCCGGGCCTTTTTAAGGCAAAAATCTCCCCGCCCGGGGAGATCCATCACAGGCGCAACACAGCAGTTTTAATGAAGCTTAAACCCATGTTAAATGCAATAATACATAGCAGCAGGTAGCAGGTATGAAAGGCCATAAATTCAGCAGCAAACTAGGCCAAATACTCCCATAAATAACTGAAAATGGACAGCCAAGAAGCAAGGAAGAAAGAGCAGCAGCAGACGCATCAGTTCAGGCCAAAACAGGGCACCAAAATGAATCAAAACAGGGCAACCACCAATCCACTCCTTATGCAATGTAACATCCCGACTGATCAGACTTTTCAGGTGACCTCTTATGTGCGCTATTTAATTATTTCTTTGAGTGATTATGTGATATTAATTGCTAACGTGGATTATTTGAAGTTAATTGAACTTAATTGTGCTGGTTTGAATTTGTTTAATTTGGTCGTGTAATTTTCCTTCACTTTGTATTTCGCTCGTTTTAGATTTGTATTTAATTCTGATTTTGTGAATTCGTGATATGTGTTAAGTTTATGTTTTATGGACTCGTTTATGTGCTCGTTATATGTTTTGGTATTTGTTTTGTTTGCCTTTTTGGGTTCCGGGACGCGTACCTTGAGCTCGGGAATTCGGATTCGAATTCTGTCACCTCCGTTGAACTCGTTTCGATGATTCGGGTTTAATGGGATAAGCCTCACACTCTTCTAAGCTTGTTAAGACCTTCGAATTTCACCCGTAACAAGCCCCTTGTGCTTAAGAGACATGTTTTGACCTAACCTAGCTTTGTGGGACCCTCTTAACTCAACCCAACCTTAACCTTGACTTTGTATGCATAAGTTAAGCTCTCCTCTCCTCTTTTTGTGCTGAGAACCGAGCCAAACCCCTCTCTCTCTCTCCCAAAACCGATCAGCACAAGCAAAGCAAGGAAGAAGGAGAAACCCCCCTTTGTCCATTTTCTTGTTTTGAGCTCAATTCTTCCCCCAAGCTTCTCAAATTGGTAAGGTGAGTTCATGGTTGTCTTCTACTCTCCCTCTTCTCTCTTTTATGTGCTTTTGAGTTCCTTTCCATGGTTGGTTGTTGAGATTGGGCAAGCATGTGAATAGTAAATATTGGAAGAATTTGATGGATTCTTGCTCGTTTCTTGTTTTCTTGAGTTTTGTTGTTGATAGTATGCTCCTAGGACTTGTTTCTTAGCATTTATTGCATTTCCTTGCTTGGTAGTTGGAGCATGAGTGTTGGGTTTTGATTTGGGGTTGCTGAGTTGCTGTTGAGCCGTCTGCGTTTTTCTGTACCATGACACGGGGGTGTCACGGTCTGCCCTTTGTTGGTGACACGGGCGTGTCACCTTTTGGTTTCGTTGTTCGTTTTATGTACTGAGACACGGGGGTGTCTTAGCTTTCTCTTCCAGGGGGGCACGGGCGTGTCTCCTAGGAACTTTAGTTTTTCGTTCGTCTTTGTTTGGTTTTGCTTTTCTTTCCATTGCTTCTTGTTGATCCTTCTTGCCTCATTTTGGTGTGTATGCATGACCAACTTGTTATATTTCATGTTAAGCCTTATGTTATGAATTTGTGACTTGATTTACGTCCTCGTTTATGAGTTATGTCCGGATATGCATTGAATGCTCGTAAATGATTAAATGTGGATTCATTTCATATCATTTACATCATAAACATACATACACATGTGCCGAGCGTCAATGTGGTTCATATTGAGTCTAAGAGTGTTTCTTGTTGTTTGTCTTGTTCAGAGGTTCTTCCTGTAGAGGACGAGCTTGCTCCGTAGGTGTCCGGTTGTCACGCTTTTGTCTCCACTACGTTCGTTGACAAGGTGAGGTTTTTGTTCTTTTAGTTACTCGACCTAGAACCCTATTTGATTTGAAACCTCGCATGTGAATACGTATAATATATGGTAAATAAGTGTACGATACTTATATTGTGGGTTTTGCCCCATTTGTTATAAGAGTTTGAAAATGTTTTGTATATGTATCTAAGCTATTTTGCTTTCATTTGAAAAGTTTAGTTTTGTGCAAAGTGTGTGTGTGTAAGCGAGATGTGGCTTTGAAAGATAAGCTTTGAGATATGTTTGTGTGACTTTCGTGATCTGTGTGGGCCCCGGAGTGTGGTATGGTAATCTCGGGACGACCGAGGGGTCGCCGAGCTCTTCCATCAACACCTCCATTCGAGAGTTTCACCCAACCTTGGGAGTTTGAGGAAGGGTGTTTCTCTTGAGCCGGCGGAGGCAATCGTCGAAGGTTTCAAGGAAGTAATTAAACCTTGTCTCGTCTGTGTATGTGGATAGTTAGGGCCAATCAACCCTTCTATCAACCGATGTTGGGGATGGATTCTGATTTGTTTTGCTTTGCTTTATTCTTCGTATATGGAAGTTGGGATGTGTGTGACTCGTACTCGTCGAGTTGGTTTAGCTCCGTATGATCTATGGAACGAGAGTGGATTCTTAATTTACCTAAAACTGGGAGTTTGGCTTTTGGCCTTGTACCTTTGCTTAAACCTATTTATATCTATATCACGGGAATTAATTTGGCTTGGAAAAACCACTCTCGGTTCACAGATCTTTCCGTTTGATTAAGTGCTTTGCTCTATATATATATCGGGTACGTGAGTTAGCCCCCTCACTAGTCGCTAGGACTAACCCTCGTTGTTGTTTTTCCCCTTTTTCCTTTCTTTTGAGTTTGCAGGTTCTTCCGAGTCAAGCTAGGCGGCAAGTGTCTTTTGGGTTTACTTGTGGTATAGCTTGAGTCTTCATGCATCGTAGTGGATTTCCTCTTCTTTGGATTATGTAGTTTAGATTATGTAATCAATACACCTATGCTCTTCTGGCCGTAATGGCATTGTATATTTTGTATATGATCGAGCTTGAATACTTGACCCTCCCCTATTTTGATATGTTTATGTGATGGTCTTGGGAATCATGTTTGGTATATGGATTGCTTCCGCTACTCTGATTTTAATTCTCGCAGTTCTTGAGGGTCTAGGCCGCCTAGCGAGGGTATGAGTTTTGTGTGTCTCCCGTTCGCTATGGTTTGATACGGGTGCGAACTTCCATTTCGTTACTCGTGTTGGACCTTAGTGCGGGGGATGTGGCACCCTTCGCTCTAGGGGTGTTACATGCAACATGATCAGGTATGTAGGTGTAGCAAACAAGGCAAAAATGATCAGCAATTGACAGCAATTTAGCTCCTAAAACGCAACAGCAGCAGTTCATACATGAAGAAGGCAAACAACTTCAAGTTTCAACAAATTTCTCCAAAGTTCATTAATGGATTCTCAATGAATTCGAAACTACCATCTAATAAAAGTTCATACCTGATATAAAGGAGTTAAAGTGACCACTCTCATGCTTTAAAACAATCAAAATTATCAAGGAATCCAAGAGATCAAGGAATTCATCTATAACCTAACTATTCAGTCATATTCATCAAACTCCATCAAAGCAAGCTCAAATTTGGGGATGAATGGATCAAAATGACTCTAAAGGTATGTATATTACAACCATAAACTTACCTTGTGGATTGATTGAGGTTTGAAAGAGATTTGAGCTCCAAAATCTCCAAGGTATGCAAGGTTACGGGATTTTCTGGAGAGCAGGGGTCTTTTGCTGAATTTTCTCTAAGTGTGAGGGTTCGTTCGGTTTAGGCTGATTAAAGGATATTATAGGGTTGAGTTAGGGTTCCAAAGTATCAAACCATGGTTAATTTGGTCAAGGTTTGAAAGAGTTATGGCCATTTTATTGAGCTGTGGCAGTTTTGACGAACGTAGCCCTTTTCGGTTGAATTTCGGAGGTTCAAATGGTCTTAGAAAAATATGAGGCTAAGTTCATTAAACTCGAATTTTTGTTACGAGTTCAGCGAAGTTGACGAAACTCGAATCCAAGTTTCCTAGCTCAAGATATCAAATACGGAACCAAAGGTGTGCTAATTGCTCGTTAGCCCCCGACATGGATTCCAAAATCACAATAAATTCGAAACTGATGAAAATAAATCCAAAAACATAAAACGAACATATATTCATATCCATGACACGTATATCTTCGACATATTAAATTTTTACGAAATTTCGATATCAGATCATATAAAAACGAAACACGTTTAAACACTCATAAGCCATGTATATAAATAAATTCATTATTTTCCATACAATAAAACAAAATTTAAATGCATATTTAATTAATTAAATCTACATGTGAATTTAATATAATTAAACAAAGAGGCAATGCTTACATATATATTGAAATCAATGCACGAAATACATATATGTATATTTAGTATTAATACCTTAAAATTTAAAAGTCACTAATTAAATATAATTTTAAAAAAATCAAAGTGCACACATTAATATTCATTTAGTATTACTAACATTAAAATTAAATATCAACTAATTCGTACATAATTAATATTAATTAACTTAAGATATGAATAATTAACAATTTAACATTTAAAAATATAAAATAATTATAAACAATTAATTCGCGCAAATTAGTAAACACATGCGTCATATTTGAACGAATGAAAAACCGAGGCGTTACATAAGATGCCAAAGTTAGCTGAGATATATAACAAGGAAATTGTCCGACTTCATGGAATTCCGGTGAGTATAGTTTCAGACCGAGACTCGAGGTTCACCTCTAAGCTGTGGCAAGAGTTACAGGCGATGTTGGGAACGAGGCTCAAGTTCCGTACAGCATTCCGTCCACAAACAGACGGCCAGACGGAAAGATTGATAAGATATTTGGAAGATCTACTTCGGGCTTGCACGATGGATTTTCAAAACTCGTGGCAAGAACAGCTTCCTCTGATTGAATTTGCCTATAATAATAGCTTTCAAGCTTCGATCGGGATGGCTCCGTATGAACTTCTTTGTGGAAGAAAGTGCCGATCTCCGTTATTCTTCGACTTGGAAGAGTGGAAATGGTCGAAACAATAAGGTGTAATGAAAGGAGAGAAATTTGAGAAACCTTCCAAAGTCGTTCAAGCTATGATTGAGAAAGTTCAAACAATACAGCAACGAATGAAAGCCGCTCAAGATAGGCAAAAGAGCTATGCCGACACTCGACGAAGAGATATTGAATTTGAAGTTGGTGACTGGGTATTTTTGAACGTGTCACCAAGGAAAGGGTTCACTCGGATCGGGAAAGGAGGAAAACTTAATCCTCGCTACTTAGGTCCTTTCGAGATTCTTGAAAGAATAGGAGAAGTAGCTTATCGATTGGACCTACCACCGAGTCTTATGGGGATCCACAACATATTTCATGTCTCGCAACTAAGGAAATATTACCCCGATGAGACCACAATTCTCCCCGTTGAAGAAGTTGAATTGGAACCAAACTTTACATTTATTTAAAAGACGGTTAAGATTTTGGATAGGAAGTTTCAGGAATTGATAAACCGGAGGATTCCTATCGTTAAAGTTTTATGGAGCAGCGATAAAACCGAAGAAGCTACGTGGGAAACCGAGGACAAAATGAAACGGTTCCACCCGGAGTTGTTTTCTCAAGAATAGAGAATCTGGCGACCAGATTCTTTTAAGGGGATGAGAGTTGTAACGCCCCGGTTCCGGATGAACAGGTAAGCACGCCACGTGTGTGGTGTGAGCATAGGATTTTATTTTAATTCTTTAATTTATTATTTTTCCGACATAACATCATACATTTTTATAACATTCATGACATACTATTATGTGAATTATATGAAATCATATCATTGGAAAAAATTATTTCATGCCTTGGAAAATAATTGTTACATGAAATAATTGCCGGAAGAGATTTAATTCCCAAATTGTCCCTACATGTTCATTTCTTTAAATTAAGGGACCAAATTGCATAACTTTTACAATGATTTAATTGATCATATAGCAAACCCTTTTCACTTGATTGCATGACTTAAACTCTTGAGGGATTGAATCGCAATTTGTGGTATTTCACACAATTCAGAAAGATGAATCACGATATATCATTTCTTCAAGGTTCCTTGATCATTTTTCATCCAAAAACCATCGGTACATTTGCTTCCCTTCTCACCGAACCATCCCACAAGAAAGAAAGAAGAGATTTCATCAATTTCATCCAAGATTTCCAAGAGAATTTGATAGTTTTGAAGCTTGATCATCATCTTCATCTCCTTTCTCCATTTCTTTAGCTTCAAGGTGGGTGTATGGTTGAATTCATGATCCTTGATGAATTTCATGATAGCTAGGGTTATGAATTCATGGAATAAGTAAATGATTTATTGGTTGTTACATGAATATAGATTGAAGTGATGCATGAATTCTTGAAAAATTGAAGTTATATCATGAAATTTCATATGAACTTGCAAGTGATGATTCTTGATGATCTTGGTGGCTTTAAATGTTTATATGAAGTTTTATGGTAGTATAAGCATATATGCATGAGTCTTTACAGAAATATATCATTTTGGAGCTTGAAAATTGTTGTTTTGGTTGATTTTGATTTTGACCGAGCCTTCCCCTGTTTTACCGACACCCCTCCCCTGCTCCAATTGCTCTGGTTTTTCGACTGTAGCAAGTATTTGAAGTGTAGAGCACCCTCCTTTTTACGGTTCATCAATATCAATTTTCGTTTCTGAGTTATGGCTGTTTTAATTTGGTGCCGCCAAACTGTCGCGAATCTGCGTTAATCCAATTTGAAATCGAATTGTGGCTTGTTGAGTGGGATTTTCTCAAAACCGTTTTATACGGATATTCTTGATATATTATAGATGATCTCTGCAAAAGTTGGTGTCAATCCGATTTGATTTGAACCCCGAGAAAAATAGCAACATCCCCTGCTGTCCCTTGTTTTCATATTTCGGTTTTGGGCTTGATCAGAGAGACTAAATGGTGGAAATTTTTAAAACTGTTTTACTGGTGTATTTCTGGGTATGTTATAAGTATCTCCACCAATTTTCAGATCGTTTCGACTTCGTTTGATAAGGGAACGACGATCATCTTTCACTAATAGCGCTGCAGGAAATTTTCTGCTTTGTGTCATATTCAAACAAAAACTGGTATTTACTCGGGATGAACTAGAATATGAGCCTCACATCTTTGTAAAGATATGTTTGTCTAGTTTTCTAGAAATTTTTCGGTTCGTTAAAATTCATTCCGATGAAGGAGTTATGCTTATTTGAATACAATGTTCGCATGCTGAAAATTTTCTGCATTAGTACATATAAATTTCATATTTTGCTCCAATGCCTTACTTGACCCCAAATTGTTATTATATGATGCATTTCATGCAAAAACAAGATTATTTTGTGCCGCATTCATAATTCCACGTCGTCTCGTTGCATTTTGCCGTTAGTCATAATTGATACATTTTGAGTCATGTCTCATGTATACACGTCTTGATTGCACATATCACGAGGCCATAGACGAGGAGTAGGCTCCCTAGAGTATATCCTTATCGTATTTTGGTTGTACAGGTGAGGTTTTGTTCTAGGTATATAGAACCTTTATAACCCTTATGTGATGTTTTCAGCTAAAACCTATTATATCTATAAATGCTTTCCAAAATATAAACACTTTCAAGCCAGCATGCCATGATTGTTCATGATTCAAACATGTTTTGGCGAGTACCATGATTGCACTTGGGCCCGAGGGTGGTAGCTTGAGCCAACCGGGAAAGCAAGGGCTGATGGGTAACTCTTGCGCTATCCTCACCTCGTTGGGATCACCCCCGAAGCCACCAGGAGGTTAGTGGTGGAAGGACTTCCGTGCGTGGGAGTCATGTTCCCGATGTACACCATGTCGTGGATAGTTGGGCCTTCCAAACCCACTATCACCCGGAGGAAGAAGGAGACTGGGGACGGGTCTGACACCGCAGATTGTCCTCGGGTTATTGCATGTTTTCACTCATGAATTATATTGCTAATTGAGCACTAATTGAATTGCACGATCAAGTATTAATTATTCAAGCAAGCACATATTGTTCACATTTGGTGTAAAGGTTGGAGAATTGCCCTCACTCGCCGGGCCACGTATTTCATGAAATTGATAAGTTATCATGTTAAGCTTGATAGTTGTAATATCGGGTGAAGAATAGTCGTTTTTTCAAACCTATATTTATTTCATTTCCAAATCTTCACCTGAGGTTATGACTTGCATGTGATGTGTGTTATATATATCTATGCCCCTCACTTAGTTTTCAAAAGACCGATACTTCACTTTTCAGGTACTTTTGGTCGTGGTCATTCTAGGCGGCAGTTCGAGTAGTGTCTTCCCTTTTCAGTCGAGTCTTGCAATGCATTTCCACGTATTATCCTTTTGGAGTTTCATGTTAGTAGCTTTTGGATACTTATTATTGAATGATATATAAGAGATGATAATTTATTGATAAATGTTGGTACGTATTACTATATATACTTTTGATGTAATTATGGTACCTATATGTATTGATGATATAAATGCTTCCGCTTTTGATTTGCATGTCTTGGTTTGATTGTGTTGGGGAGTTGTCCCGCCTAGCTCGTTATTTCTTGATTGCTCGGTATAGTTTCGGTTTATGTACGGATTATCCATTTCGTATGTGGATCGGGCTATAGTGCGGGGGATGTAGAGCCTTGGGGGTTAGGGTGCTACAACACTAAATGTCAGGAACTCATCACTGTTATCTTTTGCAGATTGATAAAACTGTGATCAAAGGGAAGAAATGAGGTTGATTCTGCCATCATTATACAATTTGTGTATTTTTTGTTTTAATCTAGTATTGAGGATAAATAGCTTGTGAAATATATAGTAATTCTTTGAAGATATCATATTTTTATTTTCTTTTGTATGTTAGGTTTGGGCTAAAGTATACCTATATTGTCATGGAATACCAAAAAAAATTGTGGCAAATGGTATTGTTATGGGATTTATTGAGTGTCCAGAACATGAGCTTAAATTTTGCAAGGTTGGGTTACAAAGGCATTTGAAGCAAGTCAAAGATTAGTGAAACCTCATAAAGATATTGTAACTATCGGAAAAGCTGTTAACAAAGTTGTTCAATGGGAGTTGGTAAATGTATGTAATTTGTGCAATTCAAGATTTAGTAAATGAACAATTTTCATATTTCATGTCAATTTGAAGATCGTAATTGTTTTTATTTGTTTTTGGTCACAGGTTAGTGAGGTGTAGATAAAGATTTGGTTGGTTTTGCTAGTATGGTATGCTAACTTTGAAGGGAGAACAAGGTCATTTTGGTTTGATTACAGGTTAATGAGGTGTAGATAAAGCTTTATTCACTTGAATGTCTGTTTTTTAATAAATGTGCTGAAGTTTTAAAAATCTTTTAGGGAAAATATGAAGACTTGATTCCACATTGTTGAATACCAGCACTTTGTTTCCTAGAATAATCTGACTTAGTTTTTCCCGAGATATTGCTTCTTCTATGTGCTTGCCTGTTTCCTTGTGTGCGCATGATTACGTGGTTAGCTCTCCTCTTGGTGGTAGTTTGGTAACTTGCAAGGTTTTTTGGGGTTGTCCGGTGAGCTTCGAATGTAGCACCCTAACCCCCAGGGCACCACATCCCCCGCACTATATCCTCGATCCATGTATGAAATGGAAAGTCCATACATAAACCAAAACTATAGCGAACGGGTGACAATAAAATGACGAGCTAGGCAGGACGCTCTCCCCAACAACACCAAAGCAAACATGATAATGAAAGCGGAACCAATAAGATCATTCATACATATAGGTACCATATTTACCGAATAGATACTTATAGATACCAATTTAACTATCAATACATTATCATCTCTTGATAATATACATATTCAAGTATCCAAAACGTGACAATACTAATCATAACATGAAACTAGCATAAGACTTATACAAAAAGGGTATGAAACTAGACCCGTGGAAATGTAAGACTCGAACAACTCCCGCCTAGCACGACCACGCTAAAAGGGTACCTGAAAAGTGAAGTATCAGTCTACCGAAGACTGAGTGAGGGGCAAAATATATATATAACACACATCACATGCATGGTGTAGCCTCGGGTGAAGACTTTGGAAATGAAAGGAATATATAATTCAAGAAGCTTGATCTTTGCCCGAGATTACAACCAATCACTTTAACATTTTAGCTTAACCATTTCATGAACATGTGACCCCGGCGAGCAGGGGCGATTCTCCAACCTTTACACCAAACGTGACAATACGTGCTTGCTTTATCAATTCAATACATGATCACGCAATTCCATTTAGTGCTCACATAGACAGTTTCATGCTTGAAATCATGCGATAACCCGAGGATAACCCGACATGCCGGATTAATCCCCAGTCTCCTTCTTCCTCCGGGTGATAGCGAGTTTGCAAGGCTCGACTATCCACGACATGGTGTGTGTTGAGGACATGACCCTCTAGACACGGAACTCCTTCCACCACTAATCTCCTAGTGGCTTCGGGGGTGATCCCAACAATGTGAGGATAATTCAGGAGTTACCCGTCAGCCCTTGCTTTCCCGGTTGGCTCAAGAATTACCCTCGGGCCCACGTGCAATCATGTAGTCGCCAAACATGCTTGAAATCATGGCAATCCATACTTTCTTGCTTGAAATGTTTATAACTTGGAAAACGTTTATAATTAAAATAGGTTTTGGCCGAAAATAGCACATAAGGGTGGTAGGGTTCTATATCCATAACCTAAACCTCACCTTTCCTTGCAAAATACAATAAAGAAGTGTTCTAAGGAGCTTGCTCCCCGTCCACGCCCTCGTGACCTGTGCAAACACGATGTATATTCGTGAGACATGACCTAAAATGACCAAAATATGACGAACGACGGAAATGTATCGAGACAACCACGAAAATACAATGTGGCATGATCACATGTTGTTTCACATCATATTAGCACATATTATAGCAATTCGGGGTCAAAGAAGTCGTTGGATGGAGGGGTCATTTTCGTAATTTTATGCAGTGAATTTTGTTCTGCAAGTCAGGTGGGAACGGCCGTTCCGGTCCCCTTTGCAAAATGGGAACGGTCGTTCCCAAGAGTTCCCCAAAACGCGCCAACGATTTTAAAAATAAAAGCGCGCCTTTTAGTTGGGAACGGCCCTTCCGGCAGCAAGGCCAAAGTGGGAACGACCGTTCCCATGCTCGGCCGCCCAGTTCATTTGAAAAGGTGGGAACTCCCGTTCCCTCAATGCCTTGAGGCTGGGAACGGTCGTTCCCAGTTTCTGCAAATTTGAAGAACAGAGCAAAAACAGGGGATGCTCACGGGAATGATCAACAAAGTCATGATTTCTGAAAATATACATGTATACTTGCTCAAGAAATGATATTATAACATTCAAACACTCAAAGCATGCAATATTATCAAGAATTCATGATTTCAAGTTCATGATCACACTTGATCATTCATGCCAAATTTTCAAGGATTCAAGCTATAACTCATGCTATAATTCATGGAATGATCTCATAATCATGCTTCTAATTCTAATTAATTCATCTAACACATAATTCCCAAACCCTAACCATATCAAATATGAGCAAGAATCATCACTTCCATGCAAACAAACCTTGAAAACTAAGAAATGAAGAAGGTAGATGATGATGATGATGATCTCCCTAAAGCTTGGCAAAATTCTTGAGATTCTTGAAGAAAAAGGCAAAATTCTCCTTCCTTTCTTTGCTTCTTGATACCGAGAGAGAGAGAGCAAGTTGTTGGGAAATTTTTGGATAGAAAAATGATCAAGAAAGAAGCTTTGAGATGCATTACGTAAAACCCATTTTTTGAAATGTGTGAAATGTGCCAATTTGCCAATTAATCCTCTAACTCATGAAAGTATGCAATTAAGTATACATAGTTTTAAAATATGATCAATTAGATCTTTGAAAGTTATGCAGTTAAGTCCCTAGAATTTTAAAAAATCTTCACTAGGGACAATTTGGTAATTTAAAACACTCTCGGTAATTGTTTCATGCAATAAATATTTTCCGTGTCGTGAAATAATATTTTCAATGATATGAATTCATATAATTCACATAAAGGATGTTTCGTGAATTTTATAAAATTATGAATGCCGCGTAAGAATATATTATAAAATTAAAGATTTAAATAAATCCTACGCTCAAAACACACACGTGGCGTGCTTACCTGTTCATCCGGAAACCGGGGCGTTACAACTCTCCCCCCCTTAAAAGAATCTGGTCCCCAGATTCTCTAGTCTTGTGTGAACAACTCCGGGTGGAACCGTTTCATTTTATCTTCTGTTTCCCATGTAGCTTCCTCCGTTTTACCACTTCTCCACAAAACTTTAACCATGGGAATCCTCCGGTTTCTCAACTCTTGAAATTTCCGATCCAATATTCTAACCGGCCTCTGAACAAATGTCAAATTTGGTTCTAGTTCAACTTCATCCACGGGGAGAATCGTGCTCTCATCGGGGTAATATTTCCTTAATTGTGAAACATGAAACACGTTGTGAATCCCTGTAAGACTCGGTGGTAGGTCCAGTCGATAGGCTACCTCGCTTATTCTTTCAAGAGTCTCAAACGGACCTAAGTAGCGAGGATTAAGTTTTCCTCCTTTCCCGATTCGGGTGAAACCTTTCCTTGGTGACACCTTCAAGAATACCCGGTCACCAACTTCAAACTCTAGATCTCTTCGGCGCTTATCGGCATAACTCTTTTGCCTATCTTGCGCGGCTTTCATCCGTTGTTGAATCATTTGAACTTTCTCAATCATAGCTTGAACGACTTTGGAAGGCCTTTCGAATCTTTCACCTTTCTTTACCCCTTCCTGTTTTGACCATTTCCATTCTTCCAAGTCGAAGAACAACGGAGATCGGCACTTTCTTCCATAATGTAACTCGTAAGGAGCCGTCCCGATCGAAGCCTGAAAGCTGTTATTATAAGCAAACTCAATTAAAGGAAGCTGTTCTGCCCACGAGTTCTGAAAATCCATCGCGCAAGCCCGAAGAAGATCTTCCAAATACCTGATTAACCTTTCAGTTTGACCGTCTGTTTGCGGGTGGAATGTTGTACTGAACTTAAGTTTCATCCCCAAAACGGCCTGCAACTCCTGCCACAACTTAGAAGTAAATCTCGGGTCTCGGTCTGACACTATGCTCACCGGAATACCATGAAGTTGAATAATCTCTCTGTTATAGATTTCAGCCAACTTCGGGATCTTATAAGACATCCGGACCGGTAGAAAGTGAGCAGACTTTGTAAATCTATCCACGATTACCCAAATTCCATCAAACCCGCCTTTAACCTTCGGTAATCCAGAAACAAAGTCCATCGTTACTTGTTCCCACTTCCACTCGGGAATAGGTAACGGTTGTAGAAGTCCCGCGGGTTTTTGGTGCTCAGCTTTCACATTTTGACAAGTCAGGCAATGCTTCACATATTCTGCTACGTCTCTCTTCATCCCGTTCCACCAATAATATTGCTTCAAATCCTTATACATTTTATTTCCTCCTGGGTGGATCGAGTAGGCTGACTTGTGAGCTTCTTCAAGTAGGACCCGTTTAAATTCTTCAGGTACTACCACTCTGTTTTTAAACCGAAGCAACCCGGTCTCATCAAACCCAAACGGACTCTCCGGGTCATCCTTAGCTTTACTTGTAAGCTTCTGCACTTCCGGATCCTTATTCTGAGCCTCCAATAACTGATACTTTAATTCCGGCTGAATTGTGATATTAGCAACCCGAGCTTTTAACACAATCGGGGCAACTTCCTCACTTTCCTTTATTTCCAAATTCGATACACTCGCCTTCCTGCTGAGTGCATCGGCGACCACATTAGCTTTTCCTGGATGGTATTTAATTGTACAATCATAATCTTCCAACTTTTCCATCCAACATTGTTGCCTCATATTCAAATCTTTCTGTGTGAACAAATACTGGAGGCTCTTGTGATTGGTAAAAATCTCAAAGGAAGTCCCGTAAAGATAATGTCTCCATTTCCCGAGAGCAAAGATCACGGCTGCAAGCTCTAGGTCGTGTGTTGGATAATTCCTTTCATATTCCTTTAGTTTCCGAGAAGCGTAGGCGATCACTTTTCCTTTGTAACAGCCCTACTCAGGGCCAAGTCGAGAAAGGTAAGTAAAAGGGTAACTTAGGAAGCGGTTATAGTCTCGATCTTTGTTAATTCTCTCATGCATTGCATTTTATGTGACTTATGTGCTTTAATATGTTATAATTTAATAAAAAGTTCGTGAATTTAATTCCTTCTTCTATTTAGCATGTATCTCGAAACTCTTTCCCTAAAATCCTAGAATTCTAATATTCATTCCCTTCTAGCACCTAAAACCCCTTCATACACTTCAAAACCCATTCCTACAGTTTTAGGTTGGAAATTACGAAAATACCCCTATAGCTCAAAAATATTCCTACATTTCCCCGAAGCACTTTCATTACCCAATATTATAACCAAAAGAATCCTCACATTATTTCGAGGATCGGGATACCCTCTGTGAACCATAATTCCCATTCTTACTCTTGTATTATCAAAAACCGGCGAAAACCCTAGCTTATGATTCGATCATCAATAAATCCCTACTCATCTACTTTTTGATATTCAAAATTATAACCAAAACAATCCTTAAATTATTTTATGAATTTTCATGCATTTACCAAAAACTCGATCTCACCATAGCATATTTTATAAATATTTTCCTTTCTAAAAATCATCATTTTATTTTGAACAAATTAGCTTTTATTCAATAGTCGAAATTATACTTGAAACGATCCTTGAATTTTCCTTTACATTATGGTGATTTTTCCAAACTCTAAACTTTATCCTAGCTTCGTTTATATAATTTTTTCATGATTTTCATCATCTTTAATATTCATAATTTATAAACGAAAACTCTAAATATTTCACATTTATAATCAAAACAAAGCTCATTTTTCACTCATTCTTTCATCAATTCACTACTTCAAGTTTTTACCTCTCGACTCTTGAATAAATTTTATATTATTTTACATTTATTTTTATTCAAGATGACATCATCCATGACCACATGGTCTTCTAGAAGGATTAATTACATGAGCATAATTTCTCCACATTTCCTAAGTAATTACCAAGCATTTGTTCATAATATAATTTAACCACATCTCCTAATTAATCACCAAGCATTTGTATGAATCAGGAGACATCCACATCTCCCTTAAACTCTTAGAAATTGCTCTAAAACCCCACATGACTACCTATAAATACCCCCCTCAAGCCTCATTTATACCTCACAAATCAACACACAAAATCACTCCCTCTCTCCCTAGCTCACGCCCCAACCCTCTCTCTCTCTACAAGGTATGTTTTCTTCTATTATTTCATGCTTTGTATTATGTTCTTAGTATAATAATAATAGTAGCATGTCTAGGATTAATTAAATTATGCTTTAAGAATTTATTTTATGAAATATGTGCATAATTGTTAGTTTAAATACAATGTGTATACATTATGGAATTTTATTTAATTAAATGCATGAATTATGATATGATATAATGTGAATATGTATTTAAATGCTTATGATCTTGTTTGATTAAATTCATGCCTATAGTAATTTAATTAGAATTATTTTTCATAGAGAATTCATATATTTTGCTATATTGTGCTTCAATCTTATGTTATGAATATAAATATGATAGAACATGTTACATACCCTCTTTGAATATTCAAATGAGTTCAAGAACATGTTCATAATGTTCTTAGATATGTGTGTGTGCATGTGTGTGCCGTGAGTTATGTGTGTGTGTGTGTGAAGTTGATTTTGTGTTATAAAATGTTTAATTCATATGAAATCGAATAGTAAATGTTTTCAATAGTAATCTTGACTTTTTGGTCAACCAAAATACTATTAATTTCGAAATTATTATAAAAATAATTATAAAATGAGTTTTGGAATTTTTAAAGAAAGATTTTTCCCCGAATTTTCCAAAAATCGGTAAACTATGTAATATTTTCAAAAGATAACCTACATTGTCAAATTTAACCATAAATCTTATTTCAAATCTTATAATTATAATTATCATATGGTATATATATATATATATATTTGATTAGCTAAAGATCTCGTAAACCCTAAATTATTAATCAAATTCCCTTAAACGGGTAAATTTAGGGTTTACCGGGAAATCTTTAACATATTACATAATGTGTTTACCTTATGGTGTGTATGATTGATTAATTTGAATATTAGAACCTAGTTCTAAGCCAGTAGTAGTTATTACTTTCAGGCGAGGATATAATTGAACAGTGGAATCCCAAGGATTTTATCTAGACCGTCAAGACACTCGGTGAGGGTTAAAATGTTTTCAACTGGAATCATGCCTATACATACGTATCTATATAAAAACTATTTTCAAGCCTACCCATCATATTGATTTACTGCCATATATATATATATATATATTACTTTACTACACTATCCCTTTTAAGGGAAAAATACTTTCTTGCCGGAATCAACGTTTTCCTAGAACATTATACATTTCAAGTCCATTTTATCAAAACATTGATTCCGGGTTATGCAAGCAAAATATTGTTCTCGATTCCTGTTATGGGCCCCGGCTGTATCTGTAGCGAGCAATTACCCGGAAGGTATCGGGCCGAGGGTATTGTTGGTGCTGCGGACTGCCACCACCTCTTGGTAGTGGTTTAACTGGAGGTTAGTTACTCCACGCCAAGGGATGAGGCAGAGATAGCTGCCTCCCGAATCTAGTTCATGGTCTCTAGGGTTGGCTCCCCTATTGACACCAAGGAGTAGCGGAGTTATTGTCTTATTGGTTTTATTGAAGTATCGGTGTCTTGATCAACACCGTTACTATTTTATCAAGATTTAAGGAGTTACGGATGGAGAGGCCTAGCTTGCGGGCATTCAAGTTCTAGTTACAAACGATTCATATTTCCACAAATATTCCAAGTTACCCCTATCCCTATTTTTACAAATATTATGAACCGTTCCCTATTTGCTATATCCTATTGCCAATATTTTGATCAAGATCTTCTTGATTATATAAATATATATATATACATATATTTATACTTATAATTTATTACACCCCCTTCACTTAGTCACTTTGACTAACCCTCTCGCCCGGTTTCAAATGCATGATTTCAGGAATCCACGGAGCGACGCCTTAGAGGTATCTTGAAGCTTTAAGGTGTCATATCTTAGTCAATCAGGATTATACTAAGAGTGCATGTACCTATGTCAATAATCACTCTCCTATGAAATTAGATCTTTCGCTGTAATTACTTATCCAACTTAATGATATGTGTTTCGTCATGTATTGTCCCCTTATATTGCTCAAGTTTATTTTCCGTTGCGTTTAAATTTCATACTCTGGTATTGTATAGTCTTGTCCGTTCGCCGGAGTATTTCTCGAGTGCTAGGTCTCACATCCACTCGGGAAGTACAACGGTGCGGAGTTGTAGTGTTAAGGGGCGCTACATCCTTTCTAAGTCAAAACACAACCTAAGCCTTCTTTAGAAGCATCGGTGTACACTGCATATCCCTCTGAACCCTCGGGTAAAGTTAATACCGGAGCTGAGACTAACTTTTCTTTCAGAAAATTAAAGCTTTGATCACACTTCTCGTCCCAGACAAACTTAGCATCCTTCTTTGCCAATCGGGTTAACGGCGTCGCAATCTTTGAGAAGTCCTAAACAAATCTTCTATAATAACCGGCCAATCCCAAGAAGCTTCTAATTTCCGAGGCATTCTTTGGTTTCTCCCACTTGAGCATGGCCTCGATTTTCGAGGGGTCGACTTCCAACCCTTTTCCTGAAATCACATGTCCCAAAAAGGAAACCCGATCGATCCAGAATTCACACTTACTAAACTTAGCAAACAACTGATGCTCTTTTAGAGTCTGAAGAACGAGCCTGAGATGTCTCGCATGCTCCTCGGCTGTTTTTGAGAAAACCAGAATGTCATCAATAAAAATCACCACGAACTTGTCGAGAAAAGACCTGAATATCCGATGCATCATATCCATAAAAGCTGCAGGGGCGTTAGTTAATCCAATTGGCATAACCACAAACTCGTAGTGCCCGTACCGAGTATTGAATCCTGTCTTAGGAATATCCTCTGCTCGGATTCGCAGTTGATAGTATCCCTGTCTTAAATCCAATTTCGAATAAACTTTGGAACCCTGAAGTATATCGAATAACTCCTCGATATGTGGGAGGGGATACTTGTTCTTGATAGTCATCCTGTTCAACTCCCTGTAATCGATACATATTCTTAAAGTCCCGTCCTTTTTCTTTACAAATAAAACTGGTGCTCCCCAAGGCGAAGAACTCAGTCGAATGTACCCAACTTCCAACAATGCTTCCAGCTGGACTTTTAATTCTTTTAATTCAGCTGGAGCCATCTGGTAAGGAGTCTTTGAATACGGCTCAACATTTGGAAAAAGATCGATCACAAATTCAATCTCTCGTTCAGGAGGCAAGGAATCCAATTTTTCTGGGAATACCTCGGGAAATTCCTTTACCACTTCGGTGTCCTCTAACTTCACCTGATCTTTTGGCTTGTTCAGAATATAGGCAATGAACCCTGTAGCCCCGTCTCTGACTAACTTCTGAGCCTCTGAAAACGAAAGTAGGGGTATAGTCTTTGAAGTACAACCCGTAGTAACCTCTGAACCCAACTGAACCTTCTTAGCCCGGTAATCTACGGTAGCACAATGCATGTATAACCATTCCATCCCCAATATAGCTCCGTATCTCTCCATTGGCATAACAATGAAATCTGTCAGAAACTCCCGACCTTCAATCACCACTGGAACATCCCTGTAAACCTGATCCGTCTCTCGCCTACTACCGAAAGGAGTACTAACTAGATAGCGCACAGAAGTACACATAGCAGGCAAAGACAAAGTAATAGCAATAGAGTGCGCAAGAAAGGAGTGTGTAGCTCCTGGATCAAATAATGTATGGATGTTCGTGCCATGGATGCAAATAATACCTTCAACTACTGCGGCGGGGTCTATCTCTGCATCCTGCTCCTCTCCAGCGAGTGCATAAGCCCGAGCTCTCACCAGTGGCCTCGGTCCTGTAGGTGGTGGATCCTGACGATCCGGACAGCCGTCAACCATGTGCTCGTCACTCCCGCAAATCAAACACAACCGGCGCCTGCAGTTGTCATAGGTATGTGTAGGAAGTCCACATCATCTGCAGCCCGGTCTCTGAGGTGGCTGGGGTGGTGCTGGAGCTCTCGGACCTCTCAGTAGCGGCCCTGTCGCCTTAAGCTTCTTCCCGGGGTTCTTCTGAGCTGGGGGTGCAGAGTAAATCATCGGCCTCTTCCCTGAGCTCGATCCCTGACCTGCTCTCGAGCCCAAAGCCTGTCCAGTCCGCGAAGTAGCTTTCCTAGCAATATCCGAATCCTCAACTTTTAGGGCCTTAGTGGTAGCTTTTACCCAGGTGCTCGTATTAGCTGCTTTCAGCGCCTCCTGAATATCTGGCCTGAGTCCCTGGACAAACTGCATCGCCTTGTGAAAATCATCATTCGCTATGTTGGGTGCATAGCGAGAAAGTCTCTCGAACTCGGCGATATACTGTCCCACAGACCTTCCTCCTTGCTTTAGCTCGGTGAACTCTCTCAACCTGCGAGTACGGGAAGCTGGAGGAATATACTTATTTCTGAACTCCCGTACTAATACCTCCCAAGTAATCTCGGTCCCGGCTGCCTCCAGAACAATCTGTGTGCTTTCCCACCAAGAAGGCCTCGCCCTGAATAAGAGTAAGTGTACAGCGAGCCTGCTCCTGACTGTCACAAGCAATAAGCTGCCAGATCCTCTCAATCTCCTTTAGCCACATCTCCGCCTGTATATCGTCGCCCTTGTAGAACTTCGGGGGTCGTTGGTTCTGAAACTCTCGTAATATGGCAGAAATAGGGTTCTCCGGAGGTGCTACCGGTGTTGGAGGTGGTGGAGGAACCCTGTCCTGTAGCCTCTGATCAATTAGCCCCACTACCGCGTTCATAAAATCCTGGGGCTGTGCCTGAGCAGGCGGAGGAGGTGGTGATCTCTCGCGGCGATGATGTCGGCGGTGATGATGCCTGTGCCTCGAGGATCGGTCACTGGAACGTCTGTCGTGCTCCATCCTGAAATTAGATCACTAAACATGCGTGGCTTGATCAATAAATGCAAATGTGTGCATACAATTTCCATAATATCAAGTAGCACATGTTCAAGGAAGATCAAGTAGCTCAATTAATGCGAAGAAATGAGTAAATCATGTAAGTCAACCAAATGCAGACTCCCAAATACCACATAATCCTATGCCGTGCGACCTACACAGACTTGACACGACTCGAGAACCTCAGTTTTGCAACCGGGCTCTGATACCAACTGTAGATGTAGCACCCTAACCCCCAGGGCACCACATCCCCCGCACTATAGCCTCGATCCATGTATGAAATGGAAAGTCCATACATAAACCAAAACTATAGCGAACGGGTGACAATAAAATGACGAGCTAGGCGGGACACTCTCCCCAACAACACCAAAGCAAACATGATAATGAAAGCGGAAGCAATAAGATCATTCATACATATAGGTACCATATTTACCGAATAGATACTTATAGATAACAATTTAACTATCAATACATTATCATCTCTTGATAATATACATATTCAAGTATCCAAAACGTGACAATACTAATCATAACATGAAACTAGCATAAAACTTATACAAAAAGGGTATGAAACTAGACCCGTGGAAATGCAAGACTCGAACAACTCCCGCCTAGCACGACCACGCTAAAAGGGTACCTGAAAAGTGAAGTATCAGTCTACCGAAGACTGAGTGAGGGGCAAAATATATATATAACACACATCACATGCATGGTGTAGCCTCGGGTGAAGACTTTGGAAATGAAAGGAATATATAATTCAAGAAGCTTGATCTTTGCCCGAGATTACAACCAATCACTTTAACATTTTAGCTTAACCATTTCATGAACATGTGACCCCGGCGAGCAGGGGCGATTCTCCAACCTTTACACCAAACGTGACAATACGTGCTTGCTTTATCAATTTAATACATGATCACGCAATTCCATTTAGTGCTCACATAGACAGTTTCGTGCTTGAAATCATGCGATAACCCGAGGATAACCCGACATGCCGGATAAATCCCCAGTCTCTTTCTTCCTCCGGGTGATAGCGAGTTTGCAAGGCTCGACTATCCATGACATGGTGTGTGTTGAGGACATGACCCTCTAGACACGGAACTCCTTTCACCACTAATCTCCTAGTGGCTTCGGGGGTGATCCCAACAATGTGAGGATAATTCAGGAGTTACCCGTCAGCCCTTGCTTTCCCGGTTGGCTCAAGAAATACCCTCGGGCCCACGTGCAATCATGTACTCGCCAAACATGCTTGAAATCATGGCAATCAATACTTTCTTGCTTGAAATGTTTATAACTTGGAAAACGTTTATAATTAAAATAGGTTTTGGCCGAAAATAGCACATAAGGGTGGTAGGGTTCTATATCTATAACCTAAACCTCACCTTTCCTTGCAAAATACAATAAAGAAGGGTTCTAAGGAGCTTGCTCCCCGTCCACGCCCTCGTGACCTGTGCAAACACGATGTATATTCGTGAGACATGATCTAAAATGACCAAAATATGACGAACGGCGGAAATGTATCGAGACGACCACGAAAATACAATGTGGCTTGATAACATGTTGTTTCACATCATATTAGCACATATTATAGCAATTCGGGGTCAAAGAAGTCGTTGGATCGAGGGGTTATTTTGTTATGCAGTGAATTTTGTTCTGCAAGTCAGGTGGGAACGGCCGTTCCGGTCCCCTTTGCAAAATGGGAACGGTCGTTCCCATGAGTTCCCCAAAACGCGCCAACGATTTTAAAAATAAAAGCGCGCCTTTTAGCTGGGAACGGCCCTTCCGGCAGCAAGGCCAAAGTGGGAACGGCCGTTCCCATGCTCGGCCGCCCAGTTCATTTGAAAAGGTGGGAACGCCCGTTCCCTCAATGCCTTGAGGCTGGGAACGGCCGTTCCCAGTTTCTGCAAATTTGAAGAACAGAGGAAAAACAGGGGATGCTAACGGGAATGATCAACAAAGTCATGATTTCTGGAAATATACATGTATACTTGCTCAAGAAATGATATTATACCATTCAAACACTCAAAGCATGCAATATTATCAAGAATTCATGATTTCAAGTTCATGATCACACTTGATCATTCATGCCAAATTGTCAAGGATTCAAGCTACAACTCATGCTATAATTCATGGAATGATCTCATAATCATCCTTCTAATTCTAATTAATTCAGCTAGCACATAATTCCCAAACCCTAACCATATCAAATATGAGCAAGAATCATCACTTCCATGCAAACCAACCTTGAAAACTAAGAAATGAAGAAGGTAGATCATGATGATGATGATCTCCCTAAAGCTTGGCAAAATTCTTGAGATTCTTGAAGAAAAAAGCAAAATTCTCCTTCCTTTCTTTGCTTCTTGATACCGAGAGAGAGAGAGAGCAAGTTGTTGGGAAATTTTTGGATAGAAAAATGATCAAGAAAGAAGCTTGGAGATGCATTACGTAAAACCCATTTTTGAAATGTGTGAAATGTGCTAATTTGCCAATTAATCCTCTAACTCATGAAAGTATGCAATTAAGTATACATAGTTTTAAAATATGATCAATTAGATCTTTGAAAGTTATGCAGTTAAGTCCCTAGAATTTTAAATAAATCTTCACTAGGGACAATTTGGTAATTTAAAACACTCTCGGTAATTGTTGCATGCAATAAATATTTTCCGTGTCGTGAAATAATATTTTCAATGATATGAATTCATATAATTCACATAAAGGATGTTTCGTGAATTTTATAAAATTATGAATGCCGCGTAAGAATATATTATAAAATTAAAGATTTAAATAAATCCTACGCTCAAAACACACACGTGGCGTGCTTACCTGTTCATCCGGAAACCGGGGCGTTACATCGAAGGTCGGGTTTTCTTTTCAGATTTGATAGAAATGCCGATGCGGATGTATGATGTGATCTTGGGTATGGATTGGTTATTCGAACATGGGGCTAAGATGGATTGTCGGGAGAAGAAAGTTTCTTTTGGTTCAGTGGTATTTAAGGGCGAGAAGGTGAAGTTAAGCCCATTTATTTCCTTTGTTGAGGCTAGTAGAGTGGTCCGGGATGGTGCGACAGGTTTTGTGGCCTATCTTTTGAACAAACCGAAGGATCAGGCCAAACTTGAAGAGACGGAGGTCGTGCGAGAATATACCGATGTTTTCTCTCAGACTTTGTGTTCTCTACCGCTTGATAGGGACATTGACTTCGTAATCGACCTTTATCCCGGAGCAGAGCCTTTTTCGAAGACTCCCTACATAATGGCTCCTATAGAGTTAGAGGAGTTAAAGACGCAGCTTGATGAACTTTTAGCTTGCGGGTACATCCGTCGGAGCACTTTTCTGTGGGGTGCTCCATTCTATTTGTGGAAAAGAAGGGGTATGGGGTGATAGTAGTCTGAGTTATGGTCATGTGGGTCCAGGTTTCAAGTGAAAATCTCAAAAAATTGAAGGACTTATGTGCAAATTAGTGAAAGATGGTAAAATAAGTGCGAGACAAGGTTACGGGCTGATTTTGGGGTACCAAATGATTATAGAAAAATGTAAGGCTTAGTCCATTAGACCTGAATCATCGAAATGAGTCCAACAGAAATGACAAAATTCAAATCCGAATTCCCGAGCTCAAATTACACTACCCAGACCCAAGGTGCGCTAAGTACATTTTAGCCTCCTTTAGGTTACCCAACAAAACGAGTCCCGAAAACCCAACATATAAACCCGAAAACATATAACGAGCATATATTCAAGTTTATCACTCATAAAACACCAACATATCAGAAAGGGATGAAATTTCTATCACAAATCGAACATAAACGAAGCAAATTCCAACAAAAGGGCAAAAACGTTTAAGTAAGAGAATTTATAATAATAAAGAATATTGATTAAACAATTATATAAATCATGAAAATACATAATTAATGAATTTAAATGCATACATACGTCATACATGTACGGTCTGAAAGTCAGGGTGTCACAAAGAAGCATGAAAAGGCAGCAAAATTAACCACAAAACTCATGTATAACACACCCAAATCATCAAGGCAAAGCGAGGGAGCAAATCTGTCACACACACCTTCAAAGCTTCAAACTTTCATGAAAGTACAACAATGGTGGATCAAATTTCAAGCAATTACCACAAAAATCATGTTAGGAATGAAACATATAAGTCATCTAGATCGCATAACACTCATCAATTCAAGAAATGATCCAAAGAAATGCAAGAACTCATGAAAAGAGACATCTAACCTAACTATTCATCAGAACAGCCATAGCATGCTCAAAAAGGAATGAAAATGGACAAATCAAGACTGAAAACAAAGTTAAGAATATGTAGGTTCTAATTCTGAACTTACCTTTCAAATTTGACGAAGAACGGAGGTCGAACGAGCTCAAAATGTGCAAGAGTGAATAGTGACAGCTCTTTCTTTTCTTTCTCCCTTCTTCACTTCGGTTGCTGCTTCTTTCTTGCTTTCTCTCTTGGGTAGTCTGAAATGAGGGCAATATAAAAGGGATAAAGGGCTGAATAAGGTTGACATGGGTTCCAGAACAGGTCAATTCGAATAAGAAATGGGTCGGTTATGAGCAATATAGGCGAAGGTCGCAAATCTGTCACACTGGTCGCGTTTCGGGAAAAATAAGGGGTATGAAACGGGATTAGAAAAATATGAGGCTAAGTTATCTAGCTTCCATTCTTTGTTACGAGTTTGCCGCTTCTTCCAGAATTGGAATCCGAAATCCCAATCCCGAGTTACGCCTCCCGAAACCCAAGGTCCGCTAAAACAAGTTAGGCACTCAAGTCCCTAACAAATAAAACGATTCGAAAACCGTATCAAACGAACTCAAAAACATGCAGCGAACATAAAAACACATTCATTATACATATAATCCATGCATAGCACGTAATCACAAAAATCACAAACGAAAACGGATTCAAACGGACTAAAAACAAGGCAAAAAGAGCAAATACGTTCAAATAGTTTATCTAACGTTCAAATAAAAGTACAAATATTAATTCAAATAATTCAATTATATCACATAAATAATAAAATAAACTTATAATTACAAAAATAAATAATTTAAATGCGCACGTATCACTCTCATAGCGGTGTACCTGTACGGCCGGATGATCGGGATGTTGCAGACATGCATACAGTTGGTAGTCTAGTGTTCAGGTGAAGTTGGAGGCTTCCAGGGAGGAGATCAACTGGGAGGTATTTGTTCAGGAATTCAAAAATAAGTACATCTCGAAGTCTACACCAAGCAAACGCTTAAGAGAGTTTATGGATCTCAAGCAAGGAGAAATGTCCGTGACAGATTATATAAACGAGTTTGAGAGGCTTTCATGTTATGCTCCCAACATTGCTCATGATGATGAAGCTAAAGCCTCTCAATTCCTTCAGGGTTTACTTGAGGACATGAAGGATGCTTTGGAAGCTGCTAACACAAGCACGTGGACGAAGGTAACCGAGAAGGCTTTGAGAAGAAAGAGCTCGCATGCTGGGCAAGGATAAAGTTCGGGGAGTTCTAACAAATTTGGGAAGAGGCCGGCTTATCAAGCTTTTCAACAGGCGAAGCCTCAAAATAAACAACTCCGACCCATGGGAGCGAATCAACCCTTGGCACTTTCGGCTCCCCCCTAAAGTTCAATGTACCTATTCCAAAGGCCCTAACCACGTTGATAACTGCTTCAGGCTACCTAAGAGGTGTTTTATTTGTGGGGCACCGGATCATATGGTGAGCACGTGCCCGAAGAAGAAGGATAATCAGAGGCCCGCAATCCAAGCTAGGGCTTATGCTTTGGGCGGTGAGGAAGTGGAAGCCGTGGAGATCGACCTAAGCACCGTGATTGAAGGTACTATTAGGATTCATGGCACTACATTGCATGAATTATTTGATCCCGGGGCCATTCATTCCTTAATTTCTCGGGATATTACTGCTTCTTTATCCTTGCCTATTTATTTGTCTACGCATGACTACGTGGTTAGTTCTCCCCTCGGGGGTAGTTTGGTTACTTGCAGTGTGTACCGTGCTTGTCCGGTGAGCTTCGAAGGCCGAGTTTTCCTTGCAGATTTGATTGAGATGCCAATGCAGAGATATGATGTAATCCTTGGAATGGATTGGTTATTTGAGCATAGGGCTAAGATGGATTGACGTGAGAAGAAGCTTTCCTTTGGTTCTGTGGTGTTTAAGGGTGAGAAGGTGCAGTCAAGCCCATTTGTTTCCTTTTTTGAGACGAGTACACTGGTCCAGGACGGTGCGACAGGTTTCATGGCCTATCTTTTGAACAAACCGAAGGATCAGGCCAAACTTGAAGAGACTGAGGTCGTACAAGAGTATGCCGATGTATTCCCCTGAGATGTTAGGTTCTTTACCACCTGATAGGGACATCGAGTTCATAATCGACCTTTATCCTGGAGCAGAGCCTTTTTCGAAGACTCCATACAGGATGGCTCCTGCTGAGTTAAAGGAGTTCAAAACATAGCTTGATGAACTTCTAGCTTGCGGGTACATCCGTCCAAGCACTTCTCCACGGGTGCTCCCGTTCTGTTTGTGAAGAAGAAAGATGGAATGTTACGGATGTGCATTGATTACCGTGAGTTGAATCAGATGTTCGTGAAGAAAAAATACCATTTGCCTCACATGGAGGAGTTGTTTGATATTCTGCAGGGTTCTAAAGTTTACTCCAAGTTAGATTTGAGGCAGGGTTACTATCAGCTACGAATCAGGGAGGAGGATATTGTGAAGACCGGGTTTAATACTCGGTATGGGCATTTTGAGTTCGTCGTGATGCCGTTTGGATTAACTAATGGACTAGCTGTGTTTATGGACATGATGCACAGAGTGTTCAGGCCGTTTGTTGATAAATTTGTTGTGACGCCCCGACTTTTCGGCCGTACAGGTATGACGTATGGGATTACCAAATTGCGCGAATTAATTGTTTATAAGTGTTTTGTATATTTAATTTTATATATTAAGTGTTAAATAATTATATCTTGAGTTATTAAGATTAAATATATGTTAATCCATTGACATTTATATTTTAATTTTATTAATATTAAATGTATATATTTAATTCGTGCACTTTGATTACATAAAAATACGAATTTAATTTTTGTTAATTATTATGGAATATTATGAATTAATTTACGCATTGCTCATGAGTGTTATAAACGCGTTTCGTTCTTATATGATTCAATATCGAAATTTCGTGAAAATTTAATATGTTGGAGATATACGTGTCATGAATATGAATATATGCTCGTTTAATGTTTTCGAATTTATTTTCTTCTTGCATTAGTTTTGAATTTATTTTCTTCTTGCATTAGTTTCGAATTTATTTTCTTCTTGGAATCAAAATTACGGGCTAACGAGCAATTAGCGCACCCTTGGTTCCATATGTGATATCTTGAGCTCCGGAACTCGGAATCGAGTTCCGTCAACTTCATTGAACTCGTAACAAAAATTTGAGTGTAATAAACTTAGCCTCATATCTTTCCAAGATTATTTGAACTTTCGAAATTCAACCGAAAAGTGTTACGTTCGTGAAAACTGCCACAGCTCACTAAAATGGCCATAACTTTCACAAACCTTGACCAAATTAACCATGGTTTGATTCGTTGGAACCCTAAATGAACCCTCTAACAGCCCTTAACCACCCCAAACTGAACCAACCCTCACACTTAGAGAAATTTCAGCAAAAGACCCCTGCTCTCAGTTATTCCCGTAACCCTTGCCAAGCTTGGAGATTCAAGGCTCAAATCTCTTTCAAACTTCATCCAATCCACAAGGTAAGTTTAGGGTTGTAATATAAATTCATTTATGATCATTTTGAACCATACATCCCTACTTTTGAGCTTGAATCCATGGAGATTTGAAGGCATGAGTGAATAGTTAGGTTATAACATAAATTCTTGATCTCATGGGATACTTGATGCTTTTGTTGATTTTAAAGCTTGAAAGTGATTATCTTAACTTTCTTATTTCATTTATAAACTTGTATTCTGTGGTAGTTGAGGAATTAACGAGATACCATTAATGGAATTTGGTTGAAATCGCATGAAATGATATATTACATTTCCTTCCTCACGTGAGGGACTGCTGCTGCGTTTGGGACTGATATATGCTATCAATTGCTGCTTTTGTTCACCTTCTTAGTGGCTGAAATATTTGTTGAAGTGTGCTTGAGGATTAATGCCCTGTTTTTGTGGTGTTTGTGCCCTGTTTTGCCGCACTTGCTGCTGTTGCTGCGTCCTGCGTTGCGGCCGCGATGTTCCTTTTCGAACAACAGCAGCCCTTGTTTTAATTTCATTGTTTGTGCATGGTTGTGCATGATTCTTAATTGTAAACATGTTTTATTTCATACATGCTGTATATATATAAATATATATTTGTTTGTTTGTTTGATATTATTTTGTGCATGTGAATATATATATATATATATATATATATATATATATATGTTTTTGTATATTTTTTAAGTATTGTTTAATTTATTTGAATTATAGAATTAAATGGTTACCTATTTCATGTTCTTATCTAATTTCCTATCTTGAGTTGAATGTATTTATTTGCCTATTCTCTAATTATAAACATAATATAGTACGTGTTATGATCGATATATGAAATTCATGGATTGATTTGGTATGATGTAACACCCGCATCGGAAGGTGTCACATCCCCCGCACCACTAGTCCAATCCTTGCATGAAATTAATTTCCATACATGAACCAAACACGTGGCAAACGGTGACAATTAAAAACAAAACCTAGCTAAGTAGGGCTAACCCTTAAACCAATTAAAACCAACGATGCTATAACGTTAAGCGGAAGCATATATGCATAACATAATCGTATCATAACCATAAATTGATAAACATAAGTTTTCCATCCTTCTCCCTCCGGGGCGGTGGAAGGGATTGCAAGGCCCTAGCCACCTCATGAACAATGTCGAGACGGGGGATCATGACTCATTCCCTCTCCTTCGATGGGTTAACCACCGGCTCAAGAGTATCTCACCTCCCACACTACATGGTCGCGTAAGATACTCTCAAAGGGTACTATATGCAATGGCTTATCCGACGACCCGATGTCGTACCGGTCTCCATTCACACATTTTCCCGGGACCCAATAACATGTGCATGATTCTCGCTAAAACATTTTCATGAAAACATTTGAAAACCTTTTGTGCATAAACCATTTTCAAAAGTATACATATAATTGATACATTTTGGCTTGAAACAATCATACAAGATAATAGGGTTCAAATTAAATAAAACAAAACCTCACCTTGACAAAAGGAAGAAGAAATGAGAAGCTTACTGACCCTGCTCCTCAACCGGGTCGAACTCTGTGCAAGAAACGCGAGTGTACATAAGACTCTAGACAAATGAACCAAGTAATCGACGAACGTCATGCTCATGATATTGAATGATGATAATTATAATTCCTGAGAATTTTAAAAAATGACTAATGCATCATATAAATCACATAATGGAGCCAAGGGAGTGAAAGAAATGCAAGAAGAGGTGTTTTGGCGAAGTTTGGCAAAAGTTGACAATTTTTGGAAATGCGAAAGCTGTGGAAAATTGGGAATATCTTAAGTTATAGGAGTTGAAATTGAGTATTATTTCTTATATATGAAACTAGACACACAGACCTTTCCGATGGTATATGGATCATTTTCTAGTTCAAAGCGAGGTGAAAATGAGGAAAGCTTGAAGTTGGGTGAATGCAGATTTTCGATGAAGTGGTGACACAAAAAAGAATTGATTGTATCTCAGAATTGACAAAAGATATTGAGATGATTCCAATTGGAGGTTATTCTAGACTTCAAGAGGTTTCCAACGGTATAAAAATTAGGTCAATCAGAGTTTGTTCGAGGGGTAAACAAAGAAAAACAAACTTGGGCAGAAAACAAGGGCAGATCCACGGCCGTGGATTTTTCCAAGTACAAAAATCCAATCCCGTGGATCCTTATGCCGAAAGTACCAAGTTCTGGACTCAAATCCACGGCCGTGGGACCAAATCCACGCCCATAGACCTTTCCCATCAGCTAAAAACGAGGGAAAAACAGGGCAAGGCTCGAAAATATGCCTCCCAAACCATCCAACACCAATCAATCAACAAATAAACACCTCAAACTATCATATAACCCCAATATACAACTAATACATCAATTACAACACATGTAATTCAAGTTGGGGCCAAGAATCAAACCGAACAATTTATATAAATCATCCAAATATCAAATATGAGCAAGCCATTCAAGTTACAAGGAAACAAGGCTAATAATTCATTATTCACAAAAGGTTGTTCATAGAAAATCATGTTTAACCAACAAGAATTCAAACAAAGCTTAATAATCCAACAAACCCTCATACACACACCTATTTACATATATATACCAACCCATGTAACCAACCTTGAAGAAATTATGGAATGGAAATGATAAGATGATGATGGTGATTATGCCTTCTTGAATCTCCTATCTTCTTCTTCTAGCTTGGAGATCAAAGTGTGTGTGTGAGTGATGGAGAAAGAATCGTGATGAGTGTGTATGTCTTGCAATGTGATATATGTATAATGTATGTAATGTAATATAAGTATAGATATAATGTGTATATGTATAAAGTCATAAAGTACATATTAAATATATTATATGTATATAATCAAGTTAGTTGTCATTAATATATACCTATATATTGCATGTGAGTGTATTAGTGTAGGCAAGTTATATATATATATATATATGTAAATACATGTTTCATGAAAATGCATGAAGTAATTGAAATGTTAATCTTATGAAATTAGTTTAAGTATATAGATATAGATATATATATATATATGTATATATATATATGTATATATAATATGTTATGAAATGAATGTATGAATTATGCATATGTTAGGGATGAAATGTAATGAAATGGAATTAAAATGAAATTCAATTAAAATAATCACATAGACAATTAGGAAATTAATCACATAAATCAATTAGACACAAAATCCTAAAGCATGCCAACAATTCTAACACTTAAACGCACACGTGTGGCGAGCGTACCTGGAACGAAGACACGGGGCGTTACATATGAAATGTGAAATTCATGACTTGAATGAATATAAACGCCTCCTTGAACGAATGAATGGCTTGTTTATATGATTTAAATGCATTAATCCTGCACATGAACGTGTTCATTACATAATATCATCTTTTATGCATTCATATCATGATCATTACATCGCCAGGCGTCTTATTTGGTCATCTTGAGGCTCACTTCACCTTCCTTGCATAGATTTCAGTCCAGTTGGAGAAGAGGCCGGTCAATAAGGCTCTTATGTTCTCCTTTTTTCTGTTTAAGGTGGGTTTCTCTACTATTTAGTTAAATGACCCTATATACCTTCAATATGTAAAGATTTCAGCCAAGATTTATTATATGTATATAGAGTCATTTTAAGAGTAAATGATTACAACGTAAAGCCTTTATTTTATGAGCCCTACCAAAAGTTTTGGCGAGAATGAATGAATGCACAGAATGGGACCCAGGGACTTAGTGTGAGTGGCTATCCGAGGAGGGATGGGCCGACGGTGATCCCTTACACTAGTTCCAACGAAATAACGGCGAAACCGGATCTCGTTAGGAGTTAGCGAGGAATGGATGCTGAGTGCCATCTGGGGAGTCATGTAACCCCTTTTGGTCAATGAATGGATGGCCAGGTCTTGCAAACCTGTCCATCACCTGGAGGAAGAGGGTGTAAACGACATTCAATGTGCACAAAAGAATGTAATTCATGAAAAGAAAGAAAGAATCAACGTTTAAATGAACTACACAAGGTGTTGGTTGGAGATAATGCACACCCACTCGCCGGGCCACTAAAGACCTAATGGAAATTGGGTGTTATAATCCCTTTTGATGATTTCTTTATTTAACCCACTTGGGAAATGCTTTAAAAACCTCATTCGGGATTATAGCTTGCATGTGGATGTTTAAATACTGTCTTATATTATATTGATGCCCTATTTTTATACCCACCAGTCCCTTTTGGACTAAACCCGTTTGGTTTTCAGTTGTTTCATGTAGGTGTCAGTGGAGCTATGTGGGAATTTGAGTCGTGTGTCTCGCATTTGTCTCTAGCTCTTGTATTTTTGGGTCTTACACTTGTATACTCATATTTATGATTATTGTATTTTGGAGCGTATATAATAGCTTAGGCCGTGATGGCTCTTTTGGATACTTGCATATTGTAAATGATCTATTTTTGGAGCTTGAATGTTCACTGCATATATTATGATCAGTTACTGCTTCCGTTCTAATGTTTTTCTCTAATTTTATGTTTTAAGGGTTAGTCCTGCCTAGCATAGCGTGTGTGTATGTCCCCGTTCGTCGTGATTTAGCTCGGGTATGGAGTGTCCATTTCATATTCGTGTTGGGTCTCGGTGCGGGGGATGTGGTACCTTGCGCTCGGGTGCTACGTTCGTGGTAATCTTTATAGACGACATCCTGGTGTATTCAAAGTCCACTGAAGAGCATGCACAGCACCTTCGGATCGTCATGGAAACTTTGAGAGAACACAAGTTGTATGCGAAGTTCAGCAAATGTGAGTTTTGGATTGACAAAGTTATGTTCCTAGGTCATACCATTTCAGGCAACAGAATTAAAATTGATCCATCCAAGGTTGAATCCGTACTTCATTAGGAGAGACCGAGAAATGTCTCAGAGATCCGAAGTTTTCTTGGGTTGGCAAGGTATTATCGCAGGTTTGTAAATGATTTCTCTAAGATTGGGGCCCCGTTGACTCGTTTAACTAAAAAGGAGGTAAAGTTCGAGTGGGATGATAGGTGTGAGGCAAGTTTTCAGACTTTGAAGGTGAAGTTGACTTCAGCACCGGTTCTTACCCTACCCGAGGGTACCGAGGGTTATGCCCTTTATACAGATGCTTCCAAAGAAGGTCTCGGTTGTGTTTTAATGCAGAACGATAGAGTGGTAGCTTATGCTTCAAGGAATTTGAAGAAGCATGAGAAGAAATGCCCTACCCATGATCTCGAATTAGCTGGCGTTGTGTTTGCTTTGATGAAGTGGCGACACTATCTATACGGTGCAACATTCGAGGTGTTTACCGATCACCAGAGTCTTAAGTACCTCTTTTCTCAAAAGGATTTGAACTTGAGACAGAGGCGTGGGCTGGAGTTACTAGAGGATTATGATTGCACAATTCAGTATCATCCAGGTAAAGCCATTGTAGTGGCCGATACCTTGAGTGGAAAGGCGAGTGTGGCTAATTTGGAAGTAGGTTCTTTGAGTTCAGGTTAAGAGATTTTGGTTTCAGGGACTTGGTTGGCTAATCTTACCATTTTGCCAGATTTGAAAAAACAGCTGTTGGAAGCTCAAACCTTGGATGCAGAGATTGAGAAGTTGGTAGCTCATTCTAGAAATGATCTGAATTCTATGTTTGGATTTGATGATTCCGGTTTGTTAAGGTTCGAAGCGAGAATATGTGTCCCAGAAGAGCTCAAGAGGCTTACTTGAGAAGGCACATCGCTCGAGGTACTCAATTCATCCGGGAGCTACCAAGATGTATAGGGACATGAAAGAGAAATATCGATGGAATGGCATGAAAAGGGATGGCGTGAACTTCGTGAAGCGATGTCTAACATGTCAAAAGGTGAAAGTAGAGAACCAGAAGCAGGGAGGAACTCTCCAACCGCTTCTTATTCCCGAGTTGAAGTGGGAGAAAGTGATAATGGACTGCTTGCCTAGAGGGAAACAAGGGTTCAATGGGATATGGGTGATTGTCGACAGATTTACCAAGTAAGACGATTTCCTCAAGGCTCGGATGTCCAAGAAGGTACCAAAGCTAGTCGAGTTGTATGTTCGGGAAATTGTAAGGTTGCATAGAGTTCTGGCTAGTATTGTTTTGGATTGGGATCCGTGGTTTACTTCGATGTTTTAGCAGAATCTTCAGAAGTGTTTGGCCACCCGGCTCAAGTTTAGCACCACTTTGAATCCTCAGACGGACGGTCAGTCTGAAAGGTTAATTTAGTACTTAGAGGATATGCTAAGAGCATGTGCTTTGGATTTTCAGGAGAAGTGGGATGAGCACCTAGCTTTGGTTAAATTTTCTTACAACAATAGCTACCAGGCTTTGATTAAGATGGCTCCATATGAAGCACTTTATGGGAGAAAGTGCAGATCTCCTTTGTTTTGGATATCGAGGAATGGAGGTGGACCGAGGAGAATAAGCTCGAGATAACAGAGCCTAAGGAAAAGATTGTTGCCAATATTGAGAAGGTTCACAAGATCCGATAGAGAATGAGGGCAGTTCAGGCTCGTCAAAAGAGTTACGCCGATAAGAGAAGAAGGCCTTTAGAGTTCGAAGTCGGAGATAGAGTTTTTCTGAAAGCGTCTCCTAAAAAAGGCTTCACTCGAATAGGTAAAGGTGGAAAGCTCAGCCCATGCTACCTTGGGCCGTTTGAGATCTTATAGAGGATTGGAGAAACGACTTATAGATTGGATCTACCTCTAAGTTTGACCAGAATACACAACGTGTTGCACGTCTCTCAGCTTTGTAAGTATTATCGCCGATGAGACAACTATTCTCCCTGTTGAAGAGGTTTAGTTAGAGCCGGACTTAACGATAGAAAAGCACCTGATTGCAATTCAGCACCAGAAGTGCAAGAGTCGAGGAACCGAAAAATTCCTTTGGTGAGAGTTCTTTGGCGAGATCAGAAATCTGAGGAATCAACTTGGGAAACCGAGGAGAAGATGAGGAGTTTGTATCCTGAGTTTTTTGAGGCCTCGAGTCGGACTTGAAGACAAGTCCTTTTTAAGGGGGAGAGGTTGTGACACTCCGACTTTCAGGCCGTACAGGTATGATGTATGTGCGTATTTTAAATTCCTTAATTTCACATTTACATGTTTAATATTTGTTTATTTAATGTTTAATCTTTATTCTTTTAATTATTTAAATTCATACTTGAACGTTTATTTTCGTTTTGTTGGTATTTGCTCCGTTTTTGACCGTTTTCAATTTCGATTATTGTGCTTATGTGATACGCATGATTTATACGTGTTATGAACGTGTGAATGTGCTCGTTTTATTTTTTCAGGTTTATTTGTTGAGCTTTTGAGGTGTTTGTTTCGTTGGGAACCTAAAGGAGGCTAAAACGTTTTTAGTGCACTTTGGGTTCCGGGGTGCGTATCTAGAGCTCGGGAATTTGGATCGAATTCCATCACTTTCGTTGGACTCATTTCAATGGTTTTGGGATATTGGAACAATCCTTGTATTTTTCCAAGCCCATTTGATACTCCGAAACTTGACCAAAAACTCACCTCACGCCTATATGACCACTATGGAGTAAATTGCACATAAGTCCTTCAAATTTTCAACCTTTTTGCATGAAACTTGGTCCCCCCATCCGCCAACTCAATACACTTGCTTCCTATACTCCTTCATCTCGGTTTAAGCAAGGAAAAAGGAGGAGAAATTTTGCAAACTTTGGAGAAAGTCATTTCTATCTCGCTACTATTCACCAAGGGAGAAATTTGAGCTCATTTCTTCATTTTCCTCCATCATCTTCTGGAAGTAAGTACATATTTGATATCTCCATGCTTATGTGATCATTTACATCCAGGAATTTTAGATTTTAAGCCAAGTTTGTTGGAGATATGATATATGAGATGAATAGTTATGGATTTTGCTCATAATTGAATCCTTTCACATCATTGGTGTTTTTCTTGAATTGATGCTTGAATCTTGATCACTTAAGCTTCATTTATGATTATATGGATCTAATTTTGTTGGTGGTTGAAGGGGGTAAATGATGTCATTAATGTTTTTAAGCTTGAAGACATGAATATGCAAGCATAGGCTTCCATTCTTGATTCCTTTCCTTGATGCTCTAGTTATGGCTTGATCTTTGATGGAATTGGGTGTTGTTTGTTGTTTATTTCCTACCTTGAGCTCACCTTACTTTTTGGGTGTTGGTTGAAGCTGATTTGCATGGCTGGAGGAGGGAATACTTTGTTTGTTTTTGGGTAGGATTCAGAGGTGACGGGCACCACCCCGTCTAGTGTGTTTGGGTGTAAAGGGCGTTAGCACCTTGTGTTGTGTGACTGCCTTCAGAAACGGGGGTCACCCCTTTATAACAGAGTTTTGGTGACCCCCATCACCACCCCTTGATTTGCTGCTGCCTCCCTTGACGGGACTCACTCTTTTTACTCTTGAAAGGAGTGAGACGCATTACCCCCTTTGCCCTTGTATGTGTATGTGTATGTGTATTGTCTTTGTTTTGTTAGTTTGTTTCCTCATTTCTTTACCTCGTTTATGACTTAAATGTATTGTTTACATGTTGTATTATGTGTTATAAGCATTTTATTAAATTTATGGCTTCGTTTGATATGAATTCTCCGAGTTATGAACTCACATGTTTAACATGATATGTGTTTCCACTCCACTTGCATCTATTGCATTCATGAGCATTTTCGGGTGTCTATATGGTTCATATTTGAGTCTAAGTCTTGGGTTTTATCTCCTTTTGTTTCAGAGTCGCTTCGAGACGTTGTCCAACCCGAGGTTTAGTTGCTTCTTTGCCCGTTTTAGCCTCGGTTCTTCGTCTCAACTTTTGTTAAGGTGAGGTTTAGGACTTTTTTTTAGTTATCGAGCTATGGCCTATTATATGATGTGTTTCTCACCCCGTGTCGAAATATATATCTTATATATATTTAAATACATGTTTTTAAGCAATGATTATGATTTTATGGAAACATTTGAATCTTATGAAATCGGTAAATGTAAGAGTATATGTAAGCTTTCCTTTTGAATCCTTTTGTATGTTTATGTTATGTATTAGTGAGTTGTGCCCTGAAAGATGGGAATATGGTTCTATTTGGTATGTTGGGCCCCAGGAATTGTGGGTAAGGAATGACCGGGACGGCAAGGGCCATCGAGTTTGGCCTGTGCATGGCTCCCTTTGAGATATTCACGTGCGACTCTTAGAGGTTGGGGAGACGTGGTATCTTGAGCCCTCGGTGAATAACCGGGGAAGGCATATCGTGGGTTAGCTACCCCTTACATTTTTATATTATAGGTGGAGAGGGTTTGATTCCCGAAACAACAAGGTTGTGGGGTTAGATTTGCATTTATGAAGTCAGTTTTTATGTAATGTTTGAGGAGTTAGTGGAAGTCCGTACTCGCCGGATGTTTGTTTATGTTTTGTATCGATGAATTTTGGATCGAGATAGGTTTTTTTTTTATGTATTATACGTTATCTTTTACAAATAATTTGGTCTGCAAAACCCTAGCCTCGATTCATGACCATCTATTTGATATATGCTCTGCTTATACTTATACGTGTGTGGGTGTGTGTTAGCCCCCTCACTCAGTCGAGTTGTTGACTGACCCATCTCTTTTCCCATCTTTAGTTACAGGTTGCTCGTGCTAGGTAGGGGAAGTGCATCGTAGTCGAGTCGTACTTTCTGGTTTAGGACAAGTCTGCATTTCATACTGCATCTTTTGACATTATGGGTATATATTGATACTTATTATGAATTTTTTGAAGAATTTATAAACACTTGTATATTTTTGGGCCATGTGGCCTTTGTATATGTTAATGTAAAGTTATTTGAGCTCTAATTGGATCCTGTTTGTTGCTTCCGCATTTTTATTTTATTGTTTGCGTGCTCTGTTGGTCTTTAGCCCCGCTTAGCTTAGTGTGTGAGTGTAGGTTCCTGTTCGCTTAGGCTTGGACTCATATGTGGAGGTCTATTTCATATGTGGGTTCGGTTTTAGGTGCGGGGGATGTGGTAGCCCACCGTTCAGGATGCTACAAATCTAAGGCACAAAATATATATTAAATCGAAGCACGTATCGAATAGAGCCCAAATCTTACCTTCGGTCATTGATCGGACAGTCGGATATCACAAACCCGAACTCAAGGCTTGATGGCCAAAGGAGTAAATGTTTCTTCCTCTCTTCTTTCTACCTTGATGGCTAAACATGGGAAATGGGAGAAGAGAAAATGGCTTGGCCCTTTTTAGGCTGAAACAGGTAGGCCAAGACGGGTAGGGTCAAACGGTTTCCAATCCATTCGGATCGGATTTTAAAGTGGCAGGGCCGTCAATTAGCTTTGGAAAATTGAAAGATTAATTCATTGAATCTGAATCATCGAAACGAACTCAATGAGAAGGTTGGAATTCAAATCCGAATTCATAAGCTCAAGGTAGGCACGAAGGCCCCAAACACCCTAGTTAAAATTAGGCCCCTAACTTGCAAATATTGGACAATTGAGTCCGAGTACAATTTAAATAAATTCTACGGTGCACGTAATTAAAATAAACTTCACGTTGACTTGAAGTTCCCAAGTACTACACCGATTCGTACCCTAATTTCTTCTCACCTGAGTACCCTTCGTCATTACCAAATTGTCTCTTGTCATCTCGTCTTTAACCCATGACTTTATTCAACAATAATATTTTGATCTGTTGAAGTTCCTCAAGAGCTCGGCCAAAATCTTCTATTAATTCTCTTCAACTCTTTCTTTTAAAGGCACAGTTGAATAGAGAATCAGTCCCCATGCCACGAGATTTTGATTAAATCTTATTTTGCACCCGTAAAAGATTCTCCTAATGACCGTCATGGATTATTCATTCCCTCTTCGGCACTTCCATCACGATACTTCATCAAGAAAATTGATTCTCCTCCAAAGTGGGTTTCAAATTTCCTTAAATCTTCAATCTCGATTGTAGACTTTTCAAACCAATCCTCTTCAATACCATCTTCGCATCATCCTACACTTTTCAACCCGATCCAAGAAAGGGGATCCTTAATCTCGGCCCTCACTCTACCCATCTTTTCCAACTTCATAGCACTCAAACTTGGAGGTCGAAAGAAGTGACATCCTATCAAGCAAACACTGATTATGCATGTTGGATTATATATGCCAATGTTATGAGTCACATAATATCCACTCAAACATACAACATGTTATAAGTAGCAATTATAACACGATAGATAAATAATTACAGAAAATTTAAAGATGTCGTGAATGTACGTGCCATGAATGCAGATACCTCCATTCTCAGATTCATGTGGTTTCCAAATTGAAGTCTTTGTTCACGTTTCCATTGTTTGTTAGCATTTGAATGATTGCATTCGGAAACCATATGTTCTCTCGATCCGCACGCATAGCATTTCTTCAACCGATCCCAACACGTGTTGTAGGCGTGATTAGCTCCTCCACGATATGCGCATGGTTGAGGTTCTTTCCTCAGCTTTGAAGGATTTCCAGCTTTTTGCTTCTTTCCACGAATCTTCTTTTTGGCTTGAGTACCGGGATGTTGGAATCCTTCTTCCACTTGTAGGTTTGAGCATAATCCCAATTCACCTCTTGGTCACAATTTCTCTTCGTTCTTGCCTCTTGTTATTCTTCGATTTTCAACCCTTAAAGCTCTCGTTGTAGCCTTATCCCAAGTGCTCGTATCCTCAGCAATTAAGGTCTCCTTGAACTCATCCCGAAGTCCTTCCATGAAGTACCAAGTCTTCATCTCCTTATCGTTCATGATATGAGGCACGTAGGTACCCAACCTCTCGAACTCTTCAAGGTACTCCGTGACCATTTTTCGCCCTTGTTTTAGGGTGCAGAACTCTTCAGACGTTCGGTTTTGTAGAATAGCCGGCGTATACCGTTTTCTAAACGCCTGGATGAAGGCATCCCATAACAATCCTTCGCTCGTTTTCCACCATTGTCTCGCTTGTCCGTGTGGGACTAGAATGACAAGACGGGCCTTATCTTGGGAGTTCCATGGCCATACCCCGAAGATACCCTCTATCTCTGAAATCCACCCTTCAGCCCGGATTTCATCACACAAACTGAGTGAGGGGCTACCCACACACGCTATATACATATAAATAGCAAGGCACGTATAACATACAGTGTTTGTGAACTTAGGGATAGTTTTTGCACACTAAAACATTGGCCCATGATACATACATATAGGGATTCTTATCAAAACCGAACAAAACTTAACCTAACAAATTCTTACGTATCAAAACATACTTATCGTAACAAATATTATTGAACCATATTTAACTTATAGTTCCAAAAGATTCATATTTTATCTTTGTTACGAGTCTTTCCTCGTTCCACGAACTTTAACATAGCATACATACATAACTCGATGGGTACGAGTACCTAATCCCATCCCGGGCTCCTCCAACTAAACATATATAATAAATAAAAACATAACATAACATACGTATCATACATACCTCCTTCTTCGGTGATGGAAGGGTTGCGCGACCCTAGCCATCCATACAGACGAGGTGAGCGCGAGCACTCAAACCCTCAGGTTCCCCTTTCCCCTACCAAACCTCCTAGCGGGTTCAGGGTTGGTCCTATCAGAGTGGAGACTACGCTCAGGCTTAACCCGACGGCCCGTTGCCGTACCGGGCGTCCTGACTCGCAGACTCCGGGGCCCATCATTCCAGAACATATCATATCATAACAGATCAAAACATAACCCGCTACAAAAATTAACGTACCAAACATACATAACAACCATACCTTGCAACAACTATGCTTTACATACCTCTCCATGTCAAATCCACAACATATCTATAGCTCGTAGCTTTCGGCTCGTAAGAGGCACACGGTTTGAAGCATACTTTGATGTTGCAACCATAACAAATCATAACAAACCAAAACAAGTGTACATAGACTTGTACATAGAGTGTCATACTTCCAAAGGCTTATTACATTCATAAACTTACATATTTTGCACGTATTTACTTATACTTAAGGTTATAATTCGTATGCATATAAAACAAGCACATTTCATAGGGTTTAACTATAACCTAGCCTCACCTTACACCAACGGGACAGATAACGAGACGATTGATCCACCCCGGAATCAACACGGCTAACGAAACACCACCCCGGGTGCACCTGAACAAACTGAAGACAAAAATACAAAACTTAGACTCAAAGATGAACCACACAGACGCACGGCGTATGCATAGGCACTTAAGAAGTTCAAATACATTGGCAAAGTCCATATTCAAACTCATTTCATACAAAGGAATGCATTTCATAACTTAACAGAATCATAATTCACTTGGAGACATGTTCATGTGTACAATTAATGCATATCACAAAGTGGAGATACTTATCAAGGTACATATGTACTTTGTGCAACCAATTCACATTAATTACGTAATATAAAATGCATATACGAACAAATTCATAGACATAACATAAGATATAACAAGTTAGGAATGGATTCGTAGGTGAAAAGGTGCAAGAAAAGCGGAAGAAAAGCACAAGAAATGGTTTCGAGCAAAAATGGGCAAAAGCTGGAAATTTTACGAAATGGCCAAGCTGTAGGAAAACAATCATAACTCTAGTTTGAGAAATGAGAATTAATTTCTGTTTATTGTAAATGAAAGTAGACACGTAGATCTTTCAAATGGTATATGGATCGGATCAAATGGCGACACAACATTCAAACGGTTACATCTCACAATCTAGAAGGAATTTTAAGGTGATTCCAATGGGAGAATGTTCTACACACAAAATTTTTTTTACAGTTCAAAATTCAGGCAAAACGGAGCACGTATGACAGAGTAGCGGTCGCGACAAAAATGCAGTGAAAACTAGTCGCGGCCGCGAAGGCAAGACAGAAAGTTTACTGCAAGAAGGTTGCGGCCGCGACACTTTCTAGGCCAAAAATTATCACGGGCACGACCGAGCTTCTCAGCCATGGCAGCTGCTATGCGGGGAGGTTTTCGACCTCCCCAAAAACCCGCCCAAACCCCAAGAAATGGCAAAAAACAAACATATAACATCAAATAACACATATATAACACATTAGAGCAGGAATTGGACTCCAAAACGAGCCCGAACACCCAAAACACGAAATCCACACTATTCATCTCCTTCTCAAAAACCATGAATTGAATCCAAGAAAAAGGGATTCAATCAGATAGAATCGAAGCATGTAACGAGAGGATTACAAATCTTACCTGTAATCTTTAATCGGGCAGTCGGATGATTCAAACTCGAGCTCCAAGTTTGAGGGCTAAATGGGGAAGGGTTACTTCTTCTCCTCCTATCTATCTCTTGTCATGATATGTAGCAAAAATGGGGAAGAAATAGGGTTGGTCCGATTTTAAGGTAAGAAAAACCGGTTCGGTTTGGTTCACGTAGGGTTCGGTTCAATCGACTGGAAATTAAATCGGTAGACAGGTCAAACGGATTCAGAAAAGGGCAAGGCTAGATCCATTGGACCCTAGTCATTGAAACAAATCCAATGGCGAAGTCAGAATTCAAATTCGAATTCTCGAGCTCAAAGTAGCCACGAAGGCTCAAACACCCTAATTTACAATTAGGTCCTTAAATGGCAAATATTGGACGATTGAGTCCAAGAACATTAATTTAGTTCTAATGCGCACATAATTAAGTAAATTACAAATTGACACATAAGGCATATGAATTACACATAAGTGCCAAAATTACGGAATTAAACTCTCCCGTAATGTCGTATCTAGATTGCCGAGAAGACGGGGTGTCACAACACCAACAGGAATTAGTTTGGAAAGGGTCTTCAAGCACGAAGGGGCTTTAACTACTCACTGCAAGCTGCACACGAACTTGATCCGGTTGGGATTAATGCCTTGAAAATCCAATTATATTGTAAATATTTTGGATTAATAAAACTGAAATGAAAGCAAGTTATGAGTATTTTACAAATTTAATAATTAATGACGTGTGATGGTATTTTTGTATGAAATATGCTTCATATGAAAGGACTTTAAATACCAAGAATCACGTGTCAGTAAAGTTCTAGTCAGTATGATAAGAAAATGTTCTTATCAAGACTATAATGTGTTATATAAGATGATTAGTCTTTCGTCATGGGGAAATGAAGTTTCCAATTATAACATATTGATGATTTTCAATGAGATTGGAAACCCTAGCACTTGTTAACCTAAACCTTTAGATGAACGGGGTGTCACACCGTCGGCCCTTGCCTCCTCGGATAGCCACTTACACTAAGTTCCTGGGCCCCATTCTGTGCAGTCATTCATTCATTCTCACCAAAACATTTGGTAGGGTTCATGAAATAAAGGTTTTACGTTGTAATCATTTACTCTTGAAACCACTCTAGGCACATATAATAAATTTTGGCCGAAATCTTTTCACATTGATGGTATATAGGGTCATTTAACTAAATAGTAGAGAAACCCACCTTAGAACGATAAAAGGGAGCACAAGAGCCTCACGGACCAGCCTCGTCTCCAACGTGATCAAAATCTATGCAAGGAAGGTGAAACGAGACTTAAAATGACAATATAAGACGCTCGAAAATATAATGATCATGATATGAATGCATAAAAGAGGATATTATGCAATGAATACGTTCATGTTCACTATTAATATCTTAAAGACATATAAACTTTCAATTTCATTCATTTCGAGAATCATATAAATTCATTTAAGTTCATCACTTCCATACGTCATACCAAATCAATCTAAAAAATTCAAATAATGATAGCATGTATACATATCATACAAGTCATAAATTAAGAAATACATGAGCGATTAGGGTTCAATTTAAGAGCAAAGGTTGGGGTAAAGAAGACACGTTGAGACATAACTCGTAAAATATTCCACGAGAAATCGTAAAATTTCATAGCACACAAGATAAAACATTATATGACATGTTAATGAAGTGTATGAACCAAAAATGAGCCAAGGAAACCATGCAATTAATGTTTGAAAATTGAATTTTTGTGCAGAAACTGCAGGGGTCGTGGCCGCTACCTAATAAAATCTGAATTTTCCTCCAATTTTGTCAAATCTCGAAACAGGGCCAAAATGAACTAAATTTGGTCGCGGGTGCTACCTGAGAGAGCAATGTAACAAACACATTCACAAGTCACAGCCGCTACCGTTTTTGCGCTAAAATCGGTCGCGGCCGCTACCACCCTATACCAGCAGCCAAAATGCACAAGAACAGAAAAGCAACCATGCTAAACCTTAAGCAACATGCCCAGTTATGAAATGATAACAAATATACAACAAAACAACACATAAACATGCTCCCAAAGTGATCAAACGTGAGGAGAGTGCGTATGTGATCATTTCATGATATTTCTTCAAAATTCCATTAATGGAAACTCATAAATCCTTCAACAACCATATAATCAATGATCATAAATGAAAATAGGAAGCTTAGAGAACCATTTACATACTTTAAATCAACCAAAAGCATCAAGGAATGCATGAGATCAACATATGGCCCCAAAAGCTACTATTTATTCATCTTCTCCAAAACCCCATGAAAACATGCTCAAAATTGGGGATGCTGTTGTCTATTGTGAAAGCCATAGTTTAGAAAAAGGTTTTTTGTATATTCTGTGCTAAATACACTACCATACTAGGCTAATAAAGGAAAGGGCATATATGCACAAAAAATACACGATTACAATAAGCCTTAATTTCTTGTTTTCCTTATGTCAACAGTCCCCCTCAAGTTGTATAGTGGGATCTCCGATATGCAACTTGCGTAAGATTTCTCCGAATATCCTGCCATTCACTGCTTTAGTAAAGATACTGCCAATTGGTCCTCAGACCTCACGGATGGAAGCTTAACAATCCCGAGCTCGATCTTCTCTTTAATGAAGTGTCTGTCAACCTCTACATGTTTTGTACGGTCATGCTGGACATGGTCCTCAGCTATACTAATCGCAGCCCGGTTATCACACATGAGATTACACACCCTGTCCACTGGGACACCAATCTCTGTAAGTAGCTTTCGCGGCCAGAGAATCTCACCTACTCCTCGTGCAACACCTCGAAACTCAGCTTCTGCACTAGACAGAGCCACAACCTTCTGTTTCTTGCTCTTCCAGGTTACTACATTTCCTCCGACTAGAGTGAAGTACCCAGAGGTTGACCTCTTATCATCTGGACTTCCGGTCCAATCTGCATCTGTATAGGATTCAATATTAAAGTGCCCATGATTCTGAAACAGAATCCCACTTCCGGGACACCCTTTTAGGTACCGACACACTCTGAGCGCTGCCTCCACGTGTTCTTTCTGAGGTCCGTGCAGGAACTGACTAAGAACTCCAACTGTATAGGCTATGTCAGGCCGTGTGTGAGATAGATAGATCAACTTTCCCACCAAATGTTGATACTTTAGCTTCTCAGCCTCTTCAGCTCCTTCCACTATGCCAAGGCGGTGGTTCACTACCATAGGGGTGTCTGCTGGCTTGCACTCCAATAGCGCGGTTTTGGCTAACAAATCTAGGACAAACATCCGCTGAGATATGTATATTCCCCTCTTGGACCGCATCACTTCTATCCCAAGAAAATACTTCAGCTGCCTCAGGTCTTTCATTTCAAACTCTCTGAACAAGTTTTCTGTGAGTTTGGAGATTTCCTCTGTGTCATCCCCTGTAATGATCATATCGTCTACGTAAATGATTAGGCACGTCACCAAACTGTCTCGTCTCTTGATGAACAATGTATGATCCGAGTTGCTCTGATGATAATCATATTTCTTCATGGCAGCTGAAAACCTTCCAAACCATGCTCGGGGTGACTGTTTCAACCCATACAACGCCTTCTTTAGCCTGCATACTTCCCCATGACCGAAATCCCTCGCGAATCCTGGTGGGGGTTCCATGTATACCTCCTCTCTAAGATCTCCATGTAAGAACGCGTTCTTCACATCAAACTGATGCAACTTCCAGTCTCGGTTAGCTGCTACTGAGAACAATACCCTGATGGTGTCAATCTTGGCTACTGGTGAAAACGTCTCTGAGTAGTCAATGCCATAAGTCTGTGTGTATCCTTTTGCCACCAGCCTAGCCTTGTATCGTTCAACACTCTCATCTGCCCGATGTTTCACTGTGAAGACCCAACGACATCCTACCACTTTCTTATCCTTGGGCATGATACACTTTTCTCAGGTTCCATTTTTTTTTAGTGCCTTCATTTCCGTTTCCATTGCTTGAACCCATTTCTGATCTGTAAATGCCTCTTCCACTCGATTCGGAATCCTGATCGAGTGGACTGCTAAAGTATAGGCACGTGCTTGTTCAGAGAGATTTCCTTCTGCTAAACGGCCAGGGGATACCGCGGGGTCCTGCCTGTATGTTCCGGTTGATACCGTTTTGGTGGGACACCTCTATTAGCGCGTGGCGGTAGCACATATCTTGCCTGTGTCTCACTCTGACTCACCCCCTCTTCTGACTCACTTATATCTCGTTCTCCACTCTCCCCTTGTTCCTCAATCTCCACTGCACTTTTAGAATTATAGGGAATGACTGATGTAGAGTTGTTATCAGTAAAATTACTAACCTCAGGAATACTCATCGGGGTGACGGGGTCTCTGGAAGTGAGGGGTTGTATTTCAGCAGGTGGTGGCTCGGTGGTTCCGCCTACTTGTCCTGTTGTGATTGCGTCTGGCCAAGTAAGTGGGACCACCCCACTCAGTGGGTCCTGCTGATGTCTCTCCCCCTGACCGCTGAGTGGGATGTGAAAATAGAAATCTGTTTCAACAAAATCACAGTCCATAGTAGTATACAGACGACGAGTCGGAGGGTGATAACACCGATACCCCTTTTGCTGAACCCCATACCCAACAAAGACACACTTAAGAGAACACGGGTCAAGTTTGATACGGGCAGTTTTAGGAATATGGACGAATACGGAACACCCAAACACCCGAGGAGGAAGAGTTAGGACAGACGGGATACTAACCTGACCAGCAAAACACTTAAGGGGGTTATCAAAATCTAAGGATCTGGTAGGGAGACGATTCGCCAAGTAAACAGAAGTAGCAACTGCTTCTGGCCACATTGACGAAGGACACTTAGACTCAATAAGAAGAGATCTGGACATCTCTAGTAACTGTCGGTTCTTACGTTCTGCCACCCCATTCTGTTGGGGAGTGTGGGGACAAGAAGTTTGGTGGATCATTCCAAGGGTGCGAAAGAATTCCTTCAAGGTGGAATTTATATATTCTCCCCCATTATCAGACCTAAGCACCTGAACATGAGTTTTATACTGTATCCGCACCATATTAAAGAAATTAACAAACTTTGAGGGAACCTCAGATTTATTATGCAAAAAATATACCCAAGTCATTCTGGAATAATCATCGAAAAAAAGAACAAAATACTTAAACTTATGATCAAAACCAATATCCAGGGCAGGTCCCCACACATCTGAATGCACTAAGGAAAACACAGTTTTAGTACGAGAACTAGATACTGAAAAAGGCTGCCTATGACTCTTTGCAAGTAAACATGTCTCACAAGAGAATTTATTATCTCGCGTGGAAATTTGGGGAAGTAATAGCTGAAGATACCCTTGGGAAGCATGTCCTAAATGACGGTGCCACAACCACTATTGGCGGTTCACTGTCCCGTGAGCAAGCGCTGCAGTTCCTTGTTGAGCCACCTAGTCGACGTAATACAACCCGCCACTTTCAGTACCACGCCCAATCACTTTCCCCGAAAGAATATCCTGCAACAAACAGAAATCGGGGAACATCAGCACCTTGCAGCTTAATTCTCTGCTAATATGACTGATAGAAAGTAACTTGCACGACAAAGTAGGAATATAGAGACAGTTTTTTAAGCTAAGTGCAGGTGATAAGGAAACAGTTCCTGCACCAAGAACATGAGAAACACCCCCATTGGCATTCTGAATTGAGCTTATTTTCGGAACCGTGTAATTACTTAAGTCTGCCTTGTCATATGTCATTGTGTCTGTGGCTCCACAGTAAAAAATCCTTCTACTGATTTTCTTATTGGTAGTATACAGTGCGGATCCTGTCTGATCACTTAATATAAGTGCTTCTTCCCCGTTACAATTAGACGCTGAATTACAAGGTGGGAATAAAGGGGGAGACCGAATATTTAATTGCTGTAATTTAGAGTGAGAGGTAGAGGGATAGAAGAGACTTTTTCTCCCCCCACACTCAATAACTAATCTGCTCTTCCCTTGGAGATTTCCATCTCCAGCCTCCAGACCTGCAAACCCTCCCTGTTCTCCGTCTTCGGTTCCCACTCTAGCGTCCCCACCATCCGCCACCGCCGCCGTACCCTGCGGCTGACCGGCCCGTTCACGGTGCTGGCTCCGCCACCACTCCGCAAAACCAATGATTTCGGAGCAGTTTTCCTTGACATAGTCGTCCCTCCCGCACTTAACGCACTTAGACGCCGGCCGGGTTCCGCCATCAATTCGGGATGATGGTGTTGGGGGCTTCCTTGGCGCGCCTGACCGGGGCCTGGAGGCGAACCGCTATGCTGCCTGTCCGAGCCCCTGTTCCGACTCCAATGGGCTTTTAGCCGCGAGCCCAGCCCCGATGCCTAAGGCTCCGACCGATGATGGGCCACCTCCTTCCAGATCTGACCCCAAGATCCCTCTCCAAACCCCTTCACGGTGAACTGTTGCATACGCCTTCTCCACGGTAGGTAGGGGAGTTTCTTTTAGCAAGTCTCGCCTCTCTCCATCGAACCTGTCACTGACTCCGTCGAGAAATTGGAACAGAACGGGTTTCCGATTTTAGCCGATTAAACACGGCTATGTCACTTTCACATGCCATGGGGTTTGGTTGTCTAGCATTAATTTTTCTCTAGATTTTCTGAATATTACTGTAATAGCGTTCAATACTATCGGTCCCTTGCTTTAGGTTATTGGCTCTGGTTGTGAGGTCATAGATCTGGAGACCATCACCTCCTTGGCTGTATGTGGCGTGCAATCCTTCCCAGAGTGCTTTTGTTTTGGGTATTCAACATAATATGTGATGAGATCTTGCTCCATGTTTTCTAGGAGCCAAGAGCAGACTATTAGATCATCTTGTTCACACTTGTGGTAGTTGGGTTGTCCGGGCAAGGGTGGTGGTGGATCACCGGTGAGGTGACTGAGTTTGCCTCTTCCACCAATGGCTAACTTCATGAGGCGAGCCCACAGGGAGTAATTGAACTGATTATGTTTGGTGCTGATTGAAACGGTTTGGGATGTGTGGCTATGATTCTAATTATTTGCTGGTTGGGTTTTGCAGGTTTTGGAACTTGGTTTTGATGATACTTGCTAACTGTGTGGCTAAGGAATCGACTGGCTGTTCCGATTCCTTGACGGAACTGAATACATTGCTATTGTCGGCCATGGCCGAGAAGGGTACCGGTAAGTGATGAGCAAGGTTCGATTCCGTTTAACGGATCATCGCCCACTCTGATACCATGTTATCTATTGTGAAAGCCATAGTTTAGAAAAAGGTTTTCTGTATATTCTGTGCTTAAGAAACGATACACAGTACAAGGCTAAATAGACTACCATACTAGGTTAATAAAGGAAAGGGAATATATGCACAAAAAATACATGATTACAATAAGCCATAATTTCTTGCTTTCCTTATGTCAACAGATTCATGGTTCAAAATAACCAATAATGAATTTATATTACAACCCTAAGCTTACCTTTTTGATTGGATGAAGTTTGGAAGAGATTTGAGCCTTGAATCTCCAAGCTTGGCACGGGTTACGGGAATAACTGGAGAGCAGGGGTTTTTGCTGAAATTTCTCTAAGTTTAGAGGGTTAGTTCAGTTTGGGGTGGTTAAGGGCTGTTGTAGGGTTGAGTTAGGGTTCCAAGGAATGAAACCATGGTTAATTTGGTCAAGGTTTGTGGAAGTTATGGCTATTTTTGTAAAAGGTGGCAATTTCGACGAATGTAACACATTTCGGTTGAATTTCGGAAGTTCAAAAAATTTTGGAAAAATATAAGGCTAAGTTCATTAAACCCAAATTTTTGTTATGAGTTCAACGAAGTTGACGGAACTCGATTCCATGTTCCCTAGCTCAAGATATCACATACGGAACCAATGGTACGCTAATTGCTCGTTAGCCCCGGTTTTGGATTCCAAATTCAAAATAAATTCATAACTCAATCAAATGAATCCAAAAACATGAAACGAACATATATCCATATTCATAACACGTATAATTCCAACATATTAAATTTCCACAAAATTTCGAATTCATTTCACATAGAAACGGCAAGCAAACGAGTCATACAAGAGCAAATAGTTCATAATTCATATAAATTCAAATTCAAATAATTTCAAATAATTCAATTATTCAAGAATTTCATATAATATGAAATAAAACACTTAATAATGTAATTAAAATAAATTAAATGCGCACGTAATTATTACATAAGCCATACCTGTACGACTTGAAAAGTCGGGGCGTTACAATCTCCCCCCTTAAAAGAATCCGTCTTCGGATTCACTGATTGTCCGGAAACAACTAGGGATGGAATCTTTTCATCTTATTCTCTGTCTCCCACGTAGCCTCTTCCGTTTCGTCACTTCTCCATGAGACTTTAACTAGTGGGATTTGCCGGTTTCTTAATCTTGAAATTTTCGATCCAAAATCTTAACCGGTTTCTGAACGAAGGTGAGGTTAGGCTCAAGTTCTACCTCTTCCACACTTAGAATATCTAATTAATCAGGATAATACTTCCGAAGTTGAGAAACGTGAAATATATTGTGAATCCCGATCAAACTCAGAGGTAGGTCCAGCGGCGACGGCTCACGTGCCGCCTGAAAGACACGGCAGGGGGGGGCGTTACTGTAGCGTGGTGGTTTGGCGCGTTCTGGCGAAATTTCCAGACAACCTTTGATGCTTTCCTACGTTTTTCGACGTCCTGAATCCATTTCCGGCCTCAAATTAGAGCGAATCGCGGCGGAAATGGTGGTTCCGATCATGGCAGCGGTGGCGCAATTTCGGCGGCAATTTTAGGGCTTTTTCGGCGATCTTTTGGCAATGGTTTGTTCAGAGAAGTTGTTCGGGATGATGATATCGATCTGCTTACGTTGGCCCCGACTCGAGAACCGGCCGGTGGCGGCGGACCGGTGGTGGACCGGCCCTGGACCGGCGGCTCCCTTTTTCGACGATATTTCCGATAAATTGGCTAGGGGCTTTCGAAGGCTTCGTTACAAGCTTTCCAACGGTATGCTCGGATTTTTTTTTCGTTTTACGGTTAGCGTTTAATTTCAGTTTTCATAGTTAGAATTTAGTTCAGTTTTTCGTCAACGAAGTCCGGTATGTTTGGTATTTTCTGAAATTGGTTGAGGGCTTTTGTCAAGTAGGTCGACGAGCACGTTTCTGTCATTCCGGGGATTTTTCCAACCACCGGAGGCGGTGTTCCGGTGGCGGCCGGTGGCTGTTCGGCCGGCTACGGTGGCGGCATTCCGGCGACTTTCGGACAGTAGGTCCGTTTCGTTGTGGTGAGTCCGATGCCACTTTCCGTTCGTCAATCGGATGTCTGGTTGATTTTATATGAATTTTTGAAGTTATTGTATTTATTTTCGTTAATTGTTTTAATTGTAAATTTCGTATGCACTATAAATTGAAATTATGAGTTGTATGATACTTGGAAATATGTTATGATGTATGAACCCTTGATTCGTGATTTATGGAATTTATTTAACTCGTTTTAAGCCTATCTATTTGAGAATAATTATTGTTTGAGGGGATGTTAGTGTAATTTTAAAAACTAATTGATTATGAAGTTGTATGAAACATAGGAAACGAATCATGAAAGGATACGTTTTACTTTAATTTGAATGAATTGTTTAAGTATACTATTGTTGGGAATTTTGTAAATTATGCAAATATGTAATTTTGAATAAATTGATATGAAATTTATGTTTTATTCTCGCAAGACTTGGAGCATGATAGGTTTTAAATTATTATGTCTCGATTTATAATTTCCTACCTGATAATATGAATTATATAAGTTATGCATCTTCTAATGTGCGAAATGATTGTGATTTGATATGAATGACTTAATTTGAATAAATGTGAACTATCTGTGCATCATTTGTATTCGTGAGCATAGCCGCGCGTCTTTGTGGTTTGATTTGAGTTTGAGTCTTGTGTTCCGTGTGTTCAGTCGATCAGGGTTTTTCCAGGGAGTATCTGTTAGCTGTTTGGGTTCCAGTGGGACTTCTTGGCTTGTGTTTTCCGTTCTCGTCTGTGTAAGGTGCGATTATTCTATTATATTTATATAATAGATATGTGTTTATACGATATGGTTATGATTTTGTCATATGATTAAGGTTTTCGAACTGTATATGTACGAGCATATGTAAGCTTGAAATGTTTTGCAATGAGGCTATGCTCCAAACCGTGTGTCTTCATACCAGCTGCGTATTAGGATGACACGGAGAGGTACGTTTATAGCATATGCTAAGTTGCAAGGTATGATATTCTCCGATAAGGTACGTAAGTATGATTTTGATACGATGATAAGTTTGGTGTGTAGCGAGTTATGATCTGATATGCTATATTCTGTTGTGTGGGCCCCGAAACGTGGGTAAGGGAGACCCGGGACGACCATGGGGTCGCCGGTTGGGACCCCTGTGCACATTCTCATTTGAGATATTCATGTGCGACCTATGGAGGTTGGGAAGGCGTGGTATCTTGAGCCCTCGGTGGATAACCGGGGAAGGCACAGTGTGGGTTAGCTACCCCGTGTGTGTTTGTATCTGTATGAGTAGTGAGGGTTTGCTCCCTGAACTATATGGTGTTAGGGTTGGATTGTTTATGATATTTGTTGGTTTTCTGTTATGATACGTATGATACGATATGGAAGTAAGGTGGGAGACCCGTACTCGCCGGGTATATGAATATGATTTGTTTAGTTGATTATGAAACGGGATAGGAGCTTTCTCTTTTGATATGATACGATTAAGCTCAGTATGTTTTGGTTTGAATAAGATAAAATATGTATAAGTTTGATTTGAAAATGGTTTTGGTATGCAAAACCCTACTCCCGGTTCATAATCTTTCTTTTGATATGTGCTCTGCTCCTTATTATGTATAGTGTGTGTGAGTTCAGCCCCCTCACTCAGTCAGTGGACTGACCCTCGCCCCACCTATGTTTTTAGTTTGCAGGTACAAGTTGTTGGAGTTCGAGCTAGGCGGCTTTGTGTCTTGTCTGTTGAGTCCGTGTCTTTTGAGCCTTTATCTATTTGATTAAGTAGTGAATCTCTGATCTGCATCTGTTTGTAATTATGTATATAGTATGTTCTGTACAGGAATATGTTTATGCTTTAATTATATGAATTTTCGGGACAAGTTAGGACAGGGCTTGGATTAGTTGAACCCGTCTTTGTTGTATGTTTGAATTCGGGACAGGTTAGGACAGGTTCGTGGAATTAGTTGAACCCATTTATTTATGTTTGCTGATTAAAGTTTTTGGATAGATCGTATTTTGCATCGCTTCCGCATTCAGGTTTTGCATATGTTACTTGTACAGGGTTAGGTACCGCCTAGCTTAGGTTGGATTTTTCGTTTGTCACCCGTTCGCTGTGACTTGGTACGTGTGCGGACTGTCCTTTTCGTACCACGTGTCGGGTCATAGTGCGGGGGTGTGGTGCCCCCACCGCTTGCGGTGCTACACCGCCTAAAGCTCGCGGCGGAGGTGGCGGTTACTGTAGCAGCGAGTTTCACCGCCGTTGGGGTTTGATGATTTCCAAGGTTTTCGGCCCTTCCGAGTTCATTTCCAGCCTCAGATTGGAGCGAATCGCGGCGAAAGTGGTGGTTCTGGCATAGCAGCGGTGGCGCCGATTTTGGCGGTGGTTTGAAGCTTTTCTGATGATCTTTTGGCGACGGTTCCTTCTGAGAAGTTGTCTAACTCAGCGACATTGAGTTGTTCGCGTAGGTGGTGGCCCAAGAACCGGCCGGCAGCGGCGGACCGGGTCTGGACCAGCGGTCCGATTTTCCTGTGACTTTTCTGGCTTTTGGCTAGGGGACGTTCGAAGGCCTCGCTACGGGCTTTCCAACGGTATGTTCGGATTTCGCTTTCGTTTTACGGTTTGCGTTTAATTTCAGTTTTTGTAGTTAGGATTTAGTTCGATTTTACGTCAACGAAATCCGGTGTGCTTGGTACTTTCTGAAATTGGTTGAGGGCTTTTGTCAAGCAGGCCGAGGCGTACGTTTCTGTCCTTCCGGGGAATTTTCCGACCAACGGAGGTGGTGGTCCGACTGCTGCACGTGGTGGTTCGGCTAGTTCCGGTGGCGGCGTTCCGACTCCCTTCGGACAGCAAGTTCCTCTCGTCGTAGTGAGTTCAACGCCACTTTCCGTTCGTCAATTGGATGTCCGGTTGATTTGTTGTGATTTATTTTATGTATTTTGAAATATTTGGAATTAATTGTTTAATTGCAATAAATTGTGTATTGTTGTAATTGTCGATCAATATGTATGTCAACGGATATAAAATCATGTATTAAGTGATATGTGATATGTATGAATATCCTGATTCACAAATTGGACCCCGATATGTTGAATTCATGCAATTTGTTTAAGTTTGAACGGGTGTATGTGTAATTTCATTAAACATATAATTTGTATGACTTCAATTAATTAATCCTTGTGGATTGATAAAACAAATATGCTAATTATGATTTCGATTAAGAGAAATTATTACGCCTAAGCTTGAAGCTTTTAATTAGTCTAATCACTTAAATTGAATTAGAATTTATTATATGAAATAAGAATTTGTTATGCAATTTATGATTTAGTAAGAATGGAATTGGATGATTTAATTTGAAACTTTGTAATTCAGGTTTAATTATTTAATTTAAAATAATCCTATTATGCGATATATGAATTGTATGATACTTATATGATTAAATTAGAAACTTTTGCACGTAAGAAATAAGTTATTCGTACAAATATGAGTTGGTTATTTGATATATGAATTTATATGAAATAATGTGACATGCATTGCCTTTCCATTTTGTTTGTTTAAATTAATTGTGCATATATAAGAAGACCTCTTAACGTGTTTTATGAATATGTTGAGTTATGTGATATTTTATTTTGCAAGGAATTAGTATGAATGTGAACTTTGCTTATGTGATTGCATTTCTTAAATACTTGAGCATGTGTCGTACGTCTTATATGGTTGTCTGAGTCTGAGTCTGAGTTCTGTACTGTGTTTTGTGTGTTCAGTTGGTACAGGTGCACCCGGGGTGGTGACTTGTGGTCGTGCAGGTTCCGGGGTGGACCATTTGCAGGTGAGGGTGTTTTCGTTCTAGTTACATACTAAACCCTACAACCCTTATGTGACAAGTTTTGGCCAAAAACTTATGTGTGTATATATATATGTTATTTTCAAAGTGGAGTCATCGAGTAAATTATTATCGAGTAACATTTTCTCCAAAATTATGAAATATGTTATGTTTCTTATGAACTGAAATGTTTTGGCGAGATTGCATGTATGTTATGTTCACGGGCCCAGGAATTTAGTACATGTGGCCATCCGGGGAGGCAAGGGCCGACGGTGATCCCATGTGCTGATTCCATTTATATTTAACGATGAAACGGATATCGTTAGGAGTTTTGACGAGAAAATGCTAGTCGGGCTTTTGAGGATTCATGTACCTCACTAGCCATTATGCATGAGGTGGTCGGGTCTTGCTAACCCTTCCACCACCCGGAGGAAGAAGGTTGGAACTTATTTTATGATTATGTTTATGTTATGATATGGTTAGGCACCGTGCGGGAAGGCGGGGATACGGATTGCCCAGACGATTATATCTTATGTTGTATGACTTCCATGTACTATGATATATTGCATGATCACGTATTCAAATGTATTATTGCTATTTGTCGTACACGGTTGGAGTTTGTTAGGAGATGATGCACGCTCACTCGCCGAGTCTTTATGTTTATGTATGAATTAATAACTTAATGAATTTAATATGATTAGTCGTAAAGTCCGAGCATTGCTTAGTTATTCTCTTGCCCTCTTGGAAACTAACTTTAAATAAAACTTTGCTCGGAATTTATGACTTGCATGTGCATGTTTTTATATATGTTTATCGCTCCTGCTCGCTCAGTCTTCTAGAGACTGACCCACCCCCTTCTTTTCCACTTTCCAGTTCTTGCAGGTTTGAGCTAGGTGGCTGTCAGTGTCTGTTGAGTCTGTATCTGTTTATTTATGTTGTTAAATACTTTGCTTCGGTTTATGTTTAGAAGCTTGTTTATGTAAGTTGTGTCAGTTCGTCTGAGTCTGTTATGTACTTTGTTTCAATTTATGTTAACATTATTTACGACATGGTTTTGCAAAGGTTTATAATTATGATTCGAATATATGAATTTCGGGATAGGTTAGGATAGGTGCTCAGTTTAGATGAACCCGTTTTGATTATATGCTCGATCGGGACAAGTTCTAGGGCAGTTGAACCCATATAGTTCATGTTGAGTTACTTTTTTAAATATATGAATTATGATTGCTGATTAAAGTTTTTGAGAATTCGTATTTTGTATCGCTTCCGCATTCAGGTTTTGCATAGTTGCATTTGTACAGGGTTTAGGTACCACCTAGCCTAGGTTGGTTTTTCGTTTGTCACCCGTTCGCTGTGGCTTGGTGCGTGTGCGGACTTTCCATTTCGTACATGTGTCAGGTCATAGTGCGGGGGTGTGGTGCCCCACCGCTTGGGGTGCGACATCTTAAGTGGTATCAGAGCTACCAGGTACAGAACCGGTGCTCTGGAGTCGTGTCGTGTCAGTTTAGGTCGTACGGCATAGGAATACTTGTGCATTACATTCGTCTGATGTGAAATTTTGACTTCTCTGCATGAATTTGTTTGAGCTTATGTGATTGTGTGCATACTATGATTACAATTTTTTTGAAAATTAACACTGTTATCCTTTAAATTTTATTAAATTACGTATTGCATCTGCATTACTTAAGTGTTCTTAATTACTTTTATTACTTGACATATCCACATACTAACCCTCATGCATAGATATTTGTTCAATTTGTGAATTTTAGGGTGACATCTCGGTGCCAAATTGTAAATGATCGTGACAATTCTTCCCACTTCTACAAAGCTTTGACAGGAGATTCAAAGCAGCTATACTGTAATGAGAGACAATAGACCTCTACAAGAATTCAAAACAAGGAATCAATGCTATCATTTTGAAAACGGGTATTATGCATTCATAGCACGTGCATGATGCATTGGAGTAAATTTTAATTATTTCAAACATTTGCTCTACGTGTTTGATTGCCTTCCTTGCTGGATATGAGTGCATGCCATTTACAGTCCTAATCCCGAATGCATTAGTTTTGTAGTTATATTTAGGTGACTTCCTTATCTGTTCCAACGACTGCTGATTTTAGTGGAAGCTGCATTGAGATTTGAATAGGGGTGGATCAGGAAGTGTACAGCTGATTTAACAAACTCAGGGTATAGGGTGGATAAAGGAAGATGTCTGTATACAAGGAAGATATTTGTATACGAGGGAGACAAGAGATCTTTTAGCTATGAAGGTGCCTTCAGTATATGTACTTGTACTTACTACTTGGAGGTGCTCGGGAGTAACATGTTTTATAAGAAAGCCAAAATTTCTAAATCTGGATGGCGTGAGGTGACAATGAAGAAATCAAGGCACTTGTACTATCCAAAGAATTCCAAGGAGGGAACCAGATTACTATTATAGAGACACCACCAGAGCAGTTACTCTTACACAAAGGAAAAAAGGGGAAATTTGTGTAAGCTATGGAATTTTGTACCGAGTTCATTGAAGATCAACTCCACCAAATATTACGGATAAGGGCATCATTTACAACGATGGTGTACTAAGCAAGACTATTTAAAGATTTTTCATTTATCTCTCCACGATTATCCTGAGAGATTTTATCATTGAAAGAAATAGCAATTCCCGATTACCGAGGATTTTGTTTGGATTTCAAGAGACTCCACAGATCACTATACTCCGAGAATCAAGTGAGACGGTCCAAGACTATTTGGGTACCCAAGAATCTGAGAGAATACAAAAGAATGCAAGTTTGAACGAAGGGTTGGAACCACTGCCAGTCAAGGAATCGATTATCCTTCCAAATTAGAGAATTGCCAACCTCGACTTCATTTCCTCGGTGAACGGTACCTTAAGCATTCATGGCATTTGCACCCATGCATTTCATAAGTAATTATATTATATTTTATTTTTTTTGACATATGTGACAACGTGTAATGTTTGATGTTATTCGATTGTAATAACCTGGCTAACTGCTTTAATTTTCATAACTTAAAATGTATTGTTGTTGTGAATTCTTGTAAACTGAATGGAATACTTGTGTGAATTATTCGTGTCTCTGTGTTTATAATTTCTTTGGTTACTCACTAACCCATTGTGCACATATGAGCATATTGTAATTTTATTTTACAGAAATTCCATCGCGATATCCCCTTTAAGTTGAAGCATGGATGTTGAATCAATACTCTACGGACACCGATATCAGTAGTGTAAAGGTACACTAAACATGCATCACATGTTTTGCATCAAGTGTTACTTTAGTGTGTATATGTATGAATGCTGAGTAAGTGAATTTATGTGCTAGAGAGTTGTTGAGATCTCTCTCTATTTACGTGTTGGGGGGATGTGGGATTCTCCCTATCTATGTGATAGAAAGATGTTGGATTCTTTCTAAATTATGTGAGCAAGAGATGCTGGATTCTCTTGGAGTTAGATATTTGGGAGATGCTGGATTCTCTCGAATTTAGGGGTTTGAGAAATGCTAGATTTTCTCCAACTAGAATGTTTGGAAGATGTGGAAGTCAGCCAGACTTAGGTTGGGGGACGGGACTCCCTCTATTACGTGGTTAAGAGACGGGGTTCTCTCAATTCTGTGCCTGAGGGACGAGGTTCTCTCTTTTGATGTGTCGGGAGAAGGGGCTCTCTCTCTCTTGCGTGCTGAGAGATGGGAATCTCTTTTGTTTGTCGTGGCTGAGTTACGTGTGGCCTGATGTTGGTTTGCAAGCGATGAGGAATCGACGGTCTCGATCTTCGGGTGCAGTGGCCTAGTGGGGGATCGAACGAGATTGAAGTGACCGACGGTCAAGTGTTTGAACAAATCTCTATAACTACAGAACTCTGAGAGTAATTGATGCAATCAGTGGGAGTAAACTTCACAGCTAGGGCTATGACTCTACACGATTTCAGGAGATGGATTGAAGTATTCCAGCTCAAAGCTTCATGACTCAGTAATAAGACCTGAGGACAGGCCCATTTGAAGGAGGGGAGATTGTAACACCCCGCTAGTCCTACAAATAAGGTACGTCACTTTTCAACCTTTTTATGTGTTTAATTATGTGATTTTGTGCTTTGTGTGGCCCTATTTTGAACTCTTTAAGAGTTTAGGGGCTTGTTTACAATTTTCTCTTTTAAGGGGTTTTCCGGTCATTTCTCGTTCGGTCGAGAGTTTGATTTTTGTGACCCCTGCTTTGCTTTTGGGGCATCGAAATGAGTCCGTAGACTCTAAGTTTGCCCCATTCTGACTTCGTCAGCCCGTTCTTTCGACCGTTTTTGTGTATGAGGACCCGAGATATATACCCCGGATCCTCGTTTTGTGTGCCAGAATTTTAGCTCCAGCTTCAGCTGTCTTCTTCCCGCGATCCGGCAATATTCATGCAGTGGAGGTGTGAAAACACACACTTGTCCGTTCTCGTTCGTTTCTCGACGGAATTCAATGTTTTAATAGTGGAAAATTTTCAACTCGACGAGCCCGACACGACGGTACAAGAATCATAGCCTGAATGTAAAGCCCCGAATTTCAGACAGTCAGGTACGCTCGACACGTGAGTTGTAACGCCCCGAATTTCAGACAGTCAGGTACGCTCGACACGTGTGAGTTTCGAGCGTTAGGATTTTATTTTATTATTATTTTTATTTATTCAATTTGTACGTGCTATATTAATTTCTATAAATTGTGTTCCACATGATTACGTGAAAATTATATGAAATTCATTTCAATTTGAGAATTCTTGTATGAATGGAATTTAATTGCTACATGAATTAATTGTCCAATTTGTATTAATTGCTTAATTGTCCTTAATTGCTCATTTCCTTTCCTTTAAGGACCTAATTGCATGAAAATCTTTTGGACCAAAATGAGCATTTCCAAACCTTTGACACTTAATTGTATAACTTATAATATTTGGAGGATTGATCATCAATATTACATTTTTCCCCCTAACATGTCGGTATATACATTTCTTCCACAATCATCATCTTTATTTCATGCCAAACCATACATTTGGCTTCCTCTCATTACCGAGACACCCCATCTAAAAAGGAAAGGAAGATTTCTTCATTTACATCCAAGAATTCAAGGAAATTTCAAGCTTGAAGCATCATTATCTTCATCATCATCCTTATCTTCCATTCTTTTGCATTTCAAGGTGGGTGTGTGCACGATTTGATGATTTTAATCAAGTATGAAGTAGCTAGGGTTTATGAAATGATGAATTTATGCATTAGAGATTGATTGAAGCCTAAAAATGAGATTATATCTTGAATTATTTCATGAATTTTTGCATATTTAGTTTGAGTGATCAAGTTTGAGCATGAACTTGGGAACTTGAATTCTTGGTAATTTTCCATGATTTATGTGTCTAAATGGAGTATTATTGCTTGTTGAAGATATATGCATCATATTTCCAGAAATTAATAGCTTGGTTGATCAAAACTTGGATTTTGGTGGTTATTTGTTGCTTCCCGTAGCTATGCTCTGTTCTTCTATGTTTCTTCATTTGCAGAAACTGGGAACGACCGTTCCCAGCCTCAAGGCATTGTGGGAACGGGCGTTCCCACCTTTTCAAACAAAACAGGCGGCCGAGCATGGGAACGGCCGTTCCCATTTTGGCGTTGGTGCCGGAAGGGCCGTTCCCAGCTAAGGGCGTGCTTTTATTTTAAAAACATTGGCACGTTTTGAAGGGCCGTGGGAACGGCCCTTCCCAATTACAAACGAAACCCGGTACGGCCGTTCCCAAGGGTTTGACAGAACAAAAGTTTCTACACAAAATTACATTTTTAGCCCCTCGATCCAATGGCGTATTTGACCCCAAATTGTTATTATATGATTGATTACATGCCAAAACGTGATAGTTATATGCCAATTGTTCATTGCACGATATCTCGTTATGTGATCATGTCGTGCGTCATATTTTGTACCATTGTCGAATATTATCTCACGAATGAACGTATGTCCCATTTTTCTTGTCCAGTTCTTCTCCAGGGAGGAGATTGTCGAGCATGAACACGTTCATGCATTCAAGAGTCTTGTGTCGCCTGTCAGGTGAGCTTTAGTTTCTAGTTAAATAGAACCCGTACTCCTAATATGTGATCTTTCGGCCAAAGGTATTTATATCTATACTTTCCATGAAATCACTTATCATTTCAAGTCATGTTTCAAGCAAGCAAGTCATGATTGTTCATGTTCACAATTTCAAGCATGTTTTAGGCGAGTAGCATGACCGTTCACGTTGGGCCCGAGGGTAGTGACTAGAGCCAACCGGGAAAGCAAGGGCTGGCGGGTAACTCTGGCGCTATCCTCACCACATTTGGGGTCACCCCTGAATCCACTAGGAGGTTAGTGGAGGAAGGAGCTCTGGGCTTAGGGATTCATGTACCCTCTGCTCAACATGCATGGATGTTGGGGCCTTGCAATCCCATCATCAACCGGAGGAAGAAGGAGACTGGGGATGAATCCGACACCGCGGATTGTCCTCGGGTTATTGCATGATTTCCATTCCATGAACGTGTTATATGATTACACTATTGCACGATTGCACGGTAATTGAATTCTATGATCACCTATTGTTTAATAATCAAGCAAGCATGTTCATGTACATTTGGAGTTCGGTTGGAGACCGCCCTTACTCGCCGGGGCCATGTATTGATTGCATGAAAATGAACAAGTATATAATATTGACAGTTGTATTCTCGGGCGAAGCATACTCATTCTTGAACGTATATACCTATTATCTTTTACAAATCTTTACCCGAGAGTATAACTTGCGTGTTATTTGCGCTAATATGTATTTAAACCCCTCACTCGGTCTTCACAGACTGACACCTCCACCTTTCAGGTTATTGCAGGTGCTAGGCGGGAGTCGAGTCGAGTCCAGTTCATGTAGTCGAGTCAACCATGGTTCGTGTATTTGGTTATTTGTTGTTACTTATGAAATTGTGGTTAATACTATTGTTTTATATTTGGAGATGATAATGTATTGATATGTAAAATTTGAACATATTTTAGTTGGAAAGAAGAAGGTACTGACTATATGCATGACACAAGCAACGGTGAACGGTACATTTAACCATGCTCTAAGGTGGTATCAGAGCCCGGTTGCAAAACCGAGGTTCTAGTGTCGTGTCGTGTCGAGTCTAGGTCGAACGGCATAGGATTAATTAACAATTTGTGAGTCTTGCATTTTATTTGGAGTTACTTGAACTTACCTGAATTTACTCGAATTAATTAAATTACTTGATAATTTGTGCCTTGCATTGATTTCTGCTATTAATTGCTAATTAATTGATTTTGAATCGCTTGAAATTATTTGCTCGACGTGTTTTATTTTAAACATTGACAAATTACATGCTACATCTTATATTAAATTCTTCTTGGAGGCGTTAATTATGTGACAATTGGGTGACATGAGCACGCTTTACCCACATGCATCTATTTTCAAAGTAAGTTGTGAGTTACAGGTTATGGAAATAATATCAGCCCACGGCCAATTTTTATGATAACCTCAGCATACTACAAGTACTACTTCCTAAGCTTGGAAGGGTTAGAGATGAGTCAAGGAACTTCATACACGGAGTTAAGGGCTATTGACTTCTATTATCAGGTTGTGATTCAAATAATAGGGTCCGGAATAAAAGAATCAACCGTGGACATTTATATTTCATTCGAAAGCCAGGTGAAGGGAGATTAGGGTACTAATTATTCAAGATTCAGGTGTGTTGTTAAATTGAGTCTCTCTACTTGGTGCATTAAATATATGTTTGAATTAGTTGAAACATTTAATTTTCTTTGTTTATGAGTATTCTGTAAATCAATATAAGTGTTACAACGTGAGACATTTTAAATTGTTGGTAGGTTGCTACGTGCATTGACACTTTAACCATCATGCATTATTTCGTGTTTGTTGATTAATAGGTTTCCCCATGTTCTGCACAATCCTTTCTTCTATTTCTATCAACTTGAATGCAAAGAAGAGATTTCTGAATCATTGGGTATCAGGTTGGGAACGGGGTCATTTGATTTTGCTTGAAGCTTAGAAATGTTTGGGATTGTGAGAATTTACCGATTCTGGATTTAGTAGAAGCGGGTATGATATAAATATTCGGAATTTTAGAAATGGGGAAATGATGCTAGGTTCAAGGAGAGAAAGGTCCAGTGGGTCCTTCAACCTTCAGAAATTAATCAGTATTCCGGAGATGTAACGAAAGTTGGAGAATGAACTTTTCATGCTTCAGGTTAGGGTATGATTTTGTAACTGTCAATTCGCTGGAAAGCACTAGGTGATTGTAAGATGTTGGAAATTTCAATATCCAAAGAAAGGAGTGCCAGTTGGTGAGCTTCAAGTTGAGTATGTCCTTAACAGAAAAGATTGGAAACGAACCATTAATTAAAATCTTGTTTAATAACAAGTAGGACGAGGAAAAGGTTACGGGAATTGATTCAGCAGAGAAGCTTGCAAGTGGGAAAGGACAGAATGAATCTAAAGGATAAGAAAATTTCTATTTTCTTAAGGGGGAGAGCCGGTCTGAAAATAAGTTTAAGTTTGAAGTTAGATAACACTCAAGGAAGTTGGGAATTTTCAGAGAATCAATTCTTCCTGGAATCCTCCATCAGAACCATGTGAAAGAAGTTTTCAATAATTTCAAACTTCTCTCTCTCTTACACAAAGAAAATCTCATCATTGACAGTACTTTTGTCCTATCACCGTTTTCAAGAATGTGGGTACACCGTCCGTAGTTTTCCGGTAGCCTCAGGATATCAGTTGACTCAGTAAATAGAAAAAGGATTCAATTCGGGTGATACGCGGAATCAATCTCAAGTTTTGGTAGGTTAACTCCGATAAGAGTTTTCTTATGAAGTTATTACTTAGAACCTAGAGATGCCTGTAAGTGTACATCGTGTTTTGATCCGTGCTGTCGCCGTCACCTCTATAAATATACCAATTTACCCGGAACAATTCAGAAAAATTGAAGCTTGAGCGATCCTCTCTTTCAAGATACTTTGCAGAGTGTTGGGTATGTTAGCAAATGTTAGGGATGGAAGACGCTTCACTAGGACTTGATTTCTTTGGTATCTATGCAAGTGTGCTTGCTGAAGTACTCTCACGGGAGGACGACCTTAATTTCGTCCTGCACCAAACATCCACCATGTTGTTTGCTAAGGGAATTGGAACTTAACTTTCGGATTTCAAAAATAAAGGGTTTAAGATCTCTGCTTCGGGAAAATGTTTATTTTAATTACTAAGGTCGAGGAAATGGTAACGCCTGTTTTCTCTGTTGGTTGGATAAGAGCTTGCTCGAAACACCAAGTGAGTCTTTTAAGCTTGAATGTACAATTATTCTCTAACAAGAAAACCAGAGTTATTCTCACTTCTGAAACCAGAAAGTAAATGTGAGAATTAGTGCAAGAAAGGTTCAACTGGCAGATCTGGGATTAAAACGGGCCTGAGGATGTGGTGATTAATGATGATTTACGGATTATGTTAGAAAATAGTACAAAGACAGAGACGGTTATCAGAATGGGAATATTGAACCGTAGCGGGGTAAAGCAAGAAAAGTCTCAACTAAAGAATCAAGTATTTCACCGAACTACTTCCGTTCTAGAACTTCAATCCTTGCTGAACGGTACACTTAAGCATGCATACCACGAGCATCATTATTTGATCATTATCATTATCTTGTTATTTCTGTACATGACTCCTGTCTATTATTAATTGTTATGTGAACAATTAGTTATACAAACGATAATTTTACTTGATCCTTGTGTATTAAGTGTAAATGTTTAGCTAAGTGCTTGCTTGAATTTCATTTCGAGTGGGTGAGAGACGGGGATTCTCTCAGGGTTGTCAAGAGACGGGGTTCTCTTGTTACTTGCTCGAGAGACGGGGTTCTCTGGTTGGTTGTTCGAGAGCCGGGGTGCTCTCGCTATTTTAATTACTTATCAACTTGTTTTAATGGAAGGTTAGATTTCCTTACAAGTGTTTAGGCTCCGGAAAGTTGAGGGTCGTGATTTCACATCTTGGAAGAATCTTGTGGATTGAAGACCTCTTTCGAACTAATCCCTGACGTGGAGTAGCTAACCCGCGTGGGATGAACACGTAAGGGCCAATTAAATTCCAGGAATTCAGGGCATGGAATCCGAGGACGGATTCTCTTAAGGGCAAGAGAGTTGTAACACCCCGAATTTCAGACAGTCAGGTACGCTCGACACGTGTGAGTTTCGAGCGTTAGGATTTTATTTTATTATTATTTTTATTTATTCAATTTGTGCGTGCTATATTAATTTCTATAAATTGTGTTCCACATGATTACGTGAAAATTATATGAAATTTATTTCAATTTGAGAATTCTTGTATGAATGGAATTTAATTGCTACATGAATTAATTGTCCAATTTGTATTAATTGCTTAATTGTCCTTAATTGCTCATTTCCTTTCCTTTAAGGACCTAATTGCATGAAAATCTTTTGGACCAAATTGAGCATTTCCAAACCTTTGATACTTAATTGTATAACTTATAGTATTTGGAGGATTGATCATCAATGTTACATTTTTCCCCCTAACATGTCGGTATATACATTTCTTCCACAATCATCATCTTCATTTCATGCCAAACCATACATTTTGCTTCCTCTCATCACCGAGACACCCCATCTAAAAAGGAAAGGGAGATTTCTTCATTTACATCCAAGAATTCAAGGAAATTTCAAGCTTGAAGCATCATTATCTTCATCATCATCCTTATCTTCCATTCTTTTCCATTTCAAGGTGGGTGTGTGCATGATTTGATGATTTTAATCAAGTATGAAGTAGCTAGGGTTTATGAAATGATGGATTTATGCATTACAGGTTGATTGAAGCTTGAAAATGAGATTATATCTTGAATTATTTCATGAATTTTTGTATATTTAGTTTGAGTGATCAAGTTTGAGCATGAACTTGGGAACTTGAATTCTTGGTAATTTTCCATGATTTATGTGTCTAAATGGAGTATTATTGCTTGTTGAAGATATATGCATCATATTTCCATAAATTAATAGCTTGGTTGATCAAAACTTGGATTTTGGTTGTTATTTCTTGCTTCTCGTAGCTATGCTCTGTTCTTCTCTGTTTCTTCATTTGCAGAAACTGGGAACGACCGTTCCCAGCCTCAAGGCATTGTGGGAACGGGCGTTCCCACCTTTTCAAACAAAACAGGCGGCCGAGCATGGGAACGGCCGTTCCCATTTCGAAGTTGGTGCCGGAAGGGCCGTTCCCAGCTAAGGGCGTGCTTTTATTTTAAAAACGCTGGCACATTTTGAAGGGCCACGGGAACGGCCCTTCCCAATTACATAGGAAACCCGAAACGGCCATTCCCAAGGGTCTGACAGAACAAAAGTTTCTGCATAAAATTACATGTTTAGCCACTCGATCCAATGGCGTATTTGACCCCAAATTGTTATTATATGATTGATTACATGCCAAAACGTGATATTTATATGCCACATTGTTCATTACACGATATCTCGTTATGTGATCATGTCATGCGTCATATTTGGTACCATTGGCGATTATTGTCTCATGAATGCACGTATGTCCCATTTTTCTTATCCAGTTCTTCTCCAGGGAGGAGATTGTCGAGCATGAACACGTTCACGCATTCAAGAGTCGTGTTTATCCTGTCAGGTGAGGTTTAATTTCTAGTTAAATAGAACCTGTACTCCTAATATGTGATCTTTCGGCCAAAGGTATTTATATCTATACTTTCCATGAAATCATTTATCATTTCAAGTCATGTTTCAAGCAAGCAAGTCATGATTGTTCATGCTCACAATTTCAAGCATGTTTTAGGCGAGTAGCATGACCGTTCACGTTGGGCCCGAGGGTAGTGACTAGAGTCAACCGGGAAAGCAAGGGCTGACGCGTAACTCTGGCGCTATCCTCACCACATTTGGGGTCACCCCTGAATCCACTAGGAGGTTAGGGGAGGAAGGAGCTCCGGGCTTAGGGATTCATGTACCCTCTGCTCAACATGCATGGATGTTGGGGCCTTGCAATCCCATCATCAACCGGAGGAAGAAGGAGACTGGGGATGAATCCGGCACCGCGGATTGTCCTCGGGTTATTGCATGATTTCCATTCCATGAACGTGTTATGTGATTACACTATTGCACGATTGCACGGTAATTGAATTGTATGATCACCTATTGTTTAATAATCAAGCAAGCATGTTCATGTACATTTGGAGTTCGGTTGGAGACCGCCCTTACTCGCCGGGGCCATGTATTGATTGCATCAAATGAACAAGTATATAATAATGACAGTTGTATTCGCGGGCGAAGCATACTCATTCTTGAACGTATATACCTATTATCTTTTACAAATCTTTACCCGAGAGTATAACTTGCGTGTTATTTGCGCTAATATGTATTTAAACCCCTTACTCGGTCTTCACAGACTGACACCTCCACCTTTCAGGTTATCGCAGGTGCACGCTAGGCGGGAGTCGAGTCGAGTCCAGTTCATGTAGTCGAGTCAACCATGGTTCGTGTATTTGGTTATTTGTTCTTACTTATGAAATTGTGGTTAATACTATTGTTTTATATTTGGAGATGATAATGTATTGATAAGTAAAATTTGAACATATTTTAGTTGGTAAACGAGAAATGTCATGACTTGATAAATGAAAATATTTGATAGAAACTAGTTTATGCTTCCGCTTTATTTTGTTGCATGTATTAGTAATCCCGCCTAGCTTGTCGTGTATTGCATTGTCACCCGTTCGCTATAGTTTTGGTTTATGTATGGATTGGTCATTTCATACGTGGATCGAGACTATTGTGCGGGGGTGTGACACCTCCACGTGTCCAGGGTGCTACACTGAAACTAAGCGGTGGTGGCGCTACGGCGAAGCAGCGGCGGCGGAACGGACACCCGCCATTTCACCGCCTCTTCGCGGTGATCTCCGGTGACTTTTCTCCGACACGCGCCACCCCATCTGTTAGAAGACCTCCCGGCGCAACTTCAGTTTCAACGGCGCGGCCAATGATGGCCGGACGGCGCCGCACGCGCCTCCTGAAGCTCGCGGCGGCCGTGGCGGTTACTGTAGCGGCGAGTTTCCAAGGTTTTCGACCATTCCGAGTTCATTCCCGGCCTCAAATTGGAGCGAATCGCAGCGGAAGTGGTGGTTCTAGCGTGGCAGCGGTGGCTCGGCTTTTGGCCGTGGTTTGAAGCTTTTCCTGTGATCTTTTGGCGACGTTTCCTTCTGAGAAGTTGTCTAACTCGACGAGATCGAGTTGTTCGTGTAGGTGGCGGCCCAAGAACTGGCCGACGGCGGCGGACCGGTGGCGGACCGGCTCTGGACCGGCGGTCCAGTTTTTCGGCGACTTTTTCGGCTTTTGGCTAGGGGACTTTCGAAGGCCTCGCTACGGGCTTTCCAACGGTATGGTCGGATTTTGCTTTCATTTTACGGTTTACGTTTAATTTCAGCTTTCGTCGTTAGGATTTAGTTCGGTTTTTCATCAACGAAATCCGGTGTGCTTGGTACTTTCTGAAATTGGTTGAGGGCCTTTGTCAAGCAGGCCGAGGCGTACGTTTTTATCCTTCCGGGGAATTTGCCGACCACCGAAGGTGGTGGTCCGGCGGCTGCACATGGCGGTTCGGCTGGTTCCGGTGGCGGCGTTCCGATGCCCTTCGGACAGCAAGTTCCTCTCGTCGTGGTGAGTTCAAAGCCACTTGCCGTTCGTCAATCGGATGTCCGGTTGATTTGTTGTGATTTATTTTATGTATTTTTAAATATTTGGAATTAATTGTTTAATTGCAATAAATTGTGTATTGTTGTAATTGTCGATCAATATGCATGTCAACGGATATAAAATCATGTAATAAGTGAAATGTGATATGTATGAATATCTTGATTCGCAAATTGGACCCCGATATGTTGAATTCATGCTATTTGTTTAAGTTTGAAGGGGTGTATATGTAATTTCATTAAACATATAAATTTTATGACTTCAATTAATTAATCCTTTTGGATTGATAAAACAAATATGCTAATTATGATTTCGATGAAGAGAAATTGTTACGCCTAAGCTTGAAGCTTTTAATTAGTCGAGTCACTTAAATTGAATTGGAATTTATTATATGATATAAGAATTTGTTATGCAATTTATGATTTAGTAAGAATGGAATTGGTATGTCTTGGATGATTTAATTTGAAACTTTGTAATTTAGTTTTAATTATTTAATTTAAAATAATCCTATTATGTGACATATGAATTGTATGAAACTTATATGATTAAATTAGAAACTTTTACACGTAAGAAATAAGTTATTCGTACAAATATGAGTTGGTTATTTGATATATGAATTTATATGAAATAATGTGACATGCATTGCCTTTCCATTTTGTTTGTTTAAATTAATTGTGCATAAGAACACCTCTTAATGTGTTTTATGAATATGTTGAGTTATGTGATATTTTATTTTGCAAGGAATTAGTATGAACGTGAACTTTGCTTATGTGATTGTATTTCTTAAGTACTTGAGCATGTGCCGTGCATCTTTATGTGGTTGTCGGAGTCTGAGTCTGAGTTCTGTACTGTGTTTTGTGTGTTCAGTTGGTACAGGTGCACCTGGGTTTGGCTTCGTTTGGTACCAGGTGAAGGTGTTTTCGTTCTAGTTACATACTAAACCCTACAACCCTTATGTGACAAGTTTTGGCCAAAAATTTATGTATGTATATATATATGTTATTTTCAAAGTGGAGTCATCGAGTAAATTATTATCGAGTAACATTTTCTCCGAAATTATGAAATATGTTATGTTTTGGCGAGATTGCACGTATGTTATGTTCACGGGCCCAGGAATTTAGTACATGTGGCTATCCGGGGAGGCAAGGGTCGACGGTGATCCCATTTGCTGGTTCCATTTATATTTAACGACAAAATGGATCTCATTACGAGTTTTGACGAGAAAATGCTAGTCGGGCTTTTGAGGATTCATGTACCTCACTAGCCATTATGCATGAGGTGGTCGGGTCTTGCTAACCCTTCCAACACCCGGAGGAAGAAGGTTGGAACTTATTTTATGATTATGTTTATGTTATGATATGGTTAGGCAACGTGCGGGAAGGCTGGGATACGGATTGCCCAAACGATTATATCTTATGTTGTATGACTTGCATGTACTATGGTATATTGCATGATCATAAATTCAAATGTATTATTGCTATTTGTCGTACACGGTCGGAGTTGTTAGGAATAGTGCCCTAGAAAGCCGATTGTATATCCGCTTTGTACTTTTCCTTATTGTAATCACAGACAATCTTTGAATGAAATAACGAATTGAGGCAACACTTCTTTATATGCTCTTGTTTGGTATGCGTTTACTTTATCTGTGCATATATGAGAACTCCCCTAATCCTGATGACTTTAGGACTCTACCATTTAGGTGAAATGGTTCATGAAACGAGCCCTATATCACATAAGTCATGATTAGTAAAATACTCCAAGCCGATGAGTCCTACAGACAGTGGGAGTGTCGACCTGACTCCTCTAAGGCTTGCTTGTGGGATCACGCCCTTAAGAAGGACCACCTTGTTTCATGGAGGTGGAAAGTGTATAGTTGATACGTGCGTGATACATGAGGGTGCTTACTTTAATAAGTGAGTTCACTGAGGCGCCCCGTGTGAGAACATTCCTAAATGGGAAAGGAAGTTTCTATTTCAGGAAATGGAAACTTCCAGATTAGGAAATATCTCACGAGTCATTGATGTGATTAATTGATCCTTAGACTTGAGGTTCCTTGTCACTTTATGAGTTAACTCTGTAGTCTTAGGTATAAGCTTTAAAGGGTGTCGCCTTAGACAACTGATTCAAGGCTTATGCTGGGGCTGCACAAGTGACTCGTGAAAGTGAATGAGAATCAAGAAAGGACCTACACTTGCATTTGCAAGGTGATCTCTTATTGTGTAAGTCATTCATGTGCCATATGGAGTCCTTGGCCAAGGCAGTAGATCAAGACATCAAGAAAAGGGTTTCTTGGATTGAGATCAAATGGATATGAAATGCACTTAGCTTTAAGACCGGATTATTAGGGTTCTGATTATTCCCTTGCCCTAGATCTTGGTTGAGAGATAGTAAGTAGGAGGATTGTATCTCACATGAATCAATGACTTAAAGGTTCTGTCGAATCCGAACATTCCAATTCAGCTAGGGGTTAAACACCTGTTGCTAGACTATGGTCGTTTAATCTGTGGACTGATTAATTAATTAGTGAATTAATTAATTAGGGTCACTGATAATTGAATTGAGAACCTAGAGGGTCACACACAACAACTTGGTTACATGAGTTGAGGCTTGAAAATGATTAAACGAGTTAATCGGGCCAAGAGGGTTCCACACGTGTGAAATCACACGTGTGGCTCACGTGAGTGACACGTGTCACATGTGTGTATATATATTATATATATATTAAATAATTAATTAGTTAATTATTTAATAGACTTTGGTTTAATTTTGAATTAAAAAGAAAGTCTAATTTTGGAGAAAATAATCTAGTTAATTAATTATGAATTAATTAATTAGATAAAAATAAGTTATTTATTTTATAATAAATAAAGTATAAAATTATCCAAAAAATAGTTTGGATATTTTTAGCTCTCTTAAAAGTTGACTAGAATTAGAATTCAAAGTCAAAGTTGGAAAATACTTGGTGATCAAGTAATAGGAGAGAGAGGAACCAAATCCTAGTCCAATAAGGACTAGGTTCGGCCGCCCCTCCCCTTTCCTATATATAGGGGAGCTCATGCTCCCCTTTAGAGCTAATAGACAATTCTTGGTTCATGTGTTGAACACCTTCCTTTCTCCAAGATTAAATTAAACCCTAGGTTAAGCCTAAACACTAACCAGAGAACTAGCATCCTTACTAGTTAGATTGTGATCAAGTTGGTGGACTTTCTCTAGAGACTTCAAGTTAGAAGTTTGAAGATTCGAGCTTTACCAAGGAGAGGGGATCAAGCCGCGTGAAGAGCGTTCTTGGGTGGCTTGAAACGCTTCAAGAAAGAATAAAAGAAAAGTAAGTTTTCTATCTTTACGAATTTGGTTACACGATTGCGAGTTCAAGGTCCTTTTGTTGGGAAAATTTTTCAAATTTCACTGCTTTCTGATTCGTGTTTTCCAACAGGAGTTTGGTAGGAGATGATGTAACATCCCATTCGTCCGACTTAAAAGCAACGAGCCTAGGCGTGCTAGCACGTCGCACGCCCAGGCCCGTCGCCGCCGCCCAGTTTCTCCCGCAACAGCGAGGGAGCCATTCCAGGCACGCCTAGGCGCGCCTGCCCAGCCCGTCCCCCAACCGCGCGGGACGGCTGCCCAATCCGCCTAGTCGCGGCGGGCGCATGATGCGCGGTCGGCGCGCGCACGCGAGCGGCAACTGCCGCGCGCTGCTGCGCGTCTGTGCCTCGCGCGGCTAGGCCCCTTTTCGGGCCCCTTTTCGTGTTTTTCGTGTTTTCAGTCCATAAAATCCCGATTTAATTTTATTTTAATTTTATCTTTTAAAATCAGTTTTGTTAAAATAAAATTATTTTAAAATTTTTGATTAAATTGGGATTTTTGAGAAATTGAAGCGATTTGGATTTTGGGAAAATTATGAACTTTATTTTCTGAAAATAATGAAAGAATAAAATTATTAATTTTGGAAATTAATTGGAATTTTATTGGTTTGTTGTTTTTCGGGTTTTATTGAAAAGGCTCTTGAACAAGAATTGCATCTAAGTCGTGTTTTAAGTCATTAGGACTTGAAACGAGAATTTTAATTTATTGGCTAAATTTAAATTCTCGCAAAAGCATGTTAGGTGATCATGGGTTTAGATCTATGTATGGTTTTAATTTATGCACATGGATGGTTTAAATTGGTGTTGGAGCCCTATAGTTGCGTTTTTCAATTGAGGTTGGAGCCTCACTTATGTGCGTACTGTTATGTGATTTATTATGTGGCTTTCCATATTACTGTTTTTGATGCCGGGGTATGCCCCGTGTAATTGTCTAAGGCCAATATGAAGATTGAGCCTTATTACTTTATGTCTTTTTCTTTTTATTGTAATTTGAGAGTAGAGATAGGTGGTGAGGTTTTTATTTTCATTTTGGAGACAATGCAGGCAAGGAGTAAGATGGACCACATTCAAGTAACAAGGAAGCCATAAGTGAAGACCCCTCAAAATGTTAGGGAGGGGAATCTCAATTGTTAAATGTAATAGAAATAGGGCTCGTATTTTGTTACCGCTTTCCCTTATGTGATTTAAACTGTTTATGTGGCATGTATGTTAGAACTTGTGATTGTGGAGTGGCTCCCACATATCACGCATAAGATAGGTAGAACCCATGATCATTACATGTTAGTATCATGCTAGGACATGTTATCTGTTTATGTGCTTGTTTGAAATGCATTTAAGTGTACTTGCATTAATCAAGACTAATAAAATTGGATAACATATATGTTGGTGAGGTCGAACCGGACAACTCTCCGGTTGATTCGAAAATTCCCATTAAATATTAAGCTATTTTCGAACAAATAGGTGTTTAATTCGAGATGCAAATTTTGAATTAAATTCCTAGCATTCCATCAATAGGTTTTAAGTTTAGTAAGTAAAGCTAGTTATTGTCCGCGAGTCGTGGGATAGCTAGTAGAGCTTATTAGTTCTTAGTTACCTAATTGATCATTTTAAATGATCAATATTTCGTGGTCAATTTTAGCAAGGGCGATGTCCGCGAGTCGTGGGTCGTTCGAACTAAGTTTTGGTCATGATCTTATGATTGATGGGTCTAGCTTAACGCCTAAGTAAATATGGATGTCGCACGAGTCGTGGGTCCATATTGAAAGATAGGTGATGCAAAAACAACTACTAAGAATTCTAAAAGTGTTAGAGTTGGTAAGTTGTACCTACCTAGGGTTCTTACTTAGAATGTCCGCGAGTCGTGGGTTCGAGGTAAAATGACTAGGATCTTAGTACCCATTGGGAAACGTGTTCCTCTTAGATCTTTGGGAATTATAGATCTTTGAAAAACAGTGGGAGCTACAATAGATTAAAGACCTTATCTTTTGTATATCGTTATAATTCCGCATGCTCACTAGTTCTCTGATTTACCATTTAGGTCGTAGATTCTGTGATTCTCTACGTGTTTTTGAAATGGCAACCAAAAACCCTCTTGTATCGATCCTCGAGTCAAACAAGTTGACTGGTCCCAACTATTCTGATTGGCTGAGGAATCTAAAAATCATTTTAGATTCTGAGAAGAGAACTTATGTTCTCTTCGGAGGGGAGCCTAGTCCCGAAGGGGAGGCTCCCACTCGGGCCGAGCGGGATGCGATTCAGAAGTGGAAGGATGATAATCTCCAAGCCCGTTGCCTTATGTTGGCTAACATGTCTCCGGACTTGCAAAGGCAACATGAGGCCATGGAATTTGCTTGGGAGATTTACGACCACTTAGAGCAACTTTACCGCCCTCATGAACGTGTTACAAGGTATAACACTTCAAATGAATTGTTCCACTTAAGAATGAGGGAAGGTTCAAGTGTCCATGAATATGGACTCAAGTTTCTTTCCCTTACTGAGAAACTTGCTTCCATGGACATGCCGCTGAAAGATGAGCTTTCAGTGGATTTGTTGCTAGCTTCGCTCCCACCATCATTCAACCCATTTGTCCTTAACTTCAACATGAATCATGCTGGTGCTACTGTAGCTGAGCTGATTAGTCAGCTTGTGACTGCTGAAAGGACGATCAAGAAGGACAATAAGGTTTTGATGGTGAATGCTCCATCTTCCTCTTCTGGGCCTTCTAAAGGTAAGGGCAAGAAAGCCCAAAAGAAGAAGAAGAAACCCCTTAGGCCCACTGGTGGCATTTCGAAGGGGAAGGCCCAAAAGAAGAAGCGTGATCAGAAAGAGGATGTTTGCTTCCATTGTGGCAAAGCGGGACATTGGAGGAGAAACTGCCGAGAGTACAAGGCTACTCTAAAGAAAGGTATCTTTCTCGTTGAAGTAAATCTGTCTATTAATTCTAGACACACACGTGTGTATATATATATTATATATATATATTAAATAATTAATTAGTTAATTATTTAATAGACTTTGGTTTAATTTTGAATTAAAAAGAAAGTCTAATTTTGGAGAAAATAATCTAGTTAATTAATTATGAATTAATTAATTAGATAAAAATAAGTTATTTATTTTATAATAAATAAAGTATAAAATTATCCAAAAAATAGTTTGGATATTTTTAGCTCTCTTAAAAGTTGACTAGAATTAGAATTCAAAGTCAAAGTTGGAAAATACTTGGTGATCAAGTAATAGGAGAGAGAGGAACCAAATCCTAGTCCAATAAGGACTAGGTTCGGCCGCCCCTCCCCTTTCCTATATATAGGGGAGCTCATGCTCCCCTTTAGAGCTAATAGACAATTCTTGGTTCATGTGTTGAACACCTTCCTTTCTCCAAGATTAAATTAAACCCTAGGTTAAGCCTAAACACTAACCAGAGAACTAGCATCCTTACTAGTTAGATTGTGATCAAGTTGGTGGACTTTCTCTAGAGACTTCAAGTTAGAAGTTTGAAGATTCGAGCTTTACCAAGGAGAGGGGATCAAGCCGCGTGAAGAGCGTTCTTGGGTGGCTTGAAACGCTTCAAGAAAGAATAAAAGAAAAGTAAGTTTTCTATCTTTACGAATTTGGTTACACGATTGCGAGTTCAAGGTCCTTTTGTTGGGAAAATTTTTTAAATTTCACTGCTTTCTGATTCATGTTTTCCAACAGGAGTTTGGTTGGAGATGATGTAACATCCCATTCGTCCGACTTATAAGGTACGCCTCATTTCAACCTTTTTACTTGTTTAATTATGTGATTTTGTATCTTGCGTGGCCCTATTTTTAACTCTTTTAGAGTTTAGGGGCCCCTTTGTAATTTTCTCCATTTAGGGGGTTTTCGGTCATTTATCGTTCGAACGAGATTTTGACCATTTTGACCCCTTCAACGCGTTCGGGGCATCGAGACGAGTCCGTAGACTCTGAGTTTGTTTAATCCTAACATCGTTTGCCCCTTCTACCGTTTGTTTTTCGCAGGAGGACTCGGGATAAAACACCCGCATCCTCGTTTCATGTGACATAACTCAGCTGCTCTCTCTCTCTTCTCCCGCTCTCTCTCTCCACGACATTCACACACACTCACGGTGTGAAAACACACATAACTCAAACTTGCCCGTTTCTCGACGGAATTCGACGAACCATTAGTCCATTTAGATTATCTCGACGACGCGGTCACAACCGTACCAAGAACTCGACCAACCGGCAGCCGATGGCGGAGATATTGGCGATTTTTCAGTCGCGCAGGTGGAGGGTGGCGGAGCCACAACTTCGCCGCCCATTCGCGGCGGCTTCCGGCCATTTTCCGGCGACACGCGGCCTACACCCAGGTAGAAGGGTCTCCCGCGCATCGGTTGGCGTTGGCGGCGCTGCCATCGGGGCCATGACGCTCGCGGCAGCGACGCCTGAAGCTCGCGACAGCGACGCGCGACACTGAAGCGGCGGCGATTCCGCCACACCGGCGATCTTTTTTGACGAAGGTTGGTGTTTCCTACCCTTTTCCGACCCCTTGAGTCCATTTCCGACATTATTTTGGGTGAATTTTGACAGTAGGTGGTGGTTCCGGGGAGGCGTGCGGCGGCAGAAACTTCGGCGGCCAACGGGGGCCTTTTTCGACGATCTTTTGGCCTCGGGCCCTTCACGAAAGTTGTTCGGAATGGTGAGAACTAGTAGCCTTTGATCACATGACTCTTGATTCAACCGATTGGCGGTGGTTCACGGCGGTGCAAAGGCGGTTAGCGGTGGCGGATGTCTCCGAGGATTTTTTCGGCGAGTTACCTTAGGGCTTTCGAAGAGCTCGTCACGGGTAAGACAATGCCTTTTACGGATCGTATTTTGGTTCACCGGTTTGGAAGTAATTTGGATTTGAAGATTTTAGGGTTTTCGTATTCTTGGATCTGAAATTGGTGACGATTGGCTTGGATTTTCCAGAAATTGATCAAAGATTTGGAATGGGCATGAGGAATCCTTGCACGGGTGAATTTTCGGGATTTTTCCGGCACGTTCCGGCGGCGGCCGAAAGTCGGCCGGGCACTGTTCTGGCAACTCCGGTGGCGGCGCTCCGGCAAACTTCGAACAGCTTTTCCACTTCGTCGTGGTGAGTCCAACACCATTTTCCGTTCGTCAATCGGACACTCGGTTTAATTTCTGCGAATTTATTTGTGGATTTGTGATTTATTTGATTAATTGAACTAAATGTAATTTAATTGCGATTTGCATGACTTATAGATTTATATGAGCTCCGATGTATACGAAATCTTACATTTAATGAAATGTGATATGTATTGATGCTTTGAATTGTAAATTGAACCCCGTTATACCGAAATTGTATTAGTTGTTAATTGTTTAAAATGTAATTCGTACTTGTATGTTTGATAAATTGATGAATATGCATTTCTTGGTATTTGAAAATATGTAATGAATTATGAATGTATAAAATTATGAATTGTTGTTGATATTAGTTTCGTTTCATGCGATTTGGGTATAATTCTCGTACAAGGGGTGTTTATGTAATTTTAGAAAATACAAATTTATATAACTTGAATCAATTGAACCTTATCATTTGAAAACGAGTAAGCTAATTTTGATTTAAGTAAAAGTTGAATTAGCATACCTTGGATGATTAAATTTGAGACTTTTGCAATTAAAGTTTAATTACCTAACTTTAATTTGAATCTAATATATAATGTATGAATTGTATGAACTTAGTAAGGTTGAGTGATTTAGTTGGAATTTGATATGTAATCTTATGAATTAAATGAAATTCGTAGCATGCTTTAATATGATTTATTTGGTCTTGTAATACGTGCTTTTGTATGACAGGTGTTATGTGAATTTAGTTTGTTGTTTTGTAAATATGCATCATATGAATTTCGTTTTGTGCAATCATAAATATGTCCTAAGGTTTTCTTTTGCATATAATTGATGTGAATCTGAACCCTGCTTATGTGGTTACATTTCTTAAGTGGTTGAGCATGTGCCGTGCGTCTTTGTGTGGTTGTTTGAGTCTGTCTGAGCTCTTTGTTGTGTTTGGTGTGTGTCTTTTTGGTTCAGGTGCACCCGGGGTGGTGACAAGTGAGTCGTGCAGGTTCCGGGGTGAACCATCTGCTGTGTCTTCGGCTGTGTTTAGTGCCAGGTGAGGTTAGGTTATAGTTATACCGTATTGCAATGTGCCCGTCTTCGAATGTGTGCGGTTTATAAGCCTTGTATATACGTAGATATATGTGAAATATGTACTGTGATGGTTTTGTCATAAGTTTGAAAGTAAGAAACGCTATGTACGAGCCTATGTATGCTTAGCTTTTGTAAAAGCCCGAAAACCCGCCTGTCGATATTGTCCGCTTTGGTGGGCTAAGCGACACCACCCTCACGGTTTTGTTCTTCCCGTTGGTATTTAGACCCGAAGGTGCCCAACCAGGAAAAGGCCTCAACAAGGGAAAGGTATCCACCCCCTTATAAAGGAGGTTTTGTTCCCCTCTCCAACCGATGTGCGACAAGCACCTTAGGCTATTACAGTCCACCCCCCTAAGAGGGCCCAGCGTCCTCGCTGGCACAAAGGCCCGAGCCCCGGCTCTGATACCATTTGTAACAGCCCGAAAACCCGCCTGTCGATATTGTCCGCTTTGGTGGGCTAAGCGACACCACCCTCACGGTTTTGTTCTTCCCGTTGGTATTTAAACCCGAAGGTGCCCCACCAGGAAAAGGCCTCAACAAGGGAAAGGTATCCACCCCCTTATAAAGGAGGTTTTGTTCTCCTCTCCAACCGATGTGGGACAAGCACCTTAGGCTATTACAGCTTTGATATGTTATGATTTCGAGGTCAGTCTGCGTGATATGTACGTACGATATGATAAGTACGATATGCATGAGATATGTCTGTCTGTCTGTCTGTGTGTGGCGGGTTAAGTTTCCGATATATGTCTGTTTATCTGTGTGATGGGCCCGAAGTTGTGGGTAAGGGAGACCCGGGATGACCATGGGGTCGCCGGTTACGACCCCTGTATACTTCTCCACCAACGGGAGACTTAGTTCTCCTATGCCGACGGAGCGCATTTTGGCTAGCCGTCGAAGGAACCGGGCGGGATCCTCCGGTTCACAAGTTTCGTTCTGTGGAGGGTTAAGAGGGGCACCTCTCTTCCCCGAACGGTGTAAAGGAAGGTATGTTTGTTTTGATTCAATTTGTTTATGCCTGTGTGTGATCTGAGGAGTTTGGTTGGACTGAATTCGTACCCGCCAAGTGTTCTGTCTATCCATCTGTCATAAGTTCGTGAAACGGGGTTAGATTCTTAAATTAAGATAAAAATTGGTATACTTTTATACTAATGAGTTACATTCCGGTATGTGTGCTAAGTCTGCATGAATCTGAGTTGTGCCTTAAGAAACCTTTGATTTAAGATTTGTTTGGTCTGTTTGATAAGTCTCCCTATATGTATATTATCACGGGAAAATGTTTTCGCGTACAAAAACTAACCCCGGGTTTACGAACGTTGCTTCTTCTACGTGTTGTGCTCTATATATATGTAGGTGTGTGTGGGTAGCCCCTCGCTCAGTCTTTGGACTGACCCCTCCCCGTTTATGTTTTTAGTGTGCAGGTTTCGGTTTGGGTTCGCATTGGAGTTCGTGCTAAGCGGCGGTGTGTCGTGTCTTTTAAGTTTGTGTCTGCACGTTTCAGTTTGTTAAGTATTTTGTTCTGATTTATAATTTGTAAATTTTGTATAAGATATGTTGTGAGCAGGTTGCATGTATGATTTGATTGAATGGAATTCGGGACAGGTTAGGACTGGTGCTCCGATTAGTTGAACCCGTCTTGCTGTGTAATTGTTCGGGACAGGATAGGACAGGTTCGATATATTAGTTGAACCTGTGTAGATGATTTTGATTTCTGTATTGCTCTATATGTTTAACGTATGAAAGTTTTTGAAAGTTGCCATTTTGTATTGCCCCGCTATCATGTTTCGGTTATTTTCTTCTGTACAGGGTTAGGTACCGCCCAGCTAGTGGGTGCATTTTTCGTTAGTCACCCGTTCTGCAGCACCCCTTACACGTGGAGGTGCCACACCCCCCGCACTATGAGCCCGATCCACCCATGAAATGGAAAATCCATACATGAATCCAGCTCACAGCGAACGGGTGACAATGCAACTAAAAGAACAAGTTGGCTAGGCGGGACTAGACTCTCAAATGAAAGTAGATCCAATACATGAAACTCGAAAGCGGAAGCATAATAATATTGTCTCATCAGATCAATACATTATCATCTTCCAATAACATTCACATATAAGTGCTCAAAACTATTAAAATGATACTCCAATACGCTAATACATAAGAGGTAATGCTAGACTAGACTCAGCTGCATGAACGACACAACACGACTCCCGCCTAGCATGCCACGAACAAAACCTGAAAGGTGGAGGCGTCAGTCTGTGAAGACCCAGTGAGGGGCATAAATATATATGAACACGAGTAACATGCAACTTATAATCTCGGGTAAGGTTTTGTAATTAAATAATATAAGTGCGAAATAACATGGAACTCGCCCGAGATTACAACTATCAAGTTTAACACGATAATCAGGTTTACAATATCTATCAGTGGCCCTGGCGAGGGGCGTGCACGATCTCCAACAAACCTCGACAGTGAACAATTATTATACTTTCTCTTTTAATTAAGTTATCATACAAGTCATTATAGTGCACACGATCAATAACATGAAATCCATCCTTCACCATTGGTGGTGGGTTTGCAAGGCCCAAACCACCCACGATAACACGTTGCATGTCGGGAGCATGACTCCCACGGACGGGACTCCTTCCTCCACCAAACCTCCTGGTGGACTCAGGGGGCATCCCCACGGTGGGAGAGAGGTGTGTGAGTTACCCGTCAGCCCTATGCTTTCCCGGTTGGCTCAAACACTCACCCTCGGGCCCATAAACACGATACACGATAATTCGCCAAACACGATCACGGTGCAATCACGATAGCACGATACACGGCTTGCTTGTCATGAACACGATTAGTTTCAAGAAACACGATTTACTCTCAAGGGACACGACTTGTAGCACGATACACGGATAATTATTAAATCCCTTGTTTTTGGAAAACGATTATGAAGATATGGGTATATGTAATTTGGCTGAAATCCACGTAAAAGTTATATGGTTCTAGATAATTAATAACTAAACCTCACCTTTACCGATAAAATGCAAGTCGAGACACGGCCTACGGCCCCTGCTCCACGTCACGAGAAGAGGATCTGTGCAAACACGACGTGTATACGTGAGACATGACCTAAAATGGACCAAATATGACGAACGGCGGAAATGCAACGAGATGATGAGGAAAATGCAATGTGGCATGATAACACCTTGTTTCAGTACATATTGGATCATATAATAGCAAATCGGGGTCAAAGAAGTCATCGGATCGAGGGGCTAAAATTCTAATTTTATGCAGAATATTTTGTTTTGTCAGACGCACGGGAACGGCCGTTCCGGATTCCCTTTGTAAATGGGAAGGGCCGTTCCCATGGCCCTTCAAAACGCGCCCACGATTTCTTATTTAAAAACAAGCTGAAGCTGGGAACAGCCCTTCCGGCACGTAGGCCAAAAGGGGAACGGCCGTTCCTAGTCTCGGCCGCCTATTTTATTTGAAAAGGTGGGAACGCCCGTTCCCACAAAGCCTTGAGGCTGGGAACGGTCGTTCCCAGTTCTGCAACTGGAAAGAAACAGAGAAGAACAGAGCATGGCTACGGGAAACAACAACCAAGCATCAAATCTTCCAAGTTTGATCAACAAAACTATGATTTTCTGGAAATATGATGCACATATATTCAAAAGATGATAAAATAATACTTAAACACTCAAAACATGAAATATCATCAAGAAATCCAAGCTTCATGCCCATGCTCTTATTGATCAACCAAGCTCAAATTTCTAATAAATTCATGAGGAAATCATGCCATAATTCATGCTATGATCACATAATCATGCTTCCAATTCCAATTAATTCATCTAGCATATAATTCTCTAACCCTAGCTCAATCAAATATGATCAAGAACCATGAATTCATGCAAAGCCAACCTTGAAATGAAAGGAGTGAAGAAAATGGATGAAGATGATGATCAACTCCCAATTCTTGCAATATTTCTTAGAAATTCTTGATGAAAGTATGAAAATCTCTTCCCTTTTCTTTCTTGTATGAACCGAGATCAAGAAGCAAATGTGGTTGGGATATTTTTCATCAAAATGAGAGCAAGGGAAGCTTGGAGATGCATATAACGTAACATCCCTTTTTGAAATGTGTGAAATATCCAATTTTGCCAGTTAACCCTCCAAGAATTCAAGTTATGCAATGAAGGATATATGGTTTTGAGAATTGATCAATTAAGTCCTTGAAATGTTATACAATTAAGTCCCTAGAGTTTAAGAAATATCTAACTAGGGACAATTTAGTAATTAATTCATAAAATTTTCATGAAAGTATTTTAAAATATAATTTATAAAAATATTTTAAAACATAAGATATTAATAAATGAAAATCGGGGCTTTACAACTCTCCCCCCCTTAAAAGGACCTGGTCCCCAGGTCCACTGTCAAGTTTTAAAATGATGCACAAGCCATAAGAGAACCCCGTCTCTTAAACAAGAGATGAGAAAACCCCGTTTCTCGACAAGGGATGAGAGAGCCCCGTCTCTCGAACAAGTTATGAGAGAGCCCCGTCTCTCGGCACGAAATGAGAGAACCCCGTCTCTCGAATATACACCAAGTAGCAGTCCAAAACCATGATAGAAACATTTATCACAAAAGAAGCAAGTATAGTTACGCTAATCACATTTATTTATCTTTTATATCGAAGCACATTGTTACTAGCAAAATTATATTAATAATAAAATCCATGATGCTCGTGATATGCATGTTTGAAGGTACCGTTCACCGTGGTTCTTGCCTGTTAAGTGAGCTCTGACCCCCGGCGGTCCGCTCTTTCCGTTTCGGACACCTATCTATTTGATGCTCAGAACTTCCACAACGGAAACATAACCGCAAGCGCTTTCTACATCCATCATAGGTATGTGTGTCCCATCCACAATAAGTACAGAGTGGCTTCCGTGATTGTGATGGTGATGTCATAACATAACCCTTCCTTGAAATGGACCTATCAATTTGAGACTTTTTCTTTTTCGACCTTTCCTGGGAGGATAAGATAGAAGCAGTATTGGACCTTTCCATTGTAACAGGGTCCTGTTCAGATTCCGAAGCTGGATCCGGTTCAAATACTCTCGACCTTCTTGCATTGTCCGAATCCTCGACTTTCAATGCTTTAGGGGTAGCCTTGGCCCAGGTACTTGTGTTAGCAGCTTTCAAGGCATCCTGGATATCCGGCCTAAGTCCCTGCACGAATTGTGTTGCCTTGTGGAAGTCATCGTTCGCTATATTGGGAGCGTAACGAGACAGTCTTTCAAACTCTGCGATGTACTCGCCAACAGATTTGTCTTCTTGCTTCAACCCAGTAAATGCCCTCAACCTGCGAGTGCCAGAAGCTGGTGGAACGAACTTAATTTTGAATTCCCGAATGAATACTTCCCAAGTAATAGCTTCCCCGGCAGCCTCTAATACAATTTGGGTACTCTCCCACCATGAGTAAGCCTCGCCCTGGATCAAGGTAAGAGTGCAACGAGCTTTTTCCTGAGTATCACACGGGATAAGCTGCCAAATTCTCTTTGTAGCACCCGGGACGATAGGCGCCACATCCCCCGCACTACAAGCCTAGTCCACACGTGAAATGGATAATCCAAGCATGAACCGGACTCATAGCGAACGGGAGACCAAAATAAAAGATATCCTAGCTAGGCGGAATCTAACCCTGTACCAAATAAATCAAGAATATCTAGAATGTAAATTGGAAGCAATAACATATAATTCATAATTTTCAACCATGGTTACACGCCCACCAATTCCAATACATAATTTAAATCCACCAAGCATCCTAACAACGGGTTCAACTAGGCATGCAACCTGTCCCGAATTCAATAGCCAACAATAATCATAATTGGCACACAGGCCCAATATATAACGAAAATACAATTAAATTATTGAAGAATGTAAAATGTGACTCGAGTGTACAAGTGACTCGACAAGAGATTAAAACTTGACTTCCGCCTAGCTAAACCTGCAAGCAACTGAAAGGTGGGAAAGAGTGGTCAGTCTCTAGAAGACTGAGTGAGCAGGAGCAATACGTATCATATAGAAACATGCACATGCAAGTCATAAATCCCGAGCAAGGTTATATTTAAAGTTAGTTCCCAAAAAGGGCAAAAGAATGACTAAGCAATGCTCAGACTTTACGACTATTCATATTAAATTCATTAAGTTCATAAATCATACTCAATCAATAAGGCTCGGCGAGTGAGCGTGCACAATCTCCAACCAAACTCCGACCGTGTACGATAAATATCATTAATACATTAAATAGGTGATCATGCAATATATCATAATACACACAGATCACATATCATGTCCTAAACATATTCGTTTGGGCAATCCGTTTCCCGGCCTTCCCGCACAGTGCCTATCAATCAATAATCAATCATAATCAATCATATTCAATCATAAATAAGTTCCAACCTTCTTCCTCCAAGTTGGTGGTGGGTTTGCAAGGCCCGACCACCCAATCATTGACCAAAAGGGGAACATGACTCCCCAGATGGCACTCAGCTCCCTTTCTCCGCCAATCTCCTGACGAGGTCCGGTACCGCCGTTCAATACTGGGACTAGTGTGAGGGTTTACCGTCAGCCCTTGCCTCCTCGGGTCCCCACTCACACCAAGGCCCTGGGCCCCAATCAGTGCAATCAATCATTCTTTCTTTCTTTTCTCGCCAAAACATTTGATCCATGAGAAACATAACATATCCATCATTATCCATTTAAAAAGGGATTTACTCGATCAATAATTTACTCGATGACTCCACTTTGAAAATGGTATATGTATATATATATATATAAGGTTTTGGCCCAAAACTTATAACATAAGGGTTGTAGGGATCGATATGTAACTAGAACGAAAACACCCTCACCTGGAATACCACGAGATAATAAACAAGAGCAAAACGGGTGCCTATTCAATCTGGAAGTCTCTGCCCTGGAAACAAACTGTACAAGAGAAGGAATAATGTGTACTTGTGAGAATTGACTCAATATGAAACCTCATAGACGCACGGCAATCCTCATGAAGTGGTATGATATGTTATGAGATGATATGATAGAGAATAAATCCTAAAATGTTATGGAGTGGTGCATACATGATCAATCATTCTATTCATAATACAAGACAATACATATTAACAATGCATATAAATCAATTAGAAGTTATTAAACACATAGGGAATGCGATTAAGAATTGCAATCATGTACGCATAACTCATGTCCTTATCAATTTTTCATAGCAAAAGTCATTTCCATAATACAACACATTCATAAGACTTTATAATACATGTTAACCATATTTAAGAATCATTTTAAGGTGAAAGGAATCTATTAACTTCATAAAGGAAACAATAATTGCAAAGGAGATCATATTAAAGCACTTAAACGTTCACACATTAAATTAATAGCATAAAATCCATAATCATATCAAATTATATCATATATCCTCAATTAATCAAGCATACAAGTCATATAGTTCACATATGGGAGCTAAGAGGGTGAAAGGAATGTAAGAAGAGGAGTTTTGGTAAGATTTAGCAAAAGTTGACAAAATTCGGGAATGAACAAGCTGTAGGAAAATGGAAATATCTTGAGTTGTAGGAATTGGAATTAAGTTTTGCTTGTTGGGTATGAAACTAGACTCAAATACCTTTCCGGTGATATATGGCTCGTATTATGGTTCAAAACGATGTCGAAATGACGAAGGTCCAAAGTTGGATGAGCGCAGATTAGCGGAAAAGTAGCGACACCAAAAAGAATTGATAATACCTCACAAATGGGAGAAGATATTGAAGTGATTCAAATTGGAGAATATTCTACACTTCAAGAGGTTTCCGTGGGTTCAAAAATCAGGTCATTCCGAGTTCGGACGAGGGATTCGCGGCCGTGACAAAATTGTTCTGAAAATCAGTCGCGGCCGCGACTGAAAATTGGCCAAGTCTCGAATTGTTGGTCGCGGCCGCGACCAAAAATGGTGACGAAATGGTCGCGTGCGCGACCCCCAATTCCAGCAGTCACGAAAGGCTTCGGGAAAATAGGGCAAAACTCGATATTTAGCTCCCTAACCACTTTCACACCAAACCAATGCTAGAAATCAACTACAAACTAACATATAACATGTATTTGATCATATATATCAATTAAGTACCATTTAATCCAAGGAAATAAGCTTAGATCATCCAAAACTCATCCAATAAACCCAAAAGAGTACCATTATCATATATGCTCCATATTTCTTGAACTCAAGTTAAATATGCATGAAACTAACTCACAATCAACATATATACTTCAATTTAAGTCATGGAATTCAAGAATCATAAAACCCTAGCAAAGCTCTATGAATTCATCACAAGATATGCATGATCTTACCTTGGAGAAGAAAGGAGATGAAGGGGAAGAAGAAAAGATAGTCTTGGAGTTCTAAAATCTTAAAGAAAGTGGATGAATTCTTGGCTCCTCCTTGCTTGGTTGGATCGAGAGGGAAGGAAGAGAGAAATGGAGTGATTCTTGCTTGAGTTTTGAATATGAAATGAAGAGTAAAATATGTATATGTATATGTATAGGTTTATATCATGAAAATAAGAGGAGAAAAGAGAGAAATTGCCATCAAGTGCTCAAGGAATTTAAATGAATGCAATTAGCTTCCAAGTTTCATGAATATTACCAAAAAGTCCTTGTCAATTTAACAATTAAGACCAAGAATTTTATAAAGTTTCAATTAAGGACGGATGAACATGAATTCTTGCAATTATGTAAAGTTAAACACTTAAACATGTTCGAGAAAATTAAACATATCATTCACGTAATAAAATTCACAGAAGAAGAAATTGAAAATCCTATAATCACAAGAATTCGAATTAAAGAATTGAACCGTGCAATTAAATTACAAAAAGGAATTAAATAAATACTAAATCTCAAAACTCACACGCGTGGCGCGCGTACCTGAACTAATGAAAAATTGGGGCGTTACAATCTCTCCCCATTACGAGGACCTGGTCCCCAGGTCCACTGCCTCGAGTTCTGGACTCATAAGCAACTCTCCCGTGTTCATCCCACGCGGGTTAGCAACTCCCCGTCAAGGATTAGTTCGGAAAAGATCTTCGAGCAACAAGGGGTCTTCAAACGCTGATAAGTCACGACCCTCATCTCACCAAAGCCTAAGCACTCGAAAATCTAAGCAGGTAGCAGGCAACGAAAGAACCCCGTCTTTCGAACAACATGGAGAGAACCCTGTCTCTCACAAGCAACAACGAGAGAACCCCGTCTCTCAAACAACAACTAGTGAGAGCACCCCGTCTCTCAAATAGACAAGGAAAGAGAAACTCACAACTCTCAAAACAACAATTAAATAAACAATTATACCACAAACACACCAGAAACAAGTAGGAGTTATTAAATACATCGAGAATCAATCATACAAAAACGGTCAATACAATAAATAATCCAAGCACATAGCATCATAAAATTATCCAAACTAAAGTTACATGTATGCATATGCCATGGATGCTAGATGTACCGTTCACCGATGCTCAAGAATCTTATATTGTAATGATCCGATTTAACACTTGATTCCTTCCATAGCGTCAGGCCTTGCAATCTCCGATGTATTCAATACTTAAATAACCACCCGATCTTCATCACATAATCTTTTCTCCTATCTTCTCTAAACACCATAGTCCGAAGCTCTAATTTTTAGTGTGCACTTGATCTTAACCCAATTAGCTCGTTGTCCACCTCGATTAGTATTCGACCTTCTTAGTTGTTCAAGGTAGCCTTTAAATGCTTAAGTTCTAACCTCCAACTTGAATACTTGAGCTAATCTTTAGTAACTCAATTTCCATTCTCCAATCCTAATAACTTCCCTGGTTAATCATGGAAAAACGCCAGACGATATGATAACCCATCTTTCATGTTGTGTGTTTTCCTTCTAAGTATTCCTCTTCCAAATTAACTCTTATTTCGGCACTTGAGTTGATTCTAACTTCGTCTATCATGGAATATAATGATTCGATCGGGCCTCTTTGCCCATTATCCTTCTTATCAATTCTTGAAATTCCTATACGGTCCTATCATCTTGAAGGTATGCACGAGATATATACAATCCTTCCGATCTTAGAGATTTGAGTTCGAGCATGTCTTGTAGTAAGAATACTAATGGTGTTGCCTTTGCACTCTAAACTATTATCAATCAACCTTTTTCCCTTTCTTGCTATTGATTCCCAATTACTCTTTGGATGCATCTCTACATTTATTGAAGGAGTGTCCCTTCCATATTATTCCCAAAGTTTTATCTCACCTTGGTCCCGAGGTCCATCGGGTGTTAAAATCTCTCAAGTCATCTCAAGGCATTGCTTTGTAGGATTTCGTTATTTGCTGATTCTTGCATTTTCGTTGATCCTTTTAATGTGACTTGTTCGAGCATAACCGTGGATTGAAATCCTCTCCCGTGTCGGCTCTCCCCCTTAAGAATTTCAATTCTAACTCCTTGAACTTGTTCTACCGCCTCTCAAATCAAAGATTCTCGACCTCTTCAGTTTAGCTTCCTCGATATAAACGTTTTCAATCTCATGAACTGTTCGTAATTTTTCCTCACGTTTACTTTGAAGCGACTGGTAGGAATAGTGACCCATTCCTTCCATTCCAATTCCCGGCTACTTCTCTCGACTTCTTAATTGTTCTTTCCCTTTTTATCCACACTTTGCAATCCAATTATTTTCCTTTCCTTATCATGATTTAATTGTGTCTTGGTTGGAGTAATGCTTGATACGTAAAGTGGGGAGAGTTCCTATCAATAAAGCACCTAAAATGCGTGTGGGGTTAAGATGTCGATGCGCATATCACCCATGCCACCAATTAAAGATACAACATGTTGAAACACTTATATCAATTAAAGATGCTACGTATTGGAGCAATTATCAAGTAGAAATGCATGTACACGTATAAATAAATGAGATTAAATAATTTAATATAACATATGATGCACGTGCCATGAATGCAATACACCTGTCACCGTAGTGGTAAGCTTTCACCCGGGAACTTGTTCTTCATGTCCTTAATTACGGATTTGGTTTGAACTTGTTGATAATCTCTCGTTTTTCCCCCAGTATTCAAAATCTTCATAAGTTTTCCTTGTATCAATTTATGTGTCTCCATAGCCCGAGATTGCAATTTCTTTAAACCAAAGTCTTCTACAACCGTAGAATCGGTGTCTCGGATTATTCCCAAGTATCGATTTCCAAAAATTGTCCGAATCTTCACCTTGATTATGACCTTGATCAACGTTTTCTTGACTTATTTTTATGAGTTCAAATTGGTGTAATGAACTCATCCTCCACTTGCTTAAACTTGACTTCACCATTTCCTCTAAAAGCTCTTTGCCTTTCTTGATCGTTTCCATTTTCTATTCCATATCTTCCAATTCAACCTCACAATACGACAATTCATCTTGGATCTGGATGTTAAACTCCTATCCGGCCGAAGATAAAACCGTTAGCATTCTCCCATAGTTTTGCATTCACCATTTTGGTTTGATTTTCTTTAACTCTTCTCAAATCTAGCTTCTTCTCGAACTCGGCTTCTGAAACTTGATTTATTCAGAAGTTCTGCTTTGCCGATTCGCCTCGCTCTAACCTTGAAGATTTTCCACAGTCGAACAACTTTACAACTCTGCAAAATTTCTCCATCCCGAGCCAAATTTAATGAATATAGTAGTTGAGGAAAATATCTTGGGCGTCCTTTTTGAAATTTCGAAAGTGGAACGATTTCTAGTTTTCTTCCAAAAAACACTAGTCTCGTTCCAAAACCCGAAGTATCTCGACATGTTTCTTTTCTCCAACTTACTTCTTATTTGAAAATTGTAAGTTTTCCTTTTTCCATAATTAAGCTCCTCCACTCCAAATTTTCACCCAAAATTTAATTCCTTCTTGAACTCGAACTCTCAACCTATGCCCCAGTCGTAAAAATCATCAAATAACCCAAAGCCTTTTTAAATTCATAGGCTCTTCTTCAAATATATAATGCCTGCCGGTTAGTAAATGTATATGGCACATAATTAGCATCAAAAGCACGCATTAATGCAAAATGCAACACGTAAATTAACCAAATTTAACTTAAACACATTTAATAATGTTTCTTCCATGTCAAATTTCAATAATAATGCTCGTGATCAATGCGGTGCACACGTTGACACATTGTTCCTAAGCCGTTCGACCTATACTTGACATGACACGACACAAGGAACCTCGGTTTTGCAACTTGGGGCTCTGATACCACTTAAGGATGTAGCACCCGGGACGATAGGTGCCACATCCCCCGCACTACAAGCCTAGTCCACACGTGAAATGGATAATCCAAGCATGAACCGGACTCATAGCGAACGGGAGACCAAAATAAAAGATATCCTAGCTAGGCGGAATCTAACCCTGTACCAAATAAATCAAGAATATCTAGAATGTAAAGTGGAAGCAATAACATATAATTCATAATTTTCAACCATGGTTACACGCCCACCAATTCCAATACATAATTTAAATCCACCAAGCATCCTAACAACGGGTTCAACTAGGCATGCAACCTGTCCCGAATTCAATAGCCAACAATAATCATAATTGGCACACAGGCCCAATATATAACGGAAATACAATTAAATTATAGAAGAATGTAAACTGTGACTCGAGTGTACAAGTGACTCGACAAGAGATTAAAACTTGACTTCCACCTAGCTAAACCTGCAAGCAACTGAAAGGTGGGAAAGAGGGGTCAGTCTCTAGAAGACTGAGTGAGCAGGAGCGATACATATCATATAGAAACTTGCACACGCAAGTCATAAATCCCGAGCAAGGTTTTATTTAAAGTTAGTTCCCAAAAATGGCAAAAGAATGACTAAGAAATGCTCAGACTTTACCATTCATATTAAATTCATTAATTTCATAAATCATACTCAATCAATAAGGCTCGACGAGTGAGCGTGCACAATCTCCAACCAAACTCCGACTATGTACGACAAATATCATTAATACATTAAATAGGTGATCATGCAATATATCATAATACACACAGATCACATATCATGTCCTAAACATATTCGTTTGGGTAATCCGTTTCCCGGCCTTCCCGCACAGTGCCTATCAATCAATAATCAATCATAATCAATCATATTCAATCATAAATAAGTTCCAACCTTCTTCCTCCAGGTTGGTGGTGGGTTTGCAAGGCCCGACCACCCAATCATTGACCAAAAGGGGAACATGACTCCCCAGATGGCACTCATCTCCGTTTCCCCGCCAATCTCCTGACGAGGTCTGGTACCGCCGTTCAATAGTGGGACTAGTGTGAGGGTTTACCGTCAGCCCTTGCCTCCTCGGGTCCCCACTCACACCAAGCCCCTGGGCCCCAATCAGTGCAATCAATCATTCTTTCTTTCTTTTCTCGCCAAAACATTTGATCCATGAGAAACATAACATATCCATCATTATCCATTTGAAAAGGGATTTACTCGATCAATAATTTACTCGATGACTCCACTATGAAAATGGTATATGTATATATATATATATAAGGTTTTGGCCCAAAACTTATCATATAAGGGTTGTAGGGATTGATATATAACTAGAACGAAAACACCCTCACCTGGAATACCACGAGACAAGAAACAAGAGCAAAACGGGTGCCTATTCAATCTGGAAGTCTCCGCCCTGGAAACAAACTGTACAAGAGAAGGAATAATCTGTACTTGTGAGAATTGACTCAATATGAAACCACATAGACGCACGGCAATCCTCATGAAGTGGTATGATATGTTATGAGATGATATGATTGAGAATAAATCCTAAAATGTTATGGAGTGGTGCATACATGATGAATCATTCAATTAATAATACAAGACAATACATATTAACAATGCATATAAATTAGTTAGAAGTTATTAAACACATAGGGAATGCGATTAAGAATTGCAATCATGTACGCATAACTCATGTCCTTATCAATTTTTCATAGCAAAAGTCATTTCCATAATACAACATATTCAGAAGACTTTATAATACATGTTAACCATATTTGAGAATCATTTTAAGGTGAAAGGAATCTATTAACTTCATAAAGGAAACAATAATTGCAAAGGAGATCATATTAAAGCACTTAAACGTTCACACATTAAATTGATAGCATAAAATCCATAATCATATCAAATTATATCATATATCCTCAATTAATCAAGCATACAAGTCATATAGTTCACATATGGGAGCTAAGAGGGTGAAAGGAATGTAAGAAGAGGAGTTTTGGTAAGATTTAGCAAAAGTTGACAAAATTCGGGAATGAACAAGCTGTAGGAAAATGGAAATATCTTGAGTTGTAGGAATTGGAATTAAGTTTTGCTTGTTGGGTATGAAACTAGACTCAAATACCTTTGCGGTCATATATGGCTCGTATCATGGTTCAAAACGATGTAGAAATGGCGAAGAGCCAAAGTTGGATGACCGCAGATTATCGGAAAAGTAGCGACACCAAAAAGAATTGATAATATCTCAGAAATGGGAGAAGACATTGAAGCGATTCCAATTGGAGAATATTCTAAACTTCAAGAGGTTTCCGTGGGTTCAAAAATCAGGTCATTCCGAGTTCGGACGAGGGAGTCGCGGCCGTGACAAAATTGCACTGAAAATCAGTCGCGGCCTCGACTGAAAATTAGCCAAGTCTCGAATTGTTGGTCGCGGCCGCGACCAAAAATGGTGACGAAATGGTCGTGGGCGCGACCCCCAATTCCAGCAGTCACGAAAGGCTTCGGGAAAACAGGGCAAAACTCGATATTTAGCTCCCAAACCACTTTCACACCAAACCAATGCTAGAAATCAACTACAAACTAACATATAACATGTATTTGATCATATATATCAATTAAGTACCATTTAATCCAAGGAAATAAGCTTAGATCATCCAAAACTCATCCAATAAACCCAAAAGAGTACCATGATCATATATGCTCCATATTTCTTGAACTCAAGTTAAATATGCATGAAACTAACTCACAACCAACATATATACTTCAATTTAAGTCATGGAATTCAAGAATCATAAAACCCTAGCAAAGCTCTATGAATTCATCACAAGATATGCATGATCTTACCTTGGAGAAGAAAGGAGATGAAGGGGAGGAAGAAAAGATAGTCTTGGAGTTCCTAAATCTTAAAGAAAGTGGATGAATTCTTGGCACCTCCTTGCTTGGTTGGATCGAGAGGGAAGGAAGAGAGAAAGGGAGTGATTCTTGCTTGAGTTTTGAATATGAAATGAAGAGTAAAATATATATATGTATATGTATAGGTTTATATCATGAAAATAAGAGGAGAAAAGAGAGAAATTGCCATCAAGTGCTCAAGGAATTTAAATGAATGCAATTAGCTTCCAAGTTTCATGAACATTGCCAAAAAGTCCTTGTCAATTTAACAATTAAGACCAAGAATTTTATAAAGTTTCAATTAAGGACGGATGAACATGAATTCTTGCAATTATGTAAAGTTAAACACTTAAACATGTTCGAGAAAATTAAACATATAATTCACGTAATAAAATTCACGGAAGAAGAAATTGAAAATCCTATAATCACAAGAATTCAAGTTAAAGAATTGAACCGCGCAATTAAATTACAAAAAGGAATTAAATGAATACTAAATCTCAAAACTCACACGCGTGGCGCGTGTACCTGAACTAATTAAAAATTGGGGCGTTACACTCTCTACTTCCTTGAGCCACATCTCTGCCTAGATATCTTCGCCCCTATAAAATTTGGGAGGTTGTTGATTCTGAAATTCCCGCAGTATAGCGGAGATAGGGTTCTCCTGTGGTGCTAATAGCGTTGGTGGTGCTGAAGGAACCCGTTCTTGAAGTGTCTGATCAACTAACCCGACCACTGCATTCATGAAATCTTGTGGCTGAGCAGGAGGGGGTGAAGGGGCATGGGAAGAATGATCATGATGATGTCTCCTATGTCCAGGAGAACGGTCACGACAGGATTTATTTCGAGGCATCCTGTAACTGAAACACTAGATATGCATGTTGGATTAAGAGATGCTAATTGACATTATTACATTCATAAGATGCAAGTATAACACATAATTCAAATAGTTCAAGATCAATTAATTAACAATTAATAGCAGAAATCAATGCAAGGCACAACTTATCAAGTAATTTAATTAGTTCAAGTAAGTTCAAGTTGTTCCAAGTAAGATGCAAGACTCACAAATTGCCAATTAATCCTATGCCGTTCGACCTAGACTTTGTCACGACACGAGAACCTCGGTTTTGAAACCGGGCTCTGATACCACCTTAGATGTAGCACCCCTTACATGTGGAGGTGCCACACCCCCGCAATATGAGCCCGATCCACCCATGAAATGGAAAATCCATACATTAATCCAGCTCACAGCGAACGGGTGACAATGCAACTAAAAGAACAAGTTGGCTAGGCGGGACTAGACTCTCAAATGAAAGTAGATCCAATACATGAAACTCGAAAGCGGAAGCATAATAATATTGTCTCATCATATCAATACATTATCATCTTCCAATAACATTCACATATAAGTGCTCAAAACTATTAATATAATACTCCAATACGCTAATACATAAGAGGTAATGCTAGACCAGACTCAGTTAGATGAACGACACAACACGACTCCCGCCTAGCACGCCACGAACAAAACCTGAAAGGTGGAGGCGTCAGTCTATGAAGACCGAGTGAGGGGCATAAATATATATAAAGACGAGTAACATGCAAGTTATAATTTCGGGTAAGGTTTTGTAATTAAATAATATAAGTGCGAAATAACATGGAACTCGCCCGATATTACAACTATCAAGTTTAACACGATAATCAGGTTTACAATATCTATCAGTGGCCCTGGAGAGGGGCGTGCACGATATCCGACCAACCTCGACAGTGAACAATAATTATACTTTCTCTTTTAATTAAGTTATCATACAAGTCATTATAGTGCACACGATCAATAACATGAAATCCATCCTTCACCATTAGTGGTGGGTTTGCAAGGCCGAAACCACCCACGATAACACGTTGCACGTCGGGAGCATGACTCCCACATATGGGACTCCTTCCTCCACCAAACCTCCTGGTAGACTCAGGGGGCATCCCCACGGTGGGAGAGAGGTGTGTGAGTTACCCGTCAGCCCTATGCTTTCCTGGTTGGCTCAAACACTCACCCTCGGGCCCATAAACACGATACACGATAATTCGCCAAACACGATCACGGTGCAATGATGATAACACGATACACGGCTTGCTTGTCATGAACACGATTAGTTTCAAGAAACACGATTTACTCTCAAGGGACACGACTTGTAGCACGATACACGGATAATTATTAAATCCCTTGTTTTTGGAAAACGATTATAAAGATATAGGTATATGTAATTTGGATGAAATCCACGTAAAGGTTATATGGTTCTAGATAATTAATAACTAAACCTCACCTTTATCGACAAAATGCAAGTCGAGACACAGCCTACGGCCCCTGGTCCACGTCACGAGAAGAGGATCTGTGCAAACACGACGTGTATACGTGAGACCTGACCTAAAATGGACCAAATATGACGAACGACGGAAATGCAACGAGATGACGAGGAAAATGCAATGTGGCATGATAACACCTTGTTTCAGTACATATTGGATCATTTAATAGCAAATCGGGGTCAAAGAAGTCGTCGGATCGAGGGGCTAAAATTGTAATTTTATGTAGAATATTTTGTTCTGTCAGACGCACGGGAACGACAGTTCCGGATTCCCTTTGTAAATGGGAAGGGCCGTTCCCCTGGCCCTTCAAAACACGCCCACGATTTCTTATTTGAAAACACGCTGAAGTTGGGAACGGCCCTTCCGGCACGTAGGCCAAAAGGGGAACGGCCGTTCCCAGTCTCGGCCGCCTATTTTATTTGAAAAGGTGGGAACGCCCGTTCCCACAAAGCCTTGAGGCTGGGAACGGCCGTTCCCAGTTCTGCAACTGGAAAGAAACAGAGAAGAACAGAGCATGGCTACGGGAAACAACAACCAAGCATCAAATCTACCAAGTTTCATCAACAAAGCTATGATTTTCTGGAAATATGATGCACATATATTCAAAAGATGATAAAATAATACTTAAACACTCAAAACATGAAATATCATCAAGAAATCCAAGCTTCATGCCCATGCTATTATTGATCAACCAAGCTCAAATTTCCAATAAATTCATGAGGAAATCATGCCATAATTCATGCTATGATCACATAATCATGCTTCCAATTCCAATTAATTCATCTAGCATATAATTCTCTAACCCTAGCTCAATCAAATATGATCAAGAACCATGAATTCATGCAAAGCCAACCTTGAAATGAAAGGAGTGAAGAAAATGGATGAAGATGATGATCAACTCCCAATTCTTGCAATATTTCTTGGAAATTCTTGATGAAAGTATGAAAATCTCGTCCCTTTTCTTTCTTGTATGAATCGAGATGAAGAAACAAATGTGGTTGGGAAATTTTTCATCAAAATGAGAGCAAGGGAAGCCTGGAGATGCATATAACGTAACATCCCTTTTTGAAATGTGTGAAATATCCAATTTTGCCAATTAACCCTCCAAGAATTCAAGTTATGCAATGAAGGATATAAGGTTTTGAGAATTGATCAATTAAGTCCTTGAAATGTTATACAATTAAGTCCCTAGAGTTTAAGAAATATCTAACTAGGGGCAATGTAGTAATTAATTCATAAAATTTTCATGAAAGTATTTTAAAATATAATTTATAAAATTATTTTAAAACATAAGATATTAATAACTGAAAATCGGCGCGTTACAACTCTCCCCCCCTTAAAAGGACCTGGTCCCCAGGTCCACTGTCAAGTTTTAAAATGATGCGCAAGCCATAAGAGAACCCCGCCTCTTAAACAAGAGATGAGAAAACCCCGTTTCTCGGCAAGGGATGAGAGAGCCCCATCTCTCGAACAAGTTATGAGAGAGCCCCGTCTCTCGGTACGAAATGAGAGAACCCCGTCTTTCGAATATACACCAAGTAGCAGTCCAAAACCATGATAGAAACATTTATCCAAAAAGAAGCAAGTATAGTCACACCAATCACATTTATTTATCTTTTATATCGAAGCACATTGTAACTAGCAAAATTATATTAATAATAAAATCCATGATGCTCGTGATATGCATGTTTGAAGGTACCGTTCACCGTGGTTCTTGCCTGTTAAGTGAGCTCTGACCCCCGGTGGTCCGCTCTTTCCGTTTCGGACACCTATCTATTTGCTGCTCAGAACTTCCACAACGGAAACATAACTGCAAGCGCTTTCTACATCCATCATAGGTATGTGTGTCCCATCCACAATAAGTACAGAGTGGCTTCCCTGATTGTGATGGTGATGTCGTAACAGAACCCTTCCTTGAAATTGACCTATCAATTTGAGACTTTTTCTTTTTCGACCATTCTTGGGAGGATAAGATGGAAGCAGTATTGGACCTTTTCGTAGTAACAGGGTCCTGTTCAGATTCCGAAGCTGGATCCGGTTGAAATACTCCCGACCTCCTCGCATTGTCCGAATCCTCGACTTTCAATGCTTTAGTGGTAGCCTTGGCCCAGGTACTTTTGTTAGCAGCTTTCAAGGCATCCTGGATATCCGGCCTAAGTCCCAGCAAGAATTGTGTTGCCTTGTGGAAGTCATCGTTCGCTATATTGGGAGCGTAACGAGACAGTCTTTCAAACTCTACGATGTACTCGCCAACAAATTTGTCTTCTTGCTTCAACCCAGTAAATTCCCTCAACCTGCGACTGCAAGAAGCTGGTGGAACGAACTTAATTTTGAATTCCCAAATGAATACTTCCTAAGTAATAGCTTCCCCGACAGCCTCTAATACAATTTGGGTACTCTCCCACCATGAGTAAGCCTCGCCCTGGATCAAGGTAAGAGTGCAACGAGCTTTTTCCTGAGTATCACACAGGATAAGCTGCCAAATTCTCTCTACTTCCTTGAGCCACATCGCTGCCTGGATATCATCGCCCCTATAAAACTTGGGAGCTTGTTGATTCTGAAATTCACGCAGTATAGCGGAGATAGGGTTCTCCTGTGGTGCTAATGGCGCTGGTGGTGTTGGAGGAACCCGTTCTTGAAGTCTCTGATCAACTAACCCGACCACTGCATTCATGAAATCTTGTGGCTGAGCAAGAGGGGGTGAAGGGGCATGGGAAGAATGATCATGATGATGTCTCCTATGTCCAGGAGAACGGTCACGGCGGGATTTATTTCGAGGTATCCTGTAACTGAAACACTAGATATGCATGTTGGATTAAGAGATGCTAATGAACATTATTACATTCATAAGATGCAAGTATAACACATAATTCAAATAGTTCAAGATCAATTAATTAACAATTAATAGCAGAAATCAATGCAAGGCACAACTTATCAAGTAATTTAATTAGTTCAAGTAAGTTCAAGTTGTTCCAAGTAAGATGCAAGACTCACAAATTGGCAATTAATCCTATGCCGTTCGACCTAGACTTTGACACGACACGACACGACACGAGAACCTCGGTTTTCAAACCGGGCTCTGATACCACCTTAGATGTAGCACCCCTTACACGTGGAGGTGCCACACCCCCGCACTATGAGCCCGATCCACCCATGAAATGGAAAATCCATACATTAATCCAGCTCACAACGAACGGGTGACAATGCAACTAAAAGAACAAGTTGGCTAGGCTGGACTAGACTCTCAAATGAAAGTAGATCCAATACATGAAACTCGAAAGCGGAAGCATAATAATATTGTCTCATCATATCAATACATTATCATCTTCCAATATCATTCACATATAAGTGCTCAAAACTAATAACGCGATACTCCAATATGCTAATACATAAAAGGTAATGCTAGACTAGACTCAGCTGGATGAACGACACAACACGACTCCCGCCTAGCACGCCACGAACAAAACCTGAAAGGTGGAGGCGTCAGTCTGTGAAGACCGAGTGAGGGGCATAAATATATATAAACACGAGTAACATGCAAGTTATAATCTCGGGTAAGGTTTTGTAATTAAATAATATAAGTTCAAAAATAACATGGAACTCGCCCGAGATTACAACTATCAAGTTTAACACGATAATCAGGTTTACAATATGTAGCGCCCCAACGCCACAACCCCGCACCGTTGTATCACCCAAGTAACTAGGAAGCTTTATTAGTCCAGAGATACTTCGGCGAACGGACAGATCATAACAAAGATCAGAGTAACCAGTGTTGCCAACGCAGCGGAATTTCAGAATAATTTTAAACTTTTGAAAACATGAATGCAACACAGTAGTATATGCATAACCACAGAAACAAGTAGCCATAATATTAACATAAAACCTTAGTCCAATAGGAAAACAAAGGAACATAATAAAAACTGAATTCAAGTAATTCAGGTCGTAGCCTGAACAAGTTCTCATAGTAAAACATGCACATAAAGGTAGAGGTAACCACGACTGCACAGGGCAAAAGAAGGGTAACTACAACCCTGACTTAACAAAAGACCTCCTACAGCTTCAAGATACCTCTAGGAAGTGCCGGGCTGCCTACCTGAAACCATGAGGTCAGAAAACAGGGTGGAGGTATTAGTCAAAGGGACTAAGTGAGATAATTCGTAGAAATAAAGAATAGTTGAACTTGTGGGGTTTTGAAAGGTTTTCTTAGTAACTTTTCTCAAACCGGAAAGATAACTCTTTTATCTTGAAATGGGATTTTTCACAAGCACACACAAGCACACATATCAGAGGTTCTGGTTCATACATACTTTATATAAACGGGGAACAGGATACGGGATATTTTTAAAAATATGAACCAGACTTTAAAACCAAAATTTGCCCGCAAGCTAGGCCATATCCATCCTTTACTCCTCAAAACATTTACAAAGTTGGTATCGAGATCCATTAGGATCCCAACACCCATAATCACATGCACCACCCCTTCTTCCCTTATTGTCGCGCCCAGGGAGCTACCCCGCGGTGACGTGCGAAACGGGAGGAATTTACCACCTCTCCCGACCTTTCGATGTGGAGTAACCAACCTCCGATTAAACCATCACCAAGGTCAGTACGGCGGCCGGTATCATAGTAGCCATTGGCGCACGCCTCCCGGTCTACTACTAACCATACCGCCAGGGCCCAACATAACAAAGTTTCCAAAGCTTGCTTTCAGAATAACAAAGGTGCATAAGCACACAGAGTTCAGATGACTGAACCTTTAATCAAAACAGTATAACAGTGAACAGAACGTATATCAGAGATCATTGACTTTAAACTCGAAGTATTGTCCCAAACGGGAAAACGTTAACTTGAAAGATAGGAATCTTTGCACCCGAAGGCATTGATTTTGAAATCATTTGAAAATGAAGGAATATTCATGGTTCCAGTTGAAATAGTTTAAACCTCACCTATTTATTTAGATAAGTTGATAGTTGGTAGAAGACAGGGTTCACACGGTACCCTGCGGATCCCAGAACTCGGTATTATCTCCTGTAAGTGACAGACTACCATAAGCTTAAGGATCTAAGCCCCACACATGATTAATGATGCATGATTGAGTGCGGATAGTCAAGTATTGGAGTATAAGATTGAAAAGAATGCGGCACATTTAAACAAGGAATAATCTTTCCCGAAGAAAGAATTCGGGCAAATGATTAGTCTCATGAGAAAGTTCGTGTCAAAAGCTTAGGGGTATGTTCTTAGGGTCTTAGAACAACCCTAATGTGAACTTTGAAACCTACTTTGATCCCTTGTTTTTTAGAATTTTTGAAAAAGGCTTTGACCGTTGAATTCGTCTCTTTGAAATGATCAATTAGGTTGAAAGTCAAAATTCTTGGTCAAGGTCAAAGTCAAAAGTCAAAGTCAAAGGTCAAGGGTCAAAGGTCAAGGTCGAAGGTCGAAGGTCACTATTCAAGTATACGGTATATATATTGTATGTATACTGTACTTATACTGTATGTATACGTGTATTTATATAGTATGTATACGGTATTTATACTGTATGTATACGGTATTTATACGGCGATACCTACCGTATTTATACAGTATTTATACAAGGTACATACAGTATTTATACAAGAATACATGCGGTATTTATACTAGAATACATACGGTATTTATACAAAAGTACATACGTATTTATTAGGGAAATACACATAGTATTTATACGAAAGTATACACGTATTTATACGTATTGGAATCAAATACGTATACGTATATTATACATGTATACCATAACATATATCAATTGGTCAAGTATAATTATATGTAACAATTAATTAAACATGTAACATTTAAAACTATAGGTTATACCTTAATTATGTAACATTAAATAACATGTAACATTTAATTAAATCATGAAATAAATTAAATTACCTAAGTATGATCATAAAATAATTAAAATGTAACATATAACATGCTAGCATAATTGTCACATAATTAATTTGTCACAAAATTAAATTATGTAACACATTTCATAATAAACTATACTATAAGAATATAATTCATAAATTCATGAATATTTAAAAACATAAATTAAATCACATAATTCATGCATAAAATAAAACATAAATTAAATCCTAAACCTAGCATAATTAATAAATAAATTAAAACATAAAATAAAACATAAATTAAACTAATTAAAACATAATAAAAAAAATAAGAAAACTAAACTTAGGGGGAGAGAGTGTGGCGTGAGAATGGCTGGTGTGGGGGAGAAATGAGACCCCAACACACTTATTTATAGTTGTAGGGAAGGACTAGAGTGCAAATAATATTTATTTTAGGGGCTTAAGGTGGGGTATTTTGTGAAATTTCCAAAAATAGGTTTCCTTCTTTACATAATTGTCACAGCAGGGGTATTCTGGTAATTCCACCTTTCTCCTTCGTTTTTTTGATGTTGGAAAAGTGCCAAAGAGCTAGGAAATAAAATGAGCTTCGAAACGGTTACTCACGGGTCAAAATCGGACGTACGGTTTAAAAGTTATAAGCTTCGGAAGATTTGATTTTCTTGAATTTCGAAAATTAATTAAATTATGAAATAAATACTAGGATAAGATATGAAGGTCCAAAAGGTTTTCCAAAAATGTAGAAAAAATCGAGGAACGTTATGGTGATGATCTCAAGGTCTAAATCATTCTAACGAAGGAAATATTTCTTACCGACGGAAATTTTTATTTGAAAATAAATTCTTAAATTGCTCTGGACACATAAACGAAACCTCAAAGCATTGAAAAGAGAGTTGAAATATTCTAAGAAGATAGGTATAGTTTCTTTAAGGTCTCCAGAATAAAACGGTATAATGCTGGTTCGGAAATAAATAGTGCTCTTAGGGTTTAAAGGTAGTTTTCCCCCTTTTGGTCACCTAATATCACATATGAGCACTCATTTCATGTAGGGATGCATGATATAAATTGTTTTAAATACGTATGAAGTTCTATAAATGCCCTTACGTTGCCCTTAGCTTACCTTTATTGATCCGATCCCGAACCGGGCTGTCACAACCTCCCCTCCTTAAGAAGAATCTGTCCTCAGATTCTCTTCGTGATCTCTGAACAATTTGGGATAGTGTTTTTGCATCTTTTCTTCAGTTTCCCAGGTAACCTCCTCTGTACCGTTCCTTTTCCATAAAACCTTAACCAATGGAATCTTTTTATTTCTTAATTCCTGGAATTTCTTATCCAGGATCTTAACCGCCTTCAACTCGTAGGTTAGATTAGGTTCTAACGGAACTTCTTCTACTGGCACCACCTGTGCCTCATCAACAAAGTATTTACGAAGTTGGGATACATGAAATACATTATGGATTCCTGTTAAGCTTGCTGGTAGATCCAGACGATACGCTGTTGGACCCACGCGTTCAAGTATCTCAAAAGGTCCTATGTACCTAGGGTTCAATTTTCCACCTTTTCCAATCCTTGTGAACCCTTTCCTTGGCGATGCTTTCAGAAACACTTTCTCACCCACATCAAACTCTAAATCCCTTCTTCTTTTGTCGGCATAGCTCTTCTGTCGGTCCTGGGCGGCTTTCATTCTTTGGCTGATTATCCGAATCTTTTCTGTAGCCCTTTCAATCCATTCGAGTACTTTGGCCCTGGGAGTTCCCTCAGAGGTATCCCTTGTCTCATCCATATCCCAATATAATGGAGATCTGCATTTTCTTCCATACAAGGCTTCATATGGGGCTGCTTGAATTGAAGCTTGATAACTGTTATTGTATGCAAATTCCACGAGGGGTAAACAATCTTTCCAACTGTCTGAAAAGTCCAAAGCACATGCTCTTAACATATCCTCCAAATATTTAATCAACCTTTCTGACTGTCCGTCTGTCTGCGGGTGTGCCGCTGTACTGAAATGTAACTTACTTCCCATCAGACTTTTCACATTTTGCCATAGTTGTGATGTAAACTTTGGGTCTCGGTCAGACACTATACTCACCGGCACTCCATGTAATCTCACAATTTCCTGCTGATACAGTTTTGCTAAGGATTTAACTTTATCCGTAGTCTTGGCTGGTAGGAAGTGTGCTGATTTTGTCAATCTGTCAACTATGACCCATATACTGTCCTGTCCTCCTTTGACTTTAGGTAACCCAGTAACAAAATCCATGGTTATTTGCTCCCACTTCCATGTAGGAATTGGTAGAGGTTGTAACTTCCCGACTGGTTTTTGGTGTTCTGCTTTAACTTTCTGACAAGTTAAGCACTTCTTAACATAATCAGCAATGTCTCTTTTCATTCCGTTCCACCAAAACTGCTTCTTAAGATCTTGGTACATCTTCGTTCCTCCAGGGTGTACTGTATAACGTGTCTTGTGTGCTTCATCAAGTATTTCCTTTCGGATAGCTGAAGGCACACAGACTCTATTCTTATATCTCAAGATTCCATCTTCACTTTTACTGAATTTTGTCTCATCATCCTTCTCCTTGGAATTGAGACACTTTTTAATCCATTCATCAATAGCTTGCGTCTTTATCAATCGATCCTTCAGCGGTGACGAAATTATTAGATTTGCCAACTTAGCTCTAGGAATCACTTGAGCTGGTTTTCTTCCACACTCTATTGTGTGTCCTTTGACATGCGCTATACTAGCCTTTCGACTCAATGCATCAGCCACCACGTTAGCCTTTCCAGGATGGTATTGAATTGTACAATCATAATCTTCCAGAAACTCCATCCACCTTCTCTGTCTCATATTTAGTTCCTTTTGAGTGAACAAGTACCGCAAACTTTTATGATCTGTGAACACTTCAAAGGTTACCCCATACAAGTAATGTCTCCATTTTGCAAGGGCAAAGACGATCGCTGCTAGCTCTAAATCATGGGTGGGGTAGTTGGCTTCATGTGGTTTAAGCTTTCTTGATGCATATGCTATCACCTTTCCATGCTGCATCAGAACGCATCCTAACCCTTCTTTTGAAGCATCAGTGTAAACGGTATAACCTTCCTTTCCTTCGGGTAATGTTAGTATAGGTGCGGTGGTTAACGTTTTCTTTAATTCCTGAAAACTCTATTCGCATTTCTCTGTCCATACGAACTTTCCTTCCTTCATGGTTAACTGAGTAAGTGGTGCAGCTGTCTTTGAAAAATCCTGCACGAATCTTCGATAGTATCCTGCGAGTCCCAAAAAGCTTCTTACCTCAGAAGGATTCCTTGGTTGTTTCCAATCTAAAATCGTTTCAATTTTCGAGGGATCCACTTCAACTCCTGAACCAGATATGATATGTCCTAAGAACGAGATCTTTTCCAACCAAAACTCACATTTGCTGAATTTTGCATAAAGCTTGTGATCCAGCAAAGTGCTCAGCACTGACCGAAGATGTTTGTCATGATCCTCTGGTGTCTTGGAAAAGACCAAAATATCATCAATAAAGATCACCACGAACTTCTCAAGAAACGGCCGAAAAATCCGATGCATCATATCCATAAATGCAGCTGGGGCGTTCGTTTACCCAAAGGGCATTACTACGAACTCAAAATGCCCGTAACGACTATTGAACGCTGTCTTGGGAATATCCTCTTCTCTAATTTTCAATTGATAGTACCCTTGCCTCAAATCTAGCTTGGAGTATATTTGCGATCCTTGAAGTACATCGAATAACTCCTCGATGTGAGGAAGAGGGTACTTATTTTTCACCGTCATCCTGTTGAGCTCTCGGTAGTCGATGCAAAGTCGTAACGACCCATCTTTCTTCTTAACAAATAACACAGGTGCTCCCCAAGGAGAAGTACTAGGGCGGATATAACCTGCCTCTAGCAATTCATCAAGTTGTTTCCTTAACTCCTGAAGTTCAGCCGGTGCCATCCGGTAGGGTGCCTTAGAGTATGGCTCGGCCCCTGGAACTGTCTCAATCACAAATTCTAGTTCACGGTCTGGTGGTAAGGTGTTTAAGTGTTCGGGAAACACTTCTAAGAACTCGTTAACAACCTCCACTTCTTCTATTTTACTCTGATCCTTTGGTCTATTTAAGAGGTAAGCAACGAACCCTGTAGCTCCCTTCTGAATCATCCTTTTTGCTTCCATTGCCGAAATCATCCGTGTTTGTCCTCCTTGTTCATCTGATGTGGGACTTTCATCCCTTCCTAAGATAACTTCCTTCTTGAAACAATCCAGCTTGACTCGGTACTTATGAAGCCAATTCATTCCCAAAATAATCCCATACTTTGTCATAGGTAGTGTAATAAGATCCAAGGGGTAAAACTGACCGTTGATTCTTATAGGGCAGCATTTATATACTTGATCCATTTTAAGGCAAGTTCCTAAGGGAGAACTTACTTCGAAAAGATATGGCAATTGTTCAAGTGGAAAATGTAAATGCGCACATAATTTGGATGCAATGAATGAATGCGTGGCACCAGGGTCGTATAGGACCTTAACTGGCGTGTCAAGAACATTTACCGTACCTTCCACAACAGCTGTAGGGTCTGGCTCGTCGCATCCATCCAGAGCATAAGCCCTTCCTCTGACCATTGGCTTGTTTCCATTCCCCGCCATCGCCTTACCCTTGCCTTGATACCCTTGCTGTCCTTGCCTACCTTTTGCTTTTGGACAATTCCCGAGCTTATGGTCAGGACTTCCACAATAGAAGCACTGGCCAGTTTTCTTTCTGCAGGTTGCTTCGGTATGCCCTGGCCTATGGCAGAATTCACATTCAATCTCGTTATGAGGGGCAAGCAGTGCTTGCGGGGGTGCCATCATTGGTCTCTTTCCTGATCTAAAATTTGACTGATTGGCTGAGCGTTTGAATCCCTATGGTGGTTTCGATTGATATGGCTTCGCATGGTTTGCGGTCATCCTGATCTCTCTATGGGCTGCTTCAATACTCAAAGCAGTTTCAACTGCCTGAGTATATCCTTCAAGATTCAGAGGTGCTAAAGCCCACCGTAATTCTGACTTAAGTCCATTAATGAATCGTTTGGTCTTTCTACGCTCATCGTACAGAATATGCGGTGCATATTGTATCAGTCTCACAAACTTGGCCTCGTACTCTGCCACAGTTAGCGTTCCCTGGGTAAGATTCATAAACTCAGACTCCCGGGCATCTCGAGCGACTTGTGGAATAAACTTGTCCTCGAATGCCCTTACAAACTCAGTCCAGCCGTACCTTATTCCATTTTCAATCCACACATTCTTCGTATGATTCCACCAGTTTAGCGCTGCTCCTTCCAGGAGGAAGGTCGCAAATTGAACTCGCTCTCTATCCTCTGGAAAGATATTCATAGCTTCGAAGATCTTCAATAAGCTCGCAATCCAGTTTTCAGCTTTAAGATCATTGGGCTCTCCGAAGAACTTCTGGGGATTCATTCGGAGAAACTTTTCAAGTGTCTTTTCATTAGCTGAATTGTAAACCCGTGCAAATTGCCTCAAAGCCTCCCCAATTTCTGGTTGTTCTTGTGGCATCGGTGGAGGACGGGGAAATTCTTCAGGTGGTGGCGGTGGCGGTGGAATGCGTGCACGTGGTGCTCTTCTCGGGGGCATAGCGTCACTGTACTCATAATATCACCCAAACATATGTAATGCATGACGATAAGAATGGTCCATATACTCATTGTTCCACATCAATAGTATAACAATCAACCATCAAAATTTGCACTTGGGCACGTAGTCATCAATTCAAAGTGTCACAATTTTAATCCATTAAGCAATCATTATTCACAAGTAACAGAAAACAGTCACATATATAGATGCACAAAATGAAATGGTATGATCCATGCACAGCCCTAATGGTATCTTGAAGCACTTCTAAGACTCATGACATGATAAATATAGAAAATAGTAACATGCAGTGATATGAATAAAGCCGCAAAAGATGATGTCATATATGCAAAATTTTGGAAAAGCTTTTATACAAAGGCTATATCTGACCAAAAAGACAAAAAGGGGGAGGACCCGATGCTAAGTCGAGTTGCTCCCGTACTGCCTAAGCTCTCCAAGACATCATCTGTTAACTGTCATAATCTCCCAAAAAGCGGGGATCCCTGGAGTATATATAATCCCCTCTGCACCTGTTGGAAGTCATCCTATATGTCATAATACGCTGCATACCTGCTGAGTATATATGCTACTGCTATCTGCCTCTATATACAAGTCCCAACGGTCCGGACTCAGCTCCTCTACTGCTGGCTATGACTGGCTCCATCGTTATCATCAGACACAGCAACATAATTTCCCTGTCGCGCTGGAGATGGGCTCTCCTCCTCAGATGATCCCTCTGTCTCCTGGTCCTCTCCTGCATGTGTGTCCATAGGGTCCTCTGGAGCAGCTGGCTCACTGTGTACTGGTCCCTCGTACTCTAAAGCCGCCTGCTCATCGGTAAGGTAGAAAGTCTCACAAAGTCTGGCCCTAATCCGGCTCTGATATCGATGGTGCATCTCCATAGCAAAATCTCTATCAGTAGTCATATATGCCAAGTCTGCCTCTAACTGTGCAATACGGGATGCCTGCTGGGCTCTGGCCTGGCGCTCCGCTGTCAGTCGAGCCTCCATCTCTCTGGCATGCTCCCGAGCAATATCCCGGTCAGTCCGGTGCTGTGCTGCCAAATCATGGTAGCGAATGGCCTCCAGCCGAACCTCTCTCAATCTTAAGCTATCCTGTAGGTACTCGTCCCGCTCAGCCTCCAGCTGATGAACAACCCTATTGGGGTATGAGTACCCCGGGTGTCCTCTCTCCTGCGCTCACTGCCATGTATAGTAACGGGCCCTGCCACGGCGAACTACTGCTACTGTACGAGGGGACTCAAGCTCTTCAAAATATACCTCATCCTTCTCTCGCTGACTCAGGCTGTCCATAACTATAGTGAAAGCAAGCTGGCTCGCACTGTTCATAACTACAGAGTAAGCACAGATATGAATACCAGGATGTAGAGCAAGCAAACTCAAAACATCCTCTATGCTCCGAGCTCCCAGGTTAAGTCTCTTCTTACTCAACCTGAGGCTCTGATACCACCTTAGCTGTAGCGCCCCAACTCCACAACCCCGCACCGTTGTATCACCCAAGTAACTAGGAAGCTTTATTACTCGAGAGATACTTCGGCGAACGGACAGAACATAACAAAGATCAGAGTAACCAGTGTTGCCAACGCAACGGAATTTCAGAATAATTTTAAACTTTTGAAAACATGAATGCAACACAGTAGTATATGTATAACCACAGAAACAAGTAGCCATAATATTAACATAAAACCTTAGTCCAATAGGAAAACAAAGGAACATAATAAAAACTGAATTCAAGTAATTCAGGTCGTAGCCTAAACAAGTTCTCATAGTAAAATATGCACATAAAGGTAGAGGTAACCACGACTGCACAGGGCAAAAGAAGGGTAACTACAACCCTGACTTAACAAAAGACCTCCTACAGCTTCAAGATACCTCTAGGAAGCGCCGGGCTGCCTACCTGAAACCATGAGGTCAGAAAACAGGGTGGAGGTATTAGTCAAAGGAACTAAGTGAGATAATTCGTAGAAATAAAGAATAGTTGAACTTGTGGGGTTTTGAAAGGTTTTCTTAGTAACTTTTCTCAAACCGGAAAGATAACTCTTTTATCTTGAAATGGGATTTTTCACAAGCACACACAAGCACACATATCAGAGGTTCTGGTTCATACATACTTTATATAAACGGGGAACAGGATACGGGATATTTTCAAAAATACGAACCAGACTTTAAAACCAAAATTTGCCCGCAAGCTAGGCCATATCCATCCTTTACTCCTCAAAACATTTACAAAGTTGGTATCGAGATCCATTAGGATCCCAACACCCATAATCACATGCACCACCCCTTCTCCCCTTATTGTCGCGCCCAGGGAGCTACCCCGCGGTGACGTGCGAAACGGGAGGAATTTACCACCTCTCCCGACCTTCGATGTGGAGTAACCAACCTCCGATTAAACCATCACCAAGGTCAGTACGGCGGCCGGTATCATAGTAGCCATTGGCGCACGCCTCCCGGTCTACTACTAACCATACCGCCAGGGCCCAACATAACAAAGTTTCCAAAGCTTGCTTTCAGAATAACAAAGGTGCATAAGCACACAGAGTTCAGATGACTGAACCTTTAATCAAAACAGTATAACAGTGAACAGAACGTATATCAGAGATCATTGACTTTAAACTCGAAGCATTGTCCCAAACGGGAAAACGTTAACTTGAAAGATAGGAATCTTTGCACCCGAAGGCATTGATTTTGAAATCATTTGAAAACGAAGGAATATTCATGGTTCCAGTTGAAATAGTTTAAACCTCACCTATTTATTTAGATAAGTTGATAGTTGGTAGAAGACAGGGTTCACACGGTACCCTGCGGATCCCAGAACTCGGTATTATCTCCTGTAAGTGACAGACTACCATAAGCTTAAGGATCTAAGCCCCACACATGATTAATGATGCATGATTGAGTGCGGATAGTCAAGTATTGGAGTATAAGATTGAAAAGAATGCGGCACATTTAAACCAGGAATAATCTTTCCCGAAGAAAGAATTCGGGCAAACGATTAGTCTCATGAGAAAGTTCGTGTCAAAAGCTTAGGGGTATGTTCTTAGGGTCTTAGAACAACCCTAATGTGAACTTTGAAACCTACTTTGATCCCTTGTTTTTTAGAATTTTCGAAAAAGGCTTTGACCGTTGAATTCGTCTCTTTGAAATGATCAATTAGGTTGAAAGTCAAAATTCTTGGTCAAGGTCAAAGTCAAAAGTCAAAGTCAAAGGTCAAGGGTCAAAGGTCAAGGTCAAAGGTCGAAGGTCACTATTGAAGTATACGGTATATATACTGTATGTATACTGTACTTATACTGTATGTATACGTGTATTTATATAGTATGTATACGTTATTTATACTGTATGTATACGGTATTTATACGGGGATACCTACCGTATTTATACAGTATTTATACAAGGTACATACAGTATTTATACAAGAATACATGCGGTATTTATACTAGAATACATACGGTATTTATACAAAAGTACATACGTATTTATTAGGGAAATACACATAGTATTTATACGAAAGTATACACGTATTTATACATATTGGAATCAAATACGTATACGTATATTATACATGTATACCATAACATATATCAATTGGTCAAGTATAATTATATGTAACAATTAATTAAACATGTAACATTTAAAACTATAGGTTATACCTTAATTATGTAACATTAAATAACATGTAACATTTAATTAAATCATGAAATAAATTAAATTACCTAAGTATGATCATAAAATAATTAAAATGTAACATATAACATGCTAGCATAATTGTCACATAATTAATTTGTCACAAAATTAAATTAAGTAACACATTTCGTAATAAACTATACTATAAGAATATAATTCATAAATTCATGAATATTTAAAAGCATAAATTAAATCACATAATTCATGCATAAAATAAAACATAAATTAAATCCTAAACCTAGCATAATTAATAAATAAATTAAAACATAAAATAAAACATAAATTAAACTAATTAAAACATAATAAAAAAAATAAGAAAACTAACCTTAGGGGGAGAGAGTGTGGCGTGAGAATGGCTGGTGTGGGGGAGAAATGAGACCCCAACACACTTATTTATAGTTGTAGGGAAGGACTAGAGTGCAAATAATATTTATTTTAGGGGCTTAAGGTGGGGTATTTTGTGAAATTTCCAAAAATAGGTTTCCTTCTTTACATAATTGTCACAGCAGGGGTATTCTGGTAATTCCACCTTTCACCTTCGTATTTTTGATGTTGGAAAAGTGCCAAAGAGCTAGGAAATAAAATGAGCTTCGAAACGGTTACTCACGGGTCAAAATCGGACGTACGGTTTAAAAGTTATAAGCTTCGGAAGATTTGATTTTCTTGAATTTCGAAAATTAATTAAATTATGAAATAAATACTAGGATAAGATATGAAGGTCCAAAAGGTTTTCCAAAAATGTAGAAAAAATCGAGGAACGTTATGGTGATGATCTCAAGGGCTAAATCATTCTAACGAAGGAAATATTTCTTACCGACGGAAATTTTTATTTGAAAATAAATTCTTAAATTGCTCTGGACACATAAACGAAACCTCAAAGCATTGAAAAGAGAGTTGAAATATTCTAAGAAGATAGGTATAGTTTCTTTAAGGTCTCCAGAATAAAACGGTATAATGCTGGTTCGGAAATAAATAGTGCTCTTAGGGTTTAAAGGTAGTTTTCCCCCTTTTGGTCACCTAATATCACATATGAGCACTCATTTCATGTAGGGATGCATGATATAAATTGTTTTAAATACGGATGAAGTTCTATAAATGCCCTTACGTTGCCCTTAGCTTACCTTTATTGATCCGATCCCGAACCGGGCTGTCACACAATATCTATCAGTGGCCCTGGCGAGGGGCATGCACGATCTCCAACCAACCTCGATAGTGAACAATAATTATACTTTCTCTTTTAATTAAGTTATGATACAAGTCATTATAGTGCACACGATCAATAACATGAAATCCATCCTTCACCATTGGTGGTGGGTTTGCAAGGCCCAAACCACCCAAGATAACACGTTGGACGTCGGGAGCATGACTCCCACGTACGGGACTCCTTCCTCCACCAAACCTCCTGGTGGACTCAGGGGGCATCCCCACGGTGTGAGAGAGGTGTGCGAGTTACCCGTCAGCCCTATGCTTTCCCGGTTGGCTCAAACACTCACCCTCGGGCCCATAAACACGATACACGATAATTCGCCAAACACGATCACGGTGCAATCACGATAACACGATGCACGGCTTGCTTGTCATGAACACGATTAGTTTCAAGAAACACGATTTACTCTCAAGGGACACGACTTGTAGCACGATACACGGATAATTATTAAATCCCTTGTTTTTGGAAAACGATTATAAAGATATAGGTATATGTAATTTGGCTGAAGTCCACGTAAAGGTTATATTGTTCTAGATAATAACTAAACCTCACCTTTACCGCAAAATACAAGTCGAGACACGGCCTACGGCCCCTGCTCCACGTCACGAGAAGAGGATCTGTGCAAACACGACGTGTATACGTGAGACATGACCTAAAATAGACCAAATATGACGAATGGCGGAAATACAACGAGATGACGAGGAAATGCAATGTGGCATGATAACACCTTGTTTGAGTACATATTGGATCATATAATAGCAAATCGGGGTCAAAGAAGTCGTCGGATCGAGGGTCTAAAACTGTAATTTTATGTAGAATATTTTGTTCTGTCAGACGCACGGGAACGGCCGTTCCGGATTCCCTTTGTAAATGGGAAGGGACATTCCCATGTCCCTTCAAAACGCGCCCACGATTTCTTATTTGAAAACACGCTGAAGCTGGGAACGGCCCTTCCGGCATGTAGGCCAAAAGGGGAACGGCCGTTCCTAGTCTCGGTGGCCTATTTTATTTGAAAAGGTGGGAACGCCCGTTTCCACAAAGCCTTGAGGCTGGGAACGGTCGTTCCCAGTTCTGCAACTGGAAAGAAACAGAGAAGAACAGAGCATGGCTACGGGAAACAACAACCAAGCATCAAATCTTCCAAGTTTGATCAACAAAGCTATGATTTTCTGGAAATATGATGCACATATATTCAAAAGATGATAAAATAATACTTAAACACTCAAAACATGAAATATCATCAAGAAATCCAAGCTTCATGCCCATGCTCTTATTGATCAACCAAGCTCAAATTTCCAATAAATTCATGAGGAAATCATGCCATAATTCATGCTATGATTACATAATCATGCTTCCAATTCCAATTAATTCATCTAGCATATAATTCTCTAACCCTAGCTCATTCAAATATGATCAAGAACCATGAATTCATGCAAAGCCAACCTTGAAATGAAAGGAGTGAAGAAAATGGATGAAGATGATGATCAACTCCCAATTCTTGCAATATTTCTTGGAAATTCTTGATGAAAGTATGAAAATCTCGTCCCTTTTCTTTCTTGTATGAACCGAGATCAAGAAGCAAATGTGGTTGGGATATTTTTCATCAAAATGAGAGCAAGGGAAGCCTGGAGATGCATATAACGTAACATCCCTTTTTGAAATGTGTGAAATATCCAATTTTGCCAATTAACCCTCCAAGAATTCAAGTTATGCAATGAAGGATATAAGGTTTTGAGAATTGATCAATTAAGTCCTTGAAATGTTATACAATTAAGTCCCTAGAGTTTAAGAAATATCTAACTAGGGACAATTTAGTAATTAATTCATAAAATTTTCATGAAAGTATTTTAAAATATAATTTATAAAATTATTTTAAAACATAAGATATTAATAAATGAAAATCGGGGCGTTACAACTCCCCCCCCCCCCCCCCCCTTAATAGGACCTGGTCCCCCGGACCACTGTCAAGTTTTAAAATGATGCACAAGCCATAAGAGAACCCCTTCTCTTAAACAAGAGATGAGAAAACCCCATTTCTCGGCAAGGGATGAGAGAGCCCCGTCTCTCGAACAAGTTATGAGAGAGCCCCGTCTCTCGGCACGAAATGAGAGAACCCCGTCTCTCGAATATACACCAAGTAGCAGTCCAAAACCATGATAGAAACATTTATCACAAAAGAAGCAAGTATAGTCACGCCATTCACATTTATTTATCTTTTATATCGAAGCACATTGTTACTAGCAAAATTATATTAATACTAAAATCCATGATGCTCGTGATATGCATGTTTGAAGGTACCGTTCACCGTGGTTCTTGCCTGTTAAGTGAGCTCTGACCCCCGGTGGTCCGTTCTTTCTGTTTTGGACACCTATCTATTTGATGCTCAGAACTTCTACAACGAAAACACAACCGCAAGCCCTTTCTACATCCATCATAGGTATGTGTGTCCCATCCACAATAAGTACAGAGTGGCTTCCCTGATTGTGATGGTGATGTCGTAACAGAACCCTTCCTTGAAATTGACCTATCAATTTGAGACTTTTTCTTTTTCGACCTTTCTTGGGAGGATAAGATGGAAGCAGTATTGGACCTTTTCATTGTAACAGGGTCCTGTTGAGATTCAGAAGCTGGATCCGGTTCAAATACTCTCGACCTCCTTGCATTATCCGAATCCTCGACTTTCAATGCTTTAGTGGTAGCCTTGGCCCAGGTACTTGTGTTAGCAGCTTTCAAGGCATCCTGGATATCCGGCCTAAGTCCCAGCAACAATTGTGTTGCCTTGTGGAAGTCATCGTTCGCTATATTGGGAGCGTAACGAGACAGTCTTTCAAACTCTGCGATGTACTCGCCAACTGATTTGTCTTCTTGCTTCAACCCAGTAAATTCCCTCAACCTGCGAGTGCGAGAAGCTGGTGGAATGAACTTAATTTTGAATTTCCGAATGAATACTTCCCAAGTAATAGCTTCCCCGGCAGCCTCTAATACAATTTGGGTACTCTCCCACCATGAGTAAGCCTCACCCTGGATCAAGGTAAGAGTGCAACGAGCTTTTTCCTGAGTATCACACGGGATAAGCTTCCAAATTCTCTCTACTTCCTTGAGCCACATCTCTGCCTGGATATCATCGCCCCTATAAAACTTGGGAGGTTGTTGATTCTGAAATTCCCACAGTATAGCGGAGATAGGGTTCACCTGTGGTGCTAATGGCGCAGGTGGTGCTGGAGGAACCCATTCTTGAAGTCTCTGATCAACTAACCCGACCACTGCATTCATGAAATCTTGTGGTTGAGCAGGAGGGGGTGAAGGGGCGTGGCAAGAATGATCATGATGATGTCTCCTATGTCCAGGAGAACGGTCACGACGGGATTTATTTCAAAGCATCCTATAACTGAAACACTAGATATGCATGTTGGATTAAGAGATGATAATGAACATAATTGCGTTCATAAGATGCAAGTATAACACATAATTCAAATAGTTCAAGATCAATTAATTAACAATTAATAGCAGAAATCAATGCAAGGCACAAGTTATCAAGTAATTCAATTAGTTCAAGTAAGTTCAAGTTGTTCCAAGTAAGATGCAAGACTCACAAATTGCCAATTAATCCTATGCCGTTCGACCTAGACTTTGACACGACACGACACGAGAACCTCTGTTTTGAAACCGGGCTCTGATACCACCTTAGATGTAGCACCCCTTACACGTGGAGGTGTCACACCCCCGCACTATGAGCCCGATCCACCCTTGAAATGGAAAATCCATACATGAATCCAGCTCACAGCGAACGGGTGACATTGCAACTAAAAGAACAAGTTTGCTAGGCGGGACTAGACTCTCAAATAAAAGTAGATCCAATACATGAAACTCAAAAGCGGAAGCATAATAATATTGTCTCATCATATCAATACATTATCTTCTTCCAATAACATTCACATATAAGTGCTCAAAACTATTAACATGATACTCCAATACGCTAATACATAAGAGGTAATGCTAGACTAGACTCGGCTGGATGAACGACACAACACGACTCCCGCCTAGCACGCCACGAACAAAACCTGAAAGGTGGAGGCGTCAGTCTGTGAAGACCGAGTGAGGGGCATAAATATATATAAACACGAGTAACATGCAAGTTATAATCTCGGGTAAGGTTTTGTAATTAAATAATACAAGTGCGAAAATAACATGGAACTCACCCGAGATTACAACTATCAAGTTTAACACGATAATCAGGTTTACAATATCTATCAGTGGCCCTGGCGAGGGGCGTGCACGATCTCCAACCAACCTCGACAGTGAGCAATAATTATACTTTCTCTTTTAATTAAGTTATCATACAAGTCATTATAGTGCACACGATCAATAACATGAAATCCATCCTTCACCATTGGTGGTGGGTTTCTAAGGCCCAAACCACCCACGATAACACGTTGCACGTCGGGAGCATGACTCCCACGTACGGGACTCCTTCCTCCACCAAAGCTCCTGGTGGACTCAGGGGGCATCCCCACGGTGTGAGAGAGGTGTGTGAGTTACCCGTCAGCCCTATGCTTTCCCGGTTGGCTCAAACACTCATCCTCAGGCCCATAAACACGATACACGATAATTCGCCAAACACGATCACGGTGCAATCACGATAACACGATACACGGCTTGCTTATCATGAACACGATTAGTTTCAAGAAACACGATTTACTCTCAAGGGACACGACTTGTAGCACGATACACGGATAATTATTAAATCCCTTGTTTTTGGAAAACAATTATAAAGATATAGGTAAATGTAATTTGGCTGAAATCCACGTAAAGGTTATATGGTTCTAGATAATTAATAATTAAACCTCACCTTTACCGACAAAATGCAAGTCGAGACACGGCCTACGGGCCCTGCTCCACGTCACGAGAAGAGGATCTGTGCAAACACGACGTGTATACGTGAGACATGACCTAAAATGGACCAAATATGACGAACGGCGGAAATGCAACGAGATGACGAGGAAAATGCAATGTGGCATGATAACACCTTGTTTCAGTACATATTGGATCATATAATAGCAAATCGGGGTCAAAAAAGTCGTCGGATCGAGGGGTTAAAATTGTAATTTTATGCAGAATATTTTGTTCTGTCAGGCGCACGGGAACGGTCGTTCCGGATTCCCTTTGTAAATGGGAAGGGCCGTTCCCATGGCCCTTCAAAACGCGCCCACGATTTCTTTTTTGAAAACACGCTGAAGCTGGGAACGGCCCTTCCGGCACGTAGGCCAAAAGGGGAACGGTAGTTCCCAGTCTCGGCCGCCTATTTTATTTGAAAAGGTGGGAACGCCCGTTCCCACAAAACCTTGAGGCTGGGAACGGTCGTTCCCAGTTCTATAACTGGAAAGAAACAGAGAAGAACAGAGCATGGCTACGGGAAACAACAACCAAGCATCAAATCTTCCAAGTTTGATCAACAAAGCTATGATTTTCTGGAAATATGATGCACATATATTCAAAAGATGATAAAATAATACTTAAACACTCAAAACATGAAATATCATCAAGAAATCCAAGCTTCATGCCCATGCTCTTATTGATCAACCAAGCTCAAATTTCCAATAAATTCATGAGGAAATCATGCCATAATTCATGCTATGATCACATAATCATGCTTCCAATTCCAATTAATTCATCTAGCATATAATTCTCTAACCCTAGCTCAATCAAATATGATCAAGAACCATGAATTCATGCAAAGCCAACCTTGAAATGAAAGGAGTGAAGAAAATGGCTGAAGATGATAATCAACTCCCAATTCTTGTAATATTTCTTGGAAATTCTTGATGAAAGTATGAAAATCTCTTCCCTTTTCTTTCTTGTATGAACGGAGATCAATAAGCAAATGTGGTTGGGATATTTTTCATCAAAATGAGAGCAAGGGAAGCGTGGAGATGCATATAACGTAACATCCCTTTTTGAAATGTGTGAAATATCCAATTTTGCCAATTAACCCTCCAAGAATTGAAGTTATGCAATGAAGGATATAAGGTTTTGAGAATTCATCAATTAAGTCCTTGAAATGTTATACAATTAAGTCCCTAGAGTTTGAGAAATATCTAACTAGGGACAATTTAGTAATTAATTCATAAAATTTTCATGAAAGTATTTTAAAATATAATTTATAAAATTATTTTAAAACATACGATATTAATAAATGAAAATCGGGGCGTTACACGTTCGCTGTGACTTGGTGCGTCTACGGACTCTCCATTTCTTACACATGTCGGGTCATAACGTGGGGGTGTGATGCCCCACCGCTTGGGGTGTTACATCTTGAGTGGTATCAGAGCTACCAGGTTCAGAACCGGTGCTTTGGAGTCGTGTCGTGTCAGTCTAGGTCGTACGGCATAGGAATATGTGCACATTGCATCCGTTTGGCCTGAAATTTTTCTTCCTCAGCATGAATTGTACCGAGTTATGTGATTATGTGTGCACTATGACTATAATTGTGTAACACTTTATAATGTACTTGCAATTACATTTAATTGTTGCACTTACGTGACTTAGGTGCTGCATTTCATTTGTACATCTAACTCTCATGCACCAACTTTACTGTTTTACCTACAGGGCTGCCACAGCAACAACTTAAATAACTTCTATGACATCATCGCAACTTTATGGTCAAGATTTCGAGCACCACGCAGAACGGTACACAAAACATTCATGGCATGAGCATATATGCATTCTTTATTTTGACTACTTCCTGTTATTACGTGATATAGTTGTCAATTGTGCTACGTGTTAATTGTTGTGATTTCTGACTCTGTCTATGTGCTTCAGTGAGAGAGATTTGTTTCTCTCTATTTTTGTGCTAGGGGATGTTGATTCTTCCTACTTGTGTGTTAGAGAGATACTGGATTCTCTCTATATTACGTGACAGAAAGATGCTGGAGTCTTTCTGAGTTCTGTGCACGAGAGATACTGGATTCTCTTGTACTTAGGTATTCGAGGGATGTTGGATTCCCTTGGGTTTAGGGGTTTGAGAGATGCTGGATTTTCTCAAACTAGAATGTCTGGAAGATGTGGAATCTGATAGACCTAGGCTAAGAGACGGGGTTCTCTCAATTGTGTGCCTGAGAGACGGGGTTCTCTCTTTTGTAAGTTGAGGAACGGGGTCTTCTCTTTTGTGTGCCGAGGGACGGGGTTCCTTCGCTTGTGTGTCGAGAGATGGGATTCTCTCTCTTGTTTGTTGCGGTTACGTTACTTCTGGCCAGACGACAGTTTGCCAGCGATGAGGACGTGACGGTATCGGGCTTTGAGTGCAGTGGTCTAATGGGGATCAAACGAGTTTGAAGTGACCAACGGTCAAGCGCTCAGTCGAACTTCAGTGACAACGAGTCACCATGAAGGGAGTTGATGTTAGTTAAGGGAGAAGTATCCTGAGGGGTTTGCAGTTCGCCTAAATCAGAGTTGCACAGCGGAAGCTTGAAGTGGAATTCGCTTCAGAGTCGTTCAAGATCCTGCTTTTGGACCTGAGGACAGGTCCTTTTGAAGGAGGGGAGTTTGTAACATCCCGTTCGTCCGACTTATAAGGTACGCCTCATTTCAACCTCTTTACGTGTTTAATTATGTGATTTTGTGTCTTGCGTGGCCCTATTTTGAACTCTTTTAGAGTTTAGGGGCCCCTTTGTAATTTTCTCCTTTTAGGTGGTTTTCGGTTATTTATCGTTCGAACGAGATTTTGACCATTTTGACCCCTTCAACGCATTCGGGGCATCGAGACGAGTCCGTAGACTCTGAGTTTGTTTAATCCTGACATCGTTTGCCCCTTCTACCGTTCGTTTTTCGCGCGAGGACCCGGGTTAAAACACCCGGATCCTCGTTTAACGTGACATAACTGTAACGCCCCAGCTTTCGGCATTTCAGGTATGATCGACACGTGTGAGTTTGAGAGTTAGATTTTAATTATTTGATCATTTCTTTAACTTTTCATGTCATGACATAAATTTTATAAAATTTACATTCTAAGTATTTTATTGAAATTCATATCATATTATAATTGTCGCACATATTGAATGTGATTGTAACGTGAAATTTTTCCCGAACATGAGTTAATTTCTTTCGTGACCTTACTTGAACACACTCATGAATTAGGGGACTTAATTGCATTGGACTTAATTGATCACTTGTTATGGAATTGAACCCAATAGCATGACTTAAATAAATGGGAGGATTTAATTGCAAATTTGGCCATTTCTTTCCTTCAATTAGCAGCATATCACGTACCTTGGCTTTCCATTTCATACAAACACTACATACACATTTGCTCTTGCTTCCTTTTCAACCCTGACAAAACCCTTGCCATGGTGGAAGGAGATTTCTTCATACAAGCTTCATAATTGTGGGTTTTGTGATCATTCAAGCATCATCAACATCATCTCTTCATCTCTTCTCTCATTTCTTTCATTGAGGTATTTATGGAACTTTGATGATTTTCTTGAGTATATAGTATAGATAGGGCTTTGTATTAAATTGGTTAAATTGTGTATTTGTTGTTGGAAACTTGTTTATGAACTTTGTGCTTAAGTTGGATGTATTTTTCTTGTGAAGTTTGGACTTGGAAGCATGAATGATGAAGTGGGTTTCATTTGATGGATTATTGATGATCTAAGTTGGAATTATGTGTTTTATGAGTTGTAGATGATCTATATGTAAGCTAGTATGTTTATTGCATGATATATATGTGTTTGAACTTGATTATGGATCATTTTGTGGGTTGTTGTTGTTGTTTCGTTGTTGCTGCTGCTTTTGCTCTGTTTTTTTTCTGCTACGCACAGTTGACACGGGCGTGTCAACTTTCCCTTCTTCAGCGTGACATGGGGGTGCGTAGTGACCTGGGTTTTCTGTACCGTGACACGGGGGTGTCACCGATTGCTTTGTAATGGTGACACAGGCGTGTCACCTTCTGTTCGCATGCATGTTGTCCGCTGTACTGTGACACGGGGGTGTCACGGCTTAGTGTATTTTGGTGGCACGGGCGTGTCGCCCTCTGTTTTCATGTATATTGTTTTGCATGCATGGATGTACGTGTATGTGCTATATATATATATATGTTGATTATATGATTGCATACATGTTATAACGAAATATTTTCATGGTACATTCTATCATACTAGTTGCATTTTCGCCGTTCGTCCTATTTGGTACATTTTGAGTCGTGTCTCACGGACAATTGTCTTTCTTGCACAGACCAGCTTCCTGGTGACGAGGAGCAGGCCCCGTGAGCTGTTTCCTTGTTTGTTTTGGGTCGTTCCGGTGAGGTTTAATTCTACATACATAGGACCCGTATAACCCTATGTGAAGTTTTAAGCAAAAACCTATCTATATATAGCTATAGTTTTCAAATGAGATTGGTTTTCAAATGATTTATCAAACTTTTGAAGGAACTAATTGATTAATTGATTGATTGGGCGAGTATTGTATTGCACTGTGGGCCCGAGGGTAGTGGCTCGAGCCAACCGGGAAAGCATGGGCTGACGGGTAACTCGAGAGCTACTCTCACCAAATTGGGATGACCCCTGAACCCCCTAGGAGATTAGCGGAGGAAGGAGCTCCGGGCTTAGGGATTCATGTACCCTCTGCCCAGACTGATTCGATGGTGGGGCCTTGCAATCCCACCATCACCCGGAGGAAGAAGGATGGACTGAAACTGCTAATTGTGCACCGTAATGAATTGCATGATCACCTAATTATTGAGCAATTGATTGATTGATTGTACACAGTCGGAGTAAGGTTGGAGAATTGCCCTCACTCGCCGGGCCACAATTGATTGTATTGAATTGTTAAATTAATAAACTGGATTAGTTGTCAACTCGGGCGATTGTATCTTTTGCTTTATTAAATTGTATTGTTGTTTCCCAAAATTACTACCCGAGATTATAACTTGCATGTATGTGCGCTTATATTTATTTATAACCCCTCGCTCAGTCCGTGTTGGACTGACACCTCAACTTTTCAGTTGTTTTGTAGGGCGTGCTAGGCGGGAATTAGAGTCTAGAGTGTCTTTAATTCGGGTCTAGCACACTTCATCTCACATTTTGTTCTTGTACAGATATTTTATATATTTTGTAGCATGCCATGTCACTTGTATTAGAGATGATATTGTATTGATATGGAATGTTGGTATCTATTAGTAAATAAATAAATATGGTACCTATAAGTATTGAATGACGTATTGGTTCCGCTTTTCTCTACTCTGCATTGTTGGTTTGGTTTTAATTGAGGGTACCCACCTAGCCTTGTGTAGTGTTTTTTTTTATTGTCTCCCGTTCGCCGTAGCTTTGGTTCAAGTATGGATTGACCATTTCATATGTGGATTGAGGCTATGGTGCGGGGGATGTGGTGCCTAGCGTTCCGGGTGCTACATCCTACGGTGGTATCAGAGCCCGGCTGCAAAATCGGGTCTCTAGTGTCGTGTCTTGTGAGTCTAGGTCGCGCGGCATAGGAACTAATTGTTAATTTGAGAGTCTTGCATCGTTATTTGACATATTTGAACCTACTTGACTTATTTGAATTTACTTGAATTTGGTGAATTGTTTGAATTTTATAACTTATGTGCAATTGTGAATTATTTGCACACATTTGCACCTACTAATTGAACATGCATATTAGTGACTTGATTTCAGGATGGCTCGCGATAGACATCACCGTGATCGTTCTCCTAGACATCGACATCGTCGTCACCATCGCCGAGAGAGATCACCACCTCCTCCTCCACCTCCTCAGGCTCAGCCACAGGACTTTATGAACGCCGTGGTGGGTCTTATTGATCAGAGAGTCCGGGATTATGTTCCTCCACCACCATCAGTTCCACCACCACAGCCGGGAGGCCAGATTTCATTAGCTTTCAGGGAGTTCCAGAACTAGCATCCTCCCAAGTTCTATAAAGGGAATGATATTCAGACCGAGCAGTGGCTGAAGGAAATTGAGAGGATATGGGAGCTTATTCCGTGTGAGTCCCAGGAGAAGGCCCGATGTATTATTTCTTTGATTCAGGGCGAGGCATATTCATGGTGGGAGAGTGCCCGGATTGTGTTAGGTACTGCAGGCGAGGAAGTGAATTGGGAAGTTTTCATCAGGGAGTTCAAGAACAAGTTTATTCCTCCATCTTCTCGCACTCGAAGATTAAAGGAATTCACAGAACTTAAGCAAGGAAGCCGGTCAGTTTCAGAGTATATCGCCGAGTTTGAGAGATTGTCCCGCTATGCTCCTAATATAGCGAGTGACGATTTCCATAAGGCGATGCAGTTTGTTCAGGGCCTTAGACCGGATATTCAGGCAGCGATTGAGGCGGTCAACACGAGCACATGGGTGAAGGCTACCAAGAAGGCATTCTTGGTTGAGCATTCAGTGAATGCGAGGCGGTCTACTTATCGCACAGGTTCCGGATCGGGTTTTAGAGGCTCCGGATCGGGGTATAAGGGTTCAGGTTTGGGTTCTGCTTCAGGCAAGAGGCCGATGGTTTATTCTTCTCCACCACCAGCTCCGAAGGGCCCAAGGAAGAAGCCTCGACCAGCAGGACCAGTGATTAGAGCTCCAGTTGCTCCAGCTTTGCCACCACCACCCGAGAGGCCTGCGTGTACCTTATGTGGTCAGAGGACGCATATCTATGATAATTCCAGGAGGCGTCTGGGTTTATGTTTGATTTGTGGGAGCGACGAGCATATGGTAGACGGATCTCCAGACCGAAGGATGCCACCACCGGGAGCACAGAGACCAGTGATCAGGGCTCATGCTTATGCTTTGGACGGAGACCAGCAGGATGCTGATGTTGATCCAGCCGCGCTAGTTGAAGGTACCATTTGCATACATGGCACGAACATTCATACCTTGTTTGATTCGGGAGCTACTCACTCCATTCTTTCGAATGCTATATCTGTTTCTTTGCCTTTGAGTGTCACTCGTTCTTCTGCATGTTATGTGGTTAGTACTCCGTTTGGTGGTAGTTTAGAATCTGATCGGGTGTTTAGAGAGGTTCCGGTGAGCATCGAGGGTCGAGTATTCTTGTCAGACTTCATTGAGCTGCCGATGACCTGTTATGGATCCATTTTGGGCATGGATTGGTTCTACAGACATTCTGCCACAGTTGATTGCAAGGCGAAGAAGGTTCAGTTCGGGTCAGATTTGGTAGTAGGTTGGAGTTCCAAGACTGTGCCTTTACTTTCGTTCTCAGAAGCTCATAAGTTGGTTCGAGAGGGAGCCACGGGTTTCATTGTTTATATTCTCAACAAACCCAAGGATCAAAGTAAGCTGGAAGAAACGGAAGTAATGAAGGAGTTTCCCGAGGTCTTTCCTGAAGAATTGGATTCGTTACCTCCAGAACGGGAAATCGAGTTTGTGATCGATTTGTACCCTAATGCAGAGCCGTACTCCAAGACTCTGTATCGTATGGCTCCGGCCGAGTTGAAAGAGTTGAAGACTCAACTTGATGCGTTGTTGGAGAGTGGGTACATTAGACCGAGTTCTTCTCCCGTGGGTGCACCGGTTTTGTTCGTAAAGAAGAAGGACGGGACTCTGAGATGTGTATAGACTATAGGGAGTTTAACCGGATAACGATCAACAATAAGTATCCTCTTCCACACATCGAGGAGTTGTTTGATATACTTCATGGATCTAAAGTCTACTCGAAGTTGGATTTGAGACAAGGGTACTACCAGCTGCGAATCTGAGCTGAGGATATTTCTAAGACAGGATTTAATACTCGGTATGGGCATTATGAGTTTGTAGTGATGCCGTTTGGTTTGACTAATGCCCAGCAGCTTTTATGGACATGATGCACAGGATTTTCAGGCCTTTTCTGGATAAGTTCGTGGTCATCTTTATTGATGATATTCTGGTTTTCTCTAAGTCTGTCGAGGAGCATGCAAGGCATCTTCAGTTGGTATTGAGGACTTTGAAGGAGCATTAGTTATTTGCCAAATTCAGCAAGTGTGAGTTTTGGATTGACAGGGTGTTATTCTTGGGTCACGTGATTTCGGGCAATGGTTTGGAGGTCGATCCTTCAAAGATTGAGTCGGTTCTGAAGTGGGAGAAACCTAAGAATGCCTCAGAAATCAGGAGTTTCTTGGGTTTGGCAGGTTACTACCGGAGGTTTGTTAAAGATTTCTCAGCTACTTTAACCCGGTTGACGAAAAAGAATGTGAAATTCGGTTGAGATGAAGGTTGTGAGAAATGTTTCACTTTCTTGAAAGAGAAGTTAGTGTCTGCTCCAGTGTTAGCCCTTCCGGAAGGTTCTGAAGGTTACGCTGTTTTTACGGATGCTTCTAAGGAAGGCTTGGGATGTGTGTTGACTCAGAAGGGTAAGGTAATTGCTTACGCATCCCGGAAGTTGAAAGAGCACGAGAAGAATTATCCGACGCATGATCTTGAGCTTGCAGCTGTAGTCTTTGCACTTGGAAAGTCGAGACATTATTTGTACGGGGTGTCTTTTGAGATTTTCACCGACCACAAAAGCCTCCAGTATTTATTCACTCAGAAGGATTTGAATATGAGGCAGCGGCGTTGGATGGAAAGGTTGGAAGATTATGATTACACGATTAAATACCATCCCGGCAAAGCCAACGTGGTCGCCGATGCACTTAGTAGGAAGGTTAGTGTGTCGATCTTGGAAGTGGGTGAAAGTAGTGGAATCGAGCCAATTGTTGTAAGGGCTCGAGTTTCTAATATTTCGGTCCAGCCAGATTTGAAGCACAGGTTGTTTGAGGCTCAGAGTACGGATGTGGAAGTTCAGAAATTGGTAGCTAAGGCAAGAGCTGATCCGGAATGTCCATTCGGGTTCGATGAAACCGGTCTTCTTCGTTTCAAGAACCGAGTGGTTATACCCGAAGAGTTGAAACGGGTATTGCTCGAGGAAGCTCACAGATCGGCTTATTCCATCCACCCAGGAGGAAACCAGATGTATAAGGATTTAAGGCAATATTATTGGTGGCGTGGACTGAAGAAGGACGTGGCTGAGTATGTGAAGCATTGTCTCACTTGTCAGAAAGTGAAAGCCGAGCACCAGAAACCGGGAGGTCTTCTTCAGCCGTTACCTATTCCTGAGTGGAAGTGGGAACAGGTGACCATGGATTTCGTGTCCGGATTGCCTAAAGTGAAAGGTGGGTTCGATGGAATTTGGGTGATTGTGGACCCTTTGACGAAGTCTGCACATTTTCTGCCGGTTCGGATATCGTTTAAGATTCGCAAGCTAGCCAAGCTTTATAACTGGGAGATTGTTAGACTTCATGGGATTCTGGTTAGTATAGTCTCAGACAGAGATCTACGGTTAACTTCGAAGTTGTGGCGTGAATTGCAAGAGGTTTTGGGTACCAAGCTCCAGTTTAGTACAGCATTTCATCCTCAGATGGATGGTCAGTCCGAGAGATTAATAAGATATCTCGAGGATTTGCTTCGAGCTTGTTCTTTGGATTTTCAATCTTCTTGGCATGATCAGCTACCTTTGATTGAGTTTGCGTACAACAACAATTTTCAGGCTTCCATTGGAATGGCACCGTATGAGCTACTTTATGGCCGGAAGTGTCATTCTCCGTTGTTCTTTGACCTGGAAGAGTGGAAATGGACTAAGCAAGAAGGTGTTAAGAAAAGTGAGCAATTGGAAAAACCTTCTAAGGCTGTTGAAGCTATGATTGAGAAAGTCCAATTAATAAAACAACGGATGAAATCAGCTCAGGAGAGACAGAAGAGCTACACCGATCGTCGCAGAAGGGATCTCGAGTTTGAAGTTGGAGACTGAGTATTCTTGAAAGCGTCTCCACGTAAAGGATTTGCTCGGATTGGGAAAGGAGGTAAGCTTAAGCCTCGTTATTTAGGTCCTTATGAGATTTTGGAAACAGTTGGAGAAGTTGCTTACATATTGGACCTACCAACGAGCCTCACGGGGATTCATAATGTATTTCACGTCTCTCAGTTAAGGAAATACTACCCCGATGAAACCGAGATCATTCCCATTGGAGAAGTGGAATTGGAACCGAACCTAACCTTTGTTCAGAAACCGGTTAAGATATTGGATAAGAAGTTTCAGGAGTAAGAAACCGGAAGATTCCCATGGTTAAGGTTCTTTGGAGAAGTGACAAGACCGAAGAAGCCACGTGGGAGACCGAAGACAAGATGAGACGGTTCCATCCAGAGTTGTTCCCTTCCGATCAGTGAATCTGGGGACCAGATTCTTTTTAAGGAGGGAGGATTGTAACGTCCCAGCTTTCGGCATTTCAGGTATGATCGATACGTGTGAGTTTGAGAGTTAGATTTTAATTATTTGATCATTTCTTTAACTTTTCATGTCATGACATAAATTTTATAAAATTTACATTCTAAGTATTTTATTGAAATTCATATCATATTATAATTGTCGCACATATTGAATGTGATTGTAACGTGAAATTTTTCCCGAACATGAGTTAGTTTCTTTCGTGACCTTACTTGAACATTCTCATGAATTAGGGGACTTAATTGCATTGGACTTAATTGATCACTTGTTATGGAATTGAACCCAATAGCATGACTTAAATAAATGGGAGGATTTAATTGCAAATTTGGCCATTTCTTTCCTTCAATTAGCAGCATATCACGTACCTTGGCTTTCCATTTCATACAAACATTACATACACATTTGCTCTTGCTTCCTTTTCAACCGTGACAAAACCCTTGCCATGGTGGAAGGAGATTTCTTCATACAAGCTTAAGAATTGTGGGTTTTGTGATCATTCAAGCATCATCAACATCATCTCTTCATCTCTTCTCTCATTTCTTTCATTGAGGTATTTATGGAACTTTGATGATTTTCTTGAGTATATAGTATAGATAGGGCTTTGTATTAAATTGGTTAAATTGTGTATTTGTTGTTGGAAACTTGTTTATGAACTTTGTGCTTAAGTTGGATGTATTTTTCTTGTGAAGTTTGGACTTGGAAGCATGAATGATGAAATGGGTTTCATTTGATGGATTATTGATGATCTACCTTGGAATTATGTGTTTTATGAGTTGTAGATGATCTATATGTAAGCTAGTATGTTTATTGCATGATATATATGTGTTTGAACTTGATTATGGATCATTTTGTGGGTTATTGTTGTTGTTTCGTTGTTGCTGCTGCTTTTGCTCTATTTTTTTCTGCTACGCACAGTTGACACGGGCGTGTCAACTTTCCCTTCTTCAGCGTGACACGGGGGTGCGTAGTGGCCTGGGTTTTCTGTACCGTGACACGGGGGTATCACGGATTGCTTTGTAATGGTGACACGGGCGTGTCACCTTCTGTTCGCATGCATGTTGTCCGCTGTACTGTGACATGGGTGTGTCACGGCTTAGTGTATTTTGGTGGCACTGGCGTGTCACCCTCTGTTTTCATGTATATTGTTTTGCATGCATGGCTGTACGTGTATGTGCTATATATATATATATATATGTTGATTATATGATTGCATACATGTTATAACGAGATATTTTCATGGTACATTCTATCATACTCGTTGCATTTTTGCCGTTCGTCCTATTTGGTACATTTTGAGTCGTGTCTCACGGACAATTATCTTTCTTGCACAAACCAGCTTCCTGGTGACGAGGAGCAGGCCCCGTGAGCTGTTTCCTTGTTTGTTTTGGGTCGTTCAGGTAAGGTTTAATTCTAGATACATAGGACCCCGTATAACCCTATGTTAAGTTTTAAGCGAAAACCTATCTATATATAGCTAAAGTTTTCAAATAAGATTGGTTTTCAAATGATTTATCAAACTTTTGAAAGAACTAATTGATTGATTGATTGATTGGGCGAGTATTGTATTGCACTGTGGGCCCGAGGGTAGTGGCTCGAGCCAACCGGGAAAGCATGGGCTGACGGGTAACTCGAGAGCTACTCTCACCAAATTGGGATGACCCCTGAAGCCCCTAGGAGATTAGGGGAGGAAGGAGTTCCGGGCTTAGGGATTCATGTACCCTCTGCCCAAACTGATTAGATGGTGGGGCCTTGCAATCCCACCATCACCCGGAGGAAGAAGGATGGACTGAAACTGCTAATTGTGCACAGTAATGAATTGCATGATCACCTAACTATTGAGCAATTGATTGACTGATTGTACACAGTCGGAGTGAGGTTGGAGAATTGCCCTCACTCGCCGGGCCACAATTGATTGTATCGAATTGTTAAATTAATAAACTGAATTACTTGTAACCTCGGGCGATTGTATCTTTTGCTTTATTAAATTGTATTGTTGTTTCCCAAAATTATTACCCGAGATTATAACTTGCATGTATGTGCGCTTATATTTATTTATAACCCCTCGCTCAGTCCATGTTGGACTGACACCTCAACTTTTCAGTTGTTTTGCAGGGCGTGCTAGGCGGGAATTAGAGTCTAGAGTGTCTTTAGTTCGGGTCTAGCACACTTCATCTCACATTTTGTTCTTGTACAGATATTTTATATATTTTGTAGCATGCCTTGTCACTTGTATTAGAGATGATATTGTATTGATATGGAATGTTGGTATCTATTAGTAAATAAATAAATATGGTACCTATAAGTATTGAATGACGTATTGCTTCCGCTTTTCTCTACTCTGCATTGTTGGTTTGGTTTTAATTGAGGGTACCCGTCTAGCCTTGTGTAGTGTTTTTTTTTTTTATTGTCTCCCGTTTGCCGTAGCTTTGGTTCATGTATGGATTGACCATTTCATATGTGGATTGAGTACTGTTCCGGGTACTACAATTACTCGGCTGCTCTCTCTCTTCTCCCGCTCTCTCTCTCCACGACATTCACACACACTCACAGTGTGAAAACATACACAGCTCAAACTTGCCCGTTTCTCGACGGAATTCGACGAACCATTAGTCCATTTCGATTATCTCGACGACGCGGTCACAACCATACCAAGAACTCGACCAACCGGCAGCCGACGGCGGAGATATTTGCAATTTTCAGTCGCGCAGGTGGAGGGTGGCGGAGCCGCCACTTCGCGGCCCATTCGCGGCGGCTTCCGGCCAATTTCCGGCGACACGCACCCCACCCCCAGGTAGAAGGGTCTCCGGCGCATTGGATGGCGTTGGCGGTGCGGCCATCGGGGCTGCGACGGCGTCGCACGTGCCGCCTGAAGCTCGCGGCAGCGGCGCGCGACACTATAGCCGCGGCGATTCCGCTGCTCCGGCGATCTTTTTTGACGAAGGTTCGTGTTTCCTACCCTTTTCCAACCCCCTGAGTCCATTTCCAGCATCATTTTGGGTGAATTTTGGCCGTAGGTGGTGGTTCCGGGGAGGCGTGCGGCTGCAGAAACTTCGGGGGCCAACGGGGGCCTTTTCCGATTTTTTGTTGGCCTCGGGCCCTTCACGAAAGTTGTTCGGAACGGCGAGAACTAGTAGCCTTTGATCAAACAACTTTTGCTCCAACCGATTGGCGGCGGTGCAGCGGCGGTTCGCGGTTACGGAGGTCTCCGAGGATTTTTCCGGCGAGCTACCTTAGGGTTTTCGAAGAGAACGTCACGGGTAAGACAATGCCTTTTACGGATGGTATTTTGGTTCACGGTTTGGAAGTAATTTGGATTTGAAGATTTTAGGGTTTTCGTATTCTTGGATCGGAAATTGGTGACGATTGGCTTGGATTTTCCAGAAATTGATCGAGGATTTGGAATGGGCATGAGGAATCCTTACACGGGTGAATTTTCGGGATTTTTCCGCCACATTCCGGCGGCGGCCGGCCTTCGGACAGCTTGTCCGCTTTGTCGTGGTGAGTCCAACACCACTTTCCGTTCGTCAATCGGACACTCGGTTTAATTTCTGCGAATTTATTTGTGCATTTGTGATTTATTTGATTAATTGAACTAAATGTAATTTAATTGTGATTTGCTTGACTTATCGATTTATATGAACTCCGATGTATACGAAATCTTGCATTTAATGAAATGTGATATGCATTGATGCTTTGAATTGTAAATTGAACCCCGTTATGCCGAAATTGTATTAGTTGTTAATTGTTTAAAATATAATTCGTACTTGTATGTTCGATAAATTGATGAATATGCATTGCTTGGTATTTGAAAATATGTAATGAATTATGAATGTATAAATTTATGAATTGTTGTTGATATTAGTTTCGTTTCTTGCCATTTGGGTATAATTCTCGTACAAGGGGTGTTTATGTAATTTTAGAAAATACAAATTTGTATAACTTGAATTAATTGAACCTTATCATTTGAAAACGGGTAAGCTAATTTTGATTTAAGTAAAAGTTGAATTAGCATACCTTGGATGATTAAATTTGAGACTTTTGCAATTAAAGTTTAATTACCTAACTTGAATTTGAATCTAATATGTAATGTATGAATTGTATGAACTTAGTAAGGTTGAGTGATTTAGTTGGAATTTGATATGTAATCTTATGAATTAAATGAAATTCATAGCATGCTTTAATATGATTTATTTGGTCTTGTAATACGTGCTTCTGTATGAAAGGTGTTATGTGAATTTAGTTTGTTGTTTTGTAAATATGCATCATATGAATTTCGTTTTGTGCAATCATGAATATGTCCTAAGGTTTTCTTTTGCATATAATTGATGTGAATCTGAACCCTGCTTATGTGGTTACATTTCTTAAGTGGTTGAGCATGTGCCGTGCGTCTTTGTGTGGTTGTTTGAGTCTATCTGAGCTCTTTGTTGTGTTTGGTGTGTGTCATTTTGGTTCGGGTGCACCCTGGGTGGTGACAAGTGAGTCATGCAGGTTCCGGGGTGAACCATCTGCTGTGTCTTCGGCTGTGTTTGGTGCCAGATGAGGTTAGGTTATAGTTATACCCTATTGTAAAGTGCTCGTTTTAGAAATGTGTGCGGTTTATAAGCCTTGTATATACGTAGATATGTGTGAAATATGTACTTTGATGGTTTTGTCATAAGTTTGAAAGTAAGAAACGCTATGTACGAGCGTATATATGCTTAGCTTTGATATGTTATGATTTCGAGGTCAGTCTGCGTGATATGTACGTACGATATGATAAGTACGATATGCATGAGATATGTCTGTCTGTCTATGGCGGGTTAAGTTTACGATATATGTCTGTTTATTTGTATGATGGGCCCTAGAGTTATGGGTAAGGGATGTGACACCCCGTCTCTCCGACGAGCCAGGTATGACGTCACGAGAGGTTTCTCCGACGTTTTAATTCTTCTTTTGATTTAATTTATACGTTGAATTAATTGTTTAAGTGAATTATATGCTCTAATTGTTTAATTTCCACGTCTGAACTTTTGTATTTGATTTTCTTATTTTGAATTTAATTCCCGAGTATGCTAATTTCGTGAATTTATGTGATATACGTAATTTAAGTATGTAATTGTATGACTTTAAAATTAGTGGACTTAATTGAAAACTTGGATTTGGACTTAATTGCAACTTTTTGAAATTTTTGGACCTAATTGAAAAATAACCTTTCAATAAAATTTTGTTTATTTTTAATTCGTTTAATTTAGTTTAATTTTATTTTATGTATTATTTCTTGAAAAATTAGTTTTAATTATTTGAATAATATGTTTATTGGTAGAAATGTGTTGCGTTTGTGTTCGATTTGAGATCGGAATTTCGTGCTTTTCTGATATGTTCGAGATTTGTGAGCTATGAATTTGTTTATGTGCTCGTTTTACATTTTCGGACTTGTTTGAAATGGTAACGCACCATTTTATTTGTTTTGGGGACTCGAGGGGCCTAACTAGTTTTAGCGCACCTTGTGTTCCGGAATTTATAACTTGAGCTCGGGAATTCGGATTCGAATTCCGGAAGTGGCGCCGGACTCGTAACGAGATTTTCAAGCTAAACCTATTCTCATATTTTTCTAAACCCGTTTGATACTCCAAAATTTACCCGGAAAACTGATTCGCGCTCATATGACCACCTTTCACTTATTTGCACATAACTCCCTCATCTTTTAACCTTTTCACATGAAACCTGGGCCCACAATCCACTAACTCAATCCCTTATCACATTTTGATTGTTTCATCTCGATCCATATACAAGAAGAAAGAGGAAAATCTGATTTGGAGAGCAGCAGCAGTTCCATTCCCGTCACCTTGGATCCAAGGGGATTTTTGAGCTTCAATCTTCTTTTTCTTCCATCTTCTTCAAGGGGTAAGCTTATATTTGATATGTATATGCTTATATAATCATTTCCATCCAAGAATTTCAGATTTTGAGCTTTGTTTGATTGAGATATGCTCCATAACTTGAATAGTGTGATTTATGCCCTAGTTTGAATAATATAACTTCCTTGTTGTTTCTTCTTGAATTGGTGGTGAAACTTGATCACTTATGCCTCATTTATTATCGTGTAAACCTGATCTTGTGGGTAGTTGAAGTTTGAAGGAGTTTACCATTCATGATCTTGCATTTCTTGAAGTGTTCATACATGAATTTGATGCCTTTCTTCTTCCCCCAGCTGCTGTTCGATTTTCAGCCTGTTTGAGTAGGTTTTTGTGTTGATTTGCTACCTTATTTGCTGCCTTAACATGCCTAAGTGTTGTGGTTGAAGAATGGGATGGGTTGTAGGGCTGATCAGGGGTGTTTTCCTCCTTTTTCCGCGACTGGAACATCTCCCCGGCCGGGGAGATTTTTCCCTTGGAAAGTACCCGGCCGGGTACTCTTATGCAGAATATATTCTGCTTGAAAGTCCCCGGCCAGGGGGCTTTTTAGGTGTAAACCTCCCCGGGAGGGGAGATGGAGTGCAGTCCCTTGGTTGCTATGTTTGCTTTTCCCTTCTTTTGAATGTTATTTTCTTATTCCAAGTTTGTTCCCTAAGTGTTTTCTTGTCTATTTTGTCCCTTGTGCTTGGTTTCTACGTATTGGATGCATAAATTAATATATTCATGAGTGTTGAACGATATTATGAAGTGTGGTCTTGATGTTATTAATTGGATATTAAATAATGACTTTCATTTTAATTGGAATTCATATGCCTTTGCAAGGAATGTTAAGATCACTTATGAATTTGATAAATTGTTAGCTTTGCATGCAATCTACGTACTCTATATCCCTTTTCCCATGCATTTGTTTTTGATTGATATTCAATGATGCATGTTACGTGAATAGGTATGTCGTAATTTATGTATATATGGACTATATGTTTATATTTAATTAAAATGAAATTTAAGTGATATCATTTAATGATTTAAGTAGTATGATATTCTTTCATGAAATGTGATCTCGTGATTTGTAAAATTTTATGTTATGAGTTATGGATTTAAATTATGAATCGATTAGGTACATTTTATACGAATTTTGAGTTTAAATGGCTTAAGTGATGCATTTCATTCACAACCATTTACATTCTTATGCATCGTCGTGCGTCTCATTGGTTCATGAGTAAGTCTAAGTCAAAAGTTACGTTTATTTGTCTCAGAGTTTGAGTTCAAGAGGTGTCGGTTCCACCATTTAGCCTTTTCTTGGTCGTCGACGTTCTTTCGGGAGCTCTTTTGATAAAAGGTGAGGTTTAGGTTTGTTTCTTTTTAGTTAATGCGACCTATGACCCTATGTGCTTGCTTTCAAGCCCGCATGCGAATATACTATTATATATATAATAAATATGTGTCTTATGATATGTTATGAATCTCGTTAATTCGATTTAATACGAATTCTTCTGAAATTATAAGTATGGGCATATATAAGCCTAAAAAAGAAAAATGGTTTTGCAACGAGGCTATGCTCCAAACCGTGTGTCGTCAAGCAAACTATGGATTTCTTTAACGTACTATGAATTTGGAAGACACGGAGAGGTACGTGTATAGCATATGCCGAGTTGCATGGTAAGGTATGTTTCTTAAATATGAATTGTATGTTTCTAGGTTTCCGCGAGTTAGGTATGTTTCTTATGAAGCTTACGAATCCTTATGAATCATATGAATCCCTGGGCCCTGGAGGCGTGGGTAAGGGAGACCCGTTGCGGCTGTTGGGGTCGCCGGTTATCACCCCTGTGCACGTGCTCCCTAAGGTACGTTGCGGGATCGCTACCCCACGTACAGGTATCGAGTTGCACGATGCGAGCCCGTAACCCGCGTGCAGACTTCCGGAGAAGGTGGATGGAATACGGGAATATGTGTTTTATGAATTTTATGTATTTATGTTTCTTTACGATTCTTATGAATTCTTTTGTTAAAGTTACCCCATACTCGCCGGGTATTTGAATTCTTAGGTTATTTTGATTATGAAACGGGATAGGATCTTTCGTTTTTATTAAGAGATTTTTATGCTAAGGTTTGAATCATTATGAATATAAGAATCCCTATGAGTATAATATGAATCCATATGCATTTCTGTATCTATGAATCCTTACGAGTTTTCCAACTTAAGAAGATGAATATATGTATAAATACGAATTCTTTTGGAAAATGGCTTTGGTAGGTAAAGCCCTTTTCCCGGTTCATAGTCATTCGTTTAATACGTGCTTTGCTCTATATGTATTTACTTGCGTGGGTGTGCGTTAGCCCCCTCACTGAATCGGTGGACTGACCCTCTCCTTTTAACTCTTCAGTTTGCAGGTTGAGCGTGCTAGGCGGAGTCTTGAGTCGGTCGGGTTCAAGTCTTCTAGTTCGAGTTGCATTTTCATTTTCTTTCAGTTATGCTTTAGTATATGATTCGATTGTGGAAATTGTAGTAGGTTTATGTTATCATTCGGTTAACGAATTAGGTATGAATTTCTATTTTGTATATTTTGTGGATTTACCTTCCTGGATTTGATTATTTGCTTCCGTATTATTACTTTTTGCTCGCTCTGGTCTTGTCTTAGCTACGCCTAGCTTAGCGTGTGCGTGTAGGTTCCCGTTCGCTTAGTTTTTGACTCATGTATGGATTTCTATTTCATATGTGGGTTCGGGGCTAGGTGCGGGAGATGTGGTGGCTCGCCGCTCCGGGCGCTACAAGGGAGACCCGGGACGACCATGGGGTCACCGGTTACGACCCCTGTGCACTTCTCCACCAACGGGAGACTTAGTTCTCCTATGCCGACGGAGCGCATTTTGGCTGGCCGTCGAAGGAACCGGGCGGGATCCTCCGGTTCACAAGTTTCGTTCTGTGGAGGGTTGAGAGGGGCACCTCTCTTCCCCAAACGGTGTAAAGGAAGGTATGTTTGTTTTGATTAAGTTTGTTTATGCCTGTGTGTGATCTGAGGAGTTTGGTTGGATTGAATTCGTACCCGCCGAGTGTTCTGTCTGTCCGTCTGTCATAAGTTCGTGAAACGGGGGTAGATTCTTAAATTAAGATAAAAATTGGTATACTTTTATACTAATGAGTTACGTTCCGGTATGTGTGCTAAGTCTGCATGAATCTGAGTTGTACCTTAAGAAACCTTTGATTTAAGATTTGTTTGGTCTGTTTGATAAGTCTCCCTATATGTATATTATCACGGGAAAATGTTTTAGCATGCAAAAACTAACCCCGGGTTCACGAACATTGCTTCTTCTACGTGTTGTGCTCTATATATATGTAGGTGTGTGTGGGTAGCCTCTCGCTTAGTCTTTGGACTGACCCCTCCCCGTTTATGTTTTTAGTGTGCAGGTTTCGGTTTGGGTTCGCGTTGGAGTTCGTGCTAGGCGGCGGTGTGTCGTGTCTTTTGAGTCTGTGTCAGCACGTTCCAGTTTGTTAAGTATTTTTTTATGATTTATAATTTGTAAATTTTGTATAAGATATGTTGTGAGCAGGTTGCATGTATGATTTGACTGAATGGAATTCGGGACAGGTTACGACAGGTGCTCGGATTAGTTGAACCAGTCTTGCTGTGTAATTGTTCGGGACAGGATAGGGCAGGTTCGATAGATTAGTTGAACCCGTGTAGATGATTTTGATTTCTGTATTGCTCTATGCGTTTAATGTATGAAAGTTTTTGGAAGTTGCCATTTTGTATTGCCCCGCTATCATGTTTCGCTTATTTGCTTCTGTACAGGGTTAGGTACCGCCTAGCTAGTGGGTGCAGGTTTGACTTTGGAGTTTCGGGCTAGGCGGAGGTGTTTGGAGTCTTTAAGTTGGTCAAGTTAGGTTAGGAGAGTCTCTGCACTCACTCATGTGTTGGAATTATGTATGATTCGATTCCATAGTACCCTGAACTTGAATATTTATGAAATTATTATTGAATTGATTTTACTGGGATTTGCTATGATTTAAAAGAGGGCTGAAGAGCCCAAATTCTACTTATGGTTTGTATGATTGAACTTTGGCTTTGCTATGCATTATATTTTGTTGATTGGTTATCATTGCAGGGTCTAGCTCCGCCTGGCCTAGGAAGGTTTTTATGTTTGTCTCCCGTTCGCTATGGTTTGATATGAGTGCGGATTAGTTGTTTCGTTACTCGTGTTGAGCCATAGTGCGGGGGATGTGGTGCCTCACGTGCGGGGTGCTACATCCTTAAGTGGTATCAGAGCCCGGTTGCAAAACCGGTGTTCTTGAATCGTGTTTGAGTCAGTTAGGTCGTACGGCATAGGAACAACTTGTTAATATGTACATTGCATCGATTTGGCATGAATATATGATACTAATTGTTGGAAATTGCTTAATACAAGTATACAATCTACTCTCTTATTTATTTGTTTTAAATGTTGCAAATTGCATTCTATGTGCATTGATTCATTTAACTACGTGGCATAAGCATACACTAATCTCCATGCATCCATATTTGAGTTGATCTTTCTTATATAGGCTACTATCATGTAAACAAAACTACAATTTACACCAACTACAATTGACAAAGTAACTTGAAGGCCTAATGTTCAAATTCCACGGCTTGCACAATGGAACTACCTATCATGGCTCGTATCATGGGAGGAAGCTTGGGTCACGGGATGGTTCATCAATCATGCCCTACCTACGAACCTTGAAGGTTCTCAACATGCAAGAATTGCAAAGACTCAAGTTCTAACTTGAGGGATGCTTGAGACAACGAGAGGGGTGTGGAACTCTTCACCACCCCGATTTTGAAGACACTTAATACAAGATTAAATGCTCCAAGGTTCACCGTTGAAGCTCCGAGTTTGGAATGGTTGGATGATTGGAAGACTAAATTGGGAAGCTTCAAGGGATCGGATACAAGATGTGTTAAAAAGGTTCGACTCAACTCAGATGCAAGGATTGGGAGCCGTTAACCATAAAGCTCACTATTAGGTCCAATATGGAAGCTCACTTGATACGAATATAAGCGTGGGACAACAAATGGACGCAAGGCAAAGAGACTTATGAGCATCGAGGAATATAAATTACATCGTCTTCTTGGAACCTTGAAACATGGAGACATCAAGAAGCAAGCAAGAATGGAAAACGTTATCATGGGTGAATTATGCGCGTAGATCGGAAACAAAGGAAAAGCTAAAGGAACTTTAACCGGAGAGGGCATAAAGATGAAGATTCGGACGACCTTTGGAGGTCGATGCTTGGAAGTACGTTGAGGTGTAAACTCCATTGACAAAGAAGACCTTGGGTTCAAGAATAGCACGTTCGGGCCATAGGATATACAAATGGATGCAAGAAGATTAGGGAGATTCGAAAACCATGGAAAGCTAAGGAGTTATCAAGGTCTCCAAAGAAAGTTACAATTATGGGAATGAGGAACACGTCATCAAGCTAAAATCTTACCACCTCGGTGACAGGTTCTGCATATTCATGGCATGAGCATCATGCATCGATTTAACTTAGTTGCTTTCTTTATCTATACGTACGTTTATATTTAATTAATATAATTACTCCAACGTGTTGCATCGTTGCATCTTTAACTGTTACTATGTGCATTGGCATGTTAATCCAACATGCATGGCTTAGTGTTTAATTGATAGGGAATGGCTCCACCTTGTTCATCAATCGATTCTTTGATCAAGGCTTGCTCGAATCAAGACGAGAAGAATAGTTGGGTTATATCTTGGGAGTTCCGGGAATGTAGCTTAGCTAGCACAATCTACACTGAAGAAACTAAGTTGAAGAGTTTTGGAGAAACCTTAATCTCAATGGTGAAGTAACGAATTCAACTAAAATTTCCAAATAAGAGAGCATTGATTATGAAATAATGTAAATCCTTTCGATCCTTGAAGGGATTATCTTTAGTTGAAAGAATGGAAATACAAGAGGGGATTAAATTAGTCTAGATTTCAAGAAGGGCAAGAAAGAGAAAAGTTGGGGATTAGAAGGAAGTAATTATTGAAGGGTTTGAATTGAACCTTAGGAGTGAATTAAAGAAACAGAAGTGGCTCAGCAAAGATTTCAATGAAAGAAGGATTCATGGAGATTGATATGTAAGAGCAAAAATTTTAAGGGGGAGAGCACGATCGAGAGGTGAATTGGAGGATGGGAGTGGTGCTCGAATGAATATGTTAGGAGTAATTATAGGGATGCAAATTAAGGAGAATCTGGAAGTCCTAAGGGTGGTGATTAGGAATGAATAAGACGGCGGTTATGGTTAAGCTGTTAAGAGAGAAGCTGCGTATGGAATTCTGATCTGGAGGTGATGGAATCATAGGAGAGCTTCTATGAACTTCTAAGTTAGAATTAACAAGGGAAAACCGAATCAAGCTATCATATAAGGGGATGGTGTCGATCAAGATTTATTCAATGAAGTACGAAGGGGTCCAAGACAATATTATCGAGTTATTAGTTATATCAACGATAATCCAGAAGAATGCTTAAGAAGGGATCAAATAGAAAAGGGTGATAATTGGAAGATTACATCAAGCTTCAGGAATCATTAAGAACATTTGGTCTTCGATTCAAGAAAAATGGGGCCAATTACCAAATATAACATTGAGGGGGTCAAAAGGGAATGAACGGACAAGAGGAACGGAAGGTGGGAAAAGATTTGTGTTGAGAGAGACTATAAGAATAAACATCGTAAGGTTGGGATCGAATTATCAAGTTGCTCAGAGTGGTGATCCTCGGGGATATGTTGAGCACCGAATTGGATAAGGATTGAAGAAGTTGGGTAGCAGTATAAGTTAGAAAGGATCTAAGAATATACTCCTTAAAGAATTCATCAATCGTTTCACCGGGAAACCTTTAAGAGGTTTAAGACAAGCTGGGTACTGAGTTACATTCAGGATAGATCATACCTTGGACAACGACAACTCACAAATCTGAATTTTGCAACTACGGTGAACGGTACTTATAGCATTCATGATACATACATCCACGCAAATTTAACCTACATAATGTTTTTTTAGGTGCTTTGATCTTGTACTGTGTTAAATTACTTGGAGTAATTGAATATCAATGGGGGCGACGTTTATTACTTGCTTTGGGTGCCTTACGTGATTTTAATTTTGGTTTTTGCGTGAGTTGCTTGGGAGTATTGGAGACTTCCTTGTTTTATTTTCGGTTGAGAGACGGGGTGCTCTCTTTGTTTGTAAGAGACGAGGATTCTCTTATTTTTGTTTGAGAGACGGGGTACTCTCTTTACTTGCGAGAGACGGGGTTCTCTCATTGCTGCTCGAGAGACGGGGCTCTCTCCTTGTTGCTTGCGAGAGACGGGGTTCTCTCGTTGCTGCTCGAGAGACGGGGCTCTATCCTTGTTGCTTGTGAGAGATGGGGAATCTCTCATTGTTTGTTTTCAGGCGTGTTATGAATCCGAGGACGGATTCCTTTTAAGGGGGAGAGATTGTAACGCCCCAGTTTTTCAGTTAAAATAATGTGGCGTATTTGTTTATAAGTTGCGCAATTTAATTATTTAATTATATGATTAATCGTTTATAAATGTTTATATTTGATTTAAACTATAAACTATTGTTACTTTAATTTATTTCATTTTATTTCAACTTGATATCTAGTGTTTAACTTCTTAATTAATGTTTCTTGTTACCTTAACTATTTCGGTAATTCCGTTAATTAATTTCAACATGTTATTAGTTGGTTTTAATTTAATTAAAATGGAATTTAAGTTTTAGTAATTAAATTATAACGTTATGAATTCATTCATGCGCATGAGTGTTCTATTTGTACTTCGTTCTTATATGTAATGATATCGGATTGGTATGGAAATTTAGTATGTCATAAATATGTGTATTATGAACATGCCTATATGCTCAGTTTATGTTTTCGGATTCATTTGACGTGTTGACAAATTTAATTTTGATTGTGGAACCAAATCGGGGGCTAACGAGCAATTAGCACACCCTTGGTTCCGTACGTGATATCTTGAGCTCGGGAATTCGGATTCGAATTCCGACACCTCCGTTGCCTTCGTATCGACGATTAGGAGACAATGGAACAAGCCTCATACCTTTTTGAAATCATTAAGACCTCCGAACTCCAACCGTAACGAGCAACTCGTGCAAGAAGAGCTCCTTTTGTTGACTAGTCTTCATGGTGGGACCCTTAACACTCCTCTAACCTAACCATACCTTAAACCATGACTTATGTACCTTGAGTTAAGCTCTTTCTTTCCCCTTTACCTCTGAAAACCGAGCCAAATATCTCCCCTCATTGCTGCAACTGATCGAGATAGAGGAAGAGAGAAAAAGGAAGAAAAACCCTTGGCCATTCTTGTGATTTTGGAGCTCAAATCACCTCCCTTCTTCTTCTAACCTTCAAGGTATGAATATTTATGTCTCCTCTACTCTATTATGCTTGATTTCATCTACTTACATCATGATTTGGATCAGATTTAATTAGGGTTTGGGTGATGAGGTTGGTATGAACTTTTAGGGATTTTTGCTCTTATGACCTATTTGCTTGTGTAGCTGATTTTCATGCTTATACATGATCATATGAGCTTGTTTCTTGGCCTATTTCTTTCATAACTGATATTATATGATATTAGGAGGATTTTATCTCTTGACCCTTTGATGAGATTATGAGATATGGAGCTCCAAACTTGATGTTCAAACTGCTTCCCCTGTTTTTCGAACTGCTGCTGTTCATTTTGCTTTGTTGCTTGATCAAATGATTTTCTTTTCATGTGAAATTGCATGGATATTATGTACACTCATTGTTTTATATGTTAACATTCATGTTTTAAGTATTTGGATCCATTTTAAGCCTCAAAACCGAAAGACATATCCTGTTTTTATGCATGCTTCATGACAGACTTGTTGCTGTTGTAATTGTGTGGTTTTTGGTCACCCTAATGTGCTTTAATTCGTGACATATTGCATATATATGATGTATATTAGTTTTTTAGTATGTTAGCATGCATTCCCCAAGGTTTCAGATCCAAATTCAACCACTAAGTACTTGATCATGGCTGATTGAACTAATAGGGCTTTTATGTGCGATTTTGGCGACCCAGTTTTGCTGCATGATTTAGATGATCTTAACGTGTGATTTAGCCTTTACACTCTAAATGAAAAATGTTCCTAACATGCTAAATATGTTGTATTTAAGTTTCATAGCATTTGGAGTTGATTTGGTATGCTTTTGGATTGATTTGGTATGAGATCAGTTTTATCGGAAAAACTCTGTGAACGTTTAAGTTCTGTACCGTGACACCCCCGTGTCGCAATTACACTTAAGTGTGAGACACGGGCGTGTCACAACTTCTGGGCAGGTCTGTACTGAGCCACGGTCGTGGCTCAGTTTGGCTAAGAAGGGTGACACCCCCGTGTCCCTTCCCTTGCGCAGTCCTTGTTGCTTCCTTTTCGATTTTTGATTTGTTTCACCTCCTTAATGACTTGATCTCCTTTTGTGATGAACTATGAACTTGTTTTGCTATATTTTGAGAGTATTGTGGTTTAATTTCATGGCATTTGGATGAGTTATAGGCATGCTTTTGCTTATTGCCGTTTATGTGTGTTTATATGTCGTTTATGAATCGCGTAACTCATTTTCTATAACATATGATTCCTTCTTGTTGTGAAACCTTGGAAATATGCTATCTTATGTAATATGAAGTATGTAGTAGCATGTTGGGAGAGCTTGAACATGTTCTATGCTCCTATTTGAATTCTTAAATTAAATTGATTGGAGGTATGAATTGATGAATTGAATGAAAATGAATGAATAAGTGAATGACGTGGTTATATGATTTAAATACCTTAATAGTGCACATGAACACTTTCATGACATAATATCATCTTTATGCCTTCATATCATGCTTGAGCATTGCCGTGCGTCATATATGGTTCATTTAGAGTCTTGAGTCTCACGAACACGTCATGTTGTCTTTGTTCAGTTTATCTCCAGGGTGGAGAGATCTTGATCCTTCGGGCACTTGGTTACTCGCATCCTTGTTTCGTCACGGTTCAGGTGAGGGTGTTTTTGTTCTAGCTATGTAACAAACCCTACAACCCTTATGTGAAAAGCTTTGGCCAAAACCTTATGATTATATATATGTTACTTTTAAAGTAAAGTTATCGAGTGAATATTGATCGAGTAAACCCCTTTTCAAATGATTTATGAATTATGCTATGTACTTATGAATTGATATGTTTTGTGATTTATGATTGTACGGGACCCGGGACTTGGTATATGTGGCTAACCGAGGAAGCAAGGGCTGACGGGGATCCCATATACTAGTCCCAACCAAACTACGGCGATACCGGCCCTCGCTAGGAGGTTTAGCGGGGAATGGGAGCTAAGTGCCCTTGGGGGAGTCATGAAACCCCATTGGCTTATGTATGAGGTGGTCGGGTCTTGCTAACCCGTCCACCACCCGGAGGAAGAAGGTTGGAACTGATTTATGATTTATGTTATGTTATGTTATGTTTATGCACCGTGCGGGAAGGCCGGGACACGGATTGCCCAAACGAATATGATTTATGATATATGGTCTGCATGTATTATGATATATCGCATGAACACCTAATCAACACATTAATGATATTTGTCGTACACGGTCGGAGTTTGGTTGGAGATGGTGTACGCTCACTCGCTGAGCCTTATGTTTACGTATGATTTATGAATGTAATGAATTAATATGATTAGTCATAAAATCCGAGCATTGATTAATCATTCTCTTGCCCTTTTGGGGAACTAATTTCAAATAAAACCTTGTTCGGAATTTATGACTTGCATGTGCATGTTTCTATATATGTATATCGCTCCTGCTCACTCAGTCTTCTAGAGACTGACCCTTTCCCTCCCATTCTTTTAATGTGCAGGTTTGACTTTGGAGTTTCAGGCTAGGCAGAGGTGTTTGGAGAATTTAAGTTGGTCAAGTTAGGTTAGGAGAGTCTCTGCACTCACTCATGTGTTGGAATTATGTATGATTCGATTCCATAGTACCCTGAACTTGAATATTTATTAAATTATTATTGAATTGATTTTACTGGGATTTGCTATGATTTAAAAGAGGCCTGAAGAGCCCAAATTCTACTTATGGTTTGTATGATTGAACTTTGGCTTTGCTATGCATTGTATTTTGTTGATTGGTTATCATTGCAGGGTCTAGCTCCGCCTGGCCTAGGAAGGTTTTTATGTTTGTCTCCCGTTCGCTACGGTTTGATATGAGTGCGGATTAGCTGTTTCGTTACTCGTGCTGAGCCATAGTGCGGGGGATGTGGTGCCTCACGTGCGGGGTGCTACATTGCAGGTTTGAGCTAAGCGGCTGTCAGTGTTTGTTGAGTCTGTATCTGTTTATTTAAGTTGTTAAATACGTTGCTTCAGTTTATGTTTAAAAGCTTGTTTATGTAAGTTGTGTCAGTTCGTCTGAGTCTGTTATGTACTTTGTTTCAATTTGTGTTAACATTACTTATGACATGGTTTTGCACATGTTCATAATTGTGATTCGAATGTATGAATTTCGGGACAGGTTAGGACAAGTGCTCGGTTTAGATGAACCCGTTTTGATTATATGCTTGATCGGGACAGGTTCTAGGGCAGTTGAACCCGTTTAGTTGATGTTGAGTTACTTTGTGAAATATATGAATTATGATTGTTGATTAAAGTTTTGGAGAATTCATATTTTGTATCGCGTCCGCATTCAGGTTTTGCATAATTGCATTTGTACAGGGTTTAGGTACCGCCTAGCCTAGGTTGGTTTTTCGTTTGTCACCCGTTCGCTGTGGCTTGGTGCGTGTACGGACTTTCCATTTCATACACGTGTCGGGTCATAGTGCGGGGGTATGGTGCCCCACCGCTTATGGTGCGACATCTTAAGTGGTATCAGAGCTACCAGGTTGAGAACCGGTGCTCTGGAGTCGTGTCGTGTCAGTTTAGGTTGTATGGCATAGGAATACTTGTGCATTGCATTCGTCTGATGTGAAATTTTGACTTCTCTGCATGAATTTATTTGAGCTTATGTGATTGTGTGCATACTATGATTACAAATTTTTTAAAAATGAACACTATTATGCTTTAAATTTTATTAAATTACGTATTGCAACTACATTACTTAAGTGTTCTTGATTGCTTTTATTACTTGACATATCCACGTACTAACCCGCATGCATAGATATTTGTTCAATTTGTGAATTTCAGGGTGACATCTCGGTGCCAAATTATAAATGATAGTGACAATTCTTCCCACTTCTACAAATCTTTGACAGGAGATTCAAAGCAGCTATAGTCTAATGAGAGACAATGGACCTCTACAAGAATTCAAAACAACGAATCAATGCTATCATTTTGAAAACGTGTATTATGCATTCATAGCACGTGCATCATGCATTGGAGTAAATTTTAATTATTTCGAACATTTGCTCTACGTGCTTGATTGCCTTCCTTGCTGGGTATGAGTGCATGCCATTTACATCCCTAATCCCGCATGCATTACTTTTGTGGTTATATTTAGGTGACTTCCTTATCTGTTCCAACGACTGCTGATTTTAGTGGAAGCTGCATTGAGATTTGAATAGGGGTGAATCAAAAAGTGTACAACTAATTTAACCAACTCACGGTAGGGTGGATAAAGGAAGATGTCTGTATACAAGGAAGATATTTGTATACGAGGGAGACAAGAGATCTTTTAACTATCAAGGTGCCTTCAGGATATGTACTTATACTTACTACTTGGAGGTGCTCGGAAGTAACATGTTTTATAAGAAAACCAAAATTTCTAACTCTGGATGGCGTGAGATGACAATGAAGAAATCAAGGCACTTGTACTATTCATAGAATTCCAAGGAGGGAACCGGATTACTATTATAGAGACACCACCAGAGTAGTTACTCTTACACACAGGAAAAAAGGGGAAAATTGTGTAAGCTATGTAATTTTGTGTCGAGGTCATTGAAGATCAACTCCACCAAATATTGCGGATAAGGGCATCATTTACAACGATGGTGTACTAAGCAAGACTGTTTAAAGATTTTTCATTTATCTCTCTACGATTATCCTAAGAGATTTTATCGTTAAAAGAAATAACAATTCCCTATTACCGAGGATTTTGTTGGGATTTCAAGAGACTCCACGGATCACTATACTCCGAGAATCAAGTGAGATGGTCCAAGACCATTTGGGTACCCGAGAATCTGAGGGAATACTAAAGAATGCAAGTTTGAAAGAAGGGTTGGAACCACTGCCAGTCAAGGAATCGATTATCCTTCCAAATTAAAGAATTGCCAACCTCGACTTCATTTCCACGGTGAACGGTACCTTAAGCATTCATGGCTTTTGCACCCATGCATTTCATGTAGCACCCCTATACATAGAGATGCCACACCCCCGCACTATAGGCTTATCCACATACGAAATGGATACTCCGTACATGAACTAACCTATAGCGAACGGGTGACAAATAAAAGAACCAAGCTAGCTAGGCGGGACTAGACCCTATATGAATTAAAGCCAACATAGGAATCTCAAAAGCGGAAGCATAACATTATCATTTCACCATATGTCAAATATCCAAAAGCTCATCATATCAATTCATTATCATCTCTCATATTATACATGCAAAAATCTCCAATTACTAACAATAACCATAACAAGCTAAATCCGGAAATATCACTATCAATATCATGAAAATGTATGAAGTACCAGACTCAGCTGAATGACCTGACACGACTCTGACTCCCGCCTAGCACACGACCGCAACAACCTGAAAGGTGGAGGTGTCAGTCTATGGAAGACTGAGTGAGGGGCATAAATATATTAACGCAGATAACATGCAAGTTATAACCTCGGGTAAGGTTTTATAACTAAAGATAATATAAGTTCAAGAATAATATAGAACTCGCCCGAGATTACAACTATCAAGTTTAACACGTTAATCACATTTATTCCAACAATCAATGGCCCTGGCGAGGGGCGTGCACGATTCCAACCAACCCCGACAGTGAACAAAGATTACGTTTTCACTTAATTAAGTTATCACACAAATCATTATAGTGCACACGATCAATAACACGAACTCCATTTTCTCCAATGGTGGTGGGTTTGCAAGGCCCTAACCACCCACGGTAACACGGTGTACGTCGGGAACATGACTCCCACGTACATGACTCCTTCCTCCACCAATCCTCCTGGTGGGTTCAGGGTTCATCCCCACGGTAAGAGAGAAGTGTAAGAGTTACCCGCCAGCCCTATGCTTTCCATGTTGGCTCAAACACTAACTCTCGGGCCCACGGTGCACGGTACATGAATACTCGCCAAAACACGATCACGGTAACATGACTTGCTTTTCATGAACACGGTTTACTTTCAAAGAACACGATTTGAGAGCTTTGGAAAGATTATAGCTATATATATACAATTTGGCCGAAATTCAAGTAAAGGTTATACGGGTTCTAAGTAGCTAGTAGTTAAACCTCACCTTTACCGACAAAATACGAGCAAAATCACGGTCTACGGCCCTGCTCCTCATCACGGAAAGCTGGTCTGTGCAAGAAATACATTTGTATACGTGAGACATGACTCTAAATGGACCAAATAGGACGAACGGCAAAAAAATGCAACGAGACAACGAGAAACGAACAATGAACAATGTGGCATGAAAATATCTTGTAACCGTAAAATTCCTAGAAAACTAGACAAACATATCTTTACAACAATATAAGGTTCACATTCTAATTCATCCCGAGCAAATACCAGATTTCATTTGAATATGACCTAAAACAGAAAATTTCCTGCAGCGATAGTAGTGAAAGATGACCGTCGTTCCCTTATCAAACGAAGTCGAAATGATCTGAAAATTGGTGGAAATACTTATAACATACCCAGAAATACCCCCGTAAAACAGTTTTAAAAACTTCCACCATTTAGTGCCCCTGATCAAGCCAAAATCGAAATATGAAAACAGGGGACAGCAGGGAATGTTACTATTTTTCTCGGGGTTCAAATCAATTCGGATTGACACCAATTTTTACAGAGAAAATCTATAATATATCAAGAATATCCCCATGAAACAGTTTTAAAAAATACCAACTCAACAAGCCACAATTCGATTTTTAATTGGGTTAACGCATATTCGCGACAGTTTATCGGCACCAAATTAAAACGGTCATAACTCACAAACGAAAATAGATATTGACGAACCGTAAAAAGGAGAGTTCTCTACACTTCAAATATTTGTTATAGTAGAAAAACAGAACAAATGGAACAGGGGAGTGGTATCGGGAAACAGGGGAAGCTCACGGGAAAATTCCAACACCCCAAAACCTCATCAAACCCACAATAAAATACAAGAAATCTGGAAATTGGCATCAATATAAGTTCAAGATACCAAAATATACAATTAGGATACATAAAGCATGCTTGATCATCATGATTTTCACTTTGAAATCCATATATGAACTCATCACACATAACCTTAAATCTCATGAATTCTTGCTCAAATTCAATCCCAAAGCTCCTAATCATGCTTCTAACAACAAATAATCAAGTAATTCAATGAGTTCATGAACCCTAGCTTCACATACAAATTCAAGAAATCACTCATGGCTACCTTGAAAGAAAGAAATAAGATGAAGAAGATGGTGATGATGATGATGAGCCTCAAACTCCAAATTTCTACAAAGATTATGGCTTAAAATGGTGAAATATCTTCTTTCCCTTTTTGGTGTTATGGTTCGGTGGAAATGGGAACAAATGTGTTGATGAATTTTAGATGAAAATGATCATGGAATGTGGAAGAAGAGATAATAACGTGATTCATGCTTGGAAATTGATGAAATGATGGAAATTTCATTTTAGTCCCTCAAGTGTGTAAGTCATGCAATTAAAGATAAATTTGGAAGAAATAATCCATTCATGCCTATGAAGTTGTTATGCAATTTGGTCCCTCAATTTTAAGGAAAGATCATTTACGAACAAATTGACACTTAATTCATATTCGACAATTAAATCGTTTCCGGAAATTATTTCACGTAACAATTATTTTTTCAAGTCATGAAATAATTTCTCAATTTGATATGAATTTATAAAATTCCATGAAAGTGTGCTAAGATATAATTTATAAAATTACAATGAAACGTGAGAAATTAATAAATAAAAATCGGGGCGTTACAACTCTCCCCCCCTTAAGAGGACCTGGTCCCCAGGTCCATCGCTAAACTTTAAAATTCAAAACACATGATGAGAGAGCCCCGTCTCCCACAGAGAGAATGAGAGAACCCCGTCTCTCTGCAAACATGAGAGCACCCCGTCTCTCTACAAAGATGAGAGCACCCCGTCTCTTACACAACCACACCATGCACAAATTTAAATAAACACTTACATACACAGGAGCAAATAGCAAACACCAGGATTACAAATAGACAAAATAAGAAAGCGCATGATGCACGTGGTATGCATGTTTAGATGTACCGTTCACCGTTGTTCTTGCCTGTTAAATCATCTCTGACCCCCGGTGGATAGCTCTTTTCGTTCCGGACATGTATCTATTTGATGCTCAGAACTCCCACAACGGAAACATAAACGCAAGCGCTTCCTACACCCATCGTAGGTATGTGTGTCACGTCCACAGTAAGTGCAAAGTGGCTTCTCTAACTGTGATGGCAATGCCGTAACGAAAACATTCTCCGAAGTTGTCCTACCAATTTGAGACTTTTTCTTTTTAGATCTTTCCTGAGAGTGTAGGATTGAATCAGTACCAGATCTTTTCATTGCATTGGAACCTTGCCCTGATCCCGAAACTGGGTCCGGTTCGAAGCGAGGAATAGGCCTCCTTGCATTGTCCGAATCCTCGACCTTCAAAGCTTTAGTGGTAGCTTTGGCCCAGGTGCTAGTATTTGCTGCCTTCAATGCATCCTGAATGTCCGGCCTGAGTCCCTGGACGAACTGAATCGCCTTGTGAAAATCATCATTCGCTATGTTGGGTGCATAGCGAGAAAGTCTCTCAAAATCAGCGATGTACTAGCCAACGGACCTCCCTCCTTGTTTCAGCTCGGTGAACTCCCTCAACCTGCGGGTACGGGAAGATGGAGGAATGAACTTATTTCTGAACTCATGTATAAAGACTTCCCACTTGATAGTTGTACCAGAAGCCTCTAAGACTATCTGAGTGCTCTCCCACCAGGAGTAAGCCTGGCCCTGAATCAAAGTAAGTGTGCAGCGGGCCTTCTCCTGAGAATCACAAGGGATGAGCTGCCAAATCCTTTCAACTTCTATAACCACGTCTCCGCCTGAATATCATCGCCTTTGTAAAACATAGGAGGTTGCTGATTCTGAAATTCCCGAAGTATGGCAGAAATAGGGTTCTCTTGGGGTGCTAGTGGCGCATGTGGTGCTGGAGGAACCTGTTCTTGAAGCCTCTGATCAATTAACCCAACCACTGCATTCATAAAATCTTGTGGCTGAGCAGGAGGGGGTGGAGGAGCACGAGGAGAATGATTATGGCGATGTCTCCTATATCCAGGAGAATGCTCATGGCGAGGTCTACCTCGAGGCATCCTGTAATTGAGACACTAGATATGCATGTTGGATTAGAGGATGCTAATGAACATAATTAGGATCAAGATCATAAAATGCAAATACAATCCATAGTTCACATAATTCATCAAATTCAAATAGATTCAAGTAGTTCCAAATGAAATGCGAGACTCGCAATTTATCAAATAATCCTATGCCGTTCGACCTAGACTTGACACGACACGACACTAGAACCTCGGTTTTGCAATCTGGCTCTGATACCACTTAAGATGTAGCACCCCTATACATAGAGATGCCACACCCCCGCAGTATAGGCTTATCCACATACGAAATGGATACTACGTACATGAACTAACTTATAGCGAACGGGTGACAAATAAAAGAACCAAGCTAGCTAGGCGGGACTAGACCCTAAATGAATTAAAACCAACATAGGAATCTCAAAAGTAGAAGCATAACATTATCATTTCACCATATGTCAAATATCCAAAAGCTCATCATATCAATTCATTATCATCTCTCATATTATACATGCAAAAATCTCCAATTACTAACAATAACCATAACATGCTAAATCCGGAAATATCACTATCAATATCATGAAAATGTATGAAGTGCTAGACTCAGCTAAATGACCTGACATGACTCTGACTCCCGCCTAGCACACGACCGCGACAACCTAAAAGGTGGAGGCGTCAGTCTATGGAAGACTGAGTGAGGGGCATAAATATATTAGCGCAGATAACATGCAAGTTATAACCTCGGGTAAGGTTTTATAACTAAAGATAATATAAGTTCAAGAATAATATAGAACTCGCCCGAGATTACAACTATCAAGTTTAACACGTTAATAACTTTTATTCCAACAATCAATGCCCCTGGCGAGGGGCGTGCACGATTCCAACCAACCCCGACAGTGAACAAAGATTACGTTTTCACTTAATTAAGTTATCACACAAATCATTATAGTGCACACGATCAATAACACGAACTCCATTTTCTCCAATGGTGGTGGGTTTGCAAGGCCCTAACCACCCACGGTAACACGGTGTACGTCGGGAACATGACTCCCACGTACGGGACTCCTTCCTCCACCAATCCTCCTGGTGGGTTCAGGGTTCATCCCCACGATAAGAGAGAAGTGTAAGAGTTACCCGTCAGCCCTATGCTTTCCCGGTTGGCTCAAACACTAACTCTCGGGCCCACGGTGCACGGTACATGAATACTCGCCAAAACACGATCACGGTAACATGACTTGCTTTTCATGAACACGGTTTACTTTCACAGAACACGATTTGAGAGATTTGGAAAGATTATAGCTATATATATACATTTTGGCCGAAATTCAAGTAAAGGTTATATGGGTTTTAAGTAGCTAGTAGTTAAACCTCACCTTTACCGAAAAAATACGAGCAAAATCACGGTCTACGGCCCTGCTCCTCGTCACGGAAAGCTGGTCTGTGCAAGAAATACATGTGTATACGTGAGACATGACTCTAAATGGACCAAATAGGATGAATGGCAAAAAAATGCAACGAGACAACGGGAAACGAACAATGAACAGTGTGGCATGAAAATATCTTGTTTTAGCATGTATTCAATCATATAATAGCACTTTGGGATCAAAGAAATCATTGGAGCAAAATGTGACATTAATGCAGAAAATTTTCAACATGCGCATGTTGTATTCAAATGAGCATAACTCCTTCATCGGAATGAATTTTAACGAATCGTAAAATTCCTAGAAAACTAGACAAACATATCTTTACAAAAATATAAGGCTAACATTCTAATTCGTCCCGAGTAAATACCAGATTTCAGTTGAATATGACCCAAAGCAGAAAATTTCCTGCAGCGCTAGTAGTGAATGATGATCGTCGTTCCCTTATCAAACGAAGTCGAAATGATCTGAAAATGGGTGGAAATACTTATAACATACCCAGAAATATCCCCGTAAAACAGTTTTAAAAACTTCCACCATTTAGTGCCCCTGATCAAGCCAAAACCGAAATATGAAAACAGGGGACAGCAGGGAATGTTACTATTTTTCTCGGGGTTCAAATCAATTCGGATTGACACCAATTTTTGCAGAGAAAATATATAATATATCAAGAATATCCCCATGAAACAGTTTTGAAAAATACCAACTCAACAAGCCACAATTCGATTTTTAATTGGGTTAACGCAGATTTGCGACGGTTTAGCGGCACCAAATTAAAACGGCCATAACTCACAAACGAAAATAGATATTGACGAACCGTAAAAAGGAGAGTGTTCTACACTTCAAATATTTTTTACAGTAGAAAAAACAGAGCAAATGGAATAGGAGAGTGGTATCGGGAAACAGGGGAAGCTCACGGGAAAATTCCAACACCCCAAAACCTCATCAAACCCACAATAAAATGCAAGAAATCTGGAAATTGGCATGAATATAAGTTCAAGATACCAAAATATACAATTAGAATACATAAAGCATGCTTGATCATCATGATTTTCACTTTGAAAATCCATATATGAACTCATCACACATAACCTTAAATCTCATGAATTCTTGCTCAAATTCAATCCCAAAGCTCCTAATTATGCTTCTAACAACAAATAATCAAGTAATTCAATAAGTTCATGAACCCTAGCTTCACATACAAATTCAAGAAATTACTCATGGCTACCTTGAAAGACAGAAATAAGATGAAGAAGATGGTGATGATGATGATGAGCCTCAAACTCCAAATTTCGTCAAAGATTATGGCTTAAAATGGTGAAATCTCTTCTTTCCCTTTTTGGTGTTATGGTTTGGTGGAAATGGGAACAAATGTGTTGATGAATTTTAGATGAAAATGATCATGGAATGTGGAAGAAAAGATAATAACGTGATTCATGCTTGGAAATTGATGAAATGATGGAAATTTCATTTTAGTCCCTCAAGTGTGTAAGTCATACAATTAAAGATAAATTTGGAAGAAATAATCCATTCATGTCCATGGAGTTGTTATGCAATTTGGTCCCTCAATTTTAAGGAAAGATCATTTACGAACAAATTGACACTTAATTCATATTCGGCAATTAAATCGTTTCCGGAAATTATTTCACGTAACAATTATTTTTTCAAGTCATGAAATAATTTCTCAATTTGATATGAATTTATAAAATTCCATGAAAGTGTGTAACGCCCCAGCTTTCGGCAATTCAGGTATGATCGACACATGTGCGTTTGAGAGTTAGATTTTTAATTTTAATGGATCATTTCTTTAATTTTCCATATCATGACATAAATTCATAAAATTATATTCTATGTATTTTATTGAAAATTCATATCATATCATATTTATCGCATATATTGAACGTGACTGCAACGTGAATTAATTTCCCGAACATGAGTTAATTTCTTCTATGTCCTTATTTGCTCATTTTCATGACTTTGGGGACTTAAATTGCATTATTTTTCCTTGGACCTAATTGATCGTTTAATAATGGAATTGGACCTAATTGCATAACTTAATAAATTGAAGGATTTAATTGCAAATTGGCCTTCTCTTTCCCTTTCATCAGCAGCATATCACGTACCATTACATTTCCTTTCATAAAACATTTCATAGCTTTGTTCTTGCTTTCCTTCTTCAACCGTGACAAACCTTTCTTGGAAGAGAGGGAGATTTCATCTTGCAAGCATCAATATTTGTGGGAATTGTGGACATAGAAGCACCATCAACATCATATCTTCCTCTTGTCTCTCATTTCTTTCTTTTGAGGTATTTATGGGGATTGGATGATTTTCTTGAATATATGGCATAGATAGGGCTTTATTATTTGTTTGTTAAATTGAGTATTGGTTGTTGGAAATATGTATGTGAACTTTGAGCATAAGTTGGATGCATTCATCTTGAGTTTTATGGACTTGGAACATGAATGAGTGTATGGGTTTGTATTGATGGATTATTGATGATCTAGTGTGGAAATGAGTGTTTAAATGAGTTGTTATTGATCTACAAGTATGTTAGTATGTGTATTGCATGAAATTTATGTATTTCATCCTGAGTTTGATCCATTTTGTTGTTGGTTGTTGTTGCTTCGTTGCTGCTCTATTTCTGTTCTTCATTTTTGCTGCTCTCGTATTTTGGGAACGGCCCTTCCCAGCCCCAGTTTAAAACTGGAACGGCCGTTCCCATGATTTGGAGTAAGCAAGGCCAGCAAGACTGGGAACGGCCGTTCCCATTTTGGCCTGAGTACCGGAAGGGCCGTTCCCAGCCAAAAACGTTTTCCCTTTTTAAAAACGCTGGCGTGTTTTGAAGGGCCACGGGAACGGCCCTTCCCAATTACAAAGGGAAGCCAGAATGGCCGTTCCCGCATGCCTGACAGAACAAAATTCACTGCATAAAATTACATTTTTAGCCCCTCGTTCCAATGGCTTCTTTGACCCCAAATTGCTATTATATGATTGTTTACTCGTCATCTCGTTGCATTTTCGCCGTTCGTCCTATTTGGTACATTTTACGTCGTGTCTCACGGATATTTGTCTTTCTTGCACAGACCAGCTTCCTGGTGACGAGGAGCAGGCCCCGTGAGCTGTTTCCTTGGTTGTTTTTGGGTCGTTCAGGTGAGGTTTAATTTTAGATACATAGGACCCGTATAACCCTATGTGAAGTTTTAAGCCAAAACCTATCTATATATTTATAGTTTTCAAATGAGATTAGTTTTCAAATGATTTACCGAAATATTGAAGGAATTAATTGATTGATTGATTGTTTTGGCGAGTATTGTATTGCACTGTGGGCCCGAGGGTAGTGAGTTGAGCCAACCGGGAAAGCATGGGCTGACCGGTAACTCGATAGCTATCCTCACCAAATTGGGATGACCCCTGAACCCCCTAGGAGATTAGGGGAGGAAGGAGTTCGGGGCTTAGGGAGTTATGTACCCTCTGCCCAGACTGATTGGATGGTGGGGCCTTGCAATCCCACCATCACCCGGAGGAAGAAGGTGTTATTGAAACTGCTAATTGTGCACCGTAATGAATTGCATGATCACCTAACTATTGAATAATTAATTGATTGATTGTACACAATCGGAGTAAGGTTGGAGAATTGCCCTCCCTCGCCGGGCCACAATTGATTGTATTGAATTGGTTAAATTAGTAAACTGAATTAGTTGTAACCTCGGGCGATTGTATCTTTTGCTTTACTAAATTGTATTGCTATTTTCCAAATTCATTACCCGAGATTATAATTTGCCTGTGTGTGCGCTTATATTTATTTATAACCTCTCGCTCAGTTTGTGTTGGACTGACACCTCAACTTTTCAGTTGTTTTGCAGGGCGTGCTAGGCGGGAATTTAGAGTCTAGTTGTCTTTAAATTTGGGTCTAGCACACTTCATTCCCACATTTTGTTCATGTATAGCTTCTTGGGATATTTTGTATCATGCCTTTTTACCTATTTTGTTGGAGATGATATTGTATTGATAGTGTAATTGTTTGTACCTATTAGTAAATAAATATATATGGTACCTATAAGTATTGAATGAATATTGCTTCCGCTTTTATCTACTCTGAATTGTTGGTTTGGTTTTAATTGAGGGTACCCGCCTAGCCTTGTGTCGTTTTATTGTCTCCCGTTCGCCATAGCTTTGGTTCATGTATGGATTGATGATTTCATATGTGGATTGAGGATATGGTGCGGGGGATGTGGCGCCTAGCGTTCCGGGTGCTACAAAGTGTGCTAAGATATAATTTGTAAAATTACAATGAAACGTGAGAAGTTAATAAATAAAAACGGGGCGTTACATTTCATAAGTAATTATATTATATTTTATTTTACTTGACATATGTGACAACGTGTAATGTTTGATGTTATTTGATTTTAATAACCTGGCTAACTGCTTTAATTTTCATAACTTAAAATTAATTATTTTTGTGAATTCTTGTAAACTGAATGGAATACTTGTGTGAATTATTCGTGTCTCTGTGTTTATAATTTCTTTGGTTACTCACTAAACCATCATGCACATACGAGCATATTGTGATTTTATTTTACAGAGATTCCATCGCGATATCCCCCTTGAGTTGAAGCATGGATGTTGAATCAATACTCTAGGGACACCGATATCAGTAGTGTACAGGTACACTAAACATGCATCACATGTTTTGCATCAAGTGTTACTTTAGTGTGTATATGTATGAATGCTGAGTAAGTGAATTTGTGTGCTAGAGAGTTGTTGAGATCTCTCTCTATTTACGTGTTAGGGGGATATGGGATTCTCCCTATCTATGTGATAGAAAGATGTTGGATTCTTTCTAAATTATGTGAGCAAGAGATGCTGGATTCTCTCGAATTTAGGGGTTTGAGAAATGCTGGATTTTCTCAAACTAGAATGTTTGGAAGATGTGGAAGTCTGCCAGACTTAGGTTGGGGGACGGGCTCCCTCTGTTACGTGGTTCAGAGACGGGGTTCTCTCAATTCTGTGCTGAGAGATGGGATTCTCTCTTGTTTGTCGTGGCTGAGTTACGTGTGGCCTGATGTTGGTTTGCAATCGATGAGGAAGCGACGGTCTCGATCTTTGGGTGCAGTGGCCTAGTGGGGGATCGAACGAGATTGAAGTGACCGACGGTCAAGTGTTTGAACAAATCTCTGTAACTACGGAACTCTGAGAGGAATTGATGCAATTAATGGGAGTAAACTTCACAGCCAGGGCTATAACTCTACACGATTTCAGGAGATGGATTGAAGTATTCCAGCTCGAAGCTTTATGACTCAGTAATAGGACCTGAGGACAGGCCCTTTTGAAGGAGGGGAGGTTGTAACACCCCGCTCGTCCTACAAATAAGGTACGTCACTTTTCAACCTTTTTATGTGTGATTTTGTGCTTTGTGTGGCCCTATTTTGAACTCTTTAAGAGTTTAGGGGCTTGTTTGCAATTTTCTCTTTTAAGGGGTTTTCCGGTCATTTCTCGTTCAGTCGAGAGTTTGACCTTTGTGACCCCTATTCTGACTTCGTTAGCCCGTTCTTCCGACCGTAGACTCTAAGTTTGCCCCATTCTGACTTTGTTAGCCCGTTCTTCCGACCGTTTTTGTGTACGAGGACCCGACATATATACCCCGGATCCTCGTTTTTTGTGCCAGAATTTCAGCTCCTGCTGCAGCCGTCTTCTTCCCGCGATCCGGCACTATTCATGCAGTGGAGGTGTGAAAACACACGCATGTCAATTCTCATTCGTTTCTCGACGGAATTCGACGTTTGAGTAGTGGAAATTTTTCAACTCGATGAGCCCGACACGATGGTACAAGAATCATAGCCTGAAACTCAGTGGTGGTGGCGCTACGGCAAAGCAGCGGGGGCGGAACGGACACCCGCCATTTCGCCGCCTCTTAGCGGCGGTCTCCGGCGACTTTTCTCAGACACGCGCCACCCCATCTGTTAGAAGACCTCCCGGCGCAACTCCAGTTTCAACGGCGCAGCCAATGATGGACGGACGGCGCCGCCTGTGCCGCCTGAAGCTCGCGGCGGCGGTGGCGGTTACTGTAACGATAAGTTTCGCCGTCGGTTTTCCGACGGGGTTTGATGGCTGCCAAGGTTTTCGACCCCTTCGACGTTCATTTCCGGCCTCAGATTGGAGCGAATCGCGGCGGAAGTGGTCGTTCTGGCATGGCAGTGGTCGAACGGCTTTTGGCGGTGGTTTGAAGCTTTTTCGACGATCTTTTGGCGACGGTTCCTTCTGAGAAGTTGTCTAACTAGACGAGATCGAGTTATTCGTGTAGGTAGCGGCCCAAGAACCTACCGACGACGGCGGACCGGTGGCACGGTTCGGTTTTTCGGCGACTTTTCCAGCTTTTAGCTAGGGGGCTTTCGAAGGCCTCGCTACGGGCTTTCCAACGGTATGTTCGGATTTCTCTTTCGTTTTACGGTTTGCGTTTAATTTCAATTTTCGTCATTAGGATTTATTTCAGTTTTTCGTCAACGAAATCCGGTGTGCTTGGTACTTTCTGAAATTGGTTGAGGGCTTTTGTCAAGCAGGCCGAGGCGTACGTGATGGGTGCCGAATCCACCAAATAATATTCCTAAACTACCAAACACAATAAATTGTGTATAGTGGTAAAGGGTCGATCCCACAGAGATTGGTTGGTTCTATAATTCACTGATAGCCTAGCAAACAAGCAACAAAGATTAAAGGAGGGGGGAGGTTAACGTAATTAACTAAGTGCGGGAAATTAAATAACAAACTGAAAGTAAACACTAACTAGTGAACATAAAATTAAAGTAGCTAGGAAATAATACTCTAGTCAAGTTATTCGTATGATTCAAGCTAATGATTCGATCATAGGTGCAATAATAAACTTCAATTCCATTTGATAGATTGGCTGCGCTGGACAACAAGCTCTGCACACCCTAGTCCTTTCTTATCTTTACAATGATTATGAGAAGCTCATTAACCATCTCTTATCACAAAAGCAGTCTTAAAGATACGATCCTAAGATTTAACTTCGTGACAGCATTAATCATTAAAAGGACACCAATCCTAACAAACAAACTCAAGAAGCTTGGAATGTTTAAGTTATTATACATGCATCTCATCACTATCAAGCAAACATGGTGGTAAGCCTTCAATGATGTGTAACTCTTAGGCACATCCAACATGACAATTACGGATCAAGTTATTTGTACAGTCAAATGAAGCAAGTGTCAAGACAATAGTTGATCAGAAAATTATCCCAAAACAAGTCCATACAATTCGAACAAGAAGCATGCATATACCAAGGAATTCGAAGATATAAGAACCGATTAAACCTCACAAATCATAGCATGAATCATTAAATAAGTTAACTAGAAATAAAGAGCTTAACTGCTGTTCATATTATAGGAATTATAGGGCTAACAAACTGTAAATAACTGAACTTAAACTAGCTAAGCTTGTCTACAAAATATATGTTAAACTACTCCATAAACTATCTATGAAATTCAAGTAAAAGAGGGAAAGAAGGAGGAATTCTTGCTCTTGGCCGAAACAGGGGATTCAGCCACTGTTCCAGCAGTAGCAGCTGCTACGTTTTTCCTCTCCAGCCCCCCAAGATGAAATGATTCCTTTTGCCTTCTAAATCTAGCTTATATCTCCAAGTTTGCAAGTTGGGCACATATTTTAAGGCAAAAGTGCTTTTGCAACTCCCAAAATCGTAACCTTCAGTCTTGGGACGCACAAAACTGAGTTAGAGCAGCTGCATGCAAGCCACCTGTCCCAACAAGATGATTTAGCCGCACTTGTTGACCGTGGTCTGCTATGCGTACATTAGCCTTAGGGATGATCATGCATTGGGGTCATGGCTCAGGCATTTTCAACACTTAGCATCTTTTCCTTCATAATTCTGCCAAATCCCTCATTTATCAACATGTTTCTGCAAAAGCCAAATAAAAGCAAATTAAGTAGAAATCTAATCCAATTTAGGGGGAAAAGAAAGAGATTTTCATGTAATTTATGCATACTATCAGTACGTTTCTGTCCTTCCGGGGAATTTTCCAAGCACCGGAGGTGGTGGTCCGGCGGCTGCACGTGGCAGTTCGGCTGGTTCGGTGGCAGCGTTCCGACGCCCTTCGGACAACAAGTTCCTCTCGTCGTGGTGAGTTCAACGCGACTTTCCGTTCGTCAATCGGATGTCCGGTTGAATTGTTGTGATTTATTTTATGTATTTTGAAATATTTGGAATTAATTGTTTAATTGCAATAAATTGTGTATTGTTGTAATTGTCGATCAATATGTATGTCAACGGATATAAAATCATGTATTAAGTGAAATGTGATATGTATGAATATCTTGATTTGCATATTGGACCCCGATATGTTGAATTCATGCTATTTGTTTAAGTTTGAAGGGGTGTATGTGTAATTTCATTAAACATATAAATTGTATGACTTCAATTAATTAATCCTTGTGGATTGATAAAACAAATATGCTAATTATGATTTCGATTAAGAGAAATTATTACACCTAAGCTTGAAACTTTTAATTAGTCTGATCACTTAAATTGAATTGGAATTTATTATATGATATAAGAATTTGTTATGCAATTTATAATTTAGTAAGAATTGAATTGGTATGTCTTGGATGATTTAATTTGAAACTTTATAATTTAGGTTTAATTATTTAATTTAAAATAATCCTATTATGCCATATATGAATTGTATGAAACTTATATGATTAAATTAGAAACTTTTGCACGTAAGAAATAAGTTATTCGTACAAATATGAGTTGGTTATTTGATATATGAATTTATATGAAATAATGTGACATGCATTGCCTTTCCATTTTGTTTGTTTAAATTAATTGTGCATATATAAGAACACCTCTTAATGTGTTTTATGAATATGTTAAGTTATGTGATATTTTATTTTGCAAGGAATTAGTATGAATGTGAACTTTGCTTATATGATTGCATTTCTTAAGTACTTGAGCATGTGTCGTGCGTCTTTATATGGTTGTTTGAGTCTGAGTCAGAGTCAGAGTCTGAGTTTTGTACTGTGTTTTGTGTGCTCAGTTGGTACAGGTGCACCCGGGGTGGTGACTTGTGGTCATGCAGGTTCCGGGGTGGACCATTTGCTTTGGGTTTGGCTTCGTTTGGTACTAGGTGAGGGTGTTTTCGTTCTAGTTACATACTAAACCCTACAACCCTCATGTGACAAGTTTTGGCCAAAACCTTATGTATGTGTATATATAGGTTATTTTCAAAGTGGAGTCATCGAGTAAATTATTATCGAGTAACATTTTCTCCAGAATTATGAAATATATTATGTTTCTTATGAACTGAAATGTTTTGGCGAGACTACATGTATGTTATGTTCATGGGCCCAGGAATTTAGTACATGTGGCTATCCGGGGAGGCAAGGGCCGACGGTGGTCCCATGTGCTGATTCCATTTATATTTAACGACGAAACGGATCTCGTTAGGAGTTTTGACGAGAAAATGCTATTCGGGCTTTTGAGGATTCATGTACCTCACTAGCCATTATGCATGAGGTGGTCGGGTCTTGCTAACCCTTCCACCACCCGGAGGAAGAAGGTTGGAACTTATTTTATGATTATGTTTATGTTATGATATGGTTAGGCACCGTGCGGGAAGGCCGGGATACGTATTGCCCAAACGATTATATCTTATGTTTTATGACTTGCATGTACTATGATATATTGCATGATCACATATTCAAATGTATTATTGCTATTTGTCGTACACGGTCGGAGTTTGGTTGGAAATGATGCACGCTCACTCGCCGAGTCTTTATGTTTATGTATGAATTATGAGCTTAATGAATTTAATATGATTAGTCGTAAAGTCCGAGCATTGCTTAGTTAATCTCTTGCCCTCTTGGAAACTAACTTTAAATAAAACTTTGTTCGGAATTTATGACTTGCATGTGCATGTTTTTATATATATTTATCGCTCCTGCTCGCTCAGTCTTCTCGAGACTGACCCTCCCCCTTCTTTTCCACTTTTTGGTTCTTGCAGGTTTGAGCTAGGCGGCTGTCAGTGTCTGTTGAGTCTGTATCTGTTTATTTATGTTGTTAAATACGTTGCTTCGGTTTATGTTTAAAAGCTTGTTTATGTAAGTTGTGTCATTTCGTCTGAGTCTGTTATGTACTTTGTTTCAATTTATGTTAACATTACTTATGACATGGTTTTGCACAGGTTTATAATTATGATTCGAATGTATGAATTTCGGGACAGGTTAGGACAGGTGCTCGGTTTAGATGAACCCGTTTTGATTATATTCTTGATCGGGACAGGTTCTAGGGTAGTTGAACCCGTTTAGTTGATGTTGAGTTACTTTTTTAAAAATATGAATCATGATTGCTGATTAAAGTTTTTGAGAATTCGTATTTTGTATCGCTTCCGCATTCAGGTTTTGCATAATTGCATTTGTACAGGGTTTAGGTACCGCCTAGCCTAGGTTGGTTTTTCGTTTGTCACCCTTTCGCTGTGGCTTGGTGCGTGTGCGGACTTTCCATTTCGTACACGTGTCGGGTCATAGTGCGTGGGTGTGGTGCCCCACCGCTTGGGGTGCGACATGACCGCCTCTAAAGCTGCTTGGATATCCGGTCGAAGCCCCTGAACAAACTGCATAGCTTTGTGAAAATCATCACTCGCTATATTAGGTGCATAGCGAGATAGCCTCTCATACTCTAAAATATACTCAGCTACAGACTTCGATTCCTGCTTTAATTGAGTGAATTCCCTTAATCTTCGAGTACGGAATGAAGGAGGAATAAACTTATTCTTGAACACTCGAGTAAAGACTTCCCAGGTTTTTTCCTCTCCAACTGCTTCCAAAACAATCCGTGTACTCTCCCACCAAGAGTAGGCTTCCCTCTGTATCAAAGTGATGGTGTAACTGGCTTTCTCTCGGGACTCACATGGAATGAGCTCCCAGATCCTCTCTACTTCTTTCAACCACATTTCTGCTTGTATATCATTTCCCTTGAAAAACCGAGGAGGTCGTTGATTCTGGAACTCCCTAAGTATAACTGAAATCGGTGCCTCTGGTGGTACTGCAGGTGCAAGTTGTGCTGGAGGTGCCGGTGGTGTTAGGAATAGTGCCCTAGAAAGCCGATTGTATATCCGCTTTGTGCTTTTCCTTATTGTAATCACAGATAATCTTTGAATGAAATAACGAATTAAGGCAACACTTCTTTATATGCTCTTGTTTCGTATGCGTTTACTTTTACCTGTGCATGTATAAGAACTCCCCTAATCATGATGACTTTAGGACTCTACCATTTAGGTGAAATGATTCATGGAACGAGCCGTATATCACATAAGTCATGATTAGTAAAATACTCCAAGCCGATGAGTCCTACCGACAGTGGGAGTGTCAGCCTGACTCCTCTAAGGCTTGCTTATGGGATCACGCCCTTAAGAAGGACCACCTTGTTTCATGGAGGTGTAAAGTGTATAGTTGATACGTGCGTGATACATGAGGGTGCTTACTTCAGTAAGTAAGTTCACTGAGGTGCCCCGTGTGAGAAGATTCCTAAATGGGAACGGAAGTTTCTATTTCAGGAAATGGAAACTTCCAGATTAGGAAATATCTCACGAGTCATTGATGTGATTAATTGATCCTTAAGACTTGAGGTTCATTGTCATTTTATGAGTTAACTCTGTAGTCTTAGGTATAAGCTTTAAAGGGTGTCGCCTTAGACAACTGATTCAAGGCTTATGCTGGGGCTGCACAAGTGATTCATGAAAGTGAATGAGAATCAAGAAAGGACCTACACTTGCATTTGCAAGGTGATCTCTTATTGTGTAAGTCATTCATATGCCATATGGAGTCCTTGGCCAAGGCAGTAGATCAAGACATCAAGAAAAGGGTTTCTTGGATTGAGATCAAATGGATATGAAATGCACTTAGCTTTAAGACCGGATTATTAGGGTTCTGATTAATCCCTTACCCTAGATCTTAGTTGAGAGATGGTAAGTAGGAGGATTGTATCTCACATAAATCAATGACTTAAAGGTTATATCGAATCCGAACATTCCAATTCAGCTAGGGGTTAAACACCTGTTACTAGATTATGGTAGTTTAATCTGTGGACTGATTAATTAATTAGTGAATTAATTAATTAGGGTCACTGCTAATTGAATTGAGAACCTAGAGGGTCACACACAACAACTTGGTTACATGAGTTGAGGCTTTAAAATGATTAAACGAGTTAATCGGGCCAAGAGGGTTCCACACGTGTGAAATCACACGTGTGGGTCACGTGAGTGACACGTGTCCTTGTGACACGTGTCCCACACGTGTAAATATATATATTGTATATATATATATATATATATATATTAAATAATTAAATGTGTTAATTATTTAATAGACTTTGGTTTAATTTTGAATTTAAAAGAAGGTCTAATTTTGGAGAAAATAATCTAGTTAATTAATTATGAATTAATTAATTAGATAAAATAAGTTATTTATTTTAAATAAATAAAGTATAAAATTATCCAAAAATAGTTTGGATATTTTAGCTCTCTTGAAAGTTGATTTGAATTAGAATTCAATGTCAAAGTCAAAATACTTGATGATCAAGTAATAGGAGAGAGAGTGACCAAAACCCTAGTCCATAAGGACTAGGAATTTCGGCCACTCCCCTCGTATAAATAGGGGAGCTCGAGCTCCCCTTAGAGCGAATTGGCAATTCTTTTGGTTCACGTGTTGAACACCATCCTTTCTCCAAGATAAACGAAACCCTAGGTTAAGCCTAAACACTAACTAGAGAACTAGCATCCTTACTAGTTAGATTGTAGTCAAGTTGGTGGACTATCTCTAGAGAGCTTCAAGTTAGAAGTTTGAAGATTTGAGCTTTACCAAGGAGAGGGGATCAAGCCGCGAGAAGAGCGTTCTTGGGTGGCTTGAAACGCTTCAAGAAAGACAATTAAGAAAGTAAGTTTCTAATCCCTACGAATTTGGTTACACGATTGCGAGTCCAAGATCCTTTTTGTTGAAAAAATTTTTAAATTCCGCTGCTTTCTGATTCGTATTTTCCAACAGGTGGTACATAATCCCGAAGCCTCTGGTCAATGATGTTGATAACCGAATTTAGAAAGGCCTCTACCGGCGGTGGTTGTGGTGGTGGAGGTCTAGGGGAACGATTTCTGTCATGGTGCTGGTCTGGAGATCGATCCCGATGTCTACGTGGAGGCATCCTGTCAATAAACACTGAAAATGCGTGCTATTTTTAGTTTATGAATGATAATGTAATTAATTCGATCAAAATTTGAAATTTAAAACAATTAAGCACAAAAGAGATGCATATGTAACACATTGTCAAGTAGTCCCTAAGCCGAACGACCTAGACTGACTCACACGACACGAGAGCCCGGGTTTTGCAACCCGAAGCTCTATTACCACTTAAGGATGTAGCACCCGAGCGCAAGGTACCACATCCCCCACACCGAGACCCGACCCGAATATGAAATGGCACTCCATACCCGAGCTAAATCACGGTGAACGGGCACATACACACACTCTATGCTAGGCGGGACAAACCCTTAAACCATAAAATCAGAGTAAAACATTAAAGCGGAAGCAATAACTGATCATGATATAAACAATGAGCAATCAAGCTCCAAAAATTGATCATATGCAATATTCACAAGCCATCACGGCTTAAACATGTATGCTCCATAACATAAGTCATATACATAAACCATAAATATGACTATTCAAGTGTAAAATCCAAAAATACTAGAGCTAGAGACAAATGCAAGACGCTCGACCCGAATTCCCGCCTAGCTCCTTACACCTGCACAAAATAACTGAAAACAAACTGGTTCAGTCCAAAAGGGACTGGTGGGTATAAAAACAGGGCATAAGTATAATATAAGACAGTATTTAAACATTCACATGCAAGCTATAATCCCAAGTGAGGTCTTTAAATCATTTCCCAAGTGGGTGAAACTAAGGAATCATCACAATGGATTATAACAATCAATTTCCATAAGGTCTTTCGTGGCCCGGTGAGTGGGTGTGCATTATCTCCAACCAGCATCTTGTGTAATCTCATTAAACGTTCATTCTTTCTTTCTTTTCATGCATTACATTCTTTCGTGCATATTCATTATCACTTACACCTTTTTCCTCCAGTTTGGTGGCGGGTTTGCAAGGCCCAACCACCCATTCATTGACCAGAAGGGGTTACATGAGTCCCCTAGTGGCACTCAGCTCCCATTCCTCGCCAATCTTCTGGTGACGTCCGGTATCACCATAGTTTGGTTGGAACTAGACTAAGGGATCACCGTCGGCCCTTGCCTCTTCGGATAGCTAGTTACACTAAGTTCCTGGGCCCCATTCTGTGCATTCATTCATTCTCACCAAAACATTTGGTAGGGTTCAAGAAATAAACGCTCTACGTTGCAATCATTTACTCTTGAAACGACTCTAGGTACATATAATAAATTTTGGCCGAAATCTTTTCACATTGAAGGTATATAGGGTCATTTAACTAAATACTAGAGAAACCCACCTTAAAACGACAAAACAGAGCACAAGAGCCTCACAGACCGGCCTCGTCTCCAACGCGATCAAAAGGAAGGTGAAGTGTAACTCAAAATGACCATATAAGACACTCGGCAATGTAGTGATCATGATATGAATGCATAAAAGAGGATATTATGTAATGAACACGTTTATGTACACTATTAATATCTTAAGGACATATAAACTTTGATTTCATCCATTTCAAGAATCATATAAATTCGTCTAAGTTCATCACTTCCATATTTCATAGCAAATTAATACAAGAAATTCAAATAACGGTCATAAAATGTAGTATAACATGTATACATATCATAGAAGTCGTAAATTAAGAAATAGATGAGCGATTAGGGTTCAATTTAAGAGCAAAGGTCCATGCATGCACATATTGGGGCAAAGAAGACACGTTGAGACATAACTCGTAAAATATTCCACGAAAAATCATAAAATTTCATAGCACACAAGATAACACATTATATGACATGTTAATGAAGTGTATGAACCAGGAAACCATGCAATTAATGTTTGAAAATCGAATTTTTGTGCAGAAAATGTAAGGGTCGCGGCCCCGACCCATTTCCTTCATGAAATGGTAGCGACCGCTACGTAATAAAATCCGAATTTTCCTCCAATTCTGTCAAATCTCGAAACAGGGCCAAAATAGGGCAGTGGGCGCTACCAAAAATGAACTAAATCTGGTCGCGGGCGCTACCTGAGAGAGCAATGTAACAAAACCACTAGTCGCAACCGCTACCGTTTTTGCACTAAAATTGGTCGCGGCCGCTACCACCCTATACCAGCAGCCAAAATGCACGAAAACAGAGCAGCAAACATGCCAAACCTTAACCAACATGCCCAGCTATGAAATTATAACAAATATGCAACAAAACAACTCCAAAACAACACCTAAACATGCTCCCCAAGTGATCAAACGTGAGGAGAGTTCATATTTGATCATGTCATGATATTTCTTCAAAATTCCATTAATGGCAACTCATAAATCCTTCAACTACCATATAATCAATGATCATAAATGAAAATAGGAAGCTTAGACAACCATTTACATGCTTTAAATCAACCAAAAGCATCAAGGAATGCATGAGATCAACATATGGCCCCAAAACCTACTATTTATTCATCTTCTCCAAAACCCCATGAAAACATGCTCAAAATTGGAGATGCATGGTTCAAAATAACCCATAATGAATTTATATAGCAACCCTAATCTTACCTTTTCGATTGGATGAAGTTTGGAAGAGATTTGAGCCTTGAATATCCAAGCTTGGCAAGGGTTACGGGAATAACTGGAGAGCAGGGATTTTTGCTGAAACTTCTCTAAGTGTGGAGGGTTAGTTCGGTTTGGGGTGTTAAGGGCTTCTAGAGGGTTGAGTTAGGGTTCCAAGGAATCAAACCTTGGTTAATTTGGTCGAGGTTTGTGGAAGTTATGGCTATTTTGGTAAAAGGTGGCAATTTCGACGAACGTAACACATTTCGGTTGAATTTCGGAAGTTCAAATAATTTTCGAAAAATATAAGGATAATTTCATTATACCTAAATTTTCATTATGAGTTCAACGAAGTTGACAGACCGAGTTCCCTAGCTCAAGATATCACATACGGAACCAATGGTATGTTAATTGCTCGTTAGCCCCCGTTTTGGATTTCAAATTCAAAATAAATTCATAACTCAATCAAATGAATCTGAAAACATGAAACGAACATATATCCATATTCATAACACGTATAATTCCAACATATTAAATTTCCATGAAATTTCAAATTCATTTCACATAGAAACAACAAGCAAACGAGTTATACAAGCGCAAATAGTTTAAGAATTCATATAAATTAAAATTCAAATAATTTCAAATAATTCAATTATTCAAGAATTTCATATAATATGAAATAAAACACTTAATAATGTAATTAAAATATATTAAATGCGCACGTAATTATCACATAAGCCATACCTGTACGACTTGAAAAATCGGGGTGTTACACGGGGGATGTGGCGCCTTCTGTTTGGGGTGTTACATCATTAAGTGGTATCAGAGCCTCCAGGTTGCAAAACTAGGGTTCTCGTATCATGATTGAGTTAGTTTAGGTCGTACGGCATAGGAACAACTGGTCAACTTGTGCATTGCATTGAATTTTCATCGTTAATTGTTACTAATTTTTAGAAATTACCTATTATATGTGATCTACTTTCAATTTCGTTGCTTAAGGTGTTGCATTTTGCATTTTATGTGTGTTGATTGATCTAAATATGTGCCATAAGCATATAATAATCCACATGCATCTATATTCGAGTTGAATCTTTGGTTATAGGTTGTTACCACGCTAACAAAGCCATGGTCAACCTCAACTATGAATGTTTTCTACTTATCAATGAAGGGATGGTGGAGTCAATGGGAATTGAAGGTTGGATGTTGTACCTTCATGACTCACAAAATGGGGCTACATTCCATCACTCGGCATTGTGAGAGAAGGCCTTGATCATGGAGAAGTTCATCAAATTCGCCCTCTCAATAAAACTCAAAGATTATCAATATAGGAGCATTTTGGGGACTTGAAGCCCCAGTTTTAAAGAAACATGAGGCAATGGGATGAGCGGGGAATTCATATTCATCTGGGTATGAAGATATTCAATGCAAGATCGAATCATTTATGATTCACCACCGAGACCTCGAAGATGGAAGAAGATGATCAAAATGGAAAGTCAAAGTGAGAAGCTCGAGGGAAATTATAGGTTCGGGGTTCGTTGTAGGAGATGCTAGAAGTTTCTCATCCAAAATGCATGGAATGGAGAGATGGCAACCTTGTGGATTCATAACGGAATCTTACAAGCGAGCATAATCGATATACCAACGATCTTGAATCAACGGGTGAACAAAAGTAGGGATACGAAGTGAAGTTGGAAGAAATTTGACGATATCAACTCCTCGGGACTTCAAAACATGCGGTGATACAAGGAAGAGAAGAGTATAAGGACCGGGAATTATCATTGATGACAGAGCCATATATACTCAACCTTACAACTTATGCTTGCAACATCGAGATCAAAGGACAAGGTTTCGTGCTAAAGCCACTACTACGGTGACAGGTTCAATGCATTCATAGCACGTGCATCATACATTCTATTTAATTATTTAAATTCTTACTTTATGTATTTTAATATTGTAATTACTGACTTGACGTGGCATCCTCCCTGTTGAAAATATGTGTTACACACATTGGACATCCTAACCCAACATACATTGTTCTACTATTTACTTGTTAGGATACTTTCTCCGTTTAATGCTTCAACTATTAATTCAACCGAAGTTCTATCGAACTCGGACAAAAAGGACATTTTGGGTGATTGTATTAAGACGGAAATGAAAACCAAATTCTAGAGATTAAGGGTTGGAGTTGACTTAGAGTGGTTCAGATCAAACGAGGAAAAAGAATGGGATTCTGGATTTCAATAAGATTAAAAGAGAGATTTAAGGGAGCAATAGATAAGGGACGTTATTCCAAATCAATGAACTCGGAATAAAGGAGGGTAATACACCAAACCATTTTCTAGCTAGAGGTACTCGGTCGAAGGGGATTAGGAATTTCGATAAAAAGATCAAAAACAGAGTTTGACTTGAGAAGGCAAAATTCTTAAGGGGGGGAGCGTGACCAACGGATGAACTGAAATGTCAGGTTGCGCTCGGAGAAGTATTTTAGTAGGAATCATGTAAATACAAGTCTTGGTAGGCATGAAGATCCTAATAATAGTGATGGAAAAGAATGAGATGACCTTTTAGTCTAAGACCTTCAAGGTGGAGATAAGTTTTGCTGAGGAAACACCAAGACATATAATTCCGCCGATCTCTTGTTAGGAGACACGTACAAGCTTAATCTTCCAATCTCGAAATGATTGGTTCTCTACACAATCGTATCTCAGGTTCTGAGGTTGATGGAATTATGAGGGACCTTCTGTTGGACTTTTATGCCAATACTGGGGAAAGGGAGTTGAATCCGATCATCATGTCTCGTGATGGTGTCCGTGGAAGCCATTTTAACTAAGTATGGAAAGGGTTCGGAGAATATAATCAAAATAAAACCCTACTACATCGCTAGTCGTTTTTCATGATGATTTAGGAGGAATGTGAGAAGAAAGGAATTAGAAGGAAGTGACTATGGAAGAACTTGAATTGAACCTCAAGATTTATCTAGGAAGTTTTCCCCCTCGATCAGAGATTTGTGTGGACCGGAACTAAATGCACGCTTAATGGATCCAAGGGGATGAAAGGACAAAGAAAGATCCATGAGGAGATTGATCCAAATTTTGGGAACTAGTGATCTTAACTCGATTGGGAAAGAATTCGTGAACAAGATGGTTACCGTTAATTAAAAAGGTTATTTGAATTTCAAGAGCTTCACCAAATTACAGAAGGAGACATGAACCGTAAAGAAAGCTGATCTGAAATTTGGAGACGTACAAGAAGACTCGTTTTGGAAGGACGAGTTGATTGGATCAAGGTCAACGCACAACCGAGAGATAGAAGAAGCTAAGAAGGGATAAGAATCACAGTGGAATCAATAATAGGACCAATCGAGGGTTTTATCAGTTTCTCAAGTAGACACGTTGATGATATTAAACACAAGCCAAGAGTTGAGCTAGCTTTTGGGTTCGGACCATACCTTGGGACCAAAGCCTTGGCTTCAAATTCATTTCCACGGTGAACAGTACATCAGACATTCATGGTATATGCATGCACACATTGTTAATTTAATAATTTGATAATATGTGTTGTGATCACCTGGCGTGTTAACTACTTTTGTATGATCGATGTTGGTTGTAATTGAGAGTTATTACCTGGCCTTGCATGATTGTTTTGATTATAAGTTGCCGTAATTGATGTTTTGATGCCTTCTTCGTGGTGTTTGTTCTGTGGTGTGTTGTATTTTATGCATTGGTATGGTTCCCTTTCTTTTGTTTGTGAGAGACGGGGTGCTCTCGTTGTTTGTCAGAGATGGGTTTCTCTCGTTGTTTGCGAGAGATGGGGTGCTCTCGTTGTTTGTGAGAGACGCGGTGCTCTCGTCGTTTGTGAGAGACGGGGCGCTCTCGTTGTTTGTGAAAGAGGGGGTTCTCTTGTTGTTGTGCGAGAGACGGGGTTCTTTCATCGCTGCATGTTGCCTGTTTAACTTGCTTTGAGTGGTAACTTAGGACCTCGGGAGTGTAGGTTCTCCAGTGAGATAAGGGTCGTGACTACTACGGGCTTCACGAAGTACCTACGAAGACTTGATGTTTCTTGATGACTGAACGAATGTCCCAATAACGGATCATGCTCGTGGAGTAGTGGAAATTGTAATATCTCACATCAGGTTGGGAAGGAGAACAAAACATGCCTTATAATAGGGGGTGGAAACCTTTCCTTGTGGACGCGTTCTGTGTGGGTGGGCTCCTGTGGGCTTAAATTCCATCGTGTGGGAACAAAACCCGTGCCTAGGCTATTCTAGTGGTGGGACAATATCCACTTACTGGGCCGATATCATAAAATAGCATACCATATGCATTAGCCGAACGTTTCTATGGTCCATACGAAGTCTTAGCCGTGTTTCATGTTTTAGATTGTTCAAAGGGAGTTGCTCCTGGGGTTGTAGCGCCCGGAGCGACGAGCCACCACGTCCCCTGCACCTAGCCCCGAACCCACATACGAAATAGAAATCCATACATGAGCCCAAGACTAAGCGAACGGGAACCTAGACACACTCGCTAAGCCAGGCGGAGCTAAGACAAGACCAGAGTGCGCAAAACAACCAGAAAATGGAAGCATATAATGAAATCCGAGAAGATAAAACCACAAAATATACAAAATAGAAATTCATACGTAATTCATTAATCATATGATAACATATACATACTTCAATTTCCACAATAGAACCATATACAAAAGCATGACTGAATGCAAACGAAAAAAAAAGCAACTCGAGCTAGAAGACTTGAACCCGACCGACTCAAGACTCCGCTTGGCATGCCCAACCTGCAAACGGAAAAGTTGAAAGGAGAGGGTCAGTCCACCAACTGAGTGAGGGGGCTAACGCACACCCACACACGTATACGTATAAAGCAAAGCAAATGTTAAACAAAAGACTATGAACCGTGAGTAGGGTTTTTCATACCAAAACCATTTTCCAAAAAGAGCTCATATTTATACGTATTGTAACGCCCCGAATTTCAGACAGTCAGGTACGCTCGACACATGTGGGTTTCGAGCGTTAGGACTTTACTTTATTATTTTCATCTATTTAAGGTATACGTGCTATATTATTCCTATAAATTGTTTTCAACATGATTACGTGGAAATTGTATGAAATTCATTTCATTTTGAGAATTCATGTATAAATGGAATTTAATTGTCACATGAATTAATTGTCCAATTTCTATTAATTGCATAATTGCCCTTAATTGTTCATTTCCTTTTCTTTAAGGACTTAATTGCATGAAAACCTTTTGGACCTAATTGACCATTTCCAAACTTTTGATACTTAATTGCATGACTTACAAACATTAAGGATTTAATTGCAAATATTGCATATTTTCCCCAAATATATCGGTATACACATCTCTTCCTCAATCATCATTTTCATTTCATGCCAATCATCCCATATTTGCCTCATTCTCTACCGAACCAATACCATGGAGAAGCAAGAAGGAAATTATCATTTCAAGCTAGAATTTGTTAGGGAAAACCATGATTCAAGCTCAAGCATCCATACTCATCATTTTCTTCCACTTATTTCCATCTCAAGGTATATGTGATCATTTATATGATTTCTTGGAATTTATGAGTGAAGTTAGGGTTAGTGGTTAAGCTAGCTAACTTGATTACTTGATGTTAGAAGCATGAATACTTGATCATAGTTTGAAATCATGCTTGAATTATTAGAGAATTTGATGATATATGATGGATATATGTGTGAGCTTGAAATTCATGATTCTTGAAAATCATGGAGGATTGAGTGTTTATATCAAGCTTTGTGGTAGCTTAGGCATGTATATGTGTTTCCTTTCATGAATTATGGTTTATGGAGATTAATTATGAGTGTTGGAGAGATTTGGAGATGTATTTCGTGCTTCCTCTGTTTTGCTGCTCTATTTCTGCAGCTTCTGTAAAACGGGAACGGCCCTTCCCGTTCCCTTTGTAATTGGGGAACGGCCGTTCCCATTGATTTGAAATGTGTGCTTGGCGGCGAGGACGGGAACGACCGTTCCTAACTTCGGGGAGCCCGACAGGCGGGAACGGCCCTTCCCACTTTGAACTAAACCCTGGAACGGCCGTTCCCAGCCCTCTGGAAGTGCAGAAAGTTTCTGCATAAAATTATAATTTTAGCCCCTCGATTCGATGGCTTATTTGACCCCAAATTGCTGTTATATGATTAATTACATGCCAAAACATGATATTTACATGCTACATTGTTTATTGCATGATGTCTCGTACTTGATCACGCCGTGCGTCTTATATGAAATAATATGCTCGAATTGTGGTCTCATGCACGTACATTGTCCCGTTTCTTGACCAGTTATTCTCCAGGGCGGAGATTGTCGAGCATGAGCACGTTCACGCATTCACGAGTCGTGTGTCGCCTGTCAGGTGAGGTTTAATTTCTAATTAAATAGAACCCGTACTCCTAATATGTGATCTTTCGGCCAAAGGTATTGATATCTATACTTTCCATGAAATCATTTATTATTTCAAGTCATGTTTCAAGCAAGCAAGCCATGATTGTTCATGTTCACGATTTCAAGCATGTTTAGGCGAGTAGCATGACGGTTTACGATGGGCCAGAGGGTAGTGACTTGAGCCAACCGGGAAAGCAAGGGCTGACGGGTAACTCTGGCGCTATCCTCACCACATTTGGGGTCACCCCTGAATCCACTAGGAGGTTAGTGGAGGAAGGAGCTCCGGACTTAGGGATTCATGTACCCTCTGCTCAACATGCATGGATGTTGGGGCCTTGCAATCCCATCATCAAACCGGAGGAAGAAGGAGACTGGGGATGAATCCGGCACCGCGGGTTGTCCTCGGGTTATTGCATGATTTCCATTCCATGAACGTGTTATATGATTACACATGCACGATTGCACGATAATTGAATTGCATGATCACTTATTGTTTAATAATCAAGCAAGCATGTTCATGTACATTTGGAGTTCGGTTGGAGACCGCCCTTACTCGCCGGGGCCATGTATTGATCGCATGAAAATGAACAAGTATTTAATATTGATAGTTGTATTCTCGGGCGAAGAACATCCTCTTCTTGAACTTGTATATTTATCTTTTATAAACCATTACCCGAGAATACAACTTGCATGTTATCTGGGCTAATATATATGTAAACCCCTCACTCGGTCTTCACAGACTGACACCTCCACCTTTCAGGGTATTACAGGTGCACGCTAGGCGGGAAGTGAGTCGAGTCCAGTCTTTGTAATCGAGTCAAGCACGGTGCATGTTGTTCACTTCTTTATTTATTGTTCAATGAATTATGTTTAATAAGTTAATTGTTATGTATTTAGAAATGATAATGTATTGATATAAAAAGTTAGAATATCTTTTATCTGGTAAATGAGAAATGTCATGAAATGCTAGATGGGAATATTTGACGATGATTAGTTTATGCTTCCGCGTTGTTTTGTTGCATATATTAGTTATTCCCGCCTAGCTTGTCGTGTATTGCATTGTCACCCCTTCGCTATAGTTTTGGTTTATGTATGGATTAGCCGTTTCATACGTGGATCGAGGCTATAGTGCGGGGGTGTGGTACCTCCACGTGTTAAGGGGTGCTACACGTATATTCATATCTTCTTAAGTTGGAAAATTCATAAGGATTCATAGATACAGAAACGCATAGGGATTCATATTAAAACTCAAGAAGATTCATAATTAAAATCTCATAAGGATTCTTATATTCATAATGATTCAAACCTTAACATAAAATATCTTATTGAAATCGAAAGATCCAATCCCCGTTTCATAATCAAAATAATAAAAGAATTCAAATACCCGGCGAGTACAGGCCAACTTTAACAAAAGAATTCATAAGAATCGTAAAGAATCATAAATACATAAAATTCATAAAACACATATTCCCGTATTCCATCCACCTTCTCCGGAAGTCTGCACGCGGGTTATGGGCCCACATCGTGCAACTCGATATCGATACGTGGGGTAGCGATCCCGCAACGTACCTTAGGGAGCACGTGCACAGGCTTAACCCGGCGGCCCAACACCGCCTCGGGCGTCCTTGCCCACGCCTCCAGGGCCCAGGGATTCATAAGATTCATAAGGATTCATAAGATTCATAAGAAACATACCTAACTCGCGAAACATAAAAATGTACGATTCATACTTAAGAAACATACTTTACCGTGCAACTCAGCATATGCTATACACTTACCTCTCTGTGTCTTCCAAATTCATAATATGCTGAAGGAGATCCATAATTGGCTCGACACTACACGGTTTGGAGCATAGCCTTGTTGTAAAACCATTTTAAGCTTATATACGCCCATACGTATAATTTCAGAAGGATTCATAACAAATCGAATTAACAAGATTCATAACATATTATAAAATTCATAACATATTTTAAGCATGCGGGCTTGGAAATGAGCACATAGGGTCGTAGGTCGCTTTAACTAAAAGAAAACAAACCTAAACCTCACCTTCTTCCAAAAGTACTCCCAAAGGAGTTTTGCCGACGAAGAAGAGGCTAAATGGCGGAACCGAGACCTCTTGAACTCAAACTCTGAGACAAACAAACATAACTTATGACTTAGACTCGATCACGAACCAATTAGACGCACGGCGATGTATAAGAATGCAAATGAATACAAATGAAATGCAAGAATGCATCATCTAAGTCATTTACGTACAAATTTCACGCAATACATATTAAAGGCTTTCATATATGCAAATTCATGAAATACACATTCTGGCATTAAACTAATATTTAGGAATGAAGTTACATGGGTATATATTCCAACTAAAATCACAAATTAGCATCCAAGTACTAATTTCATAAAATAAAATGTTTGAGACAAAATTCGTGCAAAAGTATCAAATAATTTTAGTATTATTAATTCACGCTCCAGAACATTATTTCAATATTTCACCTAATATGTAGGAACATATTTCATTCATAAATTTCCAAAATAATTCCCGCAGCTGCACATACCTCACATTATGTTAACCAAAACATTAAATTCATGTAAAGGAATAAATAACATGCAATAGAGTTGAAAAGGAATTAATTAAATAACTATTGCATGAACAAGCATTATCTAAGGATCATATTCATTCTTATATATTACACACATACTAGCATTATACATTACATATATACACGTACAAGGACTACAAATGTGCATATCATACAAATTAAGAACAATTGCATGGAAGAGGATTTAAGTACGTAGCATGCATACCAACCTTACTAATATTAAAGTCATTCATGCAGCTCTTCCACCAAACCACATGATTCCATGCATTACATATAATATACACAACTATCAATTAGGAAAAGAATAACATGCATACACAGTTAAACAAGAAAATGAAAAGAAAGAAGCACCATCTCCCCTCCCGGGGAGATTTGCCTCACAAAACTCCCCTCCCAGGGAGTTTAATGCAGAAGCAAATCTGCACAGAAGTCCCCGGCCGGGGACTTCCAAGAGCAAATTCTCCCCGCCCGGGGAGAATGTTACAGCAGCCAAACGAGCAGCAGCAACTTCGTAACTCTCTTCCCCTGTTCCGGAATTCACAACAACAACAGCGAATACAAGACAGCAAAGACAACAATTCAAGGCAGCAATTTCAGCAACAACAACACTTAAACTTCAACAACAAACCGGCAAGGGAATGGAGGGCACGAAGATAACAACTCAAGGAAAAAGTTTGAAAGAATTCTATGCTCAACAATGGTGAAATCACATATACTTCAAGTTCAGCAAATTCGAGCATATATACACATATGAGCAGCAAGATGATCACGTTTCAAGCCTCAAATCACCCAAAAATGAACTCAAAGTCATGGATTCAAATTTAAAGAGAAAACCTAACTATTCAAGCTCTTGTCCAAAGAATACTCAAACCTTGATGAAAACTTACAAACCATAGCTTAAAAGAACGACAAGGAGAGGAGGAACAAGAATATATGCTTACCTCTTGAAATGGTTGAAGGATGGAGGAGATAGAGCTCAAAATCTCCATGGGTGAATAGTGATGGGTGGGTTCTCCTTTTCCCCCTTTTTCTTCTCTTCCTTTTTCCCCTTTTTCAGCTGATTTGTGGAATGAGGTTGAAAAGGTTCAATATTACATTGATTTAGCTTTAAGTAAGTTCAAGAATCGGGCCATTTGGTCAAGAAACGAGAGAGTTATGGCTAAAACCTTAAAATGTGGCAAAACTGCGCGAGACTCACGTTTCGGGTAAGTTTCGGAGTTCCGAACGGGCTTATAAAAATATGAGGATAGGTTCTTTAGCTCCCATTGTTTGTTACGAGTTCAGCGTCACTTCCGGAATTCGAATCCGAATTCCCGAGCTGAAGATATAAATTTCAGAAAATAAGCCGCGGTAAAACTAGTTAGGCCCTCGAGTCCCCAAAACAAATAAAATGGTGCGTTACCATTTCCAACAAGTCCGAAAATATAAAACGAGCAGAAAAACAAATTCATAACTCACAAATCTCCAACATATCAGAAAAGCACAAAATTTCGATCTCAAATCGAATACAAACTCAACACATTTAACCAAATAAACATATTATTCAAATAATTAAAATTAATATTCAAGAAATAACAAATAAAATAAAATTAAATCAAAATTAGACGAATTAAATAAATAAAATTTTGTTAAAAAGGAAAATTTCCAATTAGGTCAAAAGTTTTCAAAAAGATGCAATTAAGTCCAAATCCAAGTTTTCAATTAAGTCCACTATTTTTAAAGTCATACAATTACATAATTAAATCACGTATATCACATAAATTCACGAAATTAGCATACTCGGGAATTAAATTCAAAATAGGAAAATTAAATACAAAAGTTAAGACCTTAATATTAAACAAGTAGAGCATATAAATCACTTAAACAATTAATTCAACGAAATCAAAAGAAGAATTAAACGTCGGAAAACCTCTCGTGACGTCATACCTGGCTCATCAGAGAGACGGGGTGTCACAGGGGTGCTTTGGGCCGTTCGTTCGGGTTGTTCGTCAAGGTGAGGTTTTAGGTTTGTTTCTTTTTAGCTAATGCGGCCTACAACCTTATATGGTCGTTTTGAAGCCCGCATGCTAATATACTATTATATTTGTATAATAGATATGTGCTTATACGATACGTTTATGACTTTGTCAAGTGATTAAAGGTTTTCGAACTATATATACGAGCGTATGTAAGCTTGAAAATGTTTTGCAATGACGATATGCTCCAAACCGTGTGTCTTCATGCTAGCTATGGACTAGGATGAACGGAGAGGTACGTCTATAGCATACGCTAAGTTGCAAGGTAAGGTATGATAAGGTATGTAAGTTTTGTAATGATAAAGATGGGCCCCGGAGTTGTGGATAAGGGAGACCCAGGTTGGCCATGGGGTCGCCGGTTATGACCCCTGTACACATCTCCACAGTTAGTTCGGATTACCCCTGATCTCACCAGGAGGTTTGGTGAGTGATGGAGATCCTGAGGGTTTGAGTAGCTTGCACTCCCCTCGACTGTAATGGATGGTTAGGGCGTATACACCCTTCGATCGCCGGAGAAGGAGGTTTGTTCTTTAATGTTACTTTTGTTTTGATTTGTAATGTATGTTTTAAGGAGCCCGGGATGGAATTTCTACTCGTACTCGCTGAGCTTTTATACGTTATGTTCATTATGAAATGGGATAGGACTTTTAAGTTAGAGATACGCTATGCTTTTGATATGATATATATATGTTTGTTTAAAAAAATCGATTTCGGTCTGCAAAACCCTATTACCGGTTCATAGTCTTTTGTTTAATATATGTTATGCTCTATATTTATGTATCGTGTGTGTGTGTTCAGCCCCCTCACTCAGTCGAGTTGTAGACTGACCCCTCTTCTTTTACCCCTTTAGTTGCAGGTGCAAGGTTCGGTTCGAGCTAGGCGGCGGTCTTCTTTTGGGTCTTTGAGTCGAGTTTTTGAAGTCTTTTGCATTCTGCATCTTTATCCTTACGCTTTGGAATTTTGAATATGTATAAGCTTATGATTATGTAATTGATACATCTTATTGATCTGATATGATTCGGGACAGGCTTCCAGGGATAGAATGAACCCGTTGTGTATTTATGTTTTATATTTGATTTACGGGATTAGGTATCTATGCTAGTTGAACCCGTCACCTGTTTCTCTTTGATATCTTGCATGAATGTATTTGTTGATCCTGTTTCTTCTGCCTTTGATTTTATTTTATTTTGCACTTTGTATTAGGGTCTAGACCGCTTAGCCTAGGGGTGTGTTTTGTTTGTCTTCCATTCGCCATCGCTTGGTGCATATGCAGAGTTTCCATTTCGTTACACGTGTCGGGCTATGGTGCGGGGGATGTGGTGCCCTTCGCTATGGGGTACCACATCTTAAAGTGTTATCAGAGCCGGTGCCAGGAAGCTGGTGTGCCAGCAAGGAGGCTGGGCTCTCCTTAGGGGGTGGATGTAATATCCCACATCGGTTGGGAAGGAGAACGAAACCTGCCTTATAATAGGGGGTGGAAACCTTTCCTTGCGGATGCGTTCTGCGTGGGTGGGCGCCTGCGGGCTTAAATTCCATCGCGTGGGAACAAAACCCGTGCCAGGGCTATTCCAGTGGCAGGATTGTAACGCCCCAGTTTTTCATTTGTACTAATATGTCGTATGTGTTTATCAATTGTGCAATTAAATTATTTAATTATGTGATTAATTGTTTATAAGTGTTTTAAATATTTAATTTTAATATAAATTGTTATTAGTTTATTTTATTTCATTTTATTATTTTATTTTATTACGTAATTAATATATTTAATTTGATAATTAAATGTTAATGATAATTAATTATATCTTTAATTATACTAATTAATTACAATATTAATCGTGACTTTGTTTTAATTTAAAAATAGAATTTAAATTTGTTTATTTAATTTGAAATGTTATGAATTGTTAATGTATTGTTCTTGCATGATTTAAACGCGCTTCATTCTTATATGATTTGATATCGAAAATTCATGAAAATTTAGTATGTTGTAGATTTATGTGTTATGAACATGATTATGTGCTCGTTTTATGTTTTCGACTTTGTTTGACGTGGTAACGAATTTATTTTGAATTGTGGAACCAAATCTGGGGCTAAAGGGCAATTAGCGCACCCTTGGTTCCGTATGTGATATCTTGAGCTAGGAAACTCGGATTCGAGGTTCGTCAACTCCGTTGAACTCGTAACAAAAATTAGAGTTTAATGAACTTAGACTCATATTTTTCTAAAACCATTTGAACGTCCGAAATTCAACCGAAACATGCAACGGACGCCAAAACTGCCACATTTTACTAAAAGAGCCATATCTCGTTCAAACCTTGACCAAATTAACCATGGTTTGATTACTTGGAACCCTAACTCAACCCACTAACACTACATATCAGCCCCAAACCGAACCACACACCTCACACCAAGAAAAATCAGCCAAAACCCCTGCTCCAGAAAAATCCCGTAACCCTTGCCATACTTGGAGATTCAAGATCAAATCTCTTCCATCTTCCATCCAATCAACAAGATGAGTTTAGGGTTGTGATATACATTCAATATGTGTCATTTTAAGCTATGCATCCCCAATTTTGAGCATGTGAGCATGGGATTTTGAAGAGATGATGAATAGTTAGTTCATGACCCCATTTCTTGAATTCATGCTATTTCTTGCCTTGTGATCTGAATTGATGCGTGTTTGTTGATCATTTGAACTTCCTAACTTCAATATTTGCCTCATACTTCATGGTACTTGATCATAGCATGATTTACCATTGTTGCCTTTCAAGAAAACTTGAAGAAAATGCAAGGAAATAATCTACCCTTCCATGCCTATCTGCTGTCATGATTTTGGGACTAAATTGATGGAATTTTGGTGTTCTTTTTCATGTGTTTAGCATGGATTTAAAGTATATATGTTTCTCTATATGTATCCCCTGTTTTGCCAAGGTTTTGGGTCAGTTTTCAGATGCGAAGTCGAAGAAGAAACTGTTGTCGGTCTGCATGAACGGCTGTTCGCCCGGGATGAAGAACTGGACTGAACGGCTGTTCAGTCCATGGCTGCTGGTTCTGTACATCTGAACCCCCGTTCAGATTTCTTCATGTAAGGGGCTGAACGATCGTTCAGTCCCATTTTGGTCCCGAAATTGGTTCTGTGTTGAGGAACGACCGTGCATGGGGTTTTTGAACCCCCGTTCATCAGTTGCTGCTGCTGTTGCTTTCTTTAATTCGTTGTGATGTCTTTATATATGTGTGTGTTATATATATGATATATATATGTATTTATAGATGAAATTTATGTATACGTGTGTGCATGGTGAACAAATGTGTATATATCTATATATATTAGATATAATGCATGCATGTATAATGAGTGTGCTATATGATTTTTATTTTAATGCATGCATGATTTATGTATGTAAATATATATATATATATATATATATATATATATATTTATATAATTAGTTATGATTATATGTTAATTAGATGCAAGGTTAATGGTATGATTTAAGTATGGTTTAATTTATTTAAATTATGGAATTAATTTGCTACGTATTTCATGTTATTTAACTTCCGATTATGACTTGCATATCTTTACTTGTCTATTTTCTCTATTTGTAAACATAATATCATACATGTTATAACTGTTACATGAATTCTTGGATTGAATTGTTTTGAAATGTGTAAGGATTGAACTTAATGAATATGAACGCTTCCTTGAGCGAATGATGATTTGTCTTTATATGATTTAAATGCATTAATAGTGCACATGAACGTGTTCATTACATAATATTATCTCTTATGCATTCATAACATGTTCATTGCATGTCGTGCGTCATATACGGTTCATTTGGGGTCTTGAGTCTCACGAACACGTTACATTATCTTTTGTACAGTTTTCTCCAGGGCAGAGATGTCGGGTTCATAGGACACTTTCGAGTCTCCTTTTCTTCTAGACATTGTTGGTAAGAGGTGTACTGGTGGGTTTCTCTACTATTTAGTTAAATGACCCTATATACTTCCAATGTGTAAAGATTTTAGCTAAAAGTATATATGTATATAGAGTAGTTTTCAAGGGTCGATGATTTTAAAAGTAAAGCCTTTCTTTTATGAACCTACCAAATGTTTTGGCGAGAAAAGAATAAATGAATGCACAGAATGGGGCCCAGGGACTTGGTGTGAGTTGTAGCACCCCAAACGGAGGTTACCACATCCCCCGCACTAGGACTCAGACTCGGTCATGAAATAGGAAGTCCATGCCCGAATCCGAATCATAGCGAACGGGAGACCAACTCACACACAAGGCTAGGCGGATCTAACTTGACAAACTCAGAGGGTGGAAGCATTTTAAACAATCATCATCAGATAGCGGAAGCAACTAAATCAACATACGAAACAATTGACGGGTTCAACTAGCATAGATACCTAATCCCGAATGTCAATTCATAATCCAACATAATAAACCACATAAGTATCATCATGATATCTATTAACATCCAAGTACTAGCTTACTAACCCAACACGGGTTTTTATCTAAGTAGAACATAAACATAACCTTCAAGTGTGAAACATAAATACATAACAAAAGTAAAGTATGCGATAAATGCATCCTAACACGAACTAGACTGACAAGTGTGACTCCGAAGACTCACTTCCGCCTAGCTCAAGCCAAAAGGAATCCTGCATACTAAAAGATAAAATGAGGTGTCAGTCAACTGACTGAGTGAGGGGGCTAACGCACACCCACAATATATATATAAACTGCATAACACAGAGTAAAAGGATGGATTCATGAACCGGGGATAGGTGTTGCATACCAAAACATTTCGAACTAACCCCAATAAATATAGATATAAGTTTAAAAACCATTTTCCAGAAGGACTCTATCCCGATTCATAATTCCATAACAGAATAGAACGCATGCTCGGCGAGTATGAGCTTCCCACCTTTACTCCTCAGAACATAAAGCAAAATCAATCCAACCTGTGACGCCCCGTTCATTTAAAGGTTTAGGTTAACAAGTGCTACGGTTGTGGGAAGTTCGGCCGAAAAATCTGTTAGAATAAACGTAACCCTATCAAGCTAATTTCGGGATAACAACGTCAATAGATTGCTTTGAAACTTCTTTGATTTAACCTATGTTCGGGATGAGCTATGTGAAACCCGTCTTAGCCATTGGATTCGTTTTGACGTTAGTTTCATAATTTTCGGAGACCGTTTGCTACCCCGACGCCTTAAAACCGGTCCACGTGAACCGGTTACTCTTGGAATTGAGCCTAGATTATTCACCTACGTGCTTCCACTTCTTCCCTCACAATTAAGCAAGAGATAGCAGCCTTAAAATCGGCCTCATCACCTCCTTGCTTCCCTTTTTGCTCACGTTAAAGCAAGTGACAGCAATTCTTTAGGTTCAAGTGCATTATCACCTACTTGCTTCCTTTCCTCCTCACGTTAAAGAAAGATATAGCAGTAGCAGCAAAGAAAAAATCTATTTTCTTCCTTTTCTTCCCCACGTACAGCCCTTTTCTTTCTTGCTAAAAATTGAAGAACATCATTGAAGACAAGTGAAGAAGAAAGTCCTCCATCTCTTTCCATCTTCGGTTTTCAGTCAAGGAAGGTAAGAAATAGATCCCTCATCATCTTTCCCCTTCCATTTCAACAAGGTTCAGTCTCTAAGATGGTGGACATGGAGTTATATGTGCAACTATGTGTAGGAATTTATGAGAAATTGGAGATTCTTGTGCACTTGTTGAAAGTTGATGACCGTTGTGTGACTTTAAGTGCATAAACTGCATAATTCTTGCATAAACTGAAGTTAAATTTGCAGCATGTTACCTTACATGAAATGATAGATGCTTTATATATGAGTTATGGACCTGATATTCAAGTTTTGAGGCCCGGAACAAGAAGAAACCGAACCCACAAGTGAATCCCCTGTTCTGCCCTGTTTCACGGTTTCTGTAGTGATTTTCTCGCATCTGTTACCCATGTAAAACATCTTAGAATTGCCTGAATTTGTAACCGCTGAAATTTCTTTGAGTCTAGGACACTCTCCTTTTTACGCCTTGTCAAAATTCATTCTGGAGTGTGAGATATGCCCAATACAAAATGGTATCGCCAGTCTACCGAAATCCTTCGTTCAGCCAACTTTAAACAATAAACTGTTTTTATCCGCATTGAAAAAAAAATGAGCCATATATGGTCAGAAAGATATGTGTGTCTAGTTTCATTTCCAAAAAACGAAACTCAATTTGGACTTCTAAATTTTAAGATATTCTGATTTTCCTACAGCCTGGTCATTTTCAGAAAACTGCCAGCTTTTACTAGAGTTGCAACCGTAGGCTCGTTTGAGATTCTCTTCCATTTGTTTCGTGATTTTTCCATACCAAACTTGTTCCTAACATGTTAAATTATGTAATTATGTACTGTTCAGATTATGGTGCTATGATATGAGTTTAAAATATGCTCCGTGATTTGCTTCCTCGTAGCCCGACATGCCTAAATGAAGCCCTTGCTCAAGTGCATTTCATTTCTTGCATTCAATTGCATTCATTTTTCATTTGCCGTGCGTCTAAGTGGTTCATGATCGAGTCTTTGTCATGTTTTGCACTTTGTTTGTTCAGAGGTGATCCCAGGAGAGTTCGATCCGGAGGGTTAGTCTCATTTTCGTGCCCGGTGTTGTTCTTTGGAACTCTTTTGTCAAAGGTGAGGTTAGGTGTGTTTTTAGTTATGCCCTAATAGCCCTATATGATTGTTTCCGGCCTGAATAGCTATGTATTAAGGTTATATATGTACGGATACTCCTGATATTTGCACTCTTGAAGGTTTTATTTGATACGTGTATAATTTTGGGCCTATGTATGCCTTGATCTTGAGAAGTGATAACTCTTGAAAGTGATAAAATGTGATATCTGTATGGAAAGGTATGGAAAGTGCATTGAAAGGTATGGAAAGTGCATTTCTGATACTTGTGTATACTTCGTGCATTGGGCACGGAGGCAATGGGTAAGGGAGCCTGGAACGATATTGGGCCGTCAGGACCGTGCCCTGTGCATAGTCTTCATTTGAGATTACTTGCTTGTTTCCAGGAGGTTTGGTACAGGTCAGTTATCTTGAGCCGGTGGTAACCCCATCGAAGGAGCGGGTAGGAGTCATGAGCCCCCGTCTCGATGTGTATACGTGTTTCTGAAAGGATTGGGGTGCACTACCTTCCTTTCCATGGCGTGATGGCGGGATTGTATTTTGATTTCTGTTTTTCCTGTATTTCTGAGTCTTGTTGACGGATGTGGTTTGAAAGCTCGTACTCGATGACCTCTGTTCTATTTTGAGTTTGTGAAACAAGGATGGACTGAATAGGATCATGATTTCTTTTGTATACGTATGTATCCTTTTGCTTTTAGAAAACGTGTTTGTGTGCAAAAACCATCCTTGGGTTCATAAACATTCGAATTTTGATACGTGCTCTGCTTTGTTATATCTATAGCGTGCGTGGGTTAACCCCTGACTCAGTCGTGGACTGATTCCTCGCTTTTCCGTCCTTTAGTTTCGCAGGTACAGGTATGCTTTGGTCGAGCTAGGCGGAGCGTTGAGTTGAGTCAAGTTCATGTTCGTCTAAGTCGAGTTTTGGGTTATACTTGCACACACTCTATATTTTGTTTATGTTTATATTGTGGCCTTAGCAGTCTAGCTCTTAAGTTTTAAATTGCCCTTGTCGGACTTGAACTTTTTTTAAATAACTTTTGCAAATGATATATATTTGCTCAGTTATGGCCTGTGATGGGCTCGTGTGTGCGAATCTTTCTGAATTATTACGCTTCCGCATGTGCTTGAAATTTGATATTCGAATGTGCATTTTGTAAGGGTTAGAATTCGCCTAGCTTAGGAGTGTTTATCTGTCTCCCCTTCGCTTTGACTTCTGCATGTATACGGATTTCCCGTTTCGTATATGTGTTGGGTCAGAGTGCGGGGGATGTGGTGACCCTACGCTTCGGGGTGCTACATCCTTGCGTGGTATCAGAACTCGAGGTTGTAAAACCAGAGCTCTAGTGTCGTGTCGAGTTGGTCTAGGTCGTACAGCTTAGGATTATCTGCCACCGTGCCATTCTTTGATGTTATTTTATTTCTTACCTATTTAATTTCTTGTTTGCTAGCATTCATAAACATACACTAACGAACATGCATCTATCTCTTTTCTCATTTGTGCATTCCAGATATGCTAGACCATAGACATCACCATGACAGATCGCCAGACCGTAGACATCATCACGACAGGTCGCCAGGCTGTAGGCATCATCGGGATCATTGGCCTCGTCGGCAAGATCCTCCTGCTCTTCCTCTCATAGCTAATGAAGTGGGGCAAATCACTGCCATCTATCTGGAGTTCCGAAACCATAATCCTCCCCGGTTTGAAGAAGGGAATGATATGCAAGCGGAGGAGTGGCTTACTCAAATAGAAAGGATTTGGGAACTCATTCCTTGCAGTTCCCAGGAAAAAGCCTGGTGTGCTATCTCACTCATTCAAGGGCAAGCCTATAGTTGGTGGTTGAACATGAAAACCAGGTTGGAGGCCTCGGGCGAAGAAATCAATTGGGAGGTGTTCACCCGGGAGTTGAAAAATAAATACATTCCACTGGTGGCTCGGGACCGAAGGTTGAGAGAGTTTATGGACCTGAAGCAAGGCAACTGGACTGTGACAGAGTATATTAATGAGTTTGACAGGTTAGACCGGTATGCTCCGAACATTTCGAGTGATGATCGACATAAGGCAATCCAATTTTATCAAGGCCTTCGGGAAGATATGAAGGATGATCTTGAGGCTGCAAATATAAGTACCTGGGCTAAGGTGACCGAGAAAGCTTTGAAAGTTGAAGAAAGAGTTGTGAGTAGAAGAAGGGCATATCATTCGGGACTGGCGTCGAGCTCGGGTCAGATTCTGAAGTTTGGAAAGAGGCGGGTGTATCAGTTAGCTCCAGCACCGAGACCCCAGGGCAAGAAACCTAGACCTCCAGGGCCTATTCCAGTGTCTACCCCAGCTCCACCGGAATGTTCATATTGCCATGGTCCGAATCACACAACAGAGGAGTGTAGGAAAAGACTCAAGAAGTGTTTTAAATGTGGCTCGTCGGACCATATGTTGAATCAGTGCCCTCATAAGAGCCTAGAGACCAGACCATCTGGGAATCAAAAGGCTACCATTCATGTACGGGCCTATGCGTTAGAAGGTAAAGAGGACGCCGCCGACCCTGATCCTACTGCTGTTGTGGAAGGTACAATCTGCATACATGGTATCACATTACATGCATTGTTTGATCCCGGGGCAACTCATTCATTCATTGCCCTGGATATAGCTTCTTCATTATCCTTGCCTGGTTTATGTGTCTAGCATATGTATGTGGTTAGCTCTCCTCTTGGAGGAAGCTTGGTGACCGATAGAGTTTTTCATGAGTGCCCCGGTGAGTATTGAAGGCAAAACCTATCCGGCGGATTTGATCGAGATGCCGATGAAAAGGTATGGTGTAATTTTAGGAATGGATTGGTTACATCGTCATAGAGCTTTCATAGATTGTCATGAGAAGAAAATTTCTTTGTGTTCGATGGTATTGTTTGGTGAAAGAGTGAAGCCCGGTCCATTCATTTCATTAATGGAGGCAAATAAATTAATACGGTATGGAGCAAGAACTTATGTGGTCTATCTTCTCAACAAATCGAAGGATCAGGATAAACTGAAGGAAACAGAGGTTGTGAAAGAGTTTCCCGATGTGTTCCCCGAGCAGTTAGGTTCGCTACCACCCAGAAGAGATATTGATTTTGTTATCGATTTGCATCCCGGTGCGGAACCGTTTGCGAAGACTCCATATAGAATGGCTCCTGCAGAATTGAAGGAGTTGAAAACGCAGTTGGATGAGCTCTTAGCTTGTGGGTACATTCGACCGAGCATATCTCCATGGGGTGCCCCAGTGTTGTTCGTGAAAAAGAAGGATGGGTCATTACGTATGTGTATCGATTACGATGAGCTGAATCGGATGACTATCAAGAATAAGTATCCACTACCACACATTGAGGAGTTGTTTGATCTCTTGCAAGGGTGTAAGGTCTATTCAATGCTTGATCTGAGATAAGGTTACTATCAGTTGCGTATCCGGGAGGAAGATATACCTAAGACGGGATTTAACACCCGTTATGGACATTATGAGTTCGTAGTTATGCCTTTTGGATTAACGAATGCTCCAGCGGTATTCATGGACATGATGCACCGAGTATTCAGGCCGTTTCTTGATAAGTTTGTGGTTATTTTCATTGATGACATCTTAGTGTATTCAAAGTCCGTAGAAGAGCATGCGCAACATTTAAGAAGAGTACTGGAAACCCTCAGAGAGCATCGATTGTTTGCGAAGTTCAGTAAATGCGAGTTTTGGATCGACAGGGTTGCATTCCTGGGTCATATCATTTCAGGCAATCGAGTGGAAGTTGATCCATCAAAGGTGGAATCCGTTATGCAGTGGGAGAAACCGAGAAATGCCTCCGAAATTCGAAGTTTTCTCGGGTTAGCAGGATACTACAGGCGATTTGTGAAGGATTTTTCGAAGATCGTAGCCCCGTTAACCCGATTAACAAAGAAAGAGACCCGGTTTGAGTGGAGTGATGCATGCGATAAGAGCTTCCAAACCCTAAAAGAAAGATTAACTTCAGCACCTGTTCTTACTTTACCCGAGGGTACCAAAGGTTATGCGGTGTATTCGGACGCTTCTAAAGAAGGGCTTGGATGCGTTCTAATGCAAAACGGTCGAGTAGTGGCTTATGCTTCGAGGAAACTAAAAGAGTGTGAGAAGAATTACCCTACTCATGATCTTGAGCTTGCGGCAGTTGTGTTTGCTTTGGCAAAGTGGCGTCACTATCTTTATGGCGCTACATTTGAAGTCTTCACTGACCATAAGAGTCTCAAGTTTCTCTTCTCACAAAAGGAGCTTAACATGAGGCAAAGACGTTGGATGGAATTTCTTGAAGACTATGATTGTACCATTCAGTACCATCCAGGAAAAGCTAACGTGGTCGCTGATGCATTAAGCAGGAAAGTGAGTATCTCGAGCATCGAAGCTAGTCCGAGAAGTCAGGGTTCCGACATCATAATTTCAGAAGTCCGATTAGCAAACATTATCGTACAACCAGAATTGAAACAAATGCTATTAGATACTCAAGCTAGAGATCCATGGATTCAGAGGCAAATTTTACAGGTAATAGATCATCCACAATCGAAATTTGGCAACGATGATATGGGATTATTTCGGTTTAAGACCAGAGTTTGTGTTCCAGAAGAACTTAGACGTCTCGTTCTTGAAGACACACACCGCTCAGCCTATTCTATTCATCCGGAAGGAACTAAAATGTACAGGGATTTGAAGCAGTACTATTGGTGGAACAGTATGAAGAGAGATGTTGCTAAATTTGTAAGGCGTTGCCTCACTTGGCAAAAGGTGAAAACCGAGCATCAAAAACCAGGAGGAACTTTACAACCACTTCCTATACCGGTGTGGAAATGGGAATAGGTGACTACGGATTTCATATCTGGTTTACCGAGGGTCAAAGGAGGGTTCGACGGGATTTGGGTGGTTGTGGATCGCTTAACCAAATCAGTTCACTTTCTCAAGGTTAGAATGTCCGGCAAAGTAGAAAAGCTAGCTGAGTTATAATGTAAAGAGATCATAAGCCTTCATGGCGTACCGGTTAGTATCGTATCAGACCGTGATCCTCGCTTTACAGCTAGTTTATGGCAACATCTAAAAAGATGTTTGGGGGAATAAACTCAATTTCAGCACTGCATCGCATCCCCAAACGGATGGCCAATCAGAGAGACTTATCAAGTATCTTGAGGACTTGCTTAGAGCCTGTGCTTTGGACTTTCAAGAATCTTGGGACGAGCACTTATCCTTAGTGGAATTTGCCTATAACAACAGTTATCAAGCATCAATTGGCATGGCCCCACACGAGGCATTGTACGTAAGAAAGTGTAGATCGCCTCTCTTTTGGGATTTGGAAGATTGGCGTTGGACTAAGGAAGGTGGTGTTAAACGAGCAAGATCTCGAAAGGTTATTGAAGACGCCATTGAGAAAATCCAAATAATTCAACAACGCATGAAAACGGCCTAAGTTCGTCAAAAGAGTTACGCCGATCGCCGGAGAAGCCCCCTGGAATTCGAAGTCGGAGATAAGGTTTTCTTGAAAGCATCTCCAAGGAAGGGATTCAGCCGTAATGGTAAAGGTGGAAAGCTTTATCCCCGCTTTTGAAATCCTCGAACGGGTTGGAGAAACTGCATACAGATTGAACTTACCTCCGAACATGACCGGGATTCATAATGTATTCTGTGTTTCACATCTCCGGAAATATTATCCCGATGAATCAACCATTCTCCCAATTGAAGATGTACAACTTGAACCGGACCTAACCATCATGAAGAAACCGGTGAGAATCATGGATCGAAAAATGCAAGAGTTAAGAAGTCGACAAATCCCAATGGTTAAAGTGTTATGGAAAGATCAGAAATATGAAGAAGCCACTTGGGAAACTGAAGAAAAGATATGGAAATTGTATCCGGAGTTATTCAGATCTGAGCAGTGAACCAGGGGACCAGGTTCTTTTAAGGGGGGAGGTTGTGACGCCCCGTTCATCTAAAGGTTGAGGTTAACAAGTGCTACGGTTGTGGGAAGTTCGGCCGAAGAATCTGTTAGAATAAAACTAACCCTATCAAGCTAATTTCGGGATAACAACGTCAATAGATTGATTTGAAACTTCTTTGATTTAACCTAAGTTCGGGATGAGCTATGTGAGACCCGTCTTAGCCATTGGATTCGTTTTGACGTTAGTTTCATAATTTTCGGAGACCGTTTGCTACCCCGACACCCTAAAACCGGTCCACGCGAACTGGTTACTCTTGGAATTGAGCCTAGATTATTCACCTACTTGCTTCCACTTTTTCCCTCACAATCAAGCAAGAGATAGCAGCCTTAAAATCAGCCCCATCACCTCCTTGCTTCGCTTTTTGCTCACGTTAAAGCAAGTGGCAGCAATTCTTTAGCTTGAAGTGCATTATCACCTACTTGCTTCCTTTCCTCCTCACGTTAAAGAAAGATATAGCAGCAACAGCAAAGAAAAAATCTATTTTCTTCCGTTTCTTCCCCACGTACAACCCTTTTCTTTCTTGCCAAAAATTGAAGAACATCATTAAAGACAAGTGAAGAAGAAAGTCCTCCATCTCTTTCCATCTTCGGTTTTCAGTCAAGGAAGGTAAGAAATAGATCCCTCATCATCTTTCCCCTTCCATTTCAGCAAGGTTCAGTCTCTAAGATGGTGGACATGGAGTTATACGTGCAGCTATGTGTAGGAGTTTATGAGAAATTGGAGATTCTTGTGCACTTGCTGAAAGTTGATGACCGTTGTGTGACTTTAAGTGCATAAACTGCATAATTCTTGCATAAACTGAAGTTAAATTTCCAGCATGTTACCTTAAATGAAATGATAGATGCTTTATGTATGAGTTATGGACCTGATATTCAAGTTTTGAGGCCTGGAACAAGAAGAAACCGAACCCACAAGTGAATCCCCTGTTCTGCCCTGTTTCACAGTTTCTGCAGTGATTTTCTCGCATCTGTTACCCATGTAAAACATGTTAGAATTGCCTGAATTTGTAACCACTGAAACTTCTTTGAGTCTAGGAGACTCTCCTTTTTACGTCTTGTCAAAATTCATTCTGGAGTGTGAGATATGCCCAATACAAAATGGTGTCGCCAGTCTGCCGAAATCCTGCGTTCAGCCAACTTTAAACAATAAAATGTTTTTATCCGCATTGAAAAAAAAATTGAGCCATATATGGTAAGAAAGATATGTGTGTCTAGTTTCATTTTCAAAAAAGGAAACTCAATTTGGACTTTTAAATTTTAAGATATTCTGATTTTCCTACAGCCTGGTCATTTTCAGAAAACTACCAGCTTTTACTAGATTTGCAACCGAAGCCTCGTTTGAGATTCTCTTCCATTTCTTTCGTGATTTTTCCATGCCGAACTTGTTCCTAACATGTTAAAGTATGTAATTATGTACTGTTCAGATTATGGTGCTATGATATGAGTTGAAAACATGCTCCTTGATTTGCTTCCTCGTAGCCCGGCATACACAAATGAAACCCTTGCTCAAGTGCATTTCATTTCTTGCATTCAATTGCATTCATTTTTCACTTGCCGTGTAGCACCCTCAACGATGGGCACCACATCCCCCGCACTATAAGTCTAATCCACATATGAAATAGGCAATCCATATATGAATCGGACTCACAGCGAACGGGTGACAAACAAAATAACAGTCCTGACTAGGTGGAAGCTAACCCTGGAACAAACAACAATAATCAAAATGCGGAAGCAAGGAAATCATTCATGTAATATCAAAGAAAATAAAAGAAATCCAACAAGAATTTAAATACGGGTTTCCCTAATCAATACACCTGTCCTAACCTATCCCGAATCAATACAAGGCAACAACATTACAACGGGTTCAACTAGCTCCAGAAACTGTCCTAATCTGTCCCGAAATAATATCAATTCAATAAGTGGCACACCGGCCAACAATAATGGGTCAATACAATACTTAGAAACAATATAGTATGCAATGAGTGTAAGTGGGTTAGACTTGGACAATGACTCGACAATTCTAACTCCGCCTAGTAACCAACACCTACAAGAGAAACTGGAAGGAAAGGAAAGGAGGCGTCAGTCTACCACAGACTGAGTGAGGGGCTTATAGATAAATATTAGCGCAATTACCATGCAAGCCATAATCTCGGGTAATGTTTTATAAAAGAAAGCAATATGGTTCATGAAATAAGAGATAATATCGCCCGAGATTACAACTATCCAATTTACAATTCAATTAATTCAATTCAATTCAATCAGTGGCCCGGCGAGTGAGGGCAATTCTCCAACCTTTCTCCGACTATGTACAATAATTCAATTATTCAATGATTAGGTGATCAAGCAATCAATTACGGTGCACAATTAGCAGTTTCAGTGACTCCTTCTCCCTCCGATGATGGTGGGATTGCAAGGCCCCACCACCCAATCAGTTTGAGCATCAGGAACATGACTTCTATGCCCGGAACTCCTTCCTCCCCTAATCTCCTAGGGGATTCAGGGGTCATCCCAATTTGGTGAGGATAGCGCTCGAGTTACCCGTCAGCCCATGCTTTCCCGGTTGGCTCAAGCCACTACCCTCGGGCCCACAGTGCAGTACAGTACTCGCCAAAACAGTCAATCAATCAATCAATGGGTACAATTCGGTAATTCAGTTGAAAATCAATAAGGTTTTGGAAAATTATAGATATATAGATACATTTTGGCCGAAAGATCACATAGGGTTGTAAGGGTTCTATATATCTAGAAATTAAACCTCACCTGGAATACCACGACAGAAGAACAAGAACAAGGGCACTACGGTTGCCTTTTCGATCCAGAAGTCTCTACCCTGGAGAAGAACTGTACAATAAAGGGAAAAATGTGTACCAGTGAGAGGAGACTCAATATGAACCAAATAGGACGCACGACAATGTTCACGAAATGGTATCAATAAGTTATGCAATGATTCAATATATAATAAGTTATAAAAGTCATGAAATGTTCGGGTGTACATTCAAGTTTCCAAATAACAATTAAACATATAATTAAAGCTACATGTATGATTCATGAATGTTAAGTTTGTATTTCAAATTAACTAAGCATTTGGAATATTTATGCCAACTAACATATATTTAATCAATTCACAATTAAATCAATTAAGACAAGTAATCAACATGAAACGAGGTCCATAAAATCAATGAGTTAAGAATTCGAGTTTTCATATATCATATCATATTATCATACATTATACAATTCATAATCATCGATTAATTGAGCGTACAAGATCAAATTACAATTTAAAACAATTAATGTATAATATACAATAACTTCAGAAATTCATATAAAATCAACCAAGTGTCCGATTGACGAACGGAAAGCGGTGATAGACTCACCACGACGAAAGGAACACACTGTCCGGAAGGCATCGGAATGCCGCCACCGAGCCCGCCGGACCGCCACTGACAACCGTCAAACCACCACCTCCGGTGGCCGGAAAAATCCCTGGAAGGACAGAAACGTGCGCCTCGGCCTGCTCGTCAAAAGCCCTCAAACAATTTCAAAAAATACTAAACACACCGGATTTCATTGGCAAAAAACTGAACTAAATCCCTAGAACGAAAACTGCAATTAAACTCCAACCGTAAAACGAAACTGAAATCCGGACATAATGTTGGAAAGCCCGTAACGAGGCCTTCGAAAGCCCCTACCCAATTTGCCAGAAAAACCGCCGAAAAAATTACCGCCGGTTCAGAGTCGGTCCGCCACCAACGGCCGGTTCTCGAGTAGGGGCTAACGTGCGAAGATCGACATCATCACTCTAAGCAACTTTCCTGAAGAAGCCACCACCAAAACCGGCCGGAAAAAGGTCTTGCTCTAATATTTATTTAAACCCCTCACTCAGTCTGTGGTAGACTGACACCTCAGACTTTTCAGGTACTTTCAGTGGCGTGCTAGGCGGGAGTCCGAGTCGTGTCCAGTTGTCGAGATGAGTCTAGCATTGCATTTTCATGTTATGGGCATTTATGGATCAATTAGATTGTTGTGATGGATATGTTCGAAATGATAATGTATTGATATAAAGTTAGAAGTTAACTCTTTTGGGATATTTGATATGTGCGAATGAAATTATTATGCTTCCGCTTTAAATTCCTAGATTTGGACTTGAATGGTTTGAGGGTTAGTCCCGCCTAGCTAGTGAGTTTTTTTTATTGTCACCCGTTCGCCATGATTCCGGTTCATATATAGACTACCCATTTCATGTGTGAGCTAGACTACCCATTTGGGGGTGTGGCATCTCGGCGTTCCGGGTGCTACATCTTAGGTGGTATCAGAGCCCGGTTGCAAAACCGTGGTTCTAGCTGTTTGAAAACACGAATCAGAAAGCAGCGGAATTTAAAAATTTTTCCCAACAAAAGGACCTAGAACTCGCAATCGTGTAACCGAATTCGTAAAGATAGAAAACTTACTTTTCTTTTATTCTTTCTTGAAGCGTTTCAAGCCACCCAAGAACGCTCTTCTCGCGGCTTGATCCCCTCTCCTTGGTAAAGCTCGAATCTTCAAACTTCTAACTTGAAGTCTCTAGAGAAAGTCCACCAACTTGATCACAATCTAACTAGTAAGGATGCTAGTTCTCTAGTTAGTGTTTAGGCTTAACCTAGGGTTTAATTTAATCTTGGAGAAAGGAAGGTGTTCAACACATGAACTAAGAATTGTCAATTAGCTCCATAAGGAGCTCGAGCTCCCCTATTTATAGGGAGGGGGGTTGCCGATCCAAATACTTGTTGGGAAAGGATTTGGTTCCCCTCTCTCCTATTACTTGATGATCAAGTATTTTCCAACTTTGACTTTGAATTCTAATTCAAGTCAACTTTTAAGAGAGCTAAAAATATCCAAACTATTTTTGGATAATTTTATACTTTATTTATTATAAAATAAATAACTTATTTTTTATCTAATTAATTAATTCATAATTAATTAACTAGATTATTTTCTCCAAAATTAGACTTTCTTTTTAATTCAAAATTAAACCAAAGTCTATTAAATAATTAACACATTAATTATTTAACATCACATAATCACGTGTGGCACACGTGTCTTAATGACACGTGTCCAATCACGTGAGCCACACGTGTGATTTCACACGTGTGGAACCCCTTAGGCTCGATTAACTCGTTTAATCATTTTTAAGCCTCAACTCATGTAACCAAGTTGTTGTGTGTGACCCTCTAGTTTCTCAATTCAATTAGCAGTGACCCTAATTAATTAATTCACTAATTAATTAATCAGTCCACAGATTAAACGACCATAGTCTAGCAACAGGTGTTTAACCCCTAGCTGAATTGGAATGTTCAGATTCGACAGAACCTTTAAGTCATTGATTCATGTGAGATACAATCCTCCTACTTATTATCTCTCAACCAAGATCTAGGGCAAGGGAATAATCAGAACCCTAATAATCCGGTCTTAAAGCTAAGTGCATTTCATATCCATTTGATCTCAATCCAAGAAACCCTTTTCTTGATGTCTTGATCTACCGCCTTGGCCAAGGACTCCATATGGCATATGAATGACTTACACAATAAGAGATCACCTTGCAAATGCAAGTGTAGGTCTTATCTTGATTCTCATTCACTTTCATGAGTCACTTGTGCAGCCCTAGCATAAGCCTTGAATCAGTTGTCTAAGGCGACACCCTTTAAAGCTTATACCTAAGACTACAGAGTTAACTCATAAAGTGACAAGGAACCTCAAGTCTAAGCATCAATTAATCACATCAATGACTCGTGAGATATTTCCTAATCTGGAAGTTTCCATTTCCTGAAATAGAAACTTCCTTTCCCATTTAGGAATGTTCTCACACGGGGCGCCTCAGTGAACTCACTTATTAAAGTAAGCACCCTCATGTATCACGCACGTATCAACTATACACTTTCCACCTCCATGAAACAAGGTGGTCCTTCTTAAGGGCGTGATCCCATAAGCAAGCCTTAGAGGAGTCAGGTTGACACTCCCACTGTCTGTAGGACTCATCGGCTTGGAGTGTTTTACTAATCATGACTTATGTGATATAGGGCTCGTTTCATGAACCATTTCACCTAAATGGTAGAGTCCTAAAGTCATCAGGATTAGGGGAGTTCTCATACATACGCACGTAATGAAAACACACAAAACACGTATTGGCATATAAAGAAGTGTTTGCCTATGATCAATCGTATATTATTCAAAGATTGTCTGTGATACAAGAAAAGTCCCAAAGCAGATTACGTCGAATCGGCTCTCTAGGGCACCATTCCTAACAATCTCCCACTTGCCCGTAAAAGCCATTTAGGTACTCTAAGTCCCATCTTCTCAAGATGCACTTAGAGACCCTATTGACTTTGGGCGTTTCCAAAGTGGATCTGCTATATTCTCTGCTGATGTGACCCTCTTGTTTACACATCTCTTAGGAAACACCTTTTCCTTATAAAGTGATTCGTAATCACGTGTTCAGTCTCTTGGTGAGGTCTTGGTTCTCTTACTTGAGCAACCATCCTTTTTATCATACAATATGATCAAGGAGTTGTTTTCATGCTAGGAACTTCATCTAACAAGTTAGATGGAGTTTCTTACCCAAACACTTAACTTAGTATTATATAATATGACTAAGTTCTCAACTACGATAGTTGAGTTTTGCAATGTCCGTCCTTGGAACCCTTTCCAACACATTGCATTACCATTCTGGTAGAAGTTGTATCCTTTCAATGATTTCATAATCATTTATGTTTGATGAACGGTTACATCAAATATCCTTCTAACAACAAGATCTTTTGGGCTCTGTAAACTAATACATATCCTCATTTCTTCTTAAGTACTCTGAGGACATCCTTTACAGAGATCTAATGACCTTCTCTGAGGTCATATTAGATTCGGCCTACTACGCTTAGTGTTGCGCCATATCTAATTTAGTACATAACTTTTCATACATTATGCACCCTTTCACTTAAAGGGATTTTGAACATTCTAACTTTCTCAAAGTTATCTTGGGACACATACTCTTCAAAAGAGATGTTCCATTGTCCATACTAAACTCCTTTTAGTACCGTGGTTATGTACTCATTTTGTGATAATCCTTTTATTCTCTTAGATCTATCTTCTATAGATCTGAATGTCGAGAATATAGGATAATCACTAAGATCTTTCATGTCAAATTGTTTCTTAAACAAGAATTGGTAACTTTCACGTCGTCCTTGACATTCCTAATGAGAAGGATGTCGTTTTCTAAAGAACCAAAAATTGACTCTTACATCACTAACTTTCCTACGTACACTTTGAGACTTATTCGACTTCCATCTGTGTCAAACGATTTGACTATCCTATGGAATCGAATTGTCTAATCCTAGAAGCCTTCATCAATCCACAGATTGACTTTAGGGATTTGCATACCTTATGCATACTCCCACTGAATATGAGATTTATAGAAATACCTTATTTCAGTCTCTTTCAATCTCATATTGAACAAGATAGTTCTCATATTCATTTATCATATCTCATAGTCAGAATATGAGGATATGGTAAACACAACCCAAATGGACTTTTGCATTTCAACCGTCAAGAAGGTTGTAATGCTTTCCATTTACTCAAAGCTCTAGGAGCTTGATCCTATCAGGTGGATCAACCAAGGTCAAAAACTCGGTGTAAGTATATGGAATCCAAATTGGATTTGAAGGCTTGCTTACACTACTCAGATTCCAAATCTGACAGTGTCTCCTCTTCAAGTAATTCCTTGGCTATCTAGGAACGCGTTCTAAACGCATCTTAAGAGAAGGGTTTCACACGTGTACATACTCTAAAATTTGGCTAAGTTTTATCAGATGGGCTCGTTTCTTCTATATGTGGCATGAATATTTTTCCTCAAATTTCTTTGAGGTCTGCTTGCTTGCCTTTCTTCTTCTATAGGAACGATTCCTTAAGAAAGGTACATTCCCTTTGAGACAAACAACCTTTGTACAAGGGAATCGCAAAACTGATATCCAATATCATGGTATAAACTTGAACTCATTTCAAGCTTATCTCCCACTATCCTCTTCAAGTAAGAGGATTCCATTGAATTCTTGGATAAGAATAATTAGGGAATTTAGTATGCCACTTTGCATAGTGCAACTGAAGGACTGATTTTGGAAGGTACTAAATTCAAAATCTCTAACTGCATATTCTAGGAGTTTATTCCTAGAATGATTATAAGTCAGTAAAGCTTGCTATGGAATGGACCATATCCTATAAGGTTTCATTCCCTCATTCGGAAACACTAAGGTGTACTCGAATTAGTTTACTGAGAGATAATCCTATTATCTCTAAGATGACTAAGGAATTAGTTACTAAGATATTGGCTATCTCGATCATATCGATTTACCTATAACTTATTACTACTTCGGTTCCTAACCTCCTTTCGAAATTCTAAGAATTTCATATAAGTTTCGAATTTGTACTTTAACAAGTACATTCATTCATAATGATTAAACTGACGATTGTATCTAGTGCTTACATTAAGCATCTTACACTCATCAGCACGGATCGAAATCCACTATAATTTTGGAACGTTCCACGGTTCTTATAAACGGGATTCGGGAACGCTTCCCTCATGACAGGATTCACAGGAAGTCAACACTATAGGTTCATTTTCATAGAATGATCCTAAGGTGTCTGACTTGCTAATCCTTTTATATCTCAACGTTCCAAAGTAATTCGAAGCTTTGTCATCTTACTTTTGTTATCTCGTTGTATGTTCAGAACATTAGTGCCTTGAGTCTTTGCACTATGGATTATGCAGAATTGACTAAAGACTAGTGAATTCTATTCCTAGTAGAATTACTAAACGAGGTAACATTTCAAAGTACTCATACTCTTTGCAGTTTCCTTTCAAAGTCCTTATTTGCTACCATAGAAGCAAACGTCCTATTTGATCTCTAGTGTCTTTTGGGCGTACCCCTTACATGCCCCTCCATTGGGCTCTTAAGGGTTTCTTCTTCTTTAGGCCTTCAAGCCTTTAACTTAGGGAGTTTTAGAAGAAGAATTAACCATCTCAACCTTTTATTCCTTCTTAAGGATGCTCTCAACCATTATCAACTTAAATGATTAACTATACTACATTAGCATCATTCTAGTTGAGCATAAAGGGATTGATTGATAGTCAAAGCAATGTAAGCAATCAGTGCATTGAGAACTCTTTTCTCAGTTGATGACCGAGACCATAAGATCTTCAAATAAGATCTTTAGACCTTGTTCGTGTGCACTTGTTTCCTCATTTGGAATATTGAATAATTCCATAATGTTATACCTTGTAACGTTTTTATGAGGTGGTTCAATTGCTTTTAAGTGGTTTGGAGAAATCCACTCACCTCAGATCGCTTCTCTTTTGGCCCGGGTCGAATTTTCACAATTGAAAACTTCGCCCTTTAGAGAACGCCTTTCTCTAGTCGGATTCTAAAATGAATTTTAGGACCCGAAGCCATCTAGAGTTAGTCAGGACTTAGTCAACTTATTTGACTTAAGGATGGATACGAATGGGTTTGCATTTCATATTGTAGAGAATCACAGAACTACAACCTAAATGCTAAGTAGAGAAAATGTGGGCATGCTGAATTATAACGATATACAAAAGATAAGGTCTTTAATCTAATGTAGCTCCCACTGTTTTTCAAAGATCTATAATTCCCAAAGATCTAAGAGGAACACGTTTCCCAGCGGGTACTAAGATCCTAAGCATTTTACCTCGAACCCACGACTCGCGGACATTCTAAGTAAAATCCTAGGTAGGTACAACTTACCAATTCTAACACCTTTAGAACTCTTAGTAATTGTTTTTGCATCACCCATCTTTCAATATGGACCCACGACTCGTGCGACATCCATATTTACTTAGGCGTTAAGCTAGACCCATCAATCATAAAATCATGATCAAAACTTAGTTCGAACGACCCACGACTCGCGGACATCGCCCTTGCCAAAATTAACCACGAAATATTGATCATTTAAAATGATCAATTAGGTAACTAAGAACTAATAAGCTCCACTAGCTATCCCACGACTCGCGGACAATAACTAGCTTTACTTACTAAACTTAAAACCTATTGATGGAATGCTAGGAATTTAATTCAAAATTTGCATCTCGAATTAAGTACCTATTATTCGAAATGAGCTTAATATTTAATGGGAATTTTCGAATCAACCGAAGAGTTGTTCGGTTCGACCTCACCAACATATATGTTATCCAATTTAATTAGTCTTGATTAATGCAAGTACAACTTAAATGCATTTCAAACAAGCGCATAAACAGATAACATGTCTTAGCATGATACTAACATGTAATGATCATGGGTTCTACCTATCTTATGCGTGATATGTGGGAGCCACTCCACAATCACAAGTTCTAACATACATGCCACATAAACAGTTTAAATCACATAAGGGAAAGCAGTAACAAAATACGAGCCCTATCTCTATTACATTTAACAATTGAGATTCCCCTCCCTAACATTTTGAGGGGTCTTCACTTATGGCCTCCTTGTTACTTGAATGTGGTCCATCTTACTCCATGGGTGCATTGTCTCCAAAATGAAAATAAAAACTCACCACCTATCTCTACTCTCAAATTACAATAAAAAGAAAAAGACATAAAGTAATAAGGCTCAATCTTCATATTGGCCTTAGACAATTACACGGGGCATACCCCGGCCTCAAAAACAGTAATATGGAAAGCCACATAATAAATCACATAACAGTACGCACATAAGTGAGGCTCTAACCTCAATTGAAAAACGCAACTATAGGGCTCCAACCCCAATTTAAACCATCCATGTGCATAAATTAAAACCATACATAGATCTAAACCCATGATCACCTAACATGCTTTTGCGAGAATTTAAATTTAGCCAATAAATTAAAATTCCCGTTTCAAGTCCTAATGACTTAAAACACGACTTGATGCGAGTCTTATTTATAAAAGTTTTCAATAAATCCCAATTACCAAAACAGATAAAATTCCAATTAATTTCTGAAAATTAATAATTTTATCAAAGATGTATTTTCCCAAAATATAAACCGTTTTAATTTCTCAAAAATCCCAATTTTAAGTTTTATTCAAAAATTAAAATAAATATTCAAAAAAATAAAATTTTAAAATTAAAAATAAAAATTGGGACTGGATTGCACGAAACACGAAAAAACACGGACTACGAAAACGGGGCCCTTGCACGAGACGGGCTGCTCGTTGCGGGCGTGCGCGCGCGCGCACGCGACAGGCGCACACTGCGCGCGGCCAAGGCCACGCGAGTGCGCGCGCAGCTCTTCTCGGCAAGGATGGCGGGCGACAGCGGGCGGCCTGGGCGAGCTATCCCGCACGCCTTGCGGGATTCTCGCCCAGCCTGGGCGAGACGGCGGGCGGCCTGTCTCGGCCGCCCTGGGCGGGCGCGCCTAGGCGCGCCCCGGAGGCTCCCGCACAGGCGTGCGGGAGGAGCTGGGCGGCTGGCCGGTCTGTCCCGGCCAAGCCTGGGCGGTTGCCCTTGCGCACGCCTAGCACAGGCGGGCGGCGGCGCGCGAAGCCCGCGCGCGCGACTCCTTCACGCGCGGGGTTTCGCGTGTTCGTCGTCATCCGGGTTTTCGTTTCGTGTTTTTCATTCAAAAAGCAAAACCAATCCAAGAAATCCAAAAACAGTTTATACAGTTTCAAATCTAAAATAGTTTTCAAAAATTAAATTTTGCAAAAACCAATTTTCAGAAACTTTCAGGAAAAAATACAGTTTCGTTGTAACGCCCCAGTTCTGTGATTTAAGCTTGACGTATGTGATTACTAAAGTGCGTAATTTAATTAATTATATATGATTTTTAATTATGGATTCTTTTGTTAAGTTTTATTGTTTGATTATGAACTCTTGATCGTATTTGCGTATATGCTCTTGTTTGAGTGTCGTTCTCATTCGATTTGATTTCTGTTTTTCGTGGATTCTTGGCATGAGTGAATTATGTGCTTTAAGATCATGTTTATTTGCGCTTTGCATGATTTTGTTCTTGCATGTTTGAATTTTGTGTTCGTTTGTGTGATCGGAACCGAAAAGGGGGCTAAAGAGCATTTAGCGTACCTTGTGTTCCAGGCGGCATATCTTGAGCTCGGGAACTCGGAATCGAGTTCCGTCACCTCCATTGGATCCGAATCGACGAATCGGAGACAATGGGACAAGCCTCATATTTTTCTAATACCAATTGGATCCTCAAATTTCAACCGGAACGAGCAACTCGCTCTTAAATTGACCGATCAAGACTATACCTAAGTCACGGACCTATTATTACGCACCTAGACCCTACCCATTGACCCTAGCCCACTTGCACACTCTCTCCCTCACCCTTTTCTGCCCCAAACCGACACCCTAACCCCCCCACACTTAGACATTTTCAGTTTTATGGAGAGAGAAGGAGAAGAAGGAAGAAAAGAAGAAGAAGAAGAAACCCTTTTTGGCCATGGGAGTTTTGAGCTCATCTCCCCACCTTTTCTTCTCCAAATTGAAAGGTAAACTCATATTTGTGTTATGTATCACTTGGTAATCATTTTAAGTTCCATATTCCATGATTTCTCCAAGATTTGAGCATGTTTGGGCACATGGCATGAATAGTGACGGGTTGGGAGAAAATAGATGATTCTAGCTTGCTTTCTTGTGAATTCTTTTGGTATGAAGCATGTATTTTACTCCTAACACATCATATGTGATATGTATGAACTTAGTTTGGATAGTGGATTAGAATTCATGACTTTGCCATTTGTGAAAAGTGAAGAGTTTGCATGAACTTGTTCCATATTCATTCCTTGCTTGATTGGTTGCATCTTTGGTTGTCTTAATGGATTGTAATGCATGCATTCTTGCTACCTTAACTTACGTATGTGTGTTAATTTGATGTTTATATGGTCTTTCATGAGTTTTGCCCTGCTTGTTGTGTGTTTTTCGCCACTGACCTAAATCCGCGAGGGTGGATTTCCGCGAGGGTGGATTTTTCCTTTTGGAAAAATCCACGGGGGTGGATTTGATGCAGAAACTTTGGACCCTCCCCTGTTTCAGCCTGAGATTGTTTTGCTTCGTTCTCCCTCATACGAACTCGGATTGACCTGATTTTTGAACCCACGGAAACCTATTGAAGTCTAGAAGATGCTCCAATTGGAATCATCTTAATATCTTTTTACATTTTTGAGATATGATCAATTCATTTTGGTGTCGCCACTTCTTCGACAATCTGCGTTCGTCCAACTTCAAACGTATGCCATTTTCACCTCGCTTTGAACCATGATTCGTGCCACATATCCTTGAAAACATATATGTGTCTAGTTTCACCTCCAACAAGCAAAACTTAATTCCAGTTTCTCAAACTCAAGTTATACCCAATTTTCTACAGCTTGCGTATTTTCATAAATTGTCAATTTTTCCTAACTTTTGCTAAACTTTGCCAAGACTCGTTCTATCGCCTTTCTTGCACTTCCTCGACCCCTTATGTGACTTATATGCATTATATACATGCCTAATTGATCCTTATTTATTGTTAACATGTATTGTAATTTATTATGAATTGATTGATTGATTGAATCATTTATGTGTTTAAAATGAACTTAATGGTGTGCATGAACATGATCACATCAACTCATGACATTTTATGATCCATTGTATATTGAATCATGATATAGCATTTCACGAGCACCTCATGTTAATGCCGTACGTCCTAATTGGTTTCATATTGAGTCGTTTCTCACGAGTACACATTATTTCTTTCTCTTGTACAGTTTCTCCAGGGCGGAGACTTGCCGGGTTCATAAGACACCATGAGTCTTCCTTCTTTTAGTATTGTCGGTAAGGTGTAACAGGTGGGTTTCTCTTCTACTTAGATAAAACGAACCGATATATCTCCCTATGTGAAAAGTTTTAAGCCAAAGCAATACGATTATATATATATATTGAGTCTTTTCTCGAGTAAATGATTGCAAATGTAAAGCCCTTATTTCTTGAATCCTACCTAATGTTTTGGCGAGAATGAATGAATGTTCACAATGAATAGGGCCCAGGGACTTGGTGTGAGTGGGGACCCGAGGAGGCATGGGCTGACGGGAAACCCTCACACTAGTCCCACCAATGAACGGCGTAACCGGACCCCGTTAGGAGTTAGCGGGGAATGGACGCTGAGTGCCATCTGGGGAGTCATGAAACCCTTTTGGTCAATGAATGGATGGTTCGGGCCGATCACCCGGCCATCACCCGGAGGAAGAAGGTGTAAATGTTTATGATTATGCACAAAAGAATGATATGTATGAATGAATGAATGAACGAATGTATGAATGATTAATGGATTACACAAGGTGTTGGTTGGAGATAATGCACGCCCACTCGCCGGGCCACAAATGACCTAATTAATGGAATTTGATGGTTATAATCCCTTTTGATGATTTCTTTATCTCACCCACTTGGGAAATGCTTTGAAAACCTCATTTGGGGATTATAACTTGCATGTGAATGTTTAAATACTGTCTTATATTATATGATGCCCTATTTTATACCCACCAGTCTCCTATAGACTGAACCCGGCTTTATTTTCAGTTTTGCAGGTTTTGGTGTGTTAGGCGGGGTTCCGAGTCGGTCAAGTTCTATGTCTTAGTTTGAGTCACTTTGCACGCATCTTTGTATTTTGATTAAGGGATGAGAAAAAAATGTATGTATGAATCACGGTTATGATTATGATTATGAATTATGTTTACATTTATGTTTGAATTTCGGGACTAGGTATTTATGCTAGTTGAACCCGTCATTACTTCTTATGTTTATAATGAATGGTATGATTTGTTTTTTTTTAAATTTCATGTATTTCAGTCTTGTTCTTTTGGTTTTAAGTTTAGCTCCCGCCTAGCATAGCGAGTGAGTGAGTCCCCGTTCGCTATGAGCTTGGTTCATGTATGGATTTTCCATTTCATGTGTGGATCGGGCTCATAGTGCGGGGGATGTGGCGCCTCTTGTTTCGGGTGCTACATTCGTAATTCAGGCTTTCTAAAACAATTACAAATACTCAATCGCATCAAGCCTAAGAATTTCTACCAAATTCAGTATAATTGAGACGAATCAGAAACACGATTAACGAGGTGGCTCTGATACCACTTGTTGGAAAACACGAATCAGAAAGTAGCGAAATTTAAAAATTTTTCCCAACAAAAGGACCTAGAACTCGCAATCGTGTAACCAAATTCGTAAAGATAGAAAACTTACTTTTCTTTTATTCTTTCTTGAAGCGTTTCAAGCCACCCAAGAACGCTCTTCTCGAGGCTTGATCCCCTCTCCTTGGTAAAGCTCGAATCTTCAAACTTCTAACTTGAAGTCTCTAGAGAAAGTCCACCAACTTGATCACAATCTAACTAGTAAGGATGCTAGTTCTCTAGTTAGTGTTTAGGCTTAACCTAGGGTTTAATTTAATCTTGGAGAAAGGAAGGTGTTCAACACATGAACCAAGAATTGTCAATTAGCTCCATAAGGAGCTCGAGCTCCCCTATTTATAGGGAGGGGGGTTGCCGATCCAAATCCTTGTTGGGAAAGGATTTGGTTCCCCTCTCTCCTATTAATTGATGATCAAGTATTTTCCAACTTTGACTTTGAATTCTAATTCAAGTCAACTTTTAAGAGAGCTAAAAATATCCAAACTATTTTTGGATAATTTTATACTTTATTTATTATAAAATAAATAACTTATTTTTTATCTAATTAATTAATTCATAATTAATTAACTAGATTATTTTCTCCAAAATTAGACTTTCTTTTTAATTCAAAATTAAACCAAAGTCTATTAAATAATTAACACATTAATTATTTAACATCACATAATCACGTGTGGCACACGTGGCTTAATGACACGTGTCCAATCACGTGAGCCACACGTGTGATTTCACACGTGTGGAACCCCTTAGGCTCGATTAACTCGTTTAATCATTTTTAAGCCTCAACTCATGTAACCAAGTTGTTGTGTGTGACCCTCTAGTTTCTCAATTCAATTAGCAGTGACCCTAATTAATTAATTCACTAATTAATTAATCAGTCCACAGATTAAACGACCATAGTCTAGCAACAGGTGTTTAACCCATAGCTGAATTGGAATGTTCAGATTCGACAGAACCTTTAAGTCATTGATTCATGTGAGATACAATCCTCCTACTTACTATCTCTCAACCAAGATCTAGGGCAAGGGAATAATCAGAACCCTAATAATCCGGTCTTAAAGCTAAGTGCATTTCATATCCATTTGATCTCAATCCAAGAAACCCTTTTGTTGATGTCTTGATCTACTACCTTGGCCAAGGACTCCATATGGCATATGAATGACTTACACAATAAGAGATCACCTTGCAAATGCAAGTGTAGGTCCTATCTTGATTCTCATTCACTTTCATGAGTCACTTGTGCAACCCCAGCATAAGCCTTGAATCAGTTGTCTAAGGCGACACCCTTTAAAGCTTATACCTAAGACTACAGAGTTAACTCATAAAGTGACAAGGAACCTCAAGTCTAAGGATCAATTAATCACATCAATGACTCGTGAGATATTTCCTAATCTGGAAGTTTCCATTTCCTGAAATAGAAACTTCCTTTCCCATTTAGGAATGTTCTCACACGGGGCGCCTCAGTGAACTCACTTATTAAAGTAAGCACCCTCATGTATCACGCACGTATCAACTATACACTTTCCACCTCCATGAAACAAGGTGGTCCTTCTTAAGGGCGTGATCCCACAAGCAAGCCTTAGAGGAGTCAGGTTGACACTCCCACTGTCTGTAGGACTCATCGGCTTGGAGTATTTTACTAATCATGACTTATGTGATATAGGGCTCGTTTCATGAACCATTTCACCTAAATGGTAGAGTCCTAAAGTCATCAGGATTAGGGGAGTTCTCATACATGCGCACGTAATGGAAACACACAAAACACGTATTGGCATATAAAGAAGTGTTTGCCCATGATCAATCGTATATTATTCAAAGATTGTCTGTGATACAAGAAAAGTCCCAAAGCAGATTACGTCGAATCGGCTTTCTAGGGCACCATTCCTAACACTAGCGTCGTGTCGTGTCAAGTCTAGGTCGAACGACATAGGAATTAATTGCTATCTTGAGAGTCTTTCATTTTATTTGAAATTATCTGATTACTTGAATCTTTTAAATTACTTGAATTATTTGATAACTTGAGCATTGTATTGATTCTTGCCCATAATTGTTGATTAATTGGTTTTAACTTGCTTGAATTTTATATGACCAATGTGTGTTATTTTAAATTTGTTGAATTATTTGTTGCACTTTTGCATTAAATCCATGACTCTGGTACCAATTATGTGGCATAAGCATGTATTAACCGCATGCATTTATTTTGAGATGGTTGTGAGTTCAGGTTATGAAGAGGATATCAAATCACGGCCAATTTCAATAACAACATTAATTTAGCATCAGCTCCTTCGCTCGCTTTGAAGTTACAAGGAATGCACCGAAAGTATACAAAAGAGTTTGGGAGTCATGGTTTTCTTGATGGGGTTATGCTTCGAAGGTGAGGATCCCGAATAAAATGTTGAATTGTGGAATGATTTACAAGTTCTAAGGAGATTGATCAACATTTGAAGAGGTGAAGTTGGGGGTACGATGTTTAACCACCACAAGATTAACATATACCTCATTTTATATGGAAGGTTAGATAATTGGACTCCATGGGACTGTCTAAACCGAGGAATGGAAGGAAAGAGGTCTTGGAGATATTAAATTCGAGAATTTAGTCAACAAGGAAGGAAAATACTTGAGGTTAAGGTAAAATAGGTTGTTGAAAAATCAATAACAAGGGTAGCTAAGGAAGAATTTCAAGTAAATTGATCCGGTAGAAGTTAAGCTGGGCAGGAAGAAGAGGAAAGTAACTCAAATGATTCGGTCAAGATCAAAATTTGGGGATTAAGTTTTCGGATGAATTGAGATATTTTCGACCTTGGAACAAGATTTGTATTAACTTGGGAAAAATTAAGAAATTGGGCCATTTTGGGCTTCTAAAGATGATAAATTGGAGGGATTGAACAACGAGGTAATTGATGTAGATCTACAAGAATTGAGATATTTGGATTTCGGGTTAAGAAGGCAGTCGGATGGGAAGAGTAAAGAAAACAACTAATATGGAGATTGCTAGTTCGTGGTAAATCAAAGTACTAAAGATTCTATCTTCGGTTAAATTGAGTTGAATTTTGGATCCAAGATGAGTTGCTATATAGTGAGGTTAAACTGGGAGATATGGACCAGCAAATGGAAACCGTGAAGAAAGACAAGTCATACAACCAATCCAAGTTCAAATGAGCAAATTGAGGGGAATTTAACCGAGGTAACGCCTAAATGAAGTCGGGACAACAATAGGAGATTCGTTCCCTGAGAAAAGTTGGGATACTACCTTCATAAGTGGAAAAGAATTTGAATTCAAGAATTTCAATTTCGGATTATAAGGTTATACAAGTGGTACGAGGAAACTTTGATCGAGGAGATATTTATGGTGAAGATTCGGGTAATACTTGAAGGTCGATAATTGGAAAAGAATTGGGTTCAAGAAATTTCAACCCCGGGTAATGGAAGTGTATGGGTCGAAGATAGAGAATTTGACAGAATTGGAAAACCGTGGGTAACAAGAAATGACTAACAAATTCGGGGCAAGCTCGTAATTCAACAAAACAAGGAACAAGTGCCAATCTAAAGAATGCAACTACGGTGCCAGGTTCAAGGCATTCATGGCACGTGCATCATACGTTGTTTGAAATTATTTAAATTTCTTTATTTATGTGTGTACCCTTAATGTATATAATTGCTACCATGTGATGCATCTTTGATTACTTACAAGTGTGATACGTACATTGGCATGCTAATTCAACATGCATTGTTAAGTGTTTACTTTTGTGGAGCTCTCCCCATCTCGGTTATGAAGTACTACTCCGCTGAGACATAATTGAGTATGAGAAGGAAAATAATTGGGTTACAAAGTTGGATCAGAAAAGGAAGAGCAATTAAGAGGTCAGGAAAAGCAATCGGGAGTTGGAAGGGAAGAAATGGGTTGTTATTCCTACCAGTTGCTCCAAAGTATACGTGAGACAAAATAAACCGGACAAATGGTTGGAGTGAAACCGTTTATATCAAGGAAGCTTAGTTGAAGAAGTCAGGAATAATTAAAGTAAGAAGCAATGTTACGAGCCAACGGATAAGAATAGGCATTCTTAAGGGGGAGAGTCGACCGGAAAATGACTTCAAAGTTATCGATTGGTTCAAATGGATTGTTTTCAATAGAAGTAACAAAAACTTCAAGAGTCACAAACAACGGGATTCCTCGAAAATAGAAAAAGGAGAAGTACTTCAAGAGACGGAAATAGGTACTCAAGAAATGATGGGAGATTTCACGCTCGATTCAATTTCGAACCCAGGTGGATGAAACTCGAAAATAGTGTTGGAAGAACTAGGTGCCTCAAGAAATGAAGATGCAAATTTAAGAAGTGATTGGGAATTATAAGGACGAGACAGGGTAAAGAATGATCGATGACGACTTCGGTTGCAAGATCAACGCTATTGGACTCATATTATTGGACCCGTATGAATTGAAGTCTTCCAAGGATGAACGAATTGAGTTCTTTAGGTAACGTGTTTTTATCTTGGAAATGATGGGGGCCACAAGAGAACTTTGAGAAATTGGGGTAAGGAAGGTGCTGGATAGGAGCGTGCGAGTTGTCGGTTGTTTCCATAATAATCTGGAGACACCATTAGGGTGAGGACTATGATTCAAATTATTAAAAAAAAATTAGATTGAGTAATTGAGGAACTGGGTACAGTTTGTAATGTGGGGCCAATCTAACTATCATATTTCGTGACGGACCAAGTGAAAGTAACTAGACCTAGCGTTGGTCTTCGCATGAATAGGACATGTTACCGGCTCGTCAGTTGTTTCCATGATGAACCGGGGTTACTTTTGGGATTAGGAGTTAGAATTCAAGCTACTAAAGATTAACTTGAGTATTCGGAAAAAAAAAAAAAAACGGGGGGTCGAGTATAATTCGTGGTGAGGAAGAGGTGAATGGGATTAACATCAAGTGTGCAACCAAGATTGGGAACTTCGGACCGTGGTACTAGCTAGGATAGGAGAATTGATCATGGAAGCAGGATTGAATTGTCATTTAAGCATTGGGTATCGAGGATTTCAGTGTTCGACGCTTTGGGTGGAGGAATCTCCAACATCAAATCGACTGTTGTAACGGATCACAATCATGGAAGATTCCCGAACAACGGTGAACGGTACACCTAATCATACATATCATATACATTTCGGACTTTATTGGTGTCGTATGTAATTTCTTGTTAGTTGCAAATTGGAGTGGTACTTATGTGAGTAATATGATTCTACTTGCCTATGTGACATTCATGTGAATGATACTACAATCTGTTCCATCGAATTACTTTCGTGCGTGTGTGAGAAACGGGGTTCTCTCATTTCTTGTTGAGAGACGGGGTTCTCTCATTATTTGGTGAAAGACGGGGTTCTTTCATCTCTTGTTTAAGAGACGGGGTTCTCTTATAGTGTATGCATCATTTTGAAACTCGACAGTGGACCTGGGGACCAGGTCCTTTTAAGGGGGGGGGGGGGATTTGTAACGCCTCGATTTTTCCATTCAGGTGTTATGTGATATTATATGTTACTCTATAATTTTATAACATTATATGTATTATGTTTTCATAAACTTATATGAAATTAGTGTTAATGTGAAATTGATATGAATTAATTGATAATGTGATTAATTGCTCATATATGACTTTAATTGTTCTTTATCTAAATATGAGGACTTAATTGCATAAATCCTTTGGAGTTACTTGATCCTATTCCATGAGACAATACTTGATTGCATACACTCATACATTAGAAGGACTTATTTGCAAAGATTGATGACTCATGCATATATTGCAAGACTTTGGATATATCACTTTATCTCTTCCATTTCATTCCATAGTTTCATCAAAATCACACATACACACACACTTATATACGGTTGAAACACCAAGAGGAGGAGGAGGAATTTCATCTCATATTTCAAGCTAGGATTCAAGGAAGGTTGCATGCTTTGAAGCTTCATCATCATCATACCATCATCTCATCTAATTTCTCTTCATATTAAGGTATAAATGGAGATTTTGTTTGAATTCTTAAGTCATATGTGATGTAGGGTTTAATGTTTATGTGATGATTCCTTGGTTATAAATGTTTAGAAGCATGCTTATGATCATTAGCCTTGAAAGATTGCATGAGAACTTTGATTTATTTGAAGGTTGGAAGTATATATATGAATATGGGGTTTTAATGATCAATTTGGATGCTTGAATGTGTAATTCTTGGTTGGATGGTTGAATAAGGGAAGTATAGTGCATATTTGACATACTTTAACATTTGCTTTGGAGTTATCATGCATTTGTTGGTGTTTTGTCTCGGAAATCCCCTGTTTTCCCCTGTTTTGCTGTTGTTGCGAACTTGGTCGCGCCCGCGACCCCATTTTAGCCAAGTTTCGAGTTTTGAAAAATTGGAGAAAATTCGGCCAAACCGCGACCATTTTGTGAAGGTTTTTGGTCGCGCCCGCGACCCCATTTTAGCCAAGGTTCGAGTTTTGAAAAATTGGAGAAAATTCGGCCAAACCGCGACCATTTTGTGAAGGTTTTTGGTCGCGCCCGCGACCCCTCTAGAAACTGCATTTTGTCCAACTTCGAACCAATGCCATTTTTACCTCGGTTTGAATTAGAAAATGTGCCATATAGCGTTAGAAAGGTCTATGTGTCTAGTTTCATACCCAATAAACAAAACTTAATTCCCACTTCTAGAATTAAAGATATTCCAGTTTTCCCTCAACATGTACATTTTCTAAAATTGTCCGTTTTTGCCAAACTTCACCAAAACCTCTATTATTGCATTCTTCTCACTTCTTTGGCTCCCGTATGTGACTTATATGAGTTATAAACTTGGTTTAGTGATAATTATGTTCCTACTTGACATTCCTCGATTGTTATTGCAAGATATACTGATTAGGGCATTGTCGTGCATCTTAAATGGTTCATGCGAGTCGAGTCTTACGTACACTTGTCCTTGTTACACAGATCACATTCCCAGAGACGAGGAGCACGCAACATAGTTATATCCTTGTTTTGATCGTCACAGGTGAGGTTTAATTTCTAGATATGTATACATATGGAACCCGTACAACCTCTAAGTGATCTTTTAAGCCAAAATGTATGTATATCTATAATCTTTCTAAAACCTTAATGATAACAAGTGATCTCGTGATATATTGGACAATTGAGATATCGTGCATTGATTATGTTTTGGCGAGTAAAGCATGTTCACTTTGGGCCCGAGGGTAGTGTATGGAGTCACCTGGGAAACCAAGGGCTGACGGGTAATCTATGCACTGTCCTCATCGTTTTGGGATCCCTTCTGAATCCACTAGGAGGTTTGGTGGAGGAAGAATAATCCGTGCGTGGGAGTCATGTTCCTAACGCACATCGTTATTGGATGGCAGGGCCTTGCAATCCCCCATCAACCGGAGGAAGAAGGAGACTGGGGACGGGTCCGGCACCACGGATTGTCCTCGGGTTATTATCATGATTGCACTTATTGATTGTCTTATGTGAATACAATATGCACGAATGCACAATAATTGAACTGCATGATCACCTATTGATGAATAAAGTAAGCACGAATTGTACACAGTTGGAGTAAGGTTGGAAAATTGACCTCACTCGCCGGGCCACTGATTGAAATGAATTGTAATTGATTGTATTGTTAAATTGGATAGTTGTAATCTCGGGCAAAGATTATTTCTGTCATTAAGTTATATTGTTTCATTTGTAAAAGACTTTACCCGAGATTATAGCTTGCATGTTACTTGCGCTAATATTTATTTAAACCCCTCACTCAGTCTGTGGTAGACTGACACCTCACACTTTTTAGGTACTTTCAGTGGCGTGCTAGGCGGGAGTTAGAGTCGTGTCCAGTTGTCGAGATGAGTCTAGCATTGCATTTTCATGTTATGGGCATTTATGGATCAATTAGGTTGTTGTGAAGGATATGTTGGAAATGATAATGTATTGATATAAAGTTAGAAGTTAACTCTTTTGGGATATTTGATATGTGCTAATGAAATTATTATGCTTCCGCTTTAAATTCCTAGATTTGGACTTGAATGGTTTGAGGGTTAGTCCCGCCTAGCTAGTGAGTTTTTTTTATTGTCACCCGTTCGCCATGAGTCCGGTTCATATATGGACTACCTATTTCATGTGTGAGCTAGACTTATGGTGCGGGGGTGTAGCATCTCGGCGTTCCGGGTGATACAACTCTGTTCTATTTTCAGTTTGTGAAACAAGGATGGACTGAATAGGATATTGATTTGTTTTGTATACGTATGTATCCTTTTGCTTTTAGAAAATGTGTTTGTGTGCAAAAACCATCCTTGGGTTCATGAACATTCGAATTTTGATACGTGCTATGCTCTTTTATATCTATAGCGTGCATGGGTTAACCCCTCACTCAGTCATGGACTGATTCCTCGTTTTCCCATCCTTTAGTTTCGCAAGTATAGGTATGCTTTGGTCGAGCTACGCGGAGCATTGAGTTGAGTCAAGTTCATGTTCGTCTAAGTCGAGTTTTGGGTTATACTTGCATACACTCTATATTTTGTTTATGTTTATATTGTGACCTTAGCAGTCTAGCTCTTAAGTTTTAAATTGCCCTTGTCGGACTTGAACTTTTTTTAAATAGCTTTTGTAAATGATATATATTTGCTCAGTTATGGCCTGTGATGAGCTCGTGTGTGTGAATTGTTCTTAATTATTACGCTTTCGTATGTGCTTGAAATTTGATATTCGAATGTGCATCTTATAAGGGTTAGAATCCGCCTAGCTTAGGAGTGTTTATCTGTCTCCCATTCGCTTTGACTTTTGCATCTATACGGATTTCCCGTTTTGTATATGTGTTGGGCCAGAGTGCGGGGGATGTGGTGACCCAACGCTCCGGGGTGCTACACAACCTCTACTCCAATGATGGAAGAGCCACGCGTTGGCCCTAACCATCTATAATAAACCGTCTAAAATAGACTCACCCTCAAGGGGTAGCGAAGCCACAAGAGTCCTCCCCGGCCTTAGCCGAAGGCTCAAGATACCACACCTTCCCTGCAGCACGGGTCGCGTAAAGATATCTCAAATGAAACTACACACAGGTATATCCCCGACTGCCCTAACCGTCCCAGGGGCTCCTTACCCATAGCTCCTCGAATCCACATACATACATACATACAGATGCCATTATTTCATGGCCAACTCGCTACAGAAACATAACATAACTGAATTTTCCAAAATAGCTTACATATGCCTCGAAGAGTGGTTTTTATATATATTCCTACGTGATGGAGCTTTAAGCCTCATGACCTCCACCCACGCAGGATGCACGTAAAATCATAAACATATCATATCCAACACATACGTATTCACAATAAGGTATACTCGCATGCAAGGGTAGAAATCAGCATATAAAGGCCATAGGTCGCATAACTATACAAAGTCCTAAACCTCACCTTGTGCAAGTAGAGTCTGAGAGTGTGAAGGGCTAAACACTCTAAACCTCGGGCCCACCAGCACCACCAAACTCTGTGACAAGACATACAAAAACCCAAACTTAGACTCTACATGAACCAAGTAAGATGCACGGCGTACAAAGTAGGAATGGCATGCGAAATGGAATGATGTTTATGAAATTGGTTACAAGGGGTAATTCAAATATTCTAGTAAATCATGCAAGTAAGGAAGTATAAAGTTTCAGAGATTGCATTCCAAGTCATATCGGAGCATACAAGTCAAGTAGCAACTCAAACGAATCAATTACGAATGAAAAAGGCAAGTAAAGGGGTCACAGACGTATGGGAACGGTCATTCCCATGCACAACATAACATGGCAACGGTCTTTCCCCCTCCAAGGCTAAGCGAGACTGGGAACGGCCGTTCCCAGTCCAAGCACACATGGGAACGGTCGTTCCCATGTTTGGTCCCCCAAATCGAAACCCTAGCCCGGAAGGGCCGTTCCAAGCTTGAAGCATGAATGGGAACGGCCGTTCCGGCCACAGATTTGGAGCAGAAGGTTGACAACTTCAGGAAGAAGACAACCATGGCCGAAAATGGCCGATTTCACACCATTTAAACCATAAAATTTCCACGAAAATCATATATATCATCACATAAATTATTTTTATCATATAAATATCAATTTAGCTCAAGAACAAGGGTGATTTTGGCCAAAACTCATACAACCCATTTTCATGAAAATCAAGGTTCAACCATGGTAAGTTGTATCCAAACTCACTGCCTATCATACCATTAACAACTATAGCATATATTCAACATGGAGAAACACATATTCATGCTCAAGAACTCAAGGATTCACCATTAGAGCCATATTCTTCATGTTGGGCATAAATCACCATTTTCACAAGACATCCTCATATAAGATCATACATTCAATTTCATGCTAAGATTCATGGATAGAAATGAAATACACATCAAGGGAAATTCGTAGCTTACCTTGGCTCTTGAAATGATGAAGAAACGAGGGAGATATGAGCTCTTGAAGGTGTGGAATGGCTTAAGTCTTCATCCTCTCTTGAAGCTTCTCCATGGCTGTCAAAATGAGGCTATTTTGAGGTTTGAAGTGAAATGAGAAAGGGGATCTAGGTTAGGGTTTCAAGATATAATATGAGGCTAAAGGCTTTATTCGGATTTGGGCTCAAATAAATGACTTTCGGCCCAATAGGTCAAGATTAAAAGGTTCAAGGTCTAAACGGTTTCCGAAAAAAATAAAGTAAATTCCATGGGACCCAAATCACCGAATCAAGTCTAATGGTGGTGTCGGAATTCGAATTCGAATTCCCGAGCTCATATTGGTCTCGAACGACCTAAACTCACCTAACTTGAGTTAGGCCCAAAACACACAAATAGGTCCGAGTCCTATTTAAAGTTCCATTCTTAAGTTGTCATGAAAGAATTCATATTTTAACATTTTGGATTTTAGTCAATTAAGTCACATTTTTAATCAAAGTTGGAATTAAACACATAAAAAGGGAATTAAATCACATAAGTGCGTAAGGTAAACTCTCTCGTGACGCATACCTATACGATTTATCGGACGGGGCGCCACAATCTCCCCCCCTTAGGAGAACCTGGTCCCCAGGTTCGCTTCTCGGCTGAAAACGAACCCGGTCACAACTTCTTTATTACATCATTAATCTCCCAAGTTGGTTCCTCCGATTTTTGTCCTTTCCACAACCCGATCTTGAATCTCGTCCGGATACTTCACAATCATCAAGTCCGAAGGAAATGGTAATTCTGCTATCGTAAGAACAATCGACTCTTCGGTGTAGAACCAATGTCTCTTCAAGGTCGTCCTGTTCTTGCTTCTTGTAGTCTGTAATCATCGACCTGCATCGTGTAACGCCCCAGTTTTTCAGTTTAAACAATGTGGCGTATTTGTTTATAAATTGCGCAATTTAATTATTTAATTATATGATTAATTGTTTATAAGTGTTTATATTTGATTTAAACTATAGACTATGGTTATTTTAAGTAATTCATTTTATTTTACTTTGATAGTTAGTGTTTAATTTCTTAATTAAGGTTTCGTGTTACCTTAACTATTTCGGTAATTTCGTTAATTAATTTCAACATGTTATTAGTTGGTTTTAATTTAATTAATATGGAATTTAAGTTTTAGTAATTCGTTTATAACAATATGAATTCGTTCATGCGCATGAGTGTTCTATTTGTGCTTCGTTCTTATATGTATTGATATCAGAATGGTATGGAAATTTAGTGTGTCGTAAATATGTATGTTATGAACATGCCTATGTGCTCGGTTTATGTCTTCGGATTCATTTGACGTGTTTACGAATTTAATTTTGATAGTGGAACCAAATCGGGGGCTAACGAGCAATTAGCGCACCCTTGGTTCCGTGCGTGATATCTTGAGCTCGGGAATTCGGATTCAAATTCCGACACCTCCGTTGCCTTCGTATCGACGATTCGGAGACAATGGAACAAGCCTCGTACCTTTTTGAAATTATTAAGACCTTCGAAATCCAACCGTAACGAGCAACTCTTGCAAGAAGAACTCCTTTGGTTGACTAGTCTTCATGGTGGGACCCCATAACACCTCTTAACTTAACCATGCTTTAACCATGACTCTTGTACCTTGAGTTAACCCATTTATCTTCCCTTTAGCTCTGAAAACCGAGCCAAATATCTCCATTTTCAGCTGCAACTGAAACGAGAGAGAGAAGAAGAGGAGAAGAGAGAAACCCTTGGCCATTTTTGTGGTTTTGGAGCTCAAACCACCACCTTTCTCTCCCAAATCTTTAAGGTATGAATATTTATGTCTTCTCTACTCTATTATACTTGATTTCATCTACTTACATCATGATTGGATCAGATTTGATTAGGGTTTGGGTGATGAGTTTGGTATGAACTTTTAGGGATTTTTGCTCTTGTGACTTATTTGCTTATGTAGCTGATTTCCTTGCTTATAAATGATCATATGAGCTTGTTTCTTGACCTATTTCTTTCCTAACTGATAGTATATGATATTAGGAGGATTTTATCTCTTGACCCTTTGATGAAATTATGAGATATGGAGCTCCAAACTTGTTGATCAAACTGCTTCCCCTGTTTTCTGGGCTGCTGCAGTTCATTTTGCTTGGTTGCTTGACCTAATGATCTTCTTTTCATGTGGAATTGCATGGATATTATGTACACTCATTGTTCTATATGTTAACATTCAAGTTTTAAGTATTTGGTCCCATTTGAAGCCTCAAAACCGAAGTACATGGCCTGTTTTTATGCATGCTCCATGACAGATTTGTTGCTGTTGCATATGTGTGGTTGTTGGTCACCCTAATGTGCTTTAAATTGTACCATTTTGCATATGTATGAAGTACATTAGTTGTTTAGTATGTTATCATGAATTCCCCAAAGTTTCAGATCCAAATTAAACCCCTAAGTACTTGATCATGGCTGATTGAATTAATAGGGCTCATATGTACGTTTTTAGCGACCCAGTTTTGCTGCATGATTTAGATGCTCTTAACGTGTGAATTAGCCTTTTCACTCTAAATCAAATATGTTCCTGACATGCCAAATATGTTTTATATTAAGTTTCATAGCATTTGGAGTTGATTTGGTATGCTTTTGGATTGATTTGGCATGGGTTCAGTTTTGCCGGTAAAACTTTGTGTGTGGTTAAGTTCTGTACCGTGACACCCCCGTGTCTCATTTACACATAAGTGTGAGACACGGGTATGTCACACCTTCTGGGCAGCTCTGTACTGAGCCACGGTCGTGGCTCAGTTTGGCTAAGGAAGGTGACACCCCCGTGTCCCTTCCCCTGTGCAGTCCGTGTTGCTCCCTTTTCGGTTTTTGATTTATTTCACCTCTTGAATGACTTCATCTCCTTTTGTGTTGAACTATGAACTTGTTTTGCTATATGTTGGGAGCATTGTGGTTTAATTTCATGGCATTTGGATGAGTTATAGGCATGCTTTTGCTTATTTCCGTTTATGTGTGTTTATATGTCGTTTATGAATCGCGTAATTCATTTTCTATTTCATATGCTTCCTTCTTGTTGTCAAACCTTGGAAATATGCTATCTTATGTAATATGAAGTATGTAGTAGCATGTTGGGTGAGCTTAAACATGTTTTATGCTCCTATTTGAATTCTTGAATTAATTTGGTTGGAGATATGAATTGATGAATTTGAATGAAAATGAATGAATAAGTGAATGACTTGGTTATATGATCTAAATGCCTTTATAATGCACATGAACATTTCATGACTTAATATGATCTTTATGCCTTCAGATCATGCTTGTGCATTGCCGTGCGTTATATATGGTTCATTAAGAGTCTTGAGTCTCACGAACACGTCTTGTGGTCTTTCGGTACAGTTTATCTCCAGGGTTGAGAGATTTTGATCGTTCAGGCACTTGGTACTCGTTCCTTGTTTCGTCACGGTTCAGGTGAGGGTGTTTTCGTTTTAGCTACGTATTAAACCCTACAACCCTTATGTGAAAAGCTTTGGCCAAAAACTTATGATTATATATATATGGTTTTCAAATGAAGTTATCGAGTAAATTCTTCTGAATTATACGTATGAGCGTATATAAGCTTAAAAAAGGTTTTGTAATAAGGCTATGCTCCAAACCGTGTGTCTTCATGCTAGCTACGGATTCGGGTGACACGGAGAGGTACGTATATAGCATATGCCAAGTTACACGATAAAGTATGATTTCTTATAGTATGTATCCTATGTATGAATTGATATGTTTTGGCGAGATTATGCAAATATGATATGTTCACGGGCCCCGGGACTTAGTATATGTGGCTAACCAAGGAAGCAAAGGCTGACGGGGATCCCATATACTAGTCCCAACCAAACTACGGTGATACCGGCCCTCGCTAGGAGGTTTAGCGGGGAATGGGAGCTGAGTGCCCTTGGGGGATTCATGTACCCCCATTGGCCTATGTATGAACCGGTGGCCGGGTCTTGCAATCCCGTCCACCACCCGGAGGAAGAAGGTTGGTTATGATTTATGCCTTTTCTTACGTATATGTTATGAGATGATTATGCACCGTGCGGGAAGGCCGGGATCCGGATCGCCCAAACGAACATGTTTATGACATGATTTATGGTCTGTGTGTATTATGATATAATGCATGATCGCCTAATCAATATATTAATGATAATTGTCGTACACGGTCGGAGTTTGGTTGGAGATTGTGAACGCTCACTCGCCGAGCCTTATATTTATGTATGATTTATGAATGTAATGAATTTAATATGAATTAGTCGTAAAAGTCGAGCATTGTCTATCTATTTTCTTGCCCTTTTCGGGGACTAAATTCAAATAAAAACCTTGCTCGGGATTTATGACTTGCATGTGCATGTTTTATATATATGTATCGCTCCTGCTCACTCAGTCTTCTAGAGACTGACCCTCTCCCTCCCCAACACTTTAGTGTGCAGGTTTGGCTTTGGAGTTTCGAGCTAGGCGGAGGTGTTTGGAGTCTTTAAGTGGGTCAAGTTAGGTTAGGAGAGTCTCTGCACTCACTCATGTATTGGAATTATGTATGATTCGATTCTATAGTATCCTGAACATGAATGTTTATGAAATTATTATTGAATTGATTTTACTGGAATTTGTTATGATTTAAAAGAGGCCTGAAGAGCCCAAATTCTACTTATGGTTTGTATGATTGAACTTTGGCTTTGCTATGCACTATATTTTGTTGTATGGTTATCATTGCAGGGTCTAGTTCTGCCTAGCTTAGGAAGGTTTTTATGTTTGTCTCCCGTTCGCTAGGGTTTGATACGGGTGCGGATTTATTATTTCGTTACTCGTGTTGAGCCTTAGTGCGGGGGATGTGGTGCCTCACGTGCGGGGTGCTACATCCTTAAGTGGTATCAGAGCCCGGTTGCAAAACCGGTGTTCTTGAGTCGTGTTTGAGTCAGTTAGGTCGCACGGCGTAGGAACAACTTGTTAATATGTACATTGCATCGATTTGGCATGAATATTTGATACTAATTGTTGGAAATTGCTTAATACATGTATACAATCTACGCTCTCATTTAGTTGCTTTAAATGTTGCATTTTGCATTCTATGTGCATTGATCCATTTAACCACGTGCCATAAGCATGCACTAATCCTCATGCACCCATATTTGAGTTGATCTTTCTTATATAGGCTACTATCATGCAAACAAAGCTACCATTCAGACCAACTACGATTGACAAAGTAACTTGAAGGCCGAGTGTTCAAATTCCACGGCGTGCACAATGGGACTACCTATCATGGCTCGTATCATGGGAGGAAGCTTGGATCACGGGAAGGTTCATCAATCATGCCCTACCTACAAACCTTGAAGGTTCTCCACATACAAGAATTGCAAAGACTCAAGTTCTAACTTGAGGGATGCGTGAGACAACGAGAGGAGTGTGGAACTCTTCACCACCCTGATTTTGAAGACATTTAATACAAGATTAAATGCTCTAAGGTCACCGTTGAAGCTTTGAGTTTGGAATGGTTGGGTGATTGGAAGACCAAATTGGGAAGCTTCAAGGGATCAGATACAAGATGTGTTAAAAGGGTTCGACTCAACTCAGATGCAAGGATTGGGAGCCGTTAATCATAAAGCTCATTATGAGGTCAACTATGGAAGCTCACTTGATACGAATATAAGCGTGGGACAAAAAATGGACGCAAGGCAAAGATACTTATAAGCATCGAGGAATACAAATCGTGTCGTCTTCTTAGAACTTTATGGAGACATCAAGAAGCAAGCAAGAATGGAAAACGTTATCATGGGTGAATTATGCGCGTAGATCGGAAACAAAGGATAAGCTAAAGGAACTTGAACCGGAGAGGACATCAAGATGAAGATTCGGATGACCTTTGGAGGTCGATCCTTGGAAGTACGTTGAGGTGTAAACTCCATTGACAAAGAAGACCTTGGGTTCAAGAATAGCATGTTCGGGCCATGGGATGTACAAATGGATACAAGAAGATTAGGGAGATTCGAAAACCATGGAAAGCTAAGGAGTTATCAATGTCTTCAAAGAAAGTTACAATTATGGGGATGAGGAACACGTCATCAGACTAAAAGCTTACCCCCTCGGTGACAGGTTCTGCATATTCCTGGCATGAGCATCATGCATCGATTTAAATAAATTGCTTCCTTTATCTATATGTACGTTTATGTTTAATTAATATGATTGCTCCAACGTGTTGCATCTTTAATTGTTTACTATGTGCATTGGCATGTTAATCCAACATGCATGGCTTAGTGTTTAATTGATAGGGAATGGCTACACCTTGTTCATCACGTGATTCTTTAATCAAGGCTTACTCGAATCAAGACGAGAAGAATAGTTGGGTTATATCTTGGGAATTCCGGGTAGGTAGCTTAGCTAGCACAATCTACACCGAAGAAAATAAGTTGAAGAGTTTTGGAGAAACCTTAATCTCAGAGGCGAAGTAACGAATTCAACTAAAATTTCCAAATAAGGGAGCATTGGTTAGGAAATAATGTAAGTCCTTTTCGACCCTTGAAAGGATTACCTTTAGTTGAAGAATGGAAATACAAGAAGGGATCAAATTAGTCTAGATTTCAAGAAGAACGAGAAAGAGAGAAGTTGGGGATTAGAAGGAAGAAATTATTGAAGGGTTTGAATTGAACCTTAGGAGTGAAGTAAAGAAACAGAAGTGGCTCAGCAAAAATTTCAATGAAAGAAGGATTCATGGAGTTGGACATGTAAGAACGAAAAATTTTAAGGGGGAGAGCACGACCGAGAGGTGAATTGGAGGATGGGAGTGGTGCTCGAATGAATATGTTAGGAGTAATAACGAGGATGCAAATTGAGGAGAATCTGGGAGTCCTAAGGGTGGTGATTAGGAATGAATAAGACGGCGGTTATGGTTAAGCTATTAAGAGGGAAGCTACTATGGAATTCTAATCTGGAGGTAATGGAGTCATAAGAGGGTTTCTATGGATTTCTAAGTTAGAATTAACAAGGGGAAAACCGAATCAAGCTATCATATAAGGGGATGGTGTCGGTTAAGACTTAGTCAATGAAGTATGAAGGGGCCCAAGACAATATTATCGAGTTATTAGTTATATCAACGATAATCCAGAAGGAAGCTTAAGTAGAGACCAAATAGAAAAGGATGATAATTGGAGGATTGGCCTCAAATTTCATGAATCATCAAGAACCTTCTGTCTTCGGTTAAGGAAATATGGGACCAGTTATTGAATATAACATTGAGGGGGTCAAAAGGGAATGAATGGACAATTGGAACGGAAGGTGGGAAAAGACTTGTGTTGAGAGAGACCATAGGAATGAACATCGTAAGGTCGAGATCGAATCATCAAATTTGCCAAAAGTGGTTATCCTCGGGAATATGTTGGGCACCGATTTGGATAAGGATTGAAGATGTTGGGTAGCAGTACAAGTTAGAATGGATCTAAGAATTTACTCCTTAAAGAATTCCTTAAGCGCTTCACCAGGGAACCCTGAAGAGGTCCAAGACAAGCTGGGCATTGAGTTACATTCAGGACAGATCATACCTTGAACAACGACAATTCACAACTTTGAATTTTTGCAACTACGGTGAACGGTACTTATAGCATTCATGGTACATGCATCCATGCAAATTTGACCTACACAAATTTTATGATTAAGTGCTTTGATCTCGTACGGTGTTAAATTACTTGGAGTAATTGAAGATCAATGTGGACGACATTTATTACTTGCCTTGGGTGCCTTTCGTGATTTTTGATTTGTTTTTTGCGTGAATTGCTTGGGAGTATTGGAGACTTCCTTGTTTTATTTTCGGTTGAGAGACGGGGTGCTCTCTCTTGTTTTTAAGAGACGGGGATTCTCTTATTTTTGTTTGAGAGACAGGGTACTCTCTTTACTTGCGAGAGACGGGGTTCTCTCATTGTTGCTCGAGAGACGGGGTTCTCTCATTGTTGTTGGAGAGACGGGGTTCTCTCATTGCTGCTCGAGAGACGGGGCTCTCTCCTTGTTGCTTGTGAGAGACGGGGAATCTCTCATTGTTTGCTTTCAAGCGTGTTGTGAATCCGAGGACGGATTCTTTTTAAGGGGGAGAGATTGTAACCCCCCAGTTTTTCAGTTTAAACAATGTGGCGTATTTGTTTATAAATTGCACAATTTAATTATTTAATTATATGATTAATTGTTTATAAGTGTTTATATTTGATTTAAACTATAGACTATGGTTATTTTAAGTAATTCATTTTATTTTACTTTGATAGTTAGTGTTTAATTTCTTAATTAAGGTTTCGTGTTACCTTAACTATTTCGGTAATTTCATTAATTAATTTCAACATGTTATTAGTTGGTTTTAATTTAATTAATATGGAATTTAAGTTTTAGTAATTCATTTATAACAATATGAATTCGTTCATGCGCATGAGTGTTCTATTTGTGCTTCGTTCTTATATGTATTGATATCAGAATGCTATGGAAATTTAGTGTGTCGTAAATATGTGTGTTATGAACATGCCTATGTGCTCGGTTTATGTTTTCGGATTCATTTGACGTGTTTACGAATTTAATTTTGATAGTGGAACCAAATGGGGGCTAACGAGCAATTAGCGCACCCTTGGTTCCGTGCGTGATATCTTGAGCTCGGGAATTCGGATTCGAATTCTGACACCTCCGTTGCCTTCGTATCGACGATTCGAAGACAATGGAACAAGCCTCATACCTTTTTGAAATCATTAAGACCTTCGAAATCCAACCGTAACGAGCAACTCGTGCAAGAAGAACTCCTTTGGTTGACTAGTCTTCATGGTGGGACCCCATAACACCTCTTAACTTAACCATGCTTTAACCATGACTCTTGTACCTTGAGTTAACCCCTTTCTCTTCCCTTTAGCTCTGAAAACCGAGCCAAATATCTCCATTTTCAGCTGCAACTGAAACGAGAGAGAGGAGAAGAGAGAAAACCCTTGGCCATTTTTGTGGTTTTGGAGCTCAAACCACCACCTTTCTCTCCCAAATCTTTAAGGTATGAATATTTATGTCTTCTCTACTCTATTATACTTGATTTCATCTACTTACATCATGATTGGATCAGATTTGATTAGGGTTTGGGTGATGAGTTTGGTATGAACTTTTAGGGATTTTTGCTCTTGTGATTTATTTGCTTATGTAGCTGATTTCCTTGCTTATAAATGATCATATGAGCTTGTTTCTTGACCTATTTCTTTCCTAACTGATAGTATATGATATTAGGAGGATTTTATCTCTTGACCCTTTGATGAAATTATGAGATATGGAGCTCCAAACTTGTTGATCAAACTGCTTCCCCTGTTTTCCGGACTGCTGCTGTTCATTTTGCTTGGTTGCTTGACCTAATGATCTTCTTTTCATGTGGAATTGCATGGATATTATGTACACTCATTTTTCTATATGTTAACATTCATGGTTTAAGTATTTGGTCCCATTTGAAGCCTCAAAACCGAAGTACATGGCCTGTTTTTATGCATGCTCCATGACAGATTTGTTGCTATTGCATATGTGTGGTTGTTGGTCACTCTAATGTGCTTTAAATTTTGCCATTTTGCATATGTATGAAGTAAATTAGTTTTTTAGTATGTTAGCATGCATTCCCCAAAGTTTCAGATCCAAATTCAACCCCTAAGTACTTGATCATGGCTGATTGAATCAATAGGGCTCATATGTACGTTTTTAGCGACCCAGTTTTGCTGCATGATTTAGATGCTCTTAACATGTGAATAAGCCTTTTCACTCTAAATGAAATATGTTCCTAACATGCCAAATATGTTTTATATTAAGTTTCATAGCATTTGGAGTTTATTTGGTATGCTTTTGGATTGATTTGGTATGGGTTCAGTTTTGCCGGTAAAACTTTGTGTGTGGTTAAGTTCTGTACCGTGACACCCCCGTGTCTCATTTACACATAAGTGTGAGACACGGGCGTGTCACACCTTCTGGGCAGCTCTGTACTGAGCCTCGGTCCTGGCTCAATTTGGCTAAGGAAGGTGACACCCCCGTGTCCCTTCCCCTGTGCAGTCCGTGTTGCTCCCTTTTCGGTTTTTGATTTATTTCACCTCTTGAATGGCTTCATCTCCTTTTGTGTTGAACTATGAACTTGTTTTTCTATATGTTGGGAGCATTGTGGTTTAATTTCATGGCATTTGGATGAGTTATAGGCATGCTTTTGCTTATTGTCGTTTATGTGTGTTTATATGTCGTTTATGATTCGCGTAATTCATTTTCTATTTTATATGCTTCCTTCTTGTTGTCAAACCTTGGAAATATGCTATCTTATGTAATATGAAGTATGTAGTATCATGTTGGGTGAGCTTAAACATGTTTTATGCTCCTATTTGAATTCTTGAATTAATTTGGTTGGAGATATGAATTGATGAATTTGAATGAAAATGAATGAATAAGTGAATGACGTGGTTATATGATCTAAATGCCTTTATAATGAACATGAACATTTCATGACTTACTATGATCTTTATGCCTTCATATCATGCTTGTGCATTGCCGTGTGTCATATATGGTTCATTAAGAGTCTTGAGTCTCACGAACATGTCTTGTGGTCTTTTGGTACAGTTTATCTCCAGGGTGGAGAGATTTTGATCGTTCAGGCACTTGGTACTCGTTCCTTGTTTCGTCACGGCTCAGGTGAGGGTGTTTTCGTTTTAGCTACGTATTAAACCCTACAACCCTTATGTGAAAAGCTTTGGCCAAAACCTTATGACTATATATATATGGTTTTCAAATGAAGTTATCGAGTAAATTCTTCTGAATTATACGTATGAGCGTATATAAGCTTAAAAATAGTTTTGTAATGAGGCTATGCTCCAAACCGTGTGTCTTCATGCTAGCTACGAATTCGGATGACAGGGAGAGGTACTTATATAGCATATGCCGAGTTACACGGTAAAGTATGATTTCTTATAGTATGTATCCTATGTATGAATTGATATGTTTTGGCTAGATTATGCAAATATGATATGTTCACGGGCCCCGGGACTTAGTATATGTGGCTAACCGAGGAAGCAAAGGCTGACGGGGATCCCATATACTAGTCCCAACCAAACTACGGTGATACCGGCCCTCGCTAGGAGGTTTAGCGGGGAATGGGAGCTGAGTGCCCTTGGGGGATTCATGTACCCCCATTGGCCTATGTATGAACCGGTGGTCGGGTCTTGCAATCCCGTCCACCACCCGGAGGAAGAAGGTTGGTTATGATTTATGCCTTTTCTTACGTATATGTTATGATATGATTATGCACCGTGCGGGAAGGCCGGGATCCGGATCGCCCAAACGAACATGTTTATGACATGATTTATGGTCTGTGTGTATTATGATATATTGCATGATCGCCTAATCAATATATTAATGATAATTGTCGTACACGGTCGGAGTTTGGTTGGAGATTGTGCATGCTCACTCGCCGAGCCTTATATTTATGTATGATTTATGAATGTAATGAATTTAATATGAATTAGTCGTAAAAGTCGAGCATTGTCTATCTATTTTCTTGCCCTTTTCGGGGACTAAATTCAAATAAAAACCTTGCTCGGGATTTATGACTTGCATGTGCATGTTTTATATATATGTATCGCTCCTGCTCACTCAGTCTTCTAGAGACTGACCCTCTCCCTCCCCAACACTTTAGTGTGCAGGTTTGGCTTTGGAGTTTCGAGCTAGGCGGAGGTGTTTGGAGTCTTTAAGTGGGTCAAGTTAGGTTAGGAGAGTCTCTGCACTCACTCATGTATTGGAATTATGTATGATTCGATTCTATAGTATCCTGAACATGAATATTTATGAAATTATTATTGAATTGATTTTACTGGAATTTGTTATGATTTAAAAGAGGCCTGAAGAGCCCAAATTCTACTTATGGTTTGTATGATTGAACTTTGGCTTTGCTATGCACTATATTTTGTTGTATGGTTATCATTGCAGGGTCTAGTTCCGCCTAGCTTAGGAAGGTTTTTATGTTTGTCTCCCGTTCGATAGGGTTTGATACGGGTGCGGATTTACTATTTCGTTACTCGTGTTGAGCCTTAGTGCGGGGGATGTGGTGCCTCACGTGCGGGGTGCTACACATCGCATCCAAGACAGACAGAGAGAATCCCATCTCTCAGAACAAAAAGGCCAGAGATCCCCGTCTCTCAAACACAGAAAGCGGGAGAACCCCGTCTCTCGATCACACAAGAGAGAACCCCGTCTCTCGAGCAGACAATTGAGAGAACCCCGTCTCTCAGCCTAAGTTGGACAGATTCCAGCATCTTCCAACATTCTAGTTCAAGAAATTCTAGCATTTCTCAAACCCTTAAATTCAAGAGAATCCAGCATCTCCCGAATATATAAGTACAAGAGAATCCAACATCTCTCGTGCACAAAGCTTAGAAAGAATCCAGCATCTTTCTATCACATAAGCAGAGAATCCTGCGGCTCTCTAACACATAAATTGAGAGGATTAACATTTCCCAAGCACGTAAACAGAGAGAATTAAATCTTTCTCACACTGAGAACGAGAGATTCTGACATCTCTCTAGCACATAAATACAATTATTTGAAGCACTTGTGCCTACGCAAATCAAAAAGCAAAGTTGAAAATTACAACAATCAACACATATCAAAATTAGCAAGTATATTACATAATAATAAGAGTCAAATAAACGACGTATGTATGCTCGTGCCATGAATGTTTGTTGTACCTTCCATTGTAGCATTCTGTTCATCCTCTGCTGCTTCCTCCTCTCCATCAATAGCTGGCCTCTTCTTTGGAAAGGTGTTTATCCTGTGATCAGCAGAACCACACACCAAGCATCTACCCAAATACCTCCAACACTTCTCCAATAGATGGGAACCCTGACAGTGAGGGCAACGGGGCCTGATCTGGGGTCGGTAAAACTGGTGGCACCGTAGGAGCAGCATGTCGGGGCTTCTTGTTAATGAAGCCTTGCGGACCGAAAGCTGGTGTAGAAGTAGTAGAAACATGAGTAGCGGGCTTCTTGCCCGATTCAGAACCAGAACCATGCCCCGAAGAGAAGGATGGGGGCCTCAACCTCTGTCTTTGGGCCTCGACCTAAATAGCCCTCTTGGTAACTTTATCCCAAGTACTAACATTGACAACCTCAAGTGCTCTCTGAATATCCTCTCGAAGCCCATGAAGGAAGTGACGGGCTCTGTGTGAATCAATATCAGTGATGAGGGTAGCATAGGGAGCAAGTCTCTCGAACTGTAGAATGTAGTCCTCAACAGATTTGGATCCCTGCTTCAGCTCAGAAAACTCCTGAAGTCTACGCTCTCGTGCACTATGAGGTATAAACTTCTCGTGGAACTCATGCACGAAAGTCTCCCAAGTGAACTCCATACCACTCCTCTCAAGTCTGGATCGAACTCCCTTGAGCCAGTTAGCTGCCTGTCCCTAAATGAATCGAGCAGTACAAACCGCCCTATCCTGAGAAGTCCCTGGGCAAATCTCCCAAATACCACTGATCTCAGCTAACCACTCCTCAGCCTTGAGATCATCTCCCCCAAACCACTTAGGAGGGTTGTTGTTCCGAAACTCCCTATACACAGTTGAGATAGTACCATCCTGACCATCAACTGGTGGTGTCTACTGTCTCTGATTCTGTTGCAACTGATTGAGAAGTGCCTGAACAATGTTCTCCGCATTCGGTGGTGGTGGCGGAGGCGGATTAGGCGCATCCGGTGAAGTCTCTCGGTCACGGCGTCCAGGAGGCATCCTGAAATTCAAAGATTCATGCAATATTATTGCATGTGGATTAGTACGTGTGTATGTATACAAATATTAGAAATAAACAAGTATTCAAGTAAATGAGTCATATAATCACATTGTCCTATGCCGTACCAACTACACAGACTCGACACGACACTAGAGCTCGGTTTTGCAACCTAGAACTCTGATATCACTTAAGGATGTAGCACCCCAGACGGAGGATACCACATCCCCCGCACTAGGACTCGGACTCGGTCATGAAATAGGAAGTCCATGCCCGAATCCGAATCATGGTGAACGGGAGACCAACTCGCACACTAGGCTAGGCGGATCTAACTTGACAAACTCAGAGTGCGGAAGCAATTTAAACAATCATCATCAGATAGCGGAAGCAATTACATCAACATACCAAACAATTGACGGGTTCAACTAGCATAGATACATAATCCCGAATATCAATTCATAATCCAACATAATAAACAGCATAAGTATCATCATGATATCTATTAACATCCAAGTACGAGCTTACTAACCCAACACGGGTTTGTATCTAAGTAGAACATAAACATAAGCTTCAATTCTGAAACATAAATACATAACATAAGTAAAGTATGCGACAAATGCATCCTAACACCAACTAGACTAAGAAGTGTGACTCCGAAGACTCACTTTTGCCTAGCTCAAGCCAAAAGGAATCCTGCAAACAATAAGATAAAATGAGGTGACAAGTGAGTCGTGCAGGTTCTGGGGTGAACCATCTGTTGTGTCTTCGGCTGTCTTTGGTGCCAAGTGATGTTAGGTTATAGTTATACCCTATTGCAATGTGCCTGTTTTCGAATGTGTGCGGTTTATAAGCCTTGTATATACGTAGATATGTGTGAAATACGTACTTTGATGGTTTTGTCATAAGTTTGAAAGTAAGAAACGCTATGTACGAGCCTATGTATGCTTAGCTTTGATATGTTATGATTTCGAGGTCAGTCTGCGTGATGTGTACGTACGATATGATAAGTACGATATGCGTGAGATATGTCTGTCTGTCTGTCTGTGTGTGGCGGGTCAAGTTTCCGATATATGTCTGTTTATCTATGTGATGGCCCCCGGAGTTGTGGGTAAAGGGAGACTCGGGACGACCATGGGGTCTCCGGTTACGACCCCTGTGCACTCCTCCACCAGCGGAAGACTTAGTTCTCCTATGCCGACGGAGCGCATTTTGGTTGGCCGTCGAAGGAACCGGGCGGGATCCTCCGGTTCACAAGTGTCGTTCTGTGGTGTGTTGAGAGGGGTACCTCTCTTCCCCAAACGGTGTGAAGGAAGGTATGTTTGTTTTGATTCCGTTTGTTTATGCCTGTGTGTGATCTGAGGAGTTTGATTGGATTGAATTCGTACCCGCAGAGTGTTCTGTCTGTCCGTCTGTCATAAGTTCGTGAAACGGGTGTAGATTCTTAAATTAAGATAAAAATTGGTATACCTTTACACTAATGAGTTACGTTCCGGTATGTGTGCTAAGTCTGCATGAATCTGAGTTGTGTCTTAAGAAACCTTTGATTTAAGATTTGTTTGGTCTGTTAGATAAGTCTCCCTATATGTATGTTATCACGGGAAAATGTTTTGGCGTGCAAAAACTAACCCCGGGTTCACGAACGTTGCTTCTTCTACGTGATGTGCTCTATATATATGTAGGTGGGTGTGGGTAGCCCCTCGCTCAGTCTTTGGACTGACCCCTCCCCGTTTATGTTTTTAGTGTGCAGGTTTCGGTTTGGGTTAGCTTTGGAGTTCGTGCTAGGCGGCGGTGTGTCGTGTCTTTTGAGTCCGTATCTGCACGTTTCAGTTTGTTAAGTATTTTGTTCTGATTTATAATTTGTAAATTTTGTATAAGATATGTTGTGAGCAGGTTGCACGTATGACTTGATTGATTGGAATTCGGGACAGGTTAGGACAGGTGCTCGGATTAATTGAACCCGTCTTGTTGTGTAATTGTTCGGGACAGGATAGCACAGGTTCGATAGATTAGTTGAACCCTTTTAGATGATTTTTATTTCTGTATTGCTCATTGTGTTGGACATATAAAAGTTTTTGGAAGTTTCCATTTTATATTGCCCCTGCTATCTTGTTTCGCTTATTTTCTTCTGTACAGGGTTAGGTACCGCCTAGCTAGTGGATGTGTTTTTCGTTAGTCACCCGTTCGCTGTGACTTGGTGCGTGTGCGGACTCTCCATTTCGTACACGTGTCGGGTCATAGTGCGGGGGTGTGATGCCCCGCCGCTTGGGGTATTACATCTTGAGTGGTATCAGAGCTACCAGGTTCAGAATCGGTGCTCTGAAGTCGTGTCTTGTCAGTCTAGGTCGTACGGCATAGGAATATGTGTGCATTGCATCCGTTTGGCCTGAAATTTTGCTTCCTCAGCATGAATTGTACTGAGTTATGTGATTATGTGTGTACTATGACTATAATTGTGTAACACTTTATCATGTACTTGCAATTACATTTAATTGTTGCACTTACGTGACTTAAGTGCTGTATTTCATTTGCACATCTAACTCTCATGCACCAACTTTAGTGTTTTATTTACAGGGCTGCTTCAGCAACAACTTAAACAACTTCTATGACATCATCGCAACTTTATGGTCAAGATTTCGAACACCACGGTGAATGGTACACTAAACATTTATGGCACGAACATACATGCATTCTTTAGTTTGACTACTTCCTGCTATTACGTGATATAGTTGTCAATTGTGCTACATGTTAATTGTTGTGATTACTGACTCTGTCTATGTGCTTGAGTGAAAGAGATTTGATTCTCTCTATTTATGTGCTAGGGGGATGTTGATTCTTCCTACTTGTGTGTTAGAGAGATGCTGAATTCTCTCTATATTACGTGACAGAAAGATTCTGGAGTCTTTCTGAGTTCTGTGCACGAGAGATGCTGGATTTTCTTGTACTTAAGTATTCGAGGGATGCTAGATTCCCTCGGATTTAAGGTTTGAGAAATGCCGAATTTTCTCAAACTAGATTATCTGGGAGATGTGGAATCAATCAGACTTGGGTTGAGGGACGGGCTTCTCTCGATGTTATGTTTGAGAGACGGGGCTCTCTCAATTATGTGCTTGAGACACGGGGTTTCTCTCTTTTGTGTGTGCTGAGGGATGGGGTTCTCTCACTTGGGTGTTGAGAGATGGCATTCTCCCTTGTTTGTTGTAGTTGAGTTACGCGTGGCCTGGCGACAGTCTGTAAGCAACGAGGATGCGACAATATCGAGTTTCGGGTGCAGTGGCCTAGTTCCGATCGAATGAGTTGAAGTGACCAACAGTCAAGCGCTCAATGGAACTTCAGTGACAACGAGTCACCATGAAGGGAGTTGATGCCGGCTAAGAGAGAAGTATCCTGGGGAGTTTACAGTTCGCCTATATCAGAGTTGTACAGCGGAAGCTTGGAGTGGATTTCGTTTCAGAGTCGTTCAAGATCCTGCTTTTGGACCTGAGGACAGGTCCTTTTGAAGGAGGGGAGTTTGTAACATCCCGATCGTCCGACTTATAAGGTACGCCTCATTTCAATCTTTTTATGTGTTTAATTATGTGATTTTGTGTTTTGCGTGGTCCTATTTTGAACTCTTTTAGAGTTTAAGGGGCCTTTTTGTAATTTTCTCTTTTTAGGGGTTTTTCGATCACTGCTCGTTCGATCGAGATTTTGACCTCTTTGGCACCTTCAATGCGTTCGGGGCATCGAAACGAGTCCGTAGACTCTGAGTTTGCCCAATTCTGACATCGTTAACTCTTCCTCCCGTTCGTTTCGAGCGCGAGGACAAGGGATAAAAGACCCAAATCCTCGTTTTACGTGCCAAACCTTCAGTCTTCTCCTCTCTCTCGCTCCAGCGATTCACGTACCATCACTCTAACGCCCCAATTTTCGGCTTTCGAAGTGCGCGAATTAATTGCCAAATATGTTTTAATTTCCTAATTGTCTTTAATTTACATTTCTTTAAATTCAAGGACTAAATTGCATAAATATATTCTTGGACAAAATTGATCATTTTCCAAACTTCATATCCTTAATTGCATAACTTGATTAATCAAGGGTCTTAATTGTAATTTGTGCCAATTCATTAATTCCATGGGATGAATCACGTTAAATGCTTCTTCATACTTCCATTTCATGATCATCTTTCATTATGTACAAGAAATACATACATATTTGCTCCCTTCTCTTACCAAGACTCAACCCTTCAAGAAAGGAAGAGGAATCCATCATCTCAAGCCATTAATTTTGAGGAATCATTGGTTTTGAAGCATCTTCATCCTCTATCTTGCTCTCGTTTCTTCTAATTTTCATTCCAAGGAATACATGAGTTATTATATGAATTCTTGAAATTTATATGTGAGGCTAGGGTTTATGAATTCATGAAATAATTGGATTATTTGATGTTACAAGTATGATCATGTGCTTGTAACTTGAATTTCATGCTTATATCTTGAGAATTATAGAGTCTTATGGTATTAATGTTCATGAGAGTTGATCTTGAATTCTTGATGAATTAAGCTTCAACTAAGTGTTTATGTTGGATTTTATTATACCTTGAATATATATGCATATTAGTTTCCAGAGTTCTTGCAATTAGAAATGGATTCAATGATGTTTTATGAAGATTTGATGATATTTCGTGCCTCCCCTATTTCTGCCTCTGTTTCTGCATCTTCCGCATAATGGGAACGACCCTTCGCGTTCCCTTTGTATTTGGGGAACGGCCGTTCCCATAGTTTGAATAGTGTGCATGGCGGCGAGGACGGGAATGGCCCTTCCTGTTTTAGCTTGTAAGCCGGAACGGCCGTTCCCATCTTCGGGAGTCACTTGGGGTAGCTGGGAACGGCCATTCCCATTTTGAACTAGGGGCCGGAACGGCCGTTCCGTGGCCTCTGGAGAGGCAGAAGGTTTCTGTATAAAACATGCATTTCCATTTCCTTTTCTTTACCTCTATTTGGTCCCAATATGCTATTATATGATAAATATCATGCCATAATATGAAGACATTATGCTGCATTGTTCATGGCATGCCATCTCGCCTTTTGATCTTGTCGTGTGCTTATTTGGTAACGTTATCAAGTTATGGTCTAATGAGGGCACAAATGTTTCTATTCCTTGCCAGTTATTCTCTGGAATAGAGGTCGGGATCAACGAGCATGTTCATGCATTCATGAATCGTCGTGTCACCCGCTAGCAAGCAAGTCAGGTCATGCCAAGCCATGCACGTACCGTGATTATCGTGTCATTGTCAGGATCATGCAAAGCAATTCGGGCATCGTGTTATCATGATCATCGTGACTATCGTGTTATCGTGTAACGCACGTCAGCCGCAGGAGCTAAGTGCTATGCGGGGCAGCGTGCTACGCCCATGGGAGCCACCAATTGAACCTGCGAGGCAAAGTGCTACATGTGCGGGAGCCACCTCCTGAACCCGTAGGAGCCACCTCTAGAATCTTGACGCTACGAGTATCGTGTTATCGTGAATGGTGAAGGCTCGCTACCTTCCCATTATCGTGTTATCGTGATTGGAGTGATGGAGTATATTGGAGTGATGTAGTTATTGGAGTGATCGAGTATATTGGAGTGATGGAGTTATGGGAGTGATGGAGTTATGGGAGTGTTCGTGGGAGTGATGGAGTTTTTCGGGAAATCGATATACATGCCGTGTTCTCGCAGGTACATTCTAGGCGGGAATCGAGCTGAGTCGAGTCCTTGCGTTCGAGCCTCGCAAGGTGTATTTATTTATTTGTTTATCATTTCCAAGGAATTATTGTCAAGAATACTTTTCATGTATTTAGAAGATGATAATGTATTGATAGGTAAAATTCAAGTGTAAATTACTTGATAAATGGTCGATAGTGTGTTCTGCTTCCGCTTTGTTCTAATGCATGTATGAATTAGTCCGGTCTAGCTAGTTGATCTCTTTGCATTGTCACCCGTTCGCTGCAGGTTGATTCATCTACGGACCACCCACTTCGTGTGTGGATCGACCTGTAGTGCGGGGGTGTGGCATCTCTAAGTGTTGGGGTGCTACATCTTAAGTGGTATCAGAGCCCGGTTTCAAAACCGAGGTTCTAGTGTCGTGTCAAGTTTAGGTCAAGCAGTGTAGGCATTACTTGCTAATTGTGCATTGTATTCCTTTATGGCATTACATGCTCGTCAAGTGAATCCGAGGACGGATTCTTTTAGGGGGGGGGGGGAGAATTGTGACGCCCCAATTTTCGGCTTTCCAGGTACGCGAATTAATTGCCAAATGTGTCTTAATTTCCTAATTGTCCTTAATTTACATTACTTTAAATTCAAGGACTAAATTGCATAAATATATTCTTGGACTAAGTTGATCATTTTCTAAACCTCAAATCCTTAATTGCATAACTTGATTAATCAAGGGGCTTAATTGCAATTTGTGCCAATTCATTAATTCCATGGGATGAATCACGTTAAATGCTTCTTCATGCTTCCATTTCATGATCATCTTTCATTATGTACAAGAAATACATACATATTTGCTCCCTTCTCTTACCGAGACTCAACCCTTCAAGAAAGGAAGAGGAATCCATCATCTCAAGCCATTAATTTTGAGGAATCATGGGTTTTGAAGCATCATCATCCTCTATCTTGCTCTCTTTTCTTCTAATTTTCATTCCAAGGAATACATGAGTTATTATATGAATTCTTGAAATTTATATGTGAGGCTAGGGTTTATGAATTCATGAAATAATTGGATTATTTGATGTTACAAGTATGATCATGTGCTTGTAACTTGAATTTCATGCTTATATCTTGAGAATTATAGAGACTTATGGTATAAATGTTCATGAGAGTTGATCTTGAATTCTTGATGAATTAAGCTTCAACTAAGTGTTTATGTTGGATTTTATTATACCTTGAATATATATGCATATTAGTTTCCAGAGTTCTTGCAATTAGAAATGGATTCAATGATGTTTTATGAAGATTTGATGATATTTCGTGCCTCCCCTGTTTCTACCTCTGTTTCTGCATCTTCTGCATAATGGGAACGGCCCTTCTCGTTCCCTTTGTATTTGGGGAACGGCCGTTCCCATAGTTTGAATAGTGTGCATGGCGGCGAGGACGGGAACGACCCTTCCCGTTTTGGCTTGTAAGCCGGAACGGCCGTTCCCATCTTCGGGAGTCACTTCGGGTAGCTGGGAACGGCCATTCCCATTTTGAACTAGGGGCCGGAACTACCGTTCCTAGGCCTCTGGAGAGGCAGAAAGTTTCTGTATAAAACATGCATTTCCATTTCCTTTTCTTTACCTCTATTTGGTCCCAATATGCTATTATATGATCAATATCATGCCGTAATATGAATATATTATGCTACATTGTTCATGGCATGCCATCTCGCCTTTTGATCATATCGTGTGCTTATTTGGTAACGTTATCAAGTTATGGTCTAATGAGGGCACAAATGTTTCTATTCCTTGCCAGTTATTCTCTGGAATAGAGGTCGGGATCAACGAGCATGTTCATGCATTCATGAATCGTCGTGTCACCCGCTAGCAAGCAAGTCAGGTCATGCCAAGCCATGCACGTACCGTGATTATCGTGTCATTATCAGGATCATGCAAAGCAATTCGGGCATCGTGTTATCGTGATCATCATAACTATCGTGTTATCGTGTAGCGCTCATCAGCGGCAGGAGCTAAGTGCTATGCGGGGCAGCGTGCTGCGCACATGGGAGCCACCAATTGAACCTGCGGGGCAAAGTGTTACATGTGCAGGAGCCACCTCCTGAACCCGTAGGAGCCACCTCTAGAATCCTGACGCTACGAGTATCATGGTATCATGAATGGTGAAGGCTCGCTACCTTCCCATTATCGTGTTATCGTGATTGGAGTGATGGAGTATATTGGAGTGATGGAGTTATTGGAGTGATCGAGTATAATGGAGTGATGGAGTTATGGGTGTGATGGAGTTATGGGAGTGTTCGTGGGAGTGATGGAGTTATTCAGGAAATCGATATACATGCCGTGTTCTCGCAGGTACATTCTAGGCGAGAATCGAGCTGAGTCGAGTCCTTGCGTTCGAGCCTCGCAAGGTGTATTTATTTATTTGTTTATCATTTCCAAGGAATTATTGTCAAGACTACTTTGCATGTATTTAGAAGATGATAATGTATTGATAGGTAAAATTCAAGTGTAAATTACTTGATAAATGGTTGATAGTGTGTTCTGCTTCCGCTTTGTTCTAATGCATGTATGAATTAGTCCCGTTTAGCTAGTTGATCTCTTTGCATTGTCACTCGTTCGCTGCAGGTTGATTCATGTACGGACCACCCACTTCGTGTGTGGATCGACCTGTAGTGCGGGGGTGTGGCATCTCTACGTGTTGGAGTGCTACATCTTAAGTGGTATCAGAGCCCGGTTTCGAAACCGAGGTTCTAGTGTCGTGTAAAGTTTAGGTCAAGCAGTGTAGGGATTACTTGCTAATTGTGCATTGTATTCCTTTATGGCATTACATGCTCGTCAAGTGAATCCGAGGACTGATTCTTCTAAGGGGGGGAGAATTGTAACGCCCCAATTTCCGGCTTTCCAGGTACGCGAATTAATTGCCAAATGTGTCTTAATTTCCTAATTGTCCTTAATTTACATTACTTTAAATTCAAGGACTAAATTGCATAAATATATTTTTGGACTAAATTGATCATTTTCCTAACCTCATATCCTTAATTGCATAACTTGATTAATCAAGGGGCTTAATTGCAATTTGTGCCAATTCATTAATTCCAAGGGATGAATCACGTTAAATGCTTCTTCATGCTTCCATTTCATGATCATCTTTCATTATGTACAAGAAATACATACATATTTGCTCCCTTTTCTTACCGAGACTCAACCCTTCAAGAAAGGAAGAGGAATCCATCATCTCAAGCCATTAATTTTGAGGAATCATGGGTTTTGAAGCATCATCATCCTCTATCTTGCTCTCTTTTCTTCTAATTTTCATTCCAAGGAATACATGAGTTGTTATATGAATTCTTGAAATTTATATGTGAGGCTAGGGTTTATGAATTCATGAAATAATTGGATTATTTGATGTTAGAAGTATGATCATGTGCTTGTAACTTGAATTTCATGCTTATATCTTGAGAATTATGGAGTCTTATGGTATAAATGTTCATGAGAGTTGATCTTGAATTCTTGATGAATTAAGCTTGAACTAAGTGTTTATGTTGGATTTTATTATACCTTGAATATATATGCATATTAGTTTCCAGAGTTTTTGCAATTAGAAATGGATTCAATGATGTTTTATGAAGATTTGATGATATTTCGTGCCTCCCCTGTTTCTGCCTCTGTTTCTACCTCTGTTTCTGCATCTTCTGCATAATGGAAACGGCCCTTCCCGTTCCCTTTGTATTTGGGGAACGGCCGTTCCCATAGTTTGAATAGTGTGCATGGCGGCAAGGACGGGAACGACCCTTCCCGTTTTGGGTTGTAAGCCGGAACGGCCGTTCCCATCTTCGGGAGTCACTTCGGGTAGCTGGGAACGGCCATTCCCATTTTGAACTAGGGGCCGGAACGGCCGTTCCCAGGCCTCTGGAGAGGCAGAAAGTTTCTGTATAAAACATGCATTTCCATTTCCTTTTCTCTACCTCTATTTGGTCCCAATATGCTATTATATGATCAATATCATGACATAATATGAATATATTATGCTACATTGTTCATGGCATGCCATCTCCCCTTTTGATCATGTCGTGTGCTTACTTGGTAACGTTATCAAGTTTTGGTCTAATGAGGGCACAAATGTTTCTATTCCTTGCCAGTTATTCTCTGGAATAGAGGTCGGGATCAACGAGCATGTTCATGCATTCATGAATCGCCGTGTCACCCGCTAGCAACCAAGTCAGGTCATTCCAAGCCATGCACGTACCGTGATTATCGTGTCATTGTCAGGATCATGCAAAGCAATTCGGGCATCGTGTTATCGTGATCATCATAACTATCGTGTTATCGTGTAGCGCTCATCAGCGGCAGGAGCTAAGTGCTATGCGGGGCAGCGTGCTGCGCACATGGGAGCCACCAATTGAACCTGCGGGGCAAAGTGTTACATGTGCAGGAGCCACCTCCTGAACCCGTAGGAGCCACCTCTAGAATCCTGACGCTACGAGTATCATGGTATCGTGAATGGTGAAGGCTCGCTACCTTCCCATTATCGTGTTATCGTGATTGGAGTGATGGAGTATATTGGAGTGATGGAGTTATTGGAGTGATCGAGTATAATGGAGTGATGGAGTTATGGGTGTGATGGAGTTATGGGAGTGTTCGTGGGAGTGATGGAGTTATTCAGGAAATCGATATACATGCCGTGTTCTCGCAGGTACATTCTAGGCGAGAATCGAGCTGAGTCGAGTCCTTGCGTTCGAGCCTCGCAAGGTGTATTTATTTATTTGTTTATCATTTCCAAGGAATTATTGTCAAGACTACTTTGCATGTATTTAGAAGATGATAATGTATTGATAGGTAAAATTCAAGTGTAAATTACTTGATAAATGGTTGATAGTGTGTTCTGCTTCCGCTTTGTTCTAATGCATGTATGAATTAGTCCCGTTTAGCTAGTTGATCTCTTTGCATTGTCACTCGTTCGCTGCAGGTTGATTCATGTACGGACCACCCACTTCGTGTGTGGATCGACCTGTAGTGCGGGGGTGTGGCATCTCTACGTGTTGGAGTGCTACATCTTAAGTGGTATCAGAGCCCGGTTTCGAAACCGAGGTTCTAGTGTCGTGTAAAGTTTAGGTCAAGCAGTGTAGGGATTACTTGCTAATTGTGCATTGTATTCCTTTATGGCATTACATGCTCGTCAAGTGAATCCGAGGACTGATTCTTCTAAGGGGGGGAGAATTGTAACGCCCCAATTTCCGGCTTTCCAGGTACGCGAATTAATTGCCAAATGTGTCTTAATTTCCTAATTGTCCTTAATTTACATTACTTTAAATTCAAGGACTAAATTGCATAAATATATTTTTGGACTAAATTGATCATTTTCCTAACCTCATATCCTTAATTGCATAACTTGATTAATCAAGGGGCTTAATTGCAATTTGTGCCAATTCATTAATTCCAAGGGATGAATCACGTTAAATGCTTCTTCATGCTTCCATTTCATGATCATCTTTCATTATGTACAAGAAATACATACATATTTGCTCCCTTTTCTTACCGAGACTCAACCCTTCAAGAAAGGAAGAGGAATCCATCATCTCAAGCCATTAATTTTGAGGAATCATGGGTTTTGAAGCATCATCATCCTCTATCTTGCTCTCTTTTCTTCTAATTTTCATTCCAAGGAATACATGAGTTGTTATATGAATTCTTGAAATTTATATGTGAGGCTAGGGTTTATGAATTCATGAAATAATTGGATTATTTGATGTTAGAAGTATGATCATGTGCTTGTAACTTGAATTTCATGCTTATATCTTGAGAATTATGGAGTCTTATGGTATAAATGTTCATGAGAGTTGATCTTGAATTCTTGATGAATTAAGCTTGAACTAAGTGTTTATGTTGGATTTTATTATACCTTGAATATATATGCATATTAGTTTCCAGAGTTTTTGCAATTAGAAATGGATTCAATGATGTTTTATGAAGATTTGATGATATTTCGTGCCTCCCCTGTTTCTGCCTCTGTTTCTACCTCTGTTTCTGCATCTTCTGCATAATGGAAACGGCCCTTCCCGTTCCCTTTGTATTTGGGGAACGGCCGTTCCCATAGTTTGAATAGTGTGCATGGCGGCAAGGACGGGAACGACCCTTCCCGTTTTGGGTTGTAAGCCGGAACGGCCGTTCCCATCTTCGGGAGTCACTTCGGGTAGCTGGGAACGGCCATTCCCATTTTGAACTAGGGGCCGGAACGGCCGTTCCCAGGCCTCTGGAGAGGCAGAAAGTTTCTGTATAAAACATGCATTTCCATTTCCTTTTCTCTACCTCTATTTGGTCCCAATATGCTATTATATGATCAATATCATGACATAATATGAATATATTATGCTACATTGTTCATGGCATGCCATCTCCCCTTTTGATCATGTCGTGTGCTTACTTGGTAACGTTATCAAGTTTTGGTCTAATGAGGGCACAAATGTTTCTATTCCTTGCCAGTTATTCTCTGGAATAGAGGTCGGGATCAACGAGCATGTTCATGCATTCATGAATCGTCGTGTCACCCGCTAGCAAGCAAGTCAGGTCATGCCAAGCCATGCACGTACCGTGATTATCGTGTCATTATCAGGATCATGCAAAGCAATTCGGGCATCGTGTTATCGTGATCATCATAACTATCGTGTTATCGTGTAGCGCTCATCAGCGGCAGGAGCTAAGTGCTATGCGGGGCAGCGTGCTGCGCACATGGGAGCCACCAATTGAACCTGCGGGGCAAAGTGTTACATGTGCAGGAGCCACCTCCTGAACCCGTAGGAGCCACCTCTAGAATCCTGACGCTACGAGTATCATGGTATCGTGAATGGTGAAGGCTCGCTACCTTCCCATTATCGTGTTATCGTGATTGGAGTGATGGAGTATATTGGAGTGATGGAGTTATTGGAGTGATCGAGTATAATGGAGTGATGGAGTTATGGGTGTGATGGAGTTATGGGAGTGTTCGTGGGAGTGATGGAGTTATTCAGGAAATCGATATACATGCCGTGTTCTCGCAGGTACATTCTAGGCGAGAATCGAGCTGAGTCGAGTCCTTGCGTTCGAGCCTCGCAAGGTGTATTTATTTATTTGTTTATCATTTCCAAGGAATTATTGTCAAGACTACTTTGCATGTATTTAGAAGATGATAATGTATTGATAGGTAAAATTCAAGTGTAAATTACTTGATAAATGGTTGATAGTGTGTTCTGCTTCCGCTTTGTTCTAATACATGTATGAATTAGTCCCGTTTAGCTAGTTGATCTCTTTGCATTGTCACTCGTTCGCTGCAGGTTGATTCATGTACGGACCACCCACTTCGTGTGTGGATCGACCTGTAGTGCGGGGGTGTGGCATCTCTACGTGTTGGAGTGCTACATCTTAAGTGGTATCAGAGCCCGGTTTCGAAACCGAGGTTCTAGTGTCGTGTAAAGTTTAGGTCAAGCAGTGTAGGGATTACTTGCTAATTGTGCATTGTATTCCTTTATGGCATTACATGCTCGTCAAGTGAATCCGAGGACTGATTCTTCTAAGGGGGGGAGAATTGTAACGCCCCAATTTCCGGCTTTCCAGGTACGCGAATTAATTGCCAAATGTGTCTTAATTTCCTAATTGTCCTTAATTTACATTACTTTAAATTCAAGGACTAAATTGCATAAATATATTTTTGGACTAAATTGATCATTTTCCTAACCTCATATCCTTAATTGCATAACTTGATTAATCAAGGGGCTTAATTGCAATTTGTGCCAATTCATTAATTCCAAGGGATGAATCACGTTAAATGCTTCTTCATGCTTCCATTTCATGATCATCTTTCATTATGTACAAGAAATACATACATATTTGCTCCCTTTTCTTACCGAGACTCAACCCTTCAAGAAAGGAAGAGGAATCCATCATCTCAAGCCATTAATTTTGAGGAATCATGGGTTTTGAAGCATCATCATCCTCTATCTTGCTCTCTTTTCTTCTAATTTTCATTCCAAGGAATACATGAGTTGTTATATGAATTCTTGAAATTTATATGTGAGGCTAGGGTTTATGAATTCATGAAATAATTGGATTATTTGATGTTAGAAGTATGATCATGTGCTTGTAACTTGAATTTCATGCTTATATCTTGAGAATTATGGAGTCTTATGGTATAAATGTTCATGAGAGTTGATCTTGAATTCTTGATGAATTAAGCTTGAACTAAGTGTTTATGTTGGATTTTATTATACCTTGAATATATATGCATATTAGTTTCCAGAGTTTTTGCAATTAGAAATGGATTCAATGATGTTTTATGAAGATTTGATGATATTTCGTGCCTCCCCTGTTTCTGCCTCTGTTTCTACCTCTGTTTCTGCATCTTCTGCATAATGGAAACGGCCCTTCCCGTTCCCTTTGTATTTGGGGAACGGCCGTTCCCATAGTTTGAATAGTGTGCATGGCGGCAAGGACGGGAACGACCCTTCCCGTTTTGGGTTGTAAGCCGGAACGGCCGTTCCCATCTTCGGGAGTCACTTCGGGTAGCTGGGAACGGCCATTCCCATTTTGAACTAGGGGCCGGAACGGCCGTTCCCAGGCCTCTGGAGAGGCAGAAAGTTTCTGTATAAAACATGCATTTCCATTTCCTTTTCTCTACCTCTATTTGGTCCCAATATGCTATTATATGATCAATATCATGACATAATATGAATATATTATGCTACATTGTTCATGGCATGCCATCTCCCCTTTTGATCATGTCGTGTGCTTACTTGGTAACGTTATCAAGTTTTGGTCTAATGAGGGCACAAATGTTTCTATTCCTTGCCAGTTATTCTCTGGAATAGAGGTCGGGATCAACGAGCATGTTCATGCATTCATGAATCGCCGTGTCACCCGCTAGCAACCAAGTCAGGTCATTCCAAGCCATGCACGTACCGTGATTATCGTGTCATTGTCAGGATCATGCAAAGCAATTCGGGCATCGTGTTACCGTGATCATCGTGACTATCGTGTTATCGTGTAACGCTCGTCTGCCGCAGGAGCTAAGTGCTATGCGGGGCAGCGTGCTACGCACATGGGAGCCACCTCTTGAACCTGCGGGGCAAAGTGCTGCATGTGCGGGAGCCCACTCCTGAACCCGTAGGAGCCACCTCTAGAATCATGACGCTACGAGTATCGTGTTATCGTGAATGGTGAAGGCTCGCTACCTTCCCAATATCATATTATCGTGATTGGAGTGATGGAGTATATTGGAGTGATATAGTTATTGGAGTGATCGAGTATATTGGAGTGATGGAGTTATGGGAGTGATGGAGTTATGGGAGTGTTCGTGGGAGTGATGGAGTTATTCGGGAAATCGATATACATGCCGTGTTCTCGCAGGTACATTCTAGGCGCGAATCGTGCTGAGTCGAGTCCTTGCGTTCGAGCCTCGCAAGGTGTATTTATTTATTTGTTTATCATTTCCAATGAATTATTGTCAAGACTACTTGTTATGTATTTAGAAGATGATAATGTGTTGATAGGTAAAATTCAAGTGTAAATTACTTGAGAAATGGTCGATAGTGTGTTCTGCTTCCGCTTTGTTCTAATGCATGTATGAATTAGTCCCGTCTAGCTAGTTGATCCTTTGCATTGTCACCCTTTCGCTGCAGGTTGATTCATGTACGGACCACCCACTTCGTGTGTGGATCGACCTGTAGTGCGGGGGTGTGGCATCTCTACGTGTTGGGGTGCTACATCTTAAGTGGTATCAGAGCCCGGTTTCAAAACCGAGGTTCTAGTGTCGTGTCAAGTTTAGGTCAAGTAGTGCAGGGATTAGTTGCTAATTGTGCATTGTATTCCTTTATGGCATTACATGCTCGTCAAGTGAATCCGAAGACGGATTCTTTTGGGGGGGGGGGGGGGGGAGAATTGTAACGCCCCAATTTCCGGCTTTCCAGGTACGCGAATTAATTGCCAAATGTGTCTTAATTTCCTAATTGTCCTTAATTTACATTTCTTTAAATTCAAGGACTAAATTGCATAAATATATTCTTGGACTAAATTGATCATTTTCCAAACCTCATATCCTTAATTGCATAACTTGATTAATCAAGGGGCTTAATTGCAATTTGTGCCAATTCATTAATTCCAAGGGATGAATCACGTTAAATGCTTCTTCATGCTTCCATTTCATGATCATCTTTCATTATGTATAAGAAATACATACATATTTGCTCCCTTCTCTTACCGAGACTCAACCCTTCAAGAAAGAAAGATGAATCCATCATCTCAAGCTATTAATTTTGAGGAATCATAGGTTTTGAAGCATCATCATCCTCTATCTTGCTCTCCTTTCTTCTAATTTTCATTCCAAGGACTACATGAGTTATTACATGAATTCTTGAAATTTATATGTGAGGCTAGGGTTTATGAATTCATGAAATAATTGGATTATTTGATGTTAGAAGTATGATCATGTGCTTGAAACTTGAATTTCATGCTTATATCTTGAGAATTATGGAGTCTTATGGTATAAATGTTCATGAGAGTTGATCTTGAATTCTTGATGAATTAAGCTTGAACTAAGTGTTTATGTTGGATTTTATTAAACCTTGAATATATATGCATATTAGTTTCCAGAGTTCTTGCAATTAGAAATGGATTCAATGATGTTCTATGAAGATTTGATGATATTTCGTGCCTCCCCTATTTATGCCTCTGTTTCTGCATCTTCTGCATAATGGGAACGGCCCTTCCCGTTCCCTTTGTATTTGGGGAACGACCGTTCCCATAATTTGAATAGTGTGTATGGCGGCGAGGACGGGAACGACCCTTCCCGTTTTGGCTTGTAAGCCGGAACGGCCGTGCCCATTTCGGGAGTCACTTCGGGTAGCTGGGAACGGCCATTCCCATTTGGCACTAGGGGCCGGAACGGCCGTTCCCAGGCCTCTGGAGAGGCAGAAAGTTTCTGTATAAAACATGCATTTCCATTTCCTTTTCTTTACCTCTATTTGGTCCCAATATGCTATTATATGATCAATATCATGCCATAATATGAATATATTATGCTACATTGTTCATGGCATGCCATCTCGCCTTTTGATCATGTCGTGTGCTTATTGGGTAACGTTATCAAGTTATGGTCTAATGAGGGCACAAATGTTTCTATTCCTTGCCAGTTATTCTCTGGAATAGAGGTCGGGATCAACGAGCATGTTCATGCATTCACGAATCGCCGTGTCACCTGCTAGCAAGCAAGTCAGGTCATGTCAAGCCATGCACGTACCGTGATTATCGTGTCATTGTCAGGATCATGCAAAGCAATTCGGGCATCGTGTTACTGTGATCATCGTGACTGTCGTGTTATCGTGTAACGCTCGTCAGTCGCAGGAGCTAAGTGGTATGCGGGGCAGCGTGCTACGCACATGGGAGGCACCTCTTGAACCTGCGGGGCAAAGTGCTGCATGTGCGGGAGCCACCTCCTGAACCCGTAGGAGCCACCTCTAGAATCCTAACGTTACGAGTATCGTGTTATCGTGAATGGTGAAGGTTTGCTACCTGCCCATTATCGTGTTATTGTGATTGGAGTGATGGAGTATATTGGAGTGATGTAGTTATTGGAGTGATCGAGTATATTGGAGTGATGGAGTTATGGGAGTGATGGAGTTATGGGAGTGTGCGTGGGAGTGATGGAGTTATTCGGGAAATCGATATACATGCCGTGTTCTCGCAGGTACATTCTAGGCGGGAATCGAGCTGAGTCGAGTCCTTGCGTTCGATCCTCGCAAGGTGTATTTATTTATTTGTTTATCATTTCTAAGGAATTATTGTCAAGACTACTTGTTATATATTTAGAAGATGATAATGTATTGATTGGTAAAATTCAAGTGTAAATTACTTGATAAATGGTCGATAGTGTGTTCTGCTTCCGCTTTGTTCTAATGCATGTATGAATTAGTCCTGTCTAGCTAGTTGATCTCTTTGCATTGTCACCCTTTCGCTGCAGGTTGATTCATGTACGAACCACCCACTTCGTGTGTGGATCGACCTGTAGTGCGGGGGTGTGGCATCTCTACGTGTTGGGGTGCTACATCTTAAGTGGTATCAGAGCACGGTTTCAAAACTGAGGTTCTAGTGTCGTGTCAAGTTTAGGTCAAGCAGTGTAGGGATTACTTGCTAATAGTGCATTGTATTCCTTTATGGCATTACATGCTCGTCAAGTGAATTCGAGGACAGATTCTTTTATGGGGGGGAGAATTGTAACGCCCCAATTTCCGGCTTTCCAGGTACGCGAATTAATTGCCAAATGTGTCTTAATTTCCTAATTGTCCTTAATTAACATTTCTTTAAATTCAAGGACTAACTTCCATAAATATATTCTTGGACTAAATTGATCATTTTCCAAACCTCGTATCCTTAATTGCATAACTTGATTAATCAAGGGGCTTAATTGCAATCTGTGCCAATTCATTAATTCCAAGGGATGAATCACGTTAAATGCTTCTTCATGCTTCCATTTCATGATCACCTTTCATTATGTACAAGAAATACATACATATTTGCTCCCTTCTCTTACCGAGACTCAACCCTTCAAGAAAGGAAGAGGAATCCATCATCTCAAGCCATTAATTTTGAGGAATCATGGGTTTTGAAGCATCATCATCCTCTATCTTGCTCTCTTTTCTTCTAATTTTCATTCCAAGGAATACATGAGTTATTACATGAATTCTTGAAATTTATATGTGAGGATAGGGTTTATGAATTCATGAAATAATTGGATTATTTGATGTTAGAAGTATGATCATGTGCTTGAAACTTGAATTTCATGCTTATATCTTGAGAATTATGGAGTCTTATGGTATAAATGTTCATGAGAATTGATCTTGAATTCTTGATGAATTAAGCTTGAACTAAGTGTTTATGTTGGATTTTATTATACCTTGAATATATATGCATATTAGTTTCCAGAGTTCTTGCAATTAGAAATGGATTCAATGATGTTCTATGAAGATTTGATGATATTTTGTGCCTCCCCTATTTCTGCCTCTGTTTCTGCATCTTCTACATAATGGGAACGACCCTTCCCGTTCCCTTTGTATTTGGGGAACGGCCGTTCCCATAGTTTGAATAGTGTGCATGGCGGCGAGGATGGGAACGACCCTTCCCGTTTTGGCTTCTAAGCCGGAACGGCCGTTCCCATCTTCGGGAGTCACTTCGGGTAGCTGGGAACGGCCATTCCCATTTTGAACTAGGGGCCGGAACGGCCATTCCCAGGTCTCTGGAGAGGCAGAAAGTTTCTGTATAAAACATGCATTTCCATTTCCTTTTCTTTACCTCTATTTGGTCCCAATATGCTATTATATGATCAATGTCATGCCATAATATGAATTCATTATGCTACATTGTTCATGACATGCCATCTCGCCTTTTGATCATGTCGGGTGCCTATTGGGTAACGTTATCAAGTTATGGTCTAATGAGGGCTCAAATGTTCCTATTCCTTGCCAGTTATTCTCTGGAATAGAGGTCGGGATCAACGAGCATGTTCATGCATTCATGAATCGTCGTGTCACCCGCTAGCAAGCAAGTCAGGTCATGCCAAGCCATGCACGTACCGTGATTATCGTGTCATTTTCAGGATCATGCAAAGCAATTCGGGCATCGTGTTACCGTGATCATCGTGACTATCGTGTTATCGTGTAACGCTGGTCAGTCGCAGGAGCTAAGTGCTATGCGGGGCAGCGTCCTACGCACATGGGAGCCACCTCTTGAACCTGCGGGGCAAAGTGCTGCATGTGCGGGAGCCACCTCCTGAATCCGTAGGAGCCACCTCTAGAATCCTGACACTACGAGTATCGTGTTATCATGAATGGTGAAGGCTCGCTACCATCCCATTATCGTGTTATCGTGATTGGAGTGATGGAGTATATTGGAGTGATGTAGTTATTGGAGTGATCGAGTATATTGGAGTGATGGAGTTATGGGAGTGATGGAGTTATGGGATTGTTCGTGGGAGTGATGGAGTTATTCGGGAAATCAATATACATGCCGTGTTCTCGCAGGTACATTCTAGGCGGGAATCGAGCTGAGTCGAGTCCTTGCGTTCGAGCCTCGCAAGGTGTATTTATTTATTTGTTTATCATTTCCAAGGAATTATTGTCAAGACTACTTGTTATGTATTTAGAAGATGATAATGTATTGATAGGTAAAATTCAAGTGTAAATTACTTGATAAATGGTCGATAGTGTGTTCTGCTTCCGCTTTGTTCTAATGCATGTATGAATTAGTCCCGTCTAGCTAGTTGATCTCTTTGCATTGTCACCCTTTCGCTGCAGGTTGATTCATGTACGAACCACCCACTTCGTGTGTGGATCGACCTGTAGTGCGGGGGTGTGGCATCTCTACGTGTTGGGGTGCTACATCTTAAGTGGTATCAGAGCCCGGTTTCAAACCGAGGTTCTAGTGTCGTGTCAAGTTTAGGTCAAGAAGTGTAGGGATTACTTGCTAATAGTGCATTGTATTCCTTTATGGCATTACATGCTCGTCAAGTGAATCCGAGGACGGATTCTTTTATGGGGGGGGAGAATTGTAACGCCCCAATTTTCGGCTTTCCAGGTACAAGAATTAATTGCCAAATGTGTCTTAATTTCCTAATTGTCCTTAATTAACATTTCTTTAAATTCAAGGACTAAATTGCATAAATATATTCTTGGACTAAATTGATCATTTTCCAAACCTCATATCCTTAATTGCATAACTTGATTAATCAAGGGGCTTAATTGCAATTTGTGCCAATTCATTAATTCCAAGGGATGAATCACGTTAAATGCTTCTTCATGCTTCCATTTCATGATCATCTTTCATTATGTACAAGAAATACATACATATTTGCTCCCTTCTCTTACCGAGACTCAACCCTTCAAGAAAGGAAGAGGAATCCATCATCTCAAGCCATTAATTTTTAGGAATCATGGGTTTTGAAGCATCATCATCCTCTATCTTGCTCTCTTTTCTTCTAATTTTCATTCCAAGGAATACATGAGTTATTACATGAATCCTTGAAATTTATATGTGAGGCTAGGGTTTATGAATTCATGAAATAATTGGATTATTTGATGTTAGAAGTATGATCATGTGCTTGAAACTTGAATTTCATGCTTATATCTTGAGAATTATGGAGTCTTATGGTATAAATGTTCATGAGAGTTGATCTTGAATTCTTGATGAATTAAGCTTGAACTAAGTGTTTATGTTGGATTTTATTATACCTTGAATATATATGCATATTAGTTTCCAGAGTTCTTGCAATTAGAAATGGAGTCAATGATGTTCTATGAAGATTTGATGATGTTTTGTGCCTCCCCTGTTTCTGCCTCTGTTTCTGCATCTTCTGCATAATGGGAACGGCCCTTCCCGTTCCCTTTGTATTTGGGGAACGGCCGTTCCCATAGTTTGAATAGTGTGCATGGCGGCGAGGACGGGAACGACCCTTCTCGTTTTGGCTTGTAAGCCGGAACGGCCGTTCCCATCTTCGGGAGTCACTTCGGGTAGCTGGGAACGGCCATTCCCATTTTGAACTAGGGGCCGGAACGGCCGTTCCCAGGTCTCTGGAGAGGCAGAAAGTTTCTGTATAAAACATGCATTTCCATTTCCTTTTCTTTACCTCTATTTGGTCCCAATATGCTATTATATGATCAATGTCATGCCATAATATGAATTTATTATGCTACATTGTTCATGGCATGCCATCTCGCCTTTTGATCATGTCGTGTGCTTATTGGGTAACGTTATCAAGTTATGGTCTAATGAGGGCACAAATGTTCCTATTCCTTGCCAGTTATTCTCTGGAATAGAGGTCGGGATCAACAAGCATGTTCATGCATTCATGAATCGTCGTGTCACCCGCTAGCAAGCAAGTCAGGTCATACCAAGCCATGCACGTACCGTGATTATCGTGTCATTTTTAGGATCATGCAAAGCAATTCGGGCATCGTGTTACCGTGATCATCGTGACTATCGTGTTATCGTGTAACGCTCGTCAGCCGCAGGAGCTAAGTGCTATGCGGGCCAGCGTCCTACGCACATGGGAGCCACCTCTTGAACCTGCGGGGCAAAGTGCTGCATGTGCGGGAGCCACCTCCTGAATCCGTAGGAGCCACCTCTAGAATCCTGACGCTACGAGTATCGTGTTATCGTGAATGGTGAAGGCTCGCTACCATCCCATTATCGTGTTATCGTGATTGGAGTGATGGAGTATATTGGAGTGATGTAGTTATTGGAGTGATCGAGTATATTGGAGTGATGGAGTTATGGGAGTGATGGAGTTATGGGAATGTTCGTGGGAGTGATGGAGTTATTCGGGAAATCAATATACATGCCGTGTTCTCGCAGGTACATTCTAGGCGGGAATCGAGCTGAGTCGAGTCCTTGCGTTCGAGCCTCGCAAGGTGTATTTATTTATTTGTTTATCATTTCCAAGGAATTATTGTCAAGACTACTTGTTATGTATTTAGAAGATGATAATGTATTGATAGGTAAAATTCAAGTGTAAATTACTTGATAAATGGTCGATAGTGTGTTCTGCTTCTGCTTTGTTCTAATGCATGTATGAATTAGTCCCGTCTAGCTAGTTGATCTCTTTGCATTTTCACCCTTTCGTTGCAGGTTGATTCATGTACGGACCACCAACTTCGTGTGTGGATCGACCTGTAGTGCGGGGGTGTGCCATCTCTACGTGTTGGGGTGCTACATCTTAAGTGGTATCAGAGCCCGGTTTCAAAACCGAGGTTCTAGTGTCGTGTCAAGTTTAGGTCAAGAAATGTACGGATTACTTACTAATAGTGCATTGTATTCCTTTATGGCATTACATGCTCGTCAAGTGAATCCGAGGACGGATTCTTTTATGGGGGGGGGGGGGGGGGGGAGAATTGTAACGCCCCAATTTCCGGCTTTCCAGGTACAAGAATTAATTGCCAAATGTGTCTTAATTTCCTAATTGTCCTTAATTAACATTTCTTTAAATTCAAGGACTAAATTGCATAAATATATTCTTGGACTAAATTGATCATTTTCCAAACCTCATATCCTTAATTGCATAACTTGATTAATCAAGGGGCTTAATTGCAATTTGTGCCAATTCATTAATTCCAAGGGATAAATCACGTTAAATGCTTCTTCATGCTTCCATTTCATGATCATCTTTCATTATGTACAAGAAATACATACATATTTGCTCCCTTCTCCTACCGAGACTCAACCCTTCAAGAAAGGAAGAGGAATCCATCATCTCAAGCCATTAATTTTGAGGAATCATGGGTTTTGAAGCATCATCATCCTCTATCTTGCTCTCTTTTCTTCTAATTTTCATTCCAAGGAATACATGAGTTATTACATGAATCCTTGAAATTTATATGTGAGGCTAGGGTTTATGAATTCATGAAATAATTGGATTATTTGATGTTAGAAGTATGATCATGTGCTTGAAACTTGAATTTCATGCTTATATCTTGAGAATTATGGAGTCTTATGGTATAAATGTTCATGAGAGTTGATCTTGAATTCTTGATGAATTAAGCTTGAACTAAGTGTTTATGTTGGATTTTATTATACCTTGAATATATATGCATATTAGTTTCCAGAGTTCTTGCAATTAGAAATGGATTCAATGATGTTTTATGAAGATTTGATGATATTTCATGCCTCCCCTGTTTCTGCCTCTGTTTCTGCATCTTCTGTATAATGGGAACGGCCATTCCCATTCCCTTTGTATTTGGGGAACGGCCGTTCCCATAGTTTGAATAGTGTGCATGGCGGCGAGGATGGGAACGACCCTTCCCGTTATGGCTTGTAAGCCGGAACGACCGTTCCCATCTTCGGGAGTCACTTCGGGTAGCTGCGAAAGGCCATTCCCATTTTGAACTAGGGGCTGGAACGGCCGTTCCCAGGGCTCTGGAGAGGCAGGAAGTTTCTGTATAAAACATGCATTTCCATTTCCTTTTCTTTAGCTCTATTTGGTCCCAATATGCTATTATATGATCAATATCATGCCATAATATGAATATATTATGCTACATTGTTCATGGCGTGTCATCTAGCCTTTTGATCATGTCGTGTTCTTATTAGGTAACGTTATCAAGCTATGGTCTAATGAGGGCACAAATGTTTCTATTCCTTGCCCGTTATTCTCTGGAATAGAGGTCGGGATCAACGAGCATGTTTATGCATTCATGAATCGCCGTGTCACCCGCTAGCAAGCAAGTCAGGTCATGTCAAGCCATGCACGTACCGTGATTATCGTGTCATTGTCAGGATCATGCAAAGAAATTCTTGCATCGTGTTACCGTGATCATCGTGACTATCGTGTTATCGTGTAACGCTCGTCAGCCGCAGGAGCTAAGTGCTATGCAGGGCAGCGTGCTACGCACATGGGAGCCACCTCTTGAACCTGCGGGGTAAAGTGCTGCATGTGCGGGAGCCACCTCCTGAACCCGTAGGAGCCACCTCTAGAATCCTGACGCTACGAGTATCGTTTTATCGTGAATGGTGAAGGCTCGCTACCTTCCCATTATCGAGTTATCGTGATTGGAGTGATGGAGTATATTGGAGTGATGTAGTTATTGGAGTGATCGAGTATATTGGAGAGATGGAGTTATGGGAGTGTTCGTGGGAGTGATGGAGTTATTCGGGAAATCGATATACATGTCTTATTCTCGCAGGCACATTCTAGGCGGGAATCGAGCTGAGTCGAGTCCTTGCGTTCGATCCTCGCAAGGTGTATTTATTTATTTATTTATCATTTCCAAGGAATTATTGTCAAGACTACTTGTTATGTATTTAGAAGATGATAATGTATTGATAGGTAAAATTCAAGTGTAAATTACTTGATAAATGGTCGATAGTGTGTTCTGCTTCCGCTTTGTTCTAATGCATGTATGAATTAGTCCCGTCTAGCTAGTTGATCTCTTTGCATTGTCACCCTTTCGCTGCAGGTTGATTCATGTACGAACCACCCACTTCGTGTGTGGATCGACCTGTAGTGCGGGGGTGTGGCATCTCTACGTGTTGGGGTGCTACATCTTAAGTGGTATCAGAGCCCGGTTTCAAAACCGAGGTTCTAGTGTCGTGTCAAGTTTAGGTCAAGAAGTGTAAGGATTACTTGCTAATAGTGCATTGTATTCCTTTGTGGCATTACATGCTCGTCAAGTGAATTCGAGGACAGATTCCTTTATGGTGGGGAGAATTGTAACGCCCCAATTTCCGGCTTTCCAGGTACGCGAATTAATTGCCAAATGTGTCTTAATTTCCTAATTGTCCTTAATTAACATTTCTTTAAATTCAAGGACTAAATTCCATTAATATATTCTTGGACTAAATTGATCATTTTTCAAACCTCATATCCTTAATTGCATAACTTGATTAATCAAGGGGCTTAATTGCAATTTGTGCCAATTCATTAATTCCAAGGGATGAATCACGTTAAATGCTTCTTCATGCTTCCATTTCATAATCACCTTTCATTATGTACAAGAAATACATATATATTTGCTCCCTTCTCTTACCGAGACTCAACCCTTCAAGAAAGGAAGCGGAATCCATCATCTCAAGCCATTAATTTTGAGGAATCATGGGTTTTGAAGCATCATCATCCTCTATCTTGCTCTCTTTTCTTCTAATTTTCATTCCAAGGAATACATGAGTTATTACATGAATTCTTGAAATTTATATGTGAGGCTAGGGTTTATGAATTCTTGAAATAATTGGATTATTTGATGTTAGAAGTATGATCATGTGCTTGAAACTTGAATTTCATGCTTATATCTTGAGAATTATGGAGTATTATGGTATAAATGTTCATGAGAGTTGATCTTGAATTCTTGATGAATTAAGCTTGAACTAAGTGTTTATGTTGGATTTTATTATACCTTGAATATATATGTATATTAGTTTTCAGAGTTCTTGCAATTAGAAATGGATTCAATGATGTTCTATGAAGATTTGATGATATTTCGTGCCTCCCCTGTTTCTGCCTCTGTTTCTGCATCTTCTGCATAATGGGAACGGCCCATTCCGTTCCCTTTGTATTTGGGGAACGGCCATTCCCATAGTTTGAATAGTGTGCATGGCGGCGAGGACGGGAACGACCCTTCCCGTTTTGGCTTGTAAGTCGGAACGGCCGTTCCCATCTTCGGGAGTCACTTTGGGTAGCTGGGAGGGGCCATTCCCATTTTGAACTAGGGGCCGGAACGGCCGTTCCCAGGTCTTTGGAGAGGCAGAAAGTTTCTGTATAAAACATGCATTTCCATTTCCTTTTCTCTACCTCTATTTGGTCCCAATATGCTATTATATGATCAATATCATGACATAATATGAATATATTATGCTACATTGTTCATGGCATGCCATCTCGCCTTTTGATCATGTCGTGTGCTTACTTGGTAACATTATCAAGTTTTGGTCTAATGAGGGCACAAATGTTTCTATTCCTTGCCAGTTATTCTCTGGAATAGAGGTCGGGATCAACGAGCATGTTCATGCATTCATGAATCGCCGTGTCACCCGCTAGCAAGCAAGTCAGGTCATGTCAAGCCATGCACGTACCGTGATTATCGTGTCATTGTCAGGATCATGCAAAGCAATTCGGGCATCGTGTTACCGTGATCATCGTGACTATCGTGTTATCGTGTAACGCTCGTCAGCCGCAGGAGCTAAGTGCTATGCAGGGCAGCGTGCTACGCACATGGGAGCCACCTCTTGAACCTGCGGGGCAAAGTGCTGCATGTGCGGGAGCCACCTCCTGAACCCGCAGGAGCCACCTCTAGAATCCTGACGCTACGAGTATCGTGTTATTGTGAATGGTGAAGGCTCGCTACCTTCCCATTATCGTGTTATCGTGATTGGAGTGATGGAGTATATTGGAGTGATGTAGTTAATGGAGTGATCGAGTATATTGGAGTGATGGAGTTATGGGAGTGATGGAGTTATGGGAGTGTTCGTGGGAGTGATGGAGTTATTCGGGAAATCGATATACATGTCGTGTTCTCGCAGGTACATTCTAGGCGGGAATCGAGCTGAGTCGAGTCCTTGCGTTCGATCCTCGCAAGGTGTATTTATTTATTTATTTATCATTTCCAAGGAATTATTGTCAAGACTACTTGTTATGTATTTAGAAGATGATAATGTATTGATAGGTAAAATTCAAGTGTAAATTACTTGATAAATGGTCGATAGTGTGTTCTGCTTCCGCTTTGTTCTAATGCATGTATGAATTAGTCCCGTCTAGCTAGTTGATCTCTTTGCATTGTCACCCTTTCGCTGCAGGTTGATTCATGTACGAACCACCCACTTCGTGTGTGGATCGACCTGTAGTGCGGGGGTGTGGCATCTCTACGTGTTGGGGTGCTACATCTTAAGTGGTATCAGAGCCCGGTTTCAAAACCGAGGTTCTAGTGTCGTGTGAAGTTTAGGTCAAGAAGTGTAAGGATTACTTGCTAATAGTGCATTGTATTCCTTTGTGGCATTACATGCTCGTCAAGTGAATTCGAGGACAGATTCCTTTATGGTGGGGAGAATTGTAACGCCCCAATTTCCGGCTTTCCAGGTACGCGAATTAATTGCCAAATGTGTCTTAATTTCCTAATTGTCCTTAATTAACATTTCTTTAAATTCAAGGACTAAATTCCATAAATATATTCTTGGACTAAATTGATCATTTTTCAAACCTCATATCCTTAATTGCATAACTTGATTAATCAAGGGGCTTAATTGCAATTTGTGCCAATTCATTAATTCCAAGGGATGAATCACGTTAAATGCTTCTTCATGCTTCCATTTCATAATCACCTTTCATTATGTACAAGAAATACATATATATTTGCTCCCTTCTCTTACCGAGACTCAACCCTTCAAGAAAGGAAGCGGAATCCATCATCTCAAGCCATTAATTTTGAGGAATCATGGGTTTTGAAGCATCATCATCCTCTATCTTGCTCTCTTTTCTTCTAATTTTCATTCCAAGGAATACATGAGTTATTACATGAATTCTTGAAATTTATATGTGAGGCTAGGGTTTATGAATTCTTGAAATAATTGGATTATTTGATGTTAGAAGTATGATCATGTGCTTGAAACTTGAATTTCATGCTTATATCTTGAGAATTATGGAGTATTATGGTATAAATGTTCATGAGAGTTGATCTTGAATTCTTGATGAATTAAGCTTGAACTAAGTGTTTATGTTGGATTTTATTATACCTTGAATATATATGTATATTAGTTTTCAGAGTTCTTGCAATTAGAAATGGATTCAATGATGTTCTATGAAGATTTGATGATATTTCGTGCCTCCCCTGTTTCTGCCTCTGTTTCTGCATCTTCTGCATAATGGGAACGGCCCTTCCCGTTCCCTTTGTATTTGGGGAACGGCCATTCCCATAGTTTGAATAGTGTGCATGGCGGCGAGGACGGGAACGACCCTTCCCATTTTGGCTTGTAAGTCGGAACGGCCGTTCCCATCTTCGGGAGTCACTTTGGGTAGCTGGGAGGGGCCATTCCCATTTTGAACTAGGGGCCGGAACGGCCGTTCCAGGTCTTTGGAGAGGCAGAAAGTTTCTGTATAAAACATGCATTTCCATTTCCTTTTCTCTACCTCTATTTGGTCCCAATATGCTATTATATGATCAATATCATGACATAATATGAATATATTATGCTACATTGTTCATGGCATGCCATCTCGCCTTTTGATCATGTCGTGTGCTTACTTGGTAACATTATCAAGTTTTGGTCTAATGAGGGCACAAATGTTTCTATTCCTTGCCAGTTATTCTCTGGAATAGAGGTCGGGATCAACGAGCATGTTCATGCATTCATGAATCGCCGTGTCACCCGCTAGCAAGCAAGTCAGGTCATGTCAAGCCATGCACGTACCGTGATTATCGTGTCATTGTCAGGATCATGCAAAGCAATTCGGGCATCGTGTTACCGTGATCATCGTGACTATCGTGTTATCGTGTAACGCTCGTCAGCCGCAGGAGCTAAGTGCTATGCAGGGCAGCGTGCTACGCACATGGGAGCCACCTCTTGAACCTGCGGGGCAAAGTGCTGCATGTGCGGGAGCCACCTCCTGAACCCGCAGGAGCCACCTCTAGAATCCTGACGCTACGAGTATCGTGTTATTGTGAATGGTGAAGGCTCGCTACCTTCCCATTATCGTGTTATCGTGATTGGAGTGATGGAGTATATTGGAGTGATGTAGTTATTGGAGTGATCGAGTATATTGGAGCGATGGAGTTATGGGAGTGATCGAGTTATGGGAGTGTTCGTGGGAGTGATGGAGTTATTCGGGAAATCGATATACATGTCGTGTTCTCACAGGTACATTCTAGGCGGGAATCGAGCTGAGTCGAGTCCTTGCGTTCAATCCTCGCAAGGTGTGTTTATTTATTTGTTTATCATTTCCAAGGAATTATTGTCAAGACTACTTGTTATGTATTTAGAAGATGATAATATATTGATAGGTAAAATTCAAGTGTAAATTACTTGATAAATGGTCGATAGTGTGTTCTGCTTCCGCTTTATTCTAATGCATGTATGAATTAGTCCCGTCTAGCTAGTTGATCTCTTTGCATTGTCACCCTTTCGCTGCAGGTTGATTCATGTACGAACCACCCACTTCGTGTGTGGATCGACCTGTAGTGCGGGGGTGTGGCATCTCTACGTGTTGGGGTGCTACATCTTAAGTGGTATCAGAGCCCGGGTTCAAAACCGAGGTTCTAGTGTCGTGTCAAGTTTAGGTCAAGCTGTGTAGGGATTACTTGCTAATAGTGCATTGTATTCCTTTATGGCATTACATGCTCGTCAAGTGAATCCGAGGACGAATTCTTTTATGGGGGGGGAGAATTGTAACGCCCCAATTTCCGGCTTTCCAGGTACAAGAATTAATTGCCAAATGTGTCTTAATTTCCTAATGGTCCTTAATTAACATTTCTTTAAATTCAAGGACTAAATTGCATAAATATATTCTTAGACTAAATTGATCATTTTCCAAACCTCATATCCTTAATTGCATAACTTGATTAATCAAGGGGCTTAATTGTAATTTGTGCCAATTCATTAATTCCAAGGGATGAATCACGTTAAATCCTTCTTCATGCTTCCATTTCATGATCATCTTTCATTATGTACAAGAAATACATACATATTTGCTCCCTTCTCTTACCGAGACTCAACCCTTCGAGAAAGGAAGAGGAATCCATCATCTCAAGCCATTAATTTTGAGGAATCATGGGTTTTGAAGCATCATCATCCTCTATCTTGCTCTCTTTTCTTCTAATTTTCATTCCAAGGAATACATGAGTTATTACATGAATTCTTGAAATTTATATACGAGGCTAGGGTTTATGAATTCATGAAATAATTAGATTATTTGATGTTAGAAGTATGATCATGTGCTTGAAACTTGAATTTCATGCTTATATCTTGAGAATTATGGAGTCTTATGGTATAAATGTTCATGAGAGTTGATCTTGAATTCTTGATGAATTAAGCTTGAACTAAGTGTTTATGTTCGATTTTATTATACCTTGAATATATATGCATATTAGTTTCCAGAGTTCTTGCAATTAGAAATGGATTCAATGATGTTCTATGAAGATTTGATGATATTTCGTGCCTCCCCTGTTTCTGCCTCTATTTCTACATCATCTGCATAATGGGAACGGCCCTTCCCGTTCCCTTTGTATTAGGGGAACGGCCGTTCCCACAGTTTGAATAGTGTGCATGGCGGCGAGGATGGGAACGACCCTTCCCGTTTTGGCTTGTAAGCCGGAACGGCCGTTCCCATCTTCGGGAGTCACTTCGGGTAGCTGGGAACGGCCATTCCCATTTTGAACTAGGGGCCGGAACGGCCGTTCTCAGGCCTCTGGAGAGGCCGAAAGTTTCTGTATAAAACATGCATTTCCATTTCCTTTTCTTTACCTCTATTTGGTCCCAATATGCTATTATATGATCAATATCATGCCATAATATGAATATATTATGCTACATTGTTCATGGCATGCCATCTCGCCTTTTGATCATGTCGTGTGCTTATTGGGTAACGTTATCAAGTTATGGTCTAATGAGGGCACAAATGTTTCTATTCCTTGCCAGTTATTCTCTGGAATAGAGGTCGGGATCAACGAGCATGTTCATGCATACATGAATCGTCGTGTCACCCGCTAGCAAGCAAGTCAGGTCATGCCAAGCCATGCACGTACCGTGATTATCGTGTCATTGTCAGGATCATGCAAAGCAATTCGGGCATCGCGTTACCGTGATCATCGTGACTATCGTGTTATCGTGTAACGCTCGTCAGCCGCAGGAGCTAAGTGCTATGCGCGTGCTATGCACATGGGAGCCACCTCTTGAACCTGCGGGGCAAAGTGCTACATGTGCAGGAGCCACCTCCTGAACCCGTAGGAGCCACCTCTAGAATCCTGATGCTACGAGTATCGTGTTATCGTGAATGGTGAAGGCTCGCTACCTTCCCATTATCATGTTATCGTGACTGGAGTGATGGAGTATATTGGAGTGATGTAGTTATTGGCGTGATCGAGTATATTGGAGTGATAGAGTTATGGGAATGTTCGTGGGAGTGATGGAGTTATTCGGGAAATCGATATACATGCCGTGTTCTCGCAGGTACATTCTAGGCGGGAATCGAGCTGAGTCGAGTCCTTGCGTTCGAGCCTCGCAAGGTGTATTTATTTATTTGTTTATCATTTCCAAGGATTTATTGTCAAGACTACTTGTTATGTATTTAGAAGATGATAATGTATTGATAGGTAAAATTCAAGTGTAAATTACTTGATAAATGGTCGATAGTGTGTTCGGCTTCCGCTTTGTTCTAATGCATGTATGAATTAGTCCCGTCTAGCTAGTTGATCTCTTTGCAATGTCACCCGTTCGCTGCAGGTTGATTCATGTACGGACCACCCACTTCGTGTGTGGATCGACCTATAATGCGAGGGTGTGGCATCTCTACGTGTTGGGGCGCTACATCTTAAGTGGTATCAGAGCCCGGTTTCAAAACCGAGGTTCTAGTGTCGTGTCAAGTTTAGGTCAAGCAGTGTAGGGATTACTTGCTAATAGTGCATTGTATTCCTTTATGGCATTACATGCTCGTCAAGTGAATCCGAGGACGGATTCTTTTATGTGGGGGAGAATTGTAACGCCCCAATTTCCGGCTTTCCAGGTACGCGAATTAATTGCCAAATGTGTCTTAATTTCCTAATTGTCCTTAATTAACATTTCTTTAAATTCAAGGACTAAATTGCGTAAATATATTCTTGGACTGAATTGATCATTTTCCAAACCTCATATCCTTAATTGCATAACATGATTAATCAAGGGGCTTAATTGCAATTTGTGCCAATTCATTAATTCCAAGGGATGAATCACATTAAATGCTTCTTCATGCTTCCATTTCATGATCATCTTTCATTATGTACAAGAAATACATACATATTTGCTCCCTTCTCTCACCGAGACTCAACCCTTCAAGAAAGGAAGAGGAATCCATCATCTCAAGCCATTAATTTTGAGGAATCATGGGTTTTGAAGCATCATCATCCTCTATCTTGCTCTCTTTTCTTCTAATTTTCATTCCAAGGAATACATGAGTTATTATATGAATTCTTGAAATTTCTATGTGAGGCTAGGGTTTATGAATTCATGAAATAATTGGATTAATTGATGTTAGAAGTATGATCATGTGCTTGAAACTTGAATTTCATGCTTATATCTTGAGAATTATGGAGTCTTATGGTATAAATGTTCATGAGAGTTGATCTTGAATTCTTGATGAATTAAGCTTGAACTAAGTGTTTATGTTCGATTTTATTATACCTTGAATATATATGCATATTAGTTTCCAGAGTTCTTGCAATTAGAAATGGATTCAATGATGTTCTATGAAGATTTGATGATATTTCGTGCCTCCCCTGTTTCTGCCTCTGTTTCTGCATCTTCTGCATAATGGGAACGGCCCTTCCCGTTCCCTTTGTATTTGGGGAACGGCCGTTCCCATAGTTTGAATAGTGTGCATGGCGGCGAGGACGGGAACGACCCTTCCCGTTTTAGCTTGTAAGCCGGAACGGCCGTTCCCATCTTCGGGAGTCACTTCGGGTAGCTGGGAACGGCCATTCCCATTTTGAACTAGGGGCCGTAACGGCCGTTCCCAGGCCTCTGGAGAGGCAGAAAGTTTCTGTATAAAACATGCATTTCCATTTCCTTTTCTTTACCTCTATTTGGTCCCAATATGCTATTATATGATCAATATCATGCCATAATATGAATATATTATGCTACATTGTTCATTGCGTGCCATCTCACCTTTTGATCATGTCGTGTGCTTATTTGGTAACGTTATCAAGTTATGGTCTAATGAGGGCACAAATGTTTCTATTCCTTGCCAGTTATTCGCTGGAATAGAGGTCGGGATCAACGAGCATGTTCATGCATTCATGAATCGTCGTGTCACCCGCTAGCAAGCAAGTCAGGTCATGCCAAGCCATACACGTACCGTGATTATCGTGTCATTGTCAGGATCATGCAAAGCAATTCGGGCATAGTGTTATCGTGATCATCGTGACTATCGTGTTATCGTGTAACGCTCGCTAAGTCCTATGCGGAGCAGGGTGCTACGCACATGGGAGCCACCTCTTGAACCTGTGGGGCAAAGTGCTACATGTGCGGGAGCCACCTCCTGAACCCGTAGGAGCCACCTTTAGAATCCTGACGCTACGAGTATCGTGTTATCGTGAATGGTGAAGGCTCGCTACCTTCCCATTATCGTGTTATCGTGATTGGAGTGATGGAGTATATTGGAGTGATGTAGTTATTGGAGTGATCGAGTATATTGGAGTGATGGAGTTATGGGAGTGATGGAGTTATGGGAGTGTTCGTGGGAGTGATGGAGTTATTCGGGAAATCGATATACATGCCGTGTTCTCGCAGGTACATTCTAGGCGGGAATCGAGCTGAGTCGAGTCCTTGCGTTCGAGCCTCGCAAGGTGTATTTATTTATTTGTTTATCATTTCCAAGGATTTATTGTCAAGACTACTTGTTATGTATTTAGAAGATGATAATGTATTGATAGGTAAAATTCAAGTGTAAATTACTTGATAAATGGTCGATAGTGTGTTCGGCTTCCGCTTTGTTCTAATGCATGTATGAATTAGTCCCGTCTAGCTAGTTGAACTCTTTGCATTGTCACCCGTTCGCTGCAGGTTGATTCATGTACGGACCACCCACTTCGTGTGTGGATCGACCTATAATGCGGGGGTGTGGCATCTCTACGTGTTGGGGTGCTACATCTTAAGTGGTATCAGAGCCCGGTTTCAAAACCGAGGTTCTAGTGTCGTGTCAAGTTTAGGTCAAGCAGTGTAGGGATTACTTGCTAATAGTGCATTGTATTCCTTTATGGCATTACATGCTCGTCAAGTGAATCCGAGGACGGATTCTTTTATGTGGGGGAGAATTGTAACGCCCCAATTTCCGGCTTTCCAGGTACGCGAATTAATTGCCAAATGTGTCTTAATTTCCTAATTGTCCTTAATTAACATTTCTTTAAATTCAAGGACTAAATTGCGTAAATATATTCTTGGACTGAATTGATCATTTTCCAAACCTCATATCCTTAATTGCATAACATGATTAATCAAGGGGCTTAATTGCAATTTGTGCCAATTCATTAATTCCAAGGGATGAATCACATTAAATGCTTCTTCATGCTTCCATTTCATGATCATCTTTCATTATGTACAAGAAATACATACATATTTGCTCCCTTCTCTCACCGAGACTCAACCCTTCAAGAAAGGAAGAGAAATCCATCATCTCAAGCCATTAATTTTGAGGAATCATGGGTTTTGAAGCATCATCATCCTCTATCTTGCTCTCTTTTCTTCTAATTTTCATTCCAAGGAATACATGAGTTATTATATGAATTCTTGAAATTTCTATGTGAGGCTAGGGTTTATGAATTCATGAAATAATTGGATTAATTGATGTGAGAAGTATGATCATGTGCTTGAAACTTGAATTTCATGCTTATATCTTGAGAATTATGGAGTCTTATGGTATAAATGTTCATGAGAGTTGATCTTGAATTCTTGATGAATTAAGCTTGAACTAAGTGTTTATGTTCGATTTTATTATACCTTGAATATATATGCATATTAGTTTCCAGAGTTCTTGCAATTAGAAATGGATTCAATGATGTTCTATGAAGATTTGATGATATTTCGTGCCTCCCCTGTTTCTGCCTCTGTTTCTGCATCTTCTGCATAATGGGAACGGCCCTTCCCGTTCCCTTTGTATTTGGGGAACGACCGTTCCCATAGTTTGAATAGTGTGCATGGCGGCGAGGACGGGAACGACCCTTCCCGTTTTAGCTTGTAAGCCGGAACGGCCGTTCCCATCTTCGGGAGTCACTTCGGGTAGCTGGGAACGGCCATTCCCATTTTGAACTAGGGGCCGTAACGGCCGTTCCCAGGCCTCTGGAGAGGCAGAAAGTTTCTGTATAAAACATGCATTTCCATTTCCTTTTCTTTACCTCTATTTGGTCCCAATATGCTATTATATGATCAATATCATGCCATAATATGAATATATTATGCTACATTGTTCATTGCATGCCATCTCACCTTTTGATCATGTCGTGTGCTTATTTGGTAACGTTATCAAGTTATGGTCTAATGAGGGCACAAATGTTTCTATTCCTTGCCAGTTATTCTCTGGAATAGAGGTCGGGATCAACGAGCATGTTCATGCATTCATGAATCGTCGTGTCACCCGCTAGCAAGCAAGTCAGGTCATGCCAAGCCATACACGTACCGTGATTATCGTGTCATTGTCAGGATCATGCAAAGCAATTCGGGCATAGTGTTATCGTGATCATCGTGACTATCGTGTTATCGTGTAACGCTCGCTAAGTCCTATGCGGAGTAGGGTGCTACGCACATGGGAGCCACCTCTTGAACCTGTGGGGCAAAGTGCTACATGTGCGGGAGCCACCTCCTGAACCCGTAGGAGCCACCTTTAGAATCCTGACGCTACGAGTATCGTGTTATCGTGAATGGTGAAGGCTCGCTACCTTCCCATTATCGTGTTATCGTGATTGGAGTGATGGAGTATATTGGAGTGATGTAGTTATTGGAGTGATCGAGTATATTGGAGTGATGGAGTTATGGGAGTGATGGAGTTATGGGAGTGTTCGTGGGAGTGATGGAGTTATTCGGGAAATCGATATACATGCCGTGTTCTCGCAGGTACATTCTAGGCGGGAATCGCGCTGAGTCGAGTCCTTGCGTTCGAGCCTCGCAAGGTGTATTTATTTATTTGTTTATCATTTCCAAGGATTTATTGTCAAGACTACTTGTTATGTATTTAGAAGATGATAATGTATTGATAGGTAAAATTCAAGTGTAAATTACTTGATAAATGGTCGATAGTGTGTTCGGCTTCCGCTTTGTTCTAATGCATGTATGAATTAGTCCCGTCTAGCTAGTTGATCTCTTTGCAATGTCACCCGTTCGCTGCAGGTTGATTCATGTACGGACCACCCACTTCGTGTGTGGATCGACCTATAATGCGGGGGTGTGGCATCTCTACGTGTTGGGGTGCTACATCTTAAGTGGTATCAGAGCCCGGTTTCAAAACCGAGGTTCTAGTGTCGTGTCAAGTTTAGGTCAAGCAGTGTAGGGATTACTTGCTAATAGTGCATTGTATTCCTTTATGGCATTACATGCTCGTCAAGTGAATCCGAGGACGGATTCTTTTATGTGGGGGAGAATTGTAACGCCCCAATTTCCGGCTTTCCAGGTACGCGAATTAATTGCCAAATGTGTCTTAATTTCCTAATTGTCCTTAATTAACATTTCTTTAAATTCAAGGACTAAATTGCGTAAATATATTCTTGGACTGAATTGATCATTTTCCAAACCTCATATCCTTAATTGCATAACATGATTAATCAAGGGGCTTAATTGCAATTTGTGCCAATTCATTAATTCCAAGGTATGAATCACATTAAATGCTTCTTCATGCTTCCATTTCATGATCATCTTTCATTATGTACAGGAAATAGATACATATTTGCTCCCTTCTCTTACCGAGACTCAACCCTTCAAGAAAGGAAGAGGAATCCATCATCTCAAGCCATTAATTTTGAGGAATCATGGGTTTTGAAGCATCATCATCCTCTATCTTGCTCTCTTTTCTTCTAATTTTCATTCCAAGGAATACATGAGTTATTACATGAATTCTTGAAATTTATATGTGAGGCTAGGGTTTATGAATTCAAGAAATAATTGGATTATTTGATGTTAGAAGTATGATCATGTGCTTGAAACTTGAATTTCATGCTTATATCTTGAGAATTATGGAGTCTTATGGTATAAATGTTCATGAGAGTTGATCTTGAATTCTTGATGAATTAAGCTTGAACTAAATGTTTATGTTGGATTTTATTATACCTTGAATATATATGCATATTAGTTTCCAGAGTTCTTGCAATTGGAAATGGATTCAATGATGTTTTATGAAGATTTGATGATATTTCGTGCCTCCCATGTTTCTACATCTTCTGCATAATGGGAACGACCCTTCCCGTTCCCTTTGTATTTCGGGAACGGCCGTTCCCATAGTCTGAATAGTGTGCATGGCGGCGAGGACGGGAACGACCCTTCCCGTTTTGGCTTGTAAGCCGGAACGGTCGTTCCCATCTTCAGTAGTCACTTCGGGTAGCTGGGAACGACCATTCCCATTTTGAACTAGGGGCCGGAACGGCCGTTCCCAGGCCTCTGGAGAGGCAGAAAGTTTCTGTATAAAACATGCATTTCCATTTCCTTTTCTTTACCTCTATTTGGTCCCAATATGCTATTATATGATCAATATCATGCCATAATGTGAATATATTATGCTACATTGTTCATGGCATGTCATCTCGCCTTTTGATCATGTCGTGTGCTTATTTGGTAACATTATCAAGTTATGGTCTAATGAGGGCACAAATGTTTCTATTCCTTGCCAATTATTCTCTGGAATAGAGGTCGGGATCAACAAGCATGTTCATGCATTCATGAATCGTCGTGTCACCCGTTAGCAAGCAAGTCAGGTCATGCCAAGCCATGCACGTACCGTGATTATCGTGTCATTGTCAGGATCATACAAAGCAATTCGGGCATCGTGTTATCGTGATCATCGTGACTATCGTGTTATCGTGTAACGCTCGTCAGCCGTAAGAGCTAAGTGCTATGCGGGGCAGCGTGCTACGCACATGGGAGCCGCCTCTTGAACCTGCGGGGCAAAGTGCTACATGTGCGGGAGCCACCTTCTGAAACCGTAGGAGCCACCTCTAGAATCCTGATGCTACGAGTATCGTGTTATCGTGAATGGTGAAGGCTCGCTACCTTCCCATTATCGTGTTATCGTGATTGGAGTGATGGAGTATATTGGAGTGATGTAGTTATTGGAGTGATCGAGTATATTGGAGTGATGGAGTTATGGGAGTGTTCGTGGGAGTGATGGAGTTATTCGGGAAATCGATATACGTGCCGTGTTCTCGCAGGTACATTCTAGGCGGGAATTGAGCTGAGTCGAGTCCTTGCGTTCGAGCCTCGCAAGGTGTATTTATTTATTTGTTTATCATTTCCAAGGAATTATTGTCAAGACTACTTGTTATGTATTTAGAAGATGATAATGTATTGATAGGTAAAATTCAAGTGTAAATTACTTGATAAATGGTTGATAGTTTGTTCTGCTTCCGCTTTGTTCTAATGCAAGTATGAATTAGTCCCTTCTAGCTAGTTGATCTCTTTGCATTGTCACCCGTTCGCTGCAGGTTGATTCATGTACGGACCACCCACTTCGTTTGTGGATCGACCTGTAGTGTGGGGGTGTGGCATCTGTACGTGTTGGGGTGCTACATCTTAAGTGGTATCAGAGCCCAGTTTCAAAACCGAGGTTCTAGTGTCGTGTCAAGTTTAGGTCAAGCAGTGTAGGGATTACTTGCTAATTGTGCATTGTATTCCTTTATGGCATTACATGCTCGTCAAGTGAATCCGAGGACGGATTCTTTTAAGGGGGGGGGGGAGAGAATTGTAACGCCCCAATTTCCGGCTTTCCAGGTACGCGAATTAATTGCCAAATGTGTCTTAATTTCCTAATTGTCCTTAATTTGCATTTCTTTAAATTCAAGGACTAAATTACATAAATATATTCTTAGACTAAATTGATCATTTTCCAAACCTCATATCCTTAATTGCATAACTTGATTAATCAAGGGGCTTAATTGCAATTTGTGCCAATTCATTAATTCCAAGGGATGAATCACGTTAAATGCTTCTTCATGCTTCCATTTCATGATCATCTTTCATTATGTACAAGAAATACATACATATTTGCTCCCTTCTCTTACCGAGACTCAACCCTTCAAGAAAGGAAGAGGAATCCATCATCTCAAGCCATTAATTTTGAGGTATCATGGGTTTTGAAGCATCATCATCCTCTATCTTGCTCTCTTTTCTTCTAATTTTCATTCCAAGGAATACATGAGTTATTATATGAATTCTTGAAATTTATATGTGAGGCTAGGGTTTATGAATTCATGAAATAATTGGATTATTTGATGTTAGAAGTATGATCATGTGCTTGTAACTTGAATTTCATGCTTATATCTTGAAAATTATGGAGTCTTATGGTATAAATGTTCATGAGAGTTGATCTTGAATTCTTGATGAATTAAGCTTGAACTAAGTGTTTATGTTGGATTTTATTATACCTTGAATATATATGCATATTAGTTTCCAGAGTTCTTGCAATTAGAAATGGATTCAATGATGTTTTATGAAGATTTGATGATATTTCGTGCCTCCCCTGTTTCTGCCTCTGTTTCTGCATCTTCTGCAGAATGGGTACGGCCCTTGCCGTTCCCTTTGTATTTGGGGAACGGCCGTTCCCATAGTTTGAATAGTGTGCATGGCGGCGAGGACGGGAACGACCCTTCCCTTTTTGGCTTGTAAGCCGGAACGGCCGTTCCCATCTTCGGGAGTCACTTCGGGTAGCTGGGAACGGCCATTCCCATTTTGAACTAGGGGCCGGAACGGCCGTTCCCAGGCCTCTGGAGAGGCAGAAAGTTTTTGTATAAAACATGCATTTCCATTTCCTTTTCTTTACCTCTATTTGGTCCCAATATGCTATTATGTGATCAATATCATGCCATAATATGAATATATTATGCTACATTTTTCATGGCATGCCATCTCGCCTTTTGATCATGTCGTGTGCTTATTTGGTAACGTTATCAAGTTATGGTCTAATGAAGGCACAAATGTTTCTATTCCTTGCCAGTTATTCTCTAGAATAGAGGTCGGGATCAGCGAGCATGTTCATGCATTCATGAATCGTCGTGTCCCCCGTTAGCAAGCAAGTCAGCTCATGCCAAGCCATGCACGTACCGTGATTATCGTGTCATTGTCAGGATCATGCAAAGTAATTCGGGTATCGTGTTATCGTGATCATCGTGACTATCGTCTTATCGTGTAACGCTCGTCAGCCGTAGGAGCTAAGTGCTATGCGGGGCAGCGTGCTACGCACATGGGAGCCACCTCTTGAACCTGCGGGGCAAAGTGCTACATGTGCGGGAGCCACCTCCTGAACCCATAGGAGGCACCTCTAGAATCCTGACGATACGAGTATCGTGTTATCGTGAATGGTGAAGGCTCGCTACCTTCCCATTATCGTGTTATCGTGATTGGAGTGATGGAGTATATTGTAGTGATGTAGTTATTGGAGTGATGGAGTATATTGGAGTGATGGAGTTATGGGAGTGTTCGTGGGAGTGATGGAGTTATTCGGGAAATCGATACACATGCCGTGTTCTCGCAGGTACATTCTAGGCGGGAATCGAGCTGAGTCAAGTCCTTGCGTTCGACCCTCGCAAGGTGTATTTATTTATTTGTTTATCATTTCGAAGGAATTATTGTCAAGACTACTTGTTATGTATTTAGAAGATGATAATGTATTGATAGGTAAAATTCAAGTGTAAATTACTTGATAAATGGTCGATAGTGTGTTCTGCTTCCGCTTTGTTCTAATGCATGTATGAATTAGTCCCGTCTAGCTAGTTGATCTCTTTGCATTGTCACTCGTTCGCTGCAGGTTGATTCATGTACGGACCACCCACTTCGTGTGTTGATCGACCTGTAGTGCGGGCGTGTGGCATCTCTACGTGTTGGGGTGCTACAATCACACACACTCACGGTGTGAAACATACATAACTCAAACTTGCCCTGTTCTCGATGGAATTCGATGAACCAATAGTCCATTTTCATTATATCGACGACACGGTCACAACCGTACCAAGCACTCGACCAACCGGTAGCCGACGGTGGAGATATCGGCCATTTTCAGTCGCGCAGGTGGAGGGTGGCGGAGCCGCCACTTCGCCTGCCATTCGCGTCGGCTTCCGGCCATTTTCCGGGGACACGCGCCCCACAACCAGGAAGAAGGGTCTCCGGCGTATCGGATGGCGTTGGCGGTACGGCCATCAGGGCCGCGACGGCCCCGCACTTTTCCGACCCCCTGAGTCCACTTCCGGCATCGTTTTCATCCAATTTTGGTCGTAGGTGGTGGTTCCGGCGATGGGAGTGCCGACAGAAACTTCGACAGCCAACGGGGGCCTTTTCCAGTGATCTTTTGGCCTCGGGCTCTTCACGAAAGTTGTTCGGAAAGACGAGAACTATCAGCCTTTGATCACACGACTCCTGATTTGGCCGTTTAGTGGCAGATCGCAGCGGTTCAACTGCGGCGGCACCTCCAGGGATTTTTCCGGCGAGAAAGCTTACGGCTTTCGTAGAGCTCGTCACGGGTAAGACAATGCCTTTTACGGATCGCATTTTGGTTCACCGGTTTGAAAGTAATTTGGATTTGAAGATTTTAGGGTTTTTGTATTTTTTGATCTGAAATTGGTGACGATTGGCTTGGATTTCCCAGAAATTGATCGGGGATTTGGAACGACCACGAGGAATCCTCGCACGGGTGAATTTTCGAGATTTTTCCGGTACGTTCCGTCTTCGGCCGAACGGCGGCCGGCCACTGTTCCGACAGTTCCGGCGGCGGCGCTCCGGCGACCTTCGGACAGCTTGTCTGCTTCATCGTGGTGATTCCAACACCACCTTTCGTTCGTCAATCGGACACTCGGTTTATTTTCTACGAACTTATTTATGTATTTGTGATTATTTAAATTAATTATTTAAATGCAAATTAATTACTATATGTTTGAATTGTCGATCGATATGAACTCTAATGTATACGAAATCATGTATGAAATGAATTATGAAATATGTCGATGCTTTGATTTGCAATTTGAATCCGGTTTTGTCTAATTGAGCTAATTGTTTTAACTTGAAGGGATGTATGTGTAATTTTGGAAAAGATATGAATTTGTTTGATTTAATTAGGTAAACTGTGTCAATTGAATCCGTTCTGTGATATACGAATTGGATACGCTATACATGAGTTATATGAACTTAGTATGGTTGGGAATTGATAGGTAAGCTCATGTGATTTATATGAAACTCGAAGTATGAGTTTATGTGATTTGATTGTTCTTGTACTACATGCCTCTATATGAAATGTGATATGTTTTGATTTGCTGTGAGTCCCAGTATGTTAAATTTGTTAAGTGTTTAACCTAGAGGGGAGGTTTATGTAATTTTCTGAAATGTGTAAATTGCATGATATGAACTGATTAACCTTGTTAATTGAATTTGTTATGTAATAAATAAATTACTTGTGTAACAAATAAAATGATATAATTTGCTTTGCCTTTTAGTCCTTTTATTTGCATTAATTGTGCGCCTGAACATGCCTCAACGTTTTGTTTTGCATGTAATTAATATGAATTTGAATCCTACTTATGTGATTGCATTTGCCGTGCGTCCCTGTGTGGTTGTCTGTCTGAGTCTGAGCTTTGTGGTCTGTTTTGTGTGTTCAGTTGGTTCAGGTCCACCAGGGGTGGTGACAAGTGAGTCGTGCAGGTTCCGGGGTGAACCATCTGCTGTGTCTTCGGCTGTGTTTGGTGCCAGGTGAGGTTAGGTGATAGTTATACCCTATTGCAATGTGCTTGTTTTCGAATGTGTGCGGTTTATAAGCCTTGTATATACGTAGATATGTGTGAAATATGTACTTTGATGTTTTTGTCATAAGTTTGAAAGTAAGAAACGCTATGTACGAACCTATGTATGCTTAGCTTTGATATGTTATGATTTCGAGGTCAGTCTGCGTGATATGTACGTACGATATGATAAGTACGATATGCATGAGATACGTCTGTCTGTCTGTCTGTGTGTGGCGGGTCAAGTTTCCGATATATATTTATTTATCTGTATGATGGGCCCCGGAGTTGTGGGTAATGGGAGACTCAGGACGACCATGAGGTCACCGGTTACGACCCCTGTGCACTCCTCCACCAACGGGAGACTTAGTTCTCCTATGCCGACGGAGCGCATTTTGGCTGGCCGTCGAAGGAACCGGGGGGGATCCTCCGGTTCACAAGTTTCGTTCTGTGGTGGGTTGAGAGGGGCACCTCTCTTCCCCAAACAGTGTGAAGGAAGGTATGTTTGTTTTGATTACATTTGTTTATGCCTGTGTGTGATCTGAGGAGTTTGGTTGGATTGAATTCGTACCCGCCGAGTGTTCTGTCTGTCCGTCTGTCATAAGTTCGTGAAACGGGGGTAGATTCTTAAATTAAGATAAAAATTGGTATACCTTTATACTAATGAGTTACGTTCCGGTATGTGTGCTAAGTCTGCATGAATCTGAGTTGTGCTTTAAGAAGCCTTTGATTTATGATTTGTTTGGTCTGTTTGATAAGTCTCCCTATTTGTATATTATCACGGGAAAATGTTTTGGCGTGTAAAAACTAACCCCGGGTTCACGAACGTTGCTTCTTCTACATGTTGTGCTCTATATATATGTAGGTGTGTGTGGGTAGCCCCTCGCTCAGTCTTTGGACTGACCCCTCCCCGTTTATGTTTTTAGTGTGCAGGTTTCGGTTTGGGTTCGCATTGGAGTTCGTGCTAGGCGGTGGTGTGTCGTGTCTTTTGAGTCTGTGTCTGCACGTTTCAGTTTGTTAAGTATTTTGTTCTGATTTATAATTTGTAAATATTGTATATGATATGTTGTGAGCAGGTTGCACGTATGACTTGATTGATTGGAATTTGGGACAGGTTAGGACAGGTGCTCGGATTAGTTGAACCCGTCTTGTTGTGTAATTGTTCGGGACAGGATAGGACAGGTTCGATAGATTAGTTGAACCCGTGTAGATGATTTTGATTTCTTTATTGCTCATTGTGTTTAACATATGCAAGTTTTTGAAAGTTGCCATTTTATATTGCCCCTGCTATCTTGTTTCGCTTATTTTCTTCTGTACAGGGTCAGGTACCGCCTAGCTAGTGGGTGTGTTTTTCGTTAGTCACCCGTTCGCTGTGACTTGGTGCGTGTGCGGACTCTCCATTTCGTACATGTGTCGGGTCATAGTGCGGGGGTGTGATGCCCCACCGCTTGGGGTGTTACATTCCATGTAACATCCCCCTCGTCCGGCCCTACAGGTACGTTGTAACGAGAGTGTTATTTGCGTTTTAAATTAATTAATTAAGCAATGGTGTGTTATTTTAATTAGTACGTAATTATATGAAACTACTTGAATTATTTGATTTAAATGCCAAAATGTGCCAAAGTGTATAAATTACTTGAAATCTTGTAATATGCGAATTTATAATATATGAATTTATTTCCTGAGCATGCTAATTTTGTGAATTATGTGATAAACGTGATTTAAGGATGTAATTGTGTAATTTTATAATATGTGGACTTAATTGAAATTTGGTTCTTGGACTTAATTGTAACTTTTTGAAAGTTTTGGACTCATTTGAAAAATGAGCCATTTTAGTACACGTGTGTACATTTTAATTCGTATCTTGAGCTACGGCACTCGGATTCGAGTCTCGTCTTCAGCATTCAACTCCTTTCGACGATCCGGATGCAATGGAACAAGTTTCGTAATTTTTCGATGCCGTTTAGACCTCCGACGATGCAAATTTCAGCCCCTCGTGCCCTATTCACACCTATGACCTATATTTTGAGCTATGGGACCCATCCTCCACCAATTCTTTGATTTTAAGACATTTTGTAACCACATATCTATCTCATTTCCTTCTCCCTCCCACGAAATCAGCAGCCACAAGAGCAAGGAGGAGAGATTTCCACTATTCATCATCTTCAAGCTCAAGATTTGCTCAAGATCTTCTAGCTTTCTTTGATCTTCAACAATCCGAGGTAAGATCCGTAATCCTTATGATTTTTGCTTCAATATATGCTCCATTTTGTGTCTTATACTTGAGGTTTTATGCATGATCGAAGAAAGGCATGAATAGTTAGGTTTTCTCCAAAATTTTGAATACATGCTCATACGTGTTTATTATGAGTTCTAAGCTAGAGAATGAGTTCATTTATGTCCTTATATCTCGTTTCTTTACATTAAATACATGGTAGTTATGTGTATTAACATCTACCATTAATGAACTTGAGCTTATGAAAGAAAAATGGGGGATTTTGGGCTCAAAATGGAACTGCTGACACAACTCAAAGTTGCTATCAATATGCTACTGTTTTAGTGAAGTTTTTGCATGAATTTTGAGCACGAAATGCATGGTAAATGATCAGATTTCGTGGTGCCCTATTACATGATGTTTTTGCCCTGTTTTAACCTTCATTTTAGATGCATTATGGTTGAGTTTGAGCATAAAACGAACTGCTGCACGCTGCTACTTCTTGCACTCATTTGTTGTCAGTTTTGTGACGTTTTAAGCTTGATTCTTGCATGATTTGAGGCCTAACTTGCATGTAAAGCTCCAGCCCTGTTTTATGATCATGTTGCACGCATTTAACCTTCATTTAGATGCAAATTGATTGAGTTTTAGGCTTGAAAAATGGACTACGTACCTGCTGTCAATATGCTGTCAGTTTTGTGTTTTTGAGCATGAAATTTGCATGGTTTTGGCTTGAATTTCGTTGCTTAATTGCTGCCCTGCTATGTTGTGCTATTTCCTTGCATTTAACCATCATTTAGAGGCATAGTGGATGAGATTTAGGCTTGAAAATTTGCTGCAAACCTGCTGTACGTGTTGCTGTCAATTTTGGGAAATTTTGGCTTGAATTTGTGCACGTCTTGGCCCGAATTCTATGTGCATTTGTTGCTCTCGTTTAGCTGCATTACTACCTTGCATATTCCATCCTTAATCAACCATTTTGTTGGGGAAGAGGCTGCTGCTGCTGTAATTCCTTCGAGCATGATGACTTGACACGGCCGTGTCAAGATTTGGACTAAATTGGACACGGCCGTGTTGTGTTTTCGGATTTGGAAAAATAAATCAGACACGGTCGTGCCCATTTTGAATTGAAAACCAACACGGCCGTGTCATGCATCTGAAATTGATAGTTAATTTGGAGATTTCCGCAGCTTTGTGCATGCATATTTTATTATGACTTAAATTGGTGTTTGATGAATAGCATGTTCACGTGGAGGAGTCTGCATGCATTTAATTCCCATGCATGAATTGATATTTGGTGCATGTGTGTATAAATATATATATTACCTTAATATGCATGTGTTTATTTGTATATATATCATAATATGCATGATATATATATATATAGAGAGAGAGAGAGAGAGTTAATACATGATAATGTTGTGTTTGTGTATGTGTGTGAACGTGCGTGTCTGCATGCATGGGGTGTGTGTTGTTGCGTGCATGTGCATATATATATATAATATATGCTAAATTTTGTTTATTAATTTGTATAATATACTATGAACCTTAGTTTAATTTATGTATTTATTTTAAGTGAGTGATATGGGCTATAAACCTTATTTAATTTTATGAATCAATTTGTTTATAATATTAACTTGTTATATGATATGTTATAATTCTTGGTTTGATTTTATGAATTTAATTTAATATGAGTTGCATGTGATACCTTCTATAATTTGAAATTTAGATTTAATTTAGATGCTCGATTAATTATGCTCTCACGTTCTTTTAAATGACTTAAGTATTTTTCTATGTGTTTGAATGAATTAGAACTTTGTCTATTTGTTTAATATGCCAATCTCTTGTCTCTTTTATGACTTGTATGCTAAGTGAATATATTAAATGTCTTATATTGACTTCATGAATTTATTTGTTACGAGATATGACCTTAAGTGGCTTAAGTGGTACATTTAACGTTTTCTTGCATTCCTTGCTCTCTTTGTGAACTTAAACTTATGAATGCTTGAGATAAGCCATAATATGGTATTTTATGAGTTTATTTGATGAGTGGTGTGTGACGCCCCGAGTTTTCACACGTGCAGGTAAGTGTTACGTGCGTATTTACATTTAATTATACGATTATGTATTTTGAATTGTTAATTGAATTTGTTTATAATTTGATGTATTTGTTTAAAATTTCTTATGATTGTCTATATGAGCCATGAATATGTGATCGGATTTGTGAAAATGTGAATTCCGTGAATGTGGTGTTAATTGAATGAAATTACGTGTTCCGTGTAATCCGTGGGCTTAATTGTAAGATATTTGAATGTATTGGACTCAATTGGAAATTGAGTTTGGGATTAATTGCCACTTTTTGAAAGTTTAGGGACCTATTTGTATAATAGGCAACACTGAACGATTTTCTCGATATCTTGAGCTCCGGACCTCGAAATCGAAATCCGTAAACGGCGTTGAACTTGTTTCGACGATACCTATCCTTTAAACTCGATTTTATATCTTTTCGGTATCATTTGAACCTGCGACAATGAACCGTTTCATAACCTCGACGTTCTAATTTGTTTGAACTCTTTTCTTAAACGAACCGGACTTGGACCAATCCGTACCCTACCCATTTCCTTACTAGATATCAGCACTCCTACCCTTTTCTTCCCATTTTTGATCGTTCAAATCAGCCAAGGCAACGAGCAAGGAGAACTTCAAAGAAATCCTTGTTTTGATCAAACCAACTTTGAGCTCAAGATCATCCAACCCTCCATCTTCTTCCAAGGTAGGATATGTATTGTTTTCTCCTTGTTCTGCTCTCCATTTTCTCCCGATTGTATCTTGATTTAAGTTGGAGAATCATGTGGTATGAAGAAAAAGCTTGAAATAAGTAAAGGATATTAATTCTTGGTTCCATGTTTTTCCTTGGTTTAAAGTGAGGATTGATGCGTGAAAGTTGATGTTTGGAGCTTCCTTATCATTTCTATATCTATAGATTTCATGTTGGTGGAGTATAGCATGAGTTACCTTTGTTGAAGCTTGAAAACCTCCATGATTGAAAGCTTGTTTTGGGTGGTCATTTGCCAATTTTGAGTGTGAATTCTTGTATATATGAATGAGATATGTGAATTGCATGAATTTTGTGGCTTGAAATCTTGTCTAAATGTGGTTTGAGAGCTTCTTGGTGGCTGCCCTGTTTTCTTAAGCTTTTCCCTCGCGTAACAGAGCTGTTGCTCTGTTATTTCTTTCAAAACGGCCGTGTCAGCTTTGAACTAAAAATGGACACGGCCGTGTTGGGCTCTCGACTTGGGAATTTTTCTAATTTTAACCTCGGACACGGCCGTGTCCAAATCCTTTGAAAACTCAACACGGCCGTGTCAAGCCCTCGACTTTGAGTTTTTTTTATTTTAAACCTCGGACACGGCCGTGTCCATTTCCTTTGGAAACTCAACACGGCCGTGTCATTTGAATTGGCAGCCTTGGGAAGTCTCTTTTCTTGCTTGAATTGCATGCGTGGCTCGTATTTGTGGATTATATTGAACGTGACTTCAATTAAGCTATGTTTATGATTGTTATATAAATGCAAGAATGAAAGTATGATAGCTATGATCGGTTATATACCTTCTAACTTGAATAGTGCACATGAACATGTCCATTACATTTGTTTTATGCGTTCATATCATAACCATTGCGTTGCCGAGCGTCTTATATGGTCATTTTGAGTCTCACTTCACCTGTCTTGCACAGATTTTGATTCCTTTGGAGACGAGGCCGGTCAGTGAGGCTCGGGTGTTCTCTTTTGCCGTTCGAGGTGGGTTTCTCTTCTACTTAGCTATATGACCCTATAAACACCTTTAATGTGAAAAGTTTTCGACCAAAATGTATATATATATTTAGAGTCATTTTCAAAGAGTGAATATTTCCAACGTAAATCCTTAATTTCTAAATCCTACCAAATGTTTTGGCGAGAAAGAAAGAATGAATGTTATGCACGAATGGGGCCTAGGGACTTAGTGTGAGTGGCTATCCGGGGAGGCATGGGCCGACGGTGATCCCTCACATTAGTTCCACCAATTAACGGCGTAATCGGACCTCATTAGGAGTTAGCGAGGAATGGACGCTGAGCGCCATCTGGGGAGTCATGTTCCCCTTTTGGTCAATGAATGGCTGGTCGGGCCTTGCAAACCCGTCACCAAACCGGAGGAAGAAGGTGTAAATGTTAATGAATGTGCACACAAGATTGAAATGCATGAACAGAATGAATGAATGAATGTTTAATGAATTACACGAGGAGTTGGTTGGAGATAATGCACGCTCACTCGCCGGGCCAAAAATGACCTAATGTTAATGATTCGTTATAATCCCTTTTGATGATTTTTATTCACCCACTTGGGAAATTCCTTAGAACCTCACTTGGGATTATAGCTTGCATGTCATTGTTTAATTACCGTCATATACTCTATTTATGCCCTGTTTTATACCCACCAGTCCCTTTTGGACTGAACCCATTTGGTTTTCAGCTGTGTTGTGCAGGTGTTGAGGGAGCTAGGCGGGAATACGAGTCCTAGGTCTTGCATTCGTCTCTAGCTCCGTATTTTGGTGTTACACTTGCATACTCGTACTTTTGATTATTGTATATGAATGTTGTTTTGGGCCGTGATGGCATGTGAATGTTGTTTTTGAGTTGGAGTGTACTTGTATTGGATTTTAACTCCCGTGAACTTAAATGTTGGTACATAGAGCATAGAGCTCAATATATGGAATAACTGTTGGTACCTAGAGCATATAGCTCAATCTATGGTATATGATTTATTGCTTCCGCTTTTCTGTTACTCTGCTACTCTGATTGTGTTTGTTGTGGTTATTGGGGATTAAGTGATAGGCTAGTCCCGCCTGGCTTAGAGGTGTGTGTGTGTCCCCGTTCGCTATGATCTGGTACGTGTATGGAAATCCATTTCATATACGGGCCGGGTCATGGTGCGGGGGATGTGGTACCTTGCGCTCGGGTGCTACATGGTGAGTTTAATTCTTGAATTATTTGTGTGATATGCCTTTATTTGCCTCGATATTCCTAAGAATGAGCTTATTTGAAGTACATTGCATCATATGCACCCATATGCATCGTCGAGCGTCTAATTGGTCCATATTGAGTCTAAGGTTGTTTTTGTTATTTGTTTTGTCCAGTGGTTCGTGTCGGGGGTGACGACGTGGTTCCGTGAGCATCCTTTTGCTCTTCTTTTGTCCCTGCTTCGTCTTGAAGGTGAGGTTTTTGTTCTTTTAGTTAATACGACCTACAACCCTAATTTGTATTTTGAACCCGCATGCGATGTATATATATATATATATATATATATAGATACGTGTTTAATACGTATTTTATGGGATATATCCCGTTTTGTCACGAGACTTTGAAAACGCTTTTATACGTATATACACTTTATTTTCGTTGCTCTCTTGAAAAGATTTGATAAGTGTGTATGTGTGTGAGCGAGATAATCTTCGTGATAAGTATAAGTGTAAGTTTGGGCCTCGGAGTAGTGGTATGTGATCTCGGGGCGGCCATGGGGTCGCTGGGCTCTCTCATCAACACAACTCCACAAAAGGGAGACTTAGCCCATCCTCGGGAGGTCGATGGGAAGGCGGGTCTTCTTGAGCCAACGGTGTGCTACGTGACCCGTCGAAGGAGCGGGCGGATCCCCCGTCTCATTAAGTTTATAAGTGGGGTTTGAGGGGTAGCGCCTCTCTCCCCAAACGGTGTAAAGGTGGGATCGATTTATGTACTTTGTTTTCCTTGTGTTATGGAGTAAGTGGGTTAGAACTCTTTCTCGCCGAGTTATTATGTTTTGTTTATGGTTATGAAACGGGGGTGGATTTCTAAACGTTAAAACTTGGTTGAATTTGGCCTTCGACCTTAAACCCCTTTTTCCTTATACGTAGTATCACGGGTTAAAATGTTTTAGATTGCCAAAAACCACACCCGGTTCATGAACCCCCTTCAGCTTTGATTATGCTTTGTTCTTAATTCTTATATATGTAAGACTGCATGTGTTAGCCCCCTCACCAGTCTTTAGGACTGACCCTCGTGGTTGTTTTTCCCTTTTTCCCTTTTTGAGTTGCAGGTGCTTGGAGATTTGAGCTAGGTGGTTATCTTGTGTCGTGGTTGTGGATAGCACGAGTCCCATGCATTGTATTTTGTTTCCTTTCGCATTTTGCTAGTTTTTGAAATATGTATAAACTTATGCTTTAGAATTTTGGATTTTGGTTAATTGTATGACTTAATTTGGCCCGGGTTGGGCATGACATGTATAATTGTTTTATTTACCCCTAGTTGGAAAGCATGTATATTTGGTTATTTGAAATCCCGGTGCTTCCGTATTCGTTATTTATTTTTGTTGCACACTCTGAGTAGGGTCTAGACCGCCTAGCTTATGTTGTGTTTTTGTTTGTCACCCGTTCGCTATGGCTTGATGCGTGAGCGGAGACCCCATTTCGTCTCACGTGTCGGACTATGGTGCAGGGGATGTGGTGCCCTTCGCTCCGGGGTGTTACATCCTTGCGTGGTATCAGAGCTCTAGGTTGCAAAACTGGATCTCTAGCGTCTTGTCGAGTTTGTCTAGGTCGATCGGCTTAGGATTATGTGATTATTTGCATTCACCTTAATCATTTTGAGACTTATATGATTTTATTTGTATTAATTGTTCGCATGAACATGCACTAAACCCTTCCATGCATTGATATTTCTTGAATTGTGGTTCTTAATCAGGATGTCATCTCAACAAACAACTATGGGAGAAGAATAAATGTCGTCGGTATACCAAGAATTCCGGAATTGCAACCCTCCTACGTGGTTTGGAGGCGATGATGTGAAGGCCGAACAATGGATTTGGGATACTCTATCGGGAACATCATGAGATAGAGTGAATTGCACTTCCCATGTAGGTTGGATTTTGAAATTATTTCATAACTTACCGATTTTCGGAATAATTTGGATAAAATCTTTCTTTAAAAATTCCAAGACCTATTTTATAATTAATTTAATAATATATTCGTAATTTATATCATAAATGTTGTCCAAAAAGTCAAAATTACTATTGAAAACATTTACTATTCAATTTCTTATGAATTAAACACTTTATAACATAGAATTGAACACACACACACACTCTTACTATCACACGTGCACTTAAAATTGATCAAGAACATTATGAATGTGTTCTTAGGCTGATGAATGTGTTCATATTAGCTCATGATCAGATCTAACAAGCTCTAAGTTCATAACACATAATTAAACTCATAATATAGCATTTTATGTAACTTTAATCATAAAATTAATTCTAAATAAATTATTCTAGGCATGAATTTAATGAAATAAGATCATGAATATTTAAACATATGAACACACTATATCATATCATAAAGCATGTATTTAATTAAATAAAATTCATATATGTTACCACATTTTTCCTAAACTAGCATAAATAGCTTATATTTCAGAAAATAAATTCCTAAAGCATAATTTAATTAATCCTAGGCATGCTATGACTATATTATACTAAGAACATAATATAAAGCATGAAATAATAAAAGAAAAAACACACCTTAATGAGGGGGAGAGGGGGCTGTCGTGAGTGACCAAGGGAGAGTGAGTGATTTGTGTGAATTTTGTGAATGAGATCTATGGTATTTATAGCTATGAATTAGGGGCTTATGTTATAATTTCTGAAATTTATGAGAGATGTGGAAGATTTCTAACCCACATTTTTCTATGGTATTTTTGTAAGAAATGTGGAATATTTCTAATTCACACAAGTATATGGTATTCTTGTAGGAAATGTGGAAGAGTTATATTCATTTATTTAACCTTTCTATTTTTAGAAGGGTGATGTCATGAATGATGGCATAGTGAATAAAAATAAATATAAAATTTATTCAAGAGTCGAGAGACGAGATCTTGAAGTGGTAAAAATAATGAAAGAATGTGTGAAAAATAAGTTTTGTTATGATTATAAATGTGGAATATTTAGGTTTTTCGTTTACAAGTTATGAACGTTAAAGATGATGAAAATCATGATAAAATTATATTAACGAAGCTTTGATGAAGTTTAAAGGTTGGAAAAATTATCATAGTTTAGAGAAAAATTCAATAAACGTTTTAAGTAAAATTTTGAATATTAAATGAAAATAAAATAATAATTTTTAAAAGGGAAAATATTTATAAAATATGCTACGGTTGGAGTCAAGTTTTGGTAAATGCATGAAAATTCATAAAATAATTCAAGGATCGTTTTAACTATAATATTGTATAAGAAAAATCCTAGAATTCGGAAATCCCTCAATTAGGGCAAAACTAGGGTTTTATGAACGGTTTTGGTTACTACCGGAGTTATGATGAGGATTAAGGTTTGAGAATGATATCAAAATTCATAAAATTTTGTCAAGATTCATTTGAGCCCAATATTGGATAGGTAAAGGTGACTCGGAAAATTTCTACGTTTAGGAATGAATAGTGACTACGGACTTTAGAAGGAATTCTTCTTGGCCCCGAAATCCGGGATGTTACAATCCATCCCCCTTAAAGAGAATCTGTCCTCAGATTCTACTCACGTTTCTTAATAACTTTCGGTAATGTTTGTATCCTCTATTCATGTTAAGACAGGTTTCCAAAGGAGGACTTACCTTAAACACATAAGGTAATTGTTCAAGTAAGAAATTTAAATGCGCACATAAGTGATGCAATGAATGCATGGGGCCAGGATCAGTAACTGGCGTGTTTAGAATGCATACCTTTAACAACTTTGGGGATGACAATTTTAAACTGCAATTTCCCTTATACAGAGAATATAATGCATGATAACTGAGAATGATGTGCAGATGATCGCGAGGATAAAAGTTTCCAAGTAATAGCAATTAATTCACATAACGCCTAAAGGCAACTTATGTAAGAGTACAGGAAATCAATATATTAACTCTCGGTCCTATTGGTATCTTGAAGTAACTCTAATAACTTGAGACTTAAAGGATCTAGGAAATGTAAGTGAAGTGTTTCCATGAGTTAAGAATGCATGTATGATGATAGAAGAGATTAGATCTTATAACCGAATCTACATGGAATTCGATAGTTTCGAAGGGTACTGAGGGAATCGATAACACTCCGGATTTTGGTATGGATTGAAACTATATGGTGGACTTGATAAAGGAAGGTTTTAGTACTACAATTGTAACAAATCACATACTGGTCAGCCGCCCCAATAGTGATTGATCCCAATTTAAGCACTGAGGACACGAGAAAACTTGTGCGACTCTGTGAACAATGAACCCCAGATTTCCGCAACCTAGAGCTCTGATATCACTTTAAGTTGTAGCACCTCCCCTAGTACTACAACCCCCGTCCCGTAATACTCCCCAAGTGTAGGCTATACCAAATACTTAGGAAATACTACGGCGAACGGTCAAGATAATATAGGAGTAAAGTGCATGATACAGTGCAGCGGAAGATAAAGAGATTTAATACTTTGTTGGTAAATGGGGAGGAACGTATAACGGTCAAGGAATATCATTATTGATCAAAGTAGTTTCAAAAGAGTACAATAGGATGGCATGCAAGGACAAAGTATGAGATACTTTATTTCTACGGAGAATAGGCTCAAGATAGTGTACTCTTAGGATCAGATCCAATCCTACTATTGTGATGCTTCAAGATACCTCTAGTTGTCGTACCTTCGATCCCTGAAATCATGTATTTTAAAATAGGCGAGAGGGTTAGTCAAACTGACTAAGTGAAGGGGGTATGAGTGTAACATCCCGACTGATCGGACTTTTCAGGTAACCTATTATGTGCGCTATTTAATTATTTCCTTATGTGGTATTTCATTGCTAACGTGAATTATTGAAGTTATTTGAACTTATTTGCTTTAATATGAATTTGGTTATCCTTGAACGTTTAATTTTCCTTGCTTTGTATTTGTTCGTTTTGGATCCGTATTTAATTCTAAATTTTGTGAATTTGTGATATGTGTTAATTATATGCTTTTTGAACTCGATTATGTGCTCGCTACATGTTTTGGTATTTGTTTTCCTTGCCTTTTTGGGTTCGTTTTGGAGTCGGGACCTAAAGGAGGCTAAAGAGCATTTAGCGCACCTTGTGTTCCGGGACGCATATCTTGAGCTCGGGAATTCGGATTCAAATTCCGTCACCTCCATTGAATTTGTTTTGACGATTCGGGTTCGATGGGACAAGCCTCACATTTTTCTAAGTTCATTAAGACCTTCGAATTTCACCCGTAACGAGCCCCTTATGCTTGAGAGACACCTTTTGACCTTATAAAGTCTTGTGGACCCCACTTAAACCCAACTAAGCCTTAACCATGAGTTATACTTGAGTTAACTCCCACTTTCAGCCCCTAAACCCCCCATAACCGATCCATTTTCTCCCTCTCTCCTCTATATCGATCAGCAACCAAGGAAGCAAGAAGAGGAAGAAACCCCTTTGTCCAACTTTGTGATTTTGAGCTCAAATCTTCACCTTAGCTTCTCCAATTTGAAAAGTAAGTTCATGGTTGTCTTATACACTCTTCCTTCTCTCTTTTATGTGATTTTTAGCTCTTCTCCATGGTTGAATAAAGAGATTTGCCAAGCATGTGAATAGTAGGTGTTAGGAGAATTTGTTGATTCTTGCTCCATTTCTTGTTTCCTTGAGATTTGGTGATGATATATGACTTCTAGAGCATGATTTTGGACATTTATTGCTTCTCCTCTTTTGGTAGTTGGAATATGATCATTTGCCATTAATGAAACTTGAGCTTTGATGATATACTTGATGCATTTCTTCCCCCTTTTCTTGCCTTGATTACTTGCATTTTTGGAGCTGAAATTATGGCTACTTGTTGGGCATGAAATGTTGTTGAATTGGTGTCATTTGGATGCATGTTGTATGTATTTTGAAAGGCATAAGAGTCTCCTTGAAGCCCCCAACCGAAAACCCCTGTTTTGCTTCCATTTTCGGTCCTTTTTCGCCAAAAATGGACACGGCCGTGTTGAGCCCTCGACATTGTTTTTTTTCTGAATTTTTCCGCCTGACACGGCCGCGTCAGTTTACAAAGGAAAATGGATACGGCCGTGTCAAGCTCTCGAAAATGTTTTCTTTCGAATTTATTTGCCTGACATGGCTGTGTCCATTTCCCTTTGTTTTCTGACATGGCCGTGTCAATCAGGGTGCATCCGAGGAGATTTCTTTCGCCTTTTCGTTTCTTCTTGTTGGTCTTTCTTGCCCCGTTTGTGATGTGTATGCATGATTAGCTTGTGATATTATGTGTTAAGTCTTATGCTATGAATTTGTGCTTTGATTTACATCCTCGTTTATGATATATGCTCTTATATGAATTATTTGCTCGTAAATGCCCTTAATGTGAATTCATTTCATATCATTGGCATCATAAGCATACATATTCATGTACCAAGCGTCAATGTGGTTCATATTGAGTCTAAGAGTGTTCCTTGTTGTTTGTCCTGTCCAGAGGATCTTCCTGTTGGGGACGAGCTTGCTCCGTAGGTGTCCGGTTTTCCCTTTTTGTCTCCACTACCTTCTTTGACAAGGTGAGGTTTTTGTTCTTTTAGTTACGCGACCTATAACCCTATATGATTTGAAGCCTTGCATGCGAATACGTATTATATATGGTAAATATGTGTTTAATACGTATGTTACGGGATTGTTCCCTTTGTTATAAGAATTGGAAAACGTTTTGTATAAGTATATAGACTATTTTGCTTTCGTTTGAAAAGTTTAGTTTTATGCAAGTGTGTGTGTGTAAGCGAGATGTGGCTTTGAAAGATAAGCTTTGAGGTATGTTTGTGTGACTTTCGTGATATGTTTGGGCCCCGGAGTGTGGTATGGTAATCTCGGGACGACCGAGGGGTCGCCGAGCTCTTCCATCAACACCTCCATTTGAGAGTTTCACCCAACCTTAGGAGGTTGAGGAAGGGTGTTTCTCTTGAGCCGGCGGAGGCAACCGCCGAAGGTTTCAAGGTAGTAATTAAACCTTGTCTCGTCTGTGTGTGTGGATAGTTAGGGCCGATCAACCCTTCTATCAACCGGTGTTGGGGTTGGATTCTGATTTGTTTTGCTTTGCTTTGTTCTTCGTGTATGGAAGTTTGGAGTATGACTCGTACTCGCCGAGTAGGTTTAGTTTTGTATGATCTAGGGAACGAGAGTGGATTCTTAAATCACCTAAAACTTGGAGTTTGGGCATTTGGCCTTTTCTTTACTGTTATATATATCTATATCACGGGAATTTATTTGGCTTGCAAAAACCACTCTCGGTTCAAGGATCTTTTCAAATTAATTAAATGCTTTGCTCTATATATATATATCGGGTGCGTGCGTTAGCCCCTCACTAGTCATTAGGACTAACCCTCGTTGTTGTTTTCCCCTCTTCCCCTTTCTTTTGAGTTTGCAGGTTTTCCCAGTCAAGCTAGGCGGCAAGTGTCTTTTGGGTTACTTGTGGTATAGCTTGAGTCATCATGCATCGTAGTGGTTTACTTCTACTTTTACTGATGTATTTTGGATTATGTATTTATGTTTACACTTTGGCTTTTGGGCCGTGATGGCATGGTATTTTTTGTATATGAACTAGCATGAATGTTTGACCCTTCCCCACTTTTGAAATGTATATGTGATCTTGGGAATTATGTTGGTATTAAATTGCTTCCGCTACTCTGATTTTAGTTTGCGCAGTTCATGAGGATCTAGGCCGCCTAGCGAGGGTGTGAGTTTTGTGTGTCTCCCGTTCGCTACGGTTTGAAATGGGTGCGAACTTCCATTTCGTTACTCGTGTTGGACCTTAGTGCGGGGGATGTGGCACCCTTCGCTCCGGGGGTGTTACAATGAGGGTTTATAGATATATGTATATATATATATATTTATATGATCAAGAAGATCTTGCAATAAGATATAGCAAATACGGAACGGTTCATGATATGTGCAAAACAGGGATAGGGGTAGTTTGGAATATTTGTAGAAATATGAACCGTTTGTAACAAGAACATTAATGCCCGCAGCTAGGCCTCTCCATCCATAACTCCTTAAATCATGATAAAATAGTAACGGCGTTGATCAAGACACTAATACTTCAATAAAACCAAGAATGATATTAACTCCACTACTCCTTGATGTCAATAGGGACTCAAACCCTAGAGACCACGAACACGATTCAGGAGGTAGCAATCTCTCCCTCATCCGTTTGCGTGGAGTAACTAACCTCCAGTTAAACCACTACCAAGAGGTGGTGGCAGTCCGCAACAACAACAATACCCTCGGCCCGATACCTTCCGGGTAATTGCTCGCTACGGATACAGTCGGGGCCCATAACATGAATCAAGAATAGTATTTTTCTTACATAATCCGGAGTCAACGTTTTGATAAAGTGGACATAAGAAATATATCGTCCTAGTAAAACGTTGATTCCGGTATGAAAGTATTTTCCCTTTGAAAGGGATACTGTAACATGAACATGAAAGTATTTTCCCTTAAAGGGGATATTGTAATACGGTAATACGTATATAAGGTAGTAATTCATAAATAGTAGGTAGGCTTGAAGATAGTTTTGATATAGATACATATATATAGGCATGATTCCAGTTGAAAATAGTTTAACCCTCACCTATACCGGTAGTCAAACAATGTAATGTGGATTCCACTGCTCGGTCCTAATTTCGCCTGAAAGTATTAACTACTATTGTGACACCCCATCCGCTCGCACGTACAGGTTAGTGCCACGTGTGAGTTTAATTTCCGTATTTACTTTTATTTTCTTATTTAATTGATGCAACTATATTTGAATTATGCTTCCTTACTCAATTTATATATGAACCATGTGAAATATTTGATACGTATTTACCCTACTTGAACATCTGGTTTGATTACTTTAGTCTTGAGAATTTGTTAATTTTGGATTTGAACCCAACATCTGTTAAACCAAACCAAATTGAACCGGGAAAACTTGAACCGAATCGAACCCCTTTAAACCGAACTGGTCCAAGACTTAAAGCCTTGAACCCTTTCTTTCCCCTCATTTTACGTTTTTCATCAAGAGTAGAAGGGGGAAGAGCTCTCACTTTGCTCCAAGCTTTGTTCAACTTTAAATGATCATATCTCCAGCATTTCTTGATCAATTTCCAATCCGAAGTAAGTTCCGAACTCCGCACGACATCCTCCATCTTTCTACCGATTGTTTTCTCTTAAGAATGTGATTTCGTTTAAGTTTGGAGAATTATGTGAATAGTAAAGGTTCATGCCAAATTTGTAATATTTAATTCTTGGTATGTTTAGCATGAGTTGTGACTTCAATTACGAGTTTAATATGATCTTCTTGTGCATTTAATTCTTGGCTTTGGGTTGGAAATTTCATTTATGGCTTGATGCATTTATTATGCTTGGATCTTCATGAATTGGATTTGTGAATTTTAGAACTTTGTTGCAAGATTCATGGTTATATATGCATACATTAGTGCCTTTGGCATGTTAGTTATTGAGCTTGTTGCATTTGTTGGACAAATTTTTGGTGTTTTGGAAGTTTTGGTTCGAACCACTGTTTCTCGCCAATTTTTCGCTCCAGACGCAATCCAAACGGGCGTTTGGTGCCTTTGTGTATTTTCCAAATGCCCATTTGGGAAGCCAAAATCGTCACAGTAGGGTATGACACGGGCGTTTGAGCGTACCTTAAGGTCACGAAACGGGCGTTTCGTATGTTGCTTTGTAAAATGTGATTTTTCAACTTTTGTGGTTCGATTCCTTTGCTTCTGAAATACTAAGTGTCTTTTTGAGTGTTAATTTGCTACTTTCATGTTTCGTTCTTGTCGTGTGCTTTGTTTATGCATGAACTTGAATTTCTATGCCTTTGTTTAAACTAACATGATTAATTTGAATTATTTGTGGCTCGAATAGATATAAGGTTCCAAGATATGAATAAATATGACTTAAGTGACGTGTTTATGCATCTCATTTTACATCCTTTGCATTCATAAACATTGCCGAGCGTCATATTTGGCTCATTTTGAGTCTAAGTCTCGGGTCTTGTGTTCTTTTATTTCAGAGCCTCTTCCAGTCGTGCCAGAGCCCAAGGTTTAGGTGTTTATTTGCTCCTTTTGGTGCCGGACTCTACCTACTTTTACTATAAGGTGAGGTTTAGGATCTTTTCCTTTAGTTAATCGACCTATGGCCTAAATGTGATGATTTCTCACCCGCATGCGAATATACTATATATTTATATATTAGATATGTGTTATATGATATGTTTATGACCTTGTCATACGATTAAATGTTTTGAACTATAAGTTTAAGCATATATAAGCTTGAAAACATTTTGCAATGAGGCTATGCTCCAAACCGTGTGTTGTCATGCAAGCTAGGATCTACCTAAACATCTTAATGTTAAGGAAGGCACGAAGAGGTACGTGTAGATCATATGCCGAGTTGCAAGGTAAGGTATGCTCGATAAGGTACGTAAGTTATGTTTATTTATGTAGCGAGTTAAGTGAATTAATCAGATAATTGGTTGTTACTGGGCCCCGGAGACGTGGGTAAGGATGACCGGGACGGCAAGGGCCGTCGGGTTAAGCCTGTGCAGTGTGCACGGTCTCCATTTGGAGTACTCACGCGCAACTCTTGGAGGTTGAGGAGGCGTGGTGCTTCAAGCACATCGTGGGATAGCTACCATGTGCATTGGTAATTAGGTGGAGAGGGTTTGATTCCCGAAACACTGTTGTTGTTGGGGTTGGATTGTTTTATGTTTACGTTTTCTGTTTTCATACGTATGTTAATAACTGAGGAGTTAGAGTAAGACCCGTACTCGCCGGGTATAAGAATTCGTTAAGATATGTTGATTATGAAACGGGATAGGAGCTTTCCTTTATGTTATAATGCGAAAATGTTAAGTTTGAGATGTTTTGATAAGTATATGTATAAGTTTGTTCCGAAAATGATTTGGTGTGCAAAACCCTACCCCGGTTCATAATCTTTCATTTAATACGTGCTCTGATCTATATTTATATAGCGTGTGGGTGTACGTTCGCCCCCTCACTCAGTCGACTTGTGACTGACCCCCCTCCTTTTCCCTCCTTTAGTTGCAGTTTTGCTCGAGCTAAGCGGGAAAGTATGTGGTCGTGTTGTGCTAGCTAGTTTGGGTCGAATCAGCATTTCATACTTGCATCTTTTGAATATTTTGGTATGTATTTGAATTAAGCTATACTTTGGTGAACTTTGAATACCTTTTGTATTTTCGACCGGAATGGCCACGTATATATTTTTTTATGTTTTTGGATCCTGTTATTTGCTTCCGCATAATTGTTTAATTGTTTTTCTTGCGCGCTCTGTTACTGTCTTAGTCCCGCTTAGCCTAGTGTGTGCGTGTAGGTCCTCGTTCGCTTAGACTTGGATTCATGTATAGACTCCCATTTCATATGTGGATTCGGGTCTAGGTGTGGGGGATGTGGTGGCTCGTTGCTCTGGGCGTGACAACTATAGGCTTAGGACTAAGTTCTTATTATTCTAATCAAATAGGAACATATGGTACATAATGTAACACATTAGATCTCATTGTCCTAATCAAGTAAGGCACATAACATGTAACACGTTAAAGAATTCTCGGTAAATACTATTTTAATCGTTTAAGAGAATTTAATTAATGAATTAGGTTTTATGAAGTCTTTAACTATTCTCATATTTATTTATCACATTATAATCCTAATTAGAGTATTAGGAATGAAATCTAGGGTTTAATTTGACAATGTAGAGTGGATTTTGAAATTATTTCATAACTTACCGATTTTCGGAATAATTTGGATAAAATCTTTCTTTAAAAATTCCAAGACCTATTTTATAATTAATTTAATATTATTTTCGTAATTTATATCACAAATGTTGACCAAAAAGTCAAAATTACTATTGAAAACATTTACTATTCAATTTCTTATGAATTAAACACTTTATAACATAGAATTGAACACACACACACACTTACTATCACACGTGCACTTAAAATTGATCAAGAACATTATGAATGTGTTCTTAAGCTGATGAATGTGTTCATATTAGCTCATGATCAGATCTAACAAGCTCTAAGTTCATAACACATAATTAAACTCATAATATAGCATTTTATGTAACTTTAATCATAAAATTAATTCTAAATAAATTATTCTAGGCATGAATTTAATGAAATAAGATCATGAATATTTAAACATATGAACACACTATATCATATCATAAAGCATGTATTTAATTAAATAAAATTCATATATGTTACCACATTTTTCCTAAACTAGCATAAATAGCTTATATTTCAGAAAATAAATTCCTAAAGCATAATTTAATTAATCCTAGGCATGCTATGACAATATTATATTAAGAACATAATATAAAGCATGAAATAATAAAAGAAAAAACACACCTTAATGAGGGAGAGAGGGGGCTGTCGTGAGTGACCAAGGGAGAGTGAGTGATTTGTGTGAATTTTGTGAATGAGATCTATGGTATTTATAGTTATGAATTAGGGGCTTATGTTACAATTTCTGAAATTTATGAGAGATGTGGAAGATTTCTAACCCACATTTTTCTATGGTATTTTTGTAAGAAATGTGGAATATTTCTAATTCACATAAGTATATGGTATTCTTGTAGGAAATGTGGAAGAGTTATATTCATTTATTTAACCTTTCTATTTTTAGAAGGGTGATGTCATGAATGATGTCATAGTGAATAAAAATAAATATAAAATTTATTCAAGAGTCAAGAGACGAGATCTTGAAGTGGTAAAAATAATGAAAGAATGTGTGAAAAATAAGCTTTGTTATGATTATAAATGTGGAATATTTAGGTTTTTCGTTTACAAGTTATGAACGTTAAAGATGATGAAAATCATGATAAAATTATATTAACGAAGCTTTGATGAAGTTTAAAGGTTGGAAAAATTATCATAGTTTAGAGAAAAATTCAAGAAACGTTTTAAGTAAAATTTTGAATATTAAATGAAAGCTAATTGTTTAAAATAAAATAATAATTTTTAAAAGGGAAAATATTTATAAAATATGCTACGGTTGGAATCAAGTTTTGGTAAATGCATGAAAATTCATAAAATAATTCAAGGATCGTTTTAACTATAATATTGTATAAGGAAAATCTTAGAATTCGGAAATCCCTCAATTAGGGTAAAACTAGGGTTTTATGACCCGTTTTGGTTACTACGGGAGTTACGATGAGGATTAAGGTTTGAGAATGATATCAAAATTCATAAAATTTTGTCAAGATTCATTTGAGCCCAATATTGGATAGGTAAAGGTGGCTCGGAAAATTTCTACGTTTAGGAATGAATAGTGACTACGGACTTTAGAAGGAATTCTTCTTGGCCCCGAAATCCGGGATGTTACAATGTTGGGCCCCGGAGCCTACGAGTCAGGACTCCCGGTACGGTAGCGGGCCATCGGGTTAAGCCTGAGCGTAGTCTCCACTTACAAAGGATCAACCCGGAACCCACTAGGAGGTTTGGTGGGGGGTGGAATCCTCGGGCGTGAGCGTCATGAAACTCATGACCCATAATTAACGTTATGGATGGTTAGGGTAGGCCGACCCTTCCATCACCGAAGAAGGGGTTTGAATGTGGTTTCTGTTTTATAATGTAATGTAATGTAGCGGTGGACGCTCGTACTCGCCGAGCATAATGAAATGGTTCGATTATGGAACTGGAATAGAGTCTTTAATAATGTAATGTATACGTATATGATATGTAATGTTCTTTGAAAATATTTTGGTATGCAAAACTTATTCCTGACTCATAATCTTTATCTTTAACGTGATTTGCCTTATATGTATAGTTTGTAGGTGTGCGTTAGCCCCCTCACACAGTCGAGATATGACTGACGCCTCTCTTTTACCACTTTTAGCTTGGAGGTCTTTTGGTACACAAGCTAGGCAGAGAAGTGGGTCGTTCGAGTCTCACATTTTGCTATAGGTCGTGCTAGGTTCATTGCATTCATTTTTGTCTTGTAGTTAATGAATTGATCATGTTATAAATTTTGTGTTGGAGATATGAATTGTTATGGCTACGTACATTTGTTCACTTGATGTATATATAGTTCTTAAAATTTTAAATTACTAGAACTCCTTGCTTCTGCTATTTGATTACTTGTTGCGCGCTCTGGTTTAGTTTTAGCTCCGCCTCGCCTAGTGAGTGTGTGGTCTCCCGTTCGCTTAGACTTGGGCTCGTGTATGGACTTCCCATTTCATATGCTCGTTCGGGTTTAGGTGCGGGGGATGTCATGGCCCGCGCTCCGGGTGCTACAGCCCAGAACAGGCAGAAGAGTTATGCAGATCGACGAGAAAGAGATCTTGAATTCGCAGTGGGCGACAGAGTGTTCTTAAAAGCATCGCCAAAGAATGGGTTTACTCGAATTGGGAAAGGCGGTAAATTAAACCCTAGAACGCATTGGAGAAATTGCTTATAGATTTGATTTACCTGGAAGTCTTACGGGAATCCACAACGTATTTCACATATCTCAACTTCGCAAGTGCTTTTCAGGCGAGTCAGAAGTGGTATCAGTGGAAGAGGTACCGTTAGAACCGAACTTAACTTATGTGTTGAAGTCGACCAAGATCCTGGACAGAAAATTTCCAGAACTAAGGAATAGGAAGATTCCTTTAGTTAAGGTCCTTTGGAAGGGACATGGCACGGAAGAGGCAACATGGGAAACAGAAGATAAGATGCTGAAACATTACCCTGAATTATTTTCAGAAACGGTCGTGGAATCTGAGGACATATTATTTTCAAGGAGGGGTGATTGTAATAGCCCGTAATGGGGCCAGGTTGAAATGGTATGCTATGGGCAGTGGTAAAGCGTTTATAGACCATGATCCAACTTTACAAAACCTCATGCATTGCATTCTTATCTGATCAACGTGCTCATATGTGATTTTTAGTACGTTAAGGGGAATTATTTATCTTTTACCCACTTTACTATTCATTACTGAGCCTACTTTACCCATCTTTTACGCGTCCACAGGGTGAGGTATTCATCTCCCCTTATAAGGGGAGACTTCGTTCCCCTCACTTCCGATATGGGACATTACATTATGTAATAGCCCAGAACTACCTTCCTGTGAATATTGTCTGCTTTGGGTGGGAACCGGATTAGACCACCCTCATGGCTTTATTCCTGCGCCCACTGGAGAACCCAGCCGTAGCGCAGAATGCATCCACAGGGTGAGGTATCCATCTCTCCTTACAAGGGAAGACTTCGTTCCCCCTTACTTCTGATGTGGGACATTACATCCACCCCCTCCCCCCCCAATAAGGGCCCAGCGTCCTCGCTAGCACACCGGCAGGCCCTGGCTCTGATACCACATGTAACAGCCCAGAACAACCTTCCTATGAATATTGTCCACTTTGGCTGGGAACCGGATTAGACCACCCTCACAGCTTTGTTCCTGTACCCACCGGAGAACCCAGCCGTAGCGCAGAACCCATCTACAGGGTGAGGTATCCATATCCCCTTATAAGGCGAGACTTCGTTCCCTTCACTTCCGATGTGGGACATTACATCATCAGAGCCGGGGCCTGGGCCGGTGTACCCACGAGGACGCTGGGCTCCCATGGGAGGGTGTATGTAATATCCCACATCGGAGGAAGGGGAGAACTAAGCCTTCCTTATAAGGGGGTGGATACCTCTTCCCTGTAGAGGCCTTTTCCTGGGTGGGCCCCTTTGGCTTAAATTCCACCGGGAAGAACAAAACCGTGAGGCTATGCCGACTTATGGATAGCAAAGCGGACAATATCTACAGGCGGGTTTTAGGGTTGTTACAGGCCTTAACCCCTTTTTCCTTATACATATTATCACGGGTTTAAAATAATTTAGAATGCAAAAGCCACACCCTGGTTCATGGATTTTCATATTGATATATGCTCTGCTCTATTCTATATGTATGTGTGAGTGTGTTAGCCCCCTCATCAATCTTTAGGACTGACCCTCGTTTTTGTTTCTTTTTTTTCCCCTTTTCATTTAAGTTGTAGGTACTTTTGGTGGTTCGAGCTAGGCGGTTGTTCGTGTGTCGTTGTTTAAGGATAGCTCGAGTCACATGCATTGTATTTCATTTATTTTTACGCATTATGTTAATTTTGAAATATGTATAAATTCGGTATTTAGACTTTGGTCTGGGATAAGTTTGCATAATTGCCTTCTATATAAATTGTATAAGTTATATATGAAGGACATAATTTGAGAATTGCTAGTATATATGATTTCAAATTTATCGCTTCCGTGATTTATGTTTATTGCACGCTCTATGTTAGGGTCTAGACCACCTACCTAGGGTGAGTTTTTGTTTGTCATCCGTTCGCCATGGCTTGGTGCGTGTGCGGAGTTCCCATTTCGTTACACGTATCGGGCTATGCTGCGGAGGATGTGGTGCCCTTCGCTCGTGGTGCTACATCCTTAAGTGGTATCTGTAACGCCCCAATTTTCAGACAGTCAGGTACGCTCGATATGTGTGGGTTTCGAGCGTTAGGACTTTATTTTATTATTTTCTTTTATTTAACTTATACGTGCTATATTAATTTTATAAATTGTGTTTCAACATGATTACGTGAAAATATATGAAATATATGCCAACTTGGGAATTATGTTATATACTAAATTTAATTGTTACATGAATTAATTGTCCAATTTGTATTAATTGCATAATTGTCCTTAATTGCTCATTTCCTTTTCTTTAAGGACTTAATTGCATGAAAATCTTTTGGACCTAATTGATCATTTTCCAAACTTGATATACTCAATTGCATGACTTATGGAGTGGGAGGATTTAATCATAAATATTACATTTTTCCCCACAATATATCGGTATATGTGTCCCTTCTCCAATCTTCATTTTCATTTTCATCAAAAAAAAAACATACCATTTGCTTCCTCCTTCACCGAGCCAAACCTCCAAGGAAAAGGGAAGGGAATTTCATCATTTCAAGCTAAAATCTTTGAGGAATTGGAAGTCTTGAGTTATCATCTTCATCACATCTCCATCTTTTCTTCTTCTCCTTTCATTCAAGTTATTCTCCAGGGCGGAGTTTGTGGATCATGAGCACATTCACGCATTCACGAGTCGTGTGTCGCCTTGTCAAGTGAGGTTTAATTGCTAGTTATATAGAACCCGTATAACCTTTACGTGAACTTTTGGCCAAAGGTATTTTTATTATAATTTCATGAAAGCACTTATCATTTCAAGTTATGTTATTGTTCATGAATCAAGCAAGTAGGTTATATTAGTGTGCATGAATCAAGCAAGTCATGTCATGAAAGCAAGTAAATGTGTTCTCCTGGCCAGGTCCTCCTTAGTGAGGGCGTTGGGCTGGTCTTCGGGCTGGTGGTTGTCCGTCCAACCACAGGAAGAACAAAGACCCATCGTGTACATGCGTTCTCATGGCCAGGTTCTCCTTAGTGAGGGTGCTGGGCTGGTCTTAGAGCCGGTGGTTGTCCGTCCAACCACAGGAGGAACAAAACCCTATCATAAGCCGAAAGAGACTGGGGATGAATCCGGCACCGCGGATTATCCTCGGGTTATTGCATGATTTCCATTCCATGAACGTGCTATATGATTACACATACACGATTGCACGATAACTGAATTGCATGATCACTTATTGTTTAATAATCAAGCAAGCATGTTCATGTACATTTGGAGTTCGCCATGTATTGATTGCATGAAAAATGAACAAGTATTTAATATTGATAGTTGTGTTCTCGGGCGAAGCTATATTATTATTAAACTCATATATTTGTCTTTTATAAATCTTTACCCGAGAATATAACTTGCATGTGATCTGCACTAATATGTATGTAAACCCCTAACTCGGTCTTCACAGACTGACGCCTTCACCTTTCAGGTTATTGCAGGTGCACGTTAGGCGGGAAGTGAGTCGAGTCCAGTCCATGTAATCGAGTCAAGCACGATGCATGTTGTTCACTTGTTTTTTATTGTTCAAGGAGTTATGTTAAATGTTATTTGTTAATTACCCTAGAAGATGATAATGTATTGATATGAGAAGTTAGAATATGTTTTACTTGGTAAGTGAGAAATGTCATGGCCTGATTAATGGAAATATTTGATAATAATTATTTATGCTTCCGCTTTACTTTCGTTGCATGTGTAAGTTTTCCTGCCTAGCCTACTGAGTTATTGCATTGTCACCCGTTTGCTATAGGTTAGTTCATGTATGGATGGTTGGTTTCGTATGTGGATTGACCTATAGTGCGGGGGTGTGGCACCTCCACGTGTCCGGGGTGCTATACTATCAGAACTCCGGGTTACAAAACCGGAGCTCTAGCGTCGTGTCGAGTCTGTCTAGGTCGTTCGGCTTAGGATTATGTGTTTGTTTGCATTCACTTTCATCGATTATGTGATTTATTTGTATTAATTGTATTATTTATATTAATCGTTCACATGAACATGCACTAAAAACCCTACATGCATCGATATTTCTTGGAAGTTGTGCTTTCATTTCAGGATATCGTCATAATGTTGGCCAACAACACTGGGAAAGAGCGAGGGAAACGAGTGCTTTTGGGTCCACAAGAAGTTTCAGGGATTTAATTTTCTGAAGTAGATAGAAGGTGATGATGTCAAGATCAATAGATGGATGTTCGATATGGTAGGGTTTTGGAAGATTTGTTTGAGATATTGCAAGAAAAGATGAAGCATACCTTTCATTCAAATTTAAGGTTGAGCTCTAAAGTGGTTCAAGAAGTGGAGTTCGAAGAGCTTGGGAGGAGATCGCTTAGGAGTCTTTACCCGAGAATCTTCCTACCAGTCTGCTCGTTCCAATGCAACGGTGAGAAGAATTTCCGGAGTTCTTAAATCTTAAACGACAACTGAAGAATATGGTCGAATTTATGATGGAGTTTAAGAGATTGGGATTCGAGGAATTGCCCTAAATCTGAAATTCCCACAAGGGAATGAGGAAGATGGAAGATGTTATATTAGAAATTTAAGAGACCCGGTGTCGACAAAGATCTCCTTAAAGTCCGGAAGTATTACAAGTGAATAGGGATGGAATTCCACCAATTTTCAAAATTCAAGGGTACATATATGATCCGAATTGGTTCAAAATGAAAGGGTAGACAATGGTACGAATCTCGTATCTTTAATGTAGGACAAGAATCCGGTTCGAGTGTTAAACCGAGAAGGAGGCCCCGAATACAAGAAAAATTTCAAAGAGTTTCAAGATATCCCCAATACCAAGAATAAGAAGATCCGATTATTAAAAATGGACTTTACAACTCCACAACGGAATTGATTTAATATTCCAATTACTGAGGCCCGAGCCACAGGAAAAGGGTTCTAATTTCAAGGAAATTTTCAAGAAGCATTAAAATCTCAACAATCCTCAAAGATAAAGATTGCTCTATAATCGTTCTTATAATCGATGCCTCTCCACCGGAGTTACCGAGCCATAGGAAAAGGGTTCTAATTTCGAGGAAATTTTCAAGAAACGTTAAAATCTCAACAATCCTAAAAGATAAAGAATGCTCTATCATCGATCTTATAATCGATGCCTCTCCACCGGAGTTAGTTCGACACCCCTTTTTGTAACGCCCCGACTTTTTAGTCGTACAGGTATGACGTATGTGTTTACCAATTTGAGAGAATTAATTGTTTATAAGTGTTTTATTTTTAATTTTATTATAAATTGTTATTATTTCATTTTATTTTATTTCGTTAATTTAGTGTTTTTAAAATTGATAATTAAGTGTTAATGTTAATTAACTATATCCGTAATTATATTAATTAATTTATTCATTAAATCGTTGACTTTTTATTTATTTAAAATAGAATTTGAATTTTATTATTTACATTGAAATGTTATGAAATTGTTAATGTTTTGCGCATGAGTGTTTTCATCGCGCTTCGTTCTTATATGATTTGATACCGAAATTTCGTGAAAATTTAGTATGTCGTAGATTCATATGTTATAAACATGTCCATATGCTCGTTTCATGTTTTCGATCTCGTTTGACATGGTAACGAATTTATTTTGAGTTGTGGAACCAAATCGGGGGCTAAGGGGAATTAGCGCACCCTTGGTTCCTTATGTGATATCTTGAGCTCGGGAACTCGGATTCGAGTTCCATCACCACGGCTGAACTCGTATTAAAGATTCGGGTTCAATGGAACAAGCCTCATATTTTTCTAATCTCGTTTCAACCTCCGAACTATAACCGAAACTTGTGACGTTCACCTAAATGACCACCTCCCACTATTTTAATCATATCTTAACCAATACTTAACCAAATTAGGTGAAATTTAGACCCACTTAACCCTCATTTAACCATTTATCAGCTACCATACACTTTATTTAACTTTTCACTTTCAATCTAAGACAAACAGCAGCAGAAACCGAGCCCCCCTCTTGAAGCTAAGAAATACTATTCATTTCCTCCCTCAAGAGCTCAATACTCTTCCATCTCTTCCCATACTTGAAAGGTAAGCTTGGAATTTTGTTCTCCATCTTCTCCTCATTCTTTTAAGTGTAAGCATGCTATGGATTAATGGATGAATAGTTAGGTTAAATGTAAAATTTTGATCTTATGCCTTCTTTGAGCTATTTGTTGGTTTGAAGCTGAATATTTGATCCCATGAACTTCATTTAATGTTATGTGAAATTATCTTGCTTGGTAGTTGAGAATTGTTGAAGGAACCATTAATGAATTTTGTATGAAAGTGTTTTCTTTTCCCTCATTGATTTCGCGTTGCTGCTGCTGCGTGTTTGGAGCTGTTGTGGAGCCTGAATTATTGATGTTTTGTTGCTCTTTCATGCACCCTTATGTATCTAATTGTTGGTTGAAGCCTTGTGTGTGTCTGGCTCTATTTTTTTACCTTCATCCCCATGCCCTGTTCTGTGCGAAGAACTGTTGCCGCTGTTCCGTTTCTGCAACACTCTCCCCGGACGGGGAGAGTTTGAACTGGATTGGTCCCTGGGCGGGGACACCCTATGCAGAAGCAATCTAATTTGGTGTTATTTAATTTTCGATCATGACTTTAACGTTTTTATTTGTCTATTTTCTAGTTGTAAAAGTGAAATAGTGCCTGTTATGAATGTTATATGAAATTCTTGGATTGAATTGATATGAAATGTGAAATTATGAACTTGAATGAATTTGAACGCTTCCTTGAATGACTGAATTGCTTGTTTATCTGCCTTAAAGGCATTAATCGTGCACATGAACGTCTCCATGACATAATATTATCTCTTATGCATATCATAACATACTCATTTCATTGTCGTGCGTCATGTATGGTTCATTTGGAGTCCTGAGTCTCACGAGTACATCACATTATCCTTTTTACAGTTTTCTCCAGGGCGGAGACATGCCGGGTTCATAGGTTACTTTCAAGCCTTCTTTTCTTCTTGGTATTGTTCGGTAAGGTGTAACAGGTGGGTTTCTCTACTATTAGTTATAATTGACCCGATATATCCAATGTTAAAGCTTTAAGCCAAAATATTATATATAAATATATATCGAGTCTTTTCAAATGAGTCAATGATTTCCGACGTAAAGCCCTTCTTTTGTGTATCCCTACCTTATGATTTTGGCGAGAGCATGATTTAACACGGGCCCAGGAACTTAGTGCTTGTGGCTATCTGGGGAGACAAGGGCCAACAGGGATCCCATGTACTAGTTCCAACCATGGATTACGGCGGAACCGACCTCATTCAGGAGTTCTGACGAGGAAAGGCTAATCGGGCTTTTGAGGGTTCATGAACCTCACTAGCCACGATGTATGGACCGGTGGCCGGGTCTTGCAAGCCCGTCCACCACCTGGAGGAAAAAGGTGTAATTGTTTATGTATGAAAGCATGATTATGAATGAAATGTTATGAACGCATGATTGTGAATGTATGTATGTTGCATGATTGGTAATGAAGGAACAAATAAACTATGCACACACGAGGAGAAGGTTGGTGAATTCCCCCACTCGCCAGGGCTCACGTAAAGACCGTATGCATGATTATGAATTAATGAAATTGAAGGTTGTAATCCCGAGTGTCGTTTTCTTTGTTTTCACCCACTTGGGAAATATCTTAAAAACCTCGCACGGGATTATAGCTTGCATGTGTGGGTGTAATTTTATTATTTATGTTATACCCTGGTTTATACCCACCAGTCTCCTATGGACTAAACCCGGCTTTGTTTTCAGTTCTTGCAGGTTTCAGAGTGCTAGGCGGGATTATGAGTCTGTCAAGTTCTGTGTCTAAGTTTGATTCACTTGACACATAATGTATATTGGATAAGTTGTACAAGAAGGTATGACTTGTTAAGTTTATATTGCTATAAATTCGGGGCAGGCTTCTAGGGATAGATTGAACCCGTGAATTATGAATTATGATATACGTTTATGTTTGAATTTCGGGATTAGGTATCTATGCTAGTTGAACCCGTTAATTCCTACCTGGATTTATGACTGATTACATGATATGCTTCCGCGCGTGCATTTTACCCTATTAAATTGCTTATTTGGTTTCGAGGTTCTAGCCCCGCCTAGCATAGGGAGTGAGTGAGTCCCCGTTTGCCGTGACTTGGCACGCGTATGGACTTTCCATTTCATATGCGGGTCGGGTCTTGGTGAGGGGGATGTGGTGCCTTGCGCTCGGGTGCTACATCCTTAAGTGGTATCCGAGCCTCCAGGTTGCAAAACTGGAGCTCGCGTGTGGTCATTGAGTCAGTTTAGGTTGTACGGCATAGGGACTAATTGTTAACGTGTGCATTGCATTGATTCTTGACCTTACTTGATGGTGTTAGATGCAAAATGTTGAAAATTTATTTGTTGAGCTTCTTTTACTTTACACATTTCGGTTATGTGTTGCTTTTTGCATTAAATACATGCTCTTGGTGCTAATTACGTGTTATATGCACTTACTAACTGGCATGCATTTATATTTGAGATGACTTGTGATTGTATGATATTCTTACAACATCAAACTACGGACAATTCTCACGATCATAACTCTTTGCCACTAGCTCATCTTTTAGGTGTGGATGATTTAAAGAAGACTCTGGGGATTTAGGGGAATTCGACCAATTTGTAATCCTTACGACAAGGTTATAAGATGGGAGTTCAAGATAGAGATGGGAACTAAACCACGAGTTTTATATTTGAACCGAATAAAGTGTGGACTGCACCGGGAGGTTATATTCAAGGATTCGAGAGTCATGGCCTTTACTAATTGGGGCTAAGGTTTGAGTGAAGGAGCCAGTGTGACACCCCGACTCCGCGACCGTACAGGTATGACGTATGTGCGTAATTTAAATTATTTTAATTTCATATATAATTGAATTATATTTTATTATTTGAAATTCTTATACGAATTATTTGAATTTATATGAAATATGTGAATTATATGTCAAAATTTGCCTCAAGTGATTTATGATATGAATTTATGATATGTGAATTTAATTCCTGAGCATGCTAATTTCGTAAATTATGTGATTTATGTGAGTTAAGGGCTTAATTGTACGATTTTATTTAATATTGGACTTAATTGAAATTTTGAACTTGGACTTATTTGACACTTTTTGAAAGTTTTGGACCTAATTGTAAAATAGTCTTTTAATAAAATTTTATTTATTTTAATTCGTTTAGGTGTTATTTCACATAACGAGCACGTATTCAAGTTCATTTTGAAAGTTTTGGACATAGTTGCGCTCGTGTTCAATTTGAGGTCGAAATTTCGTACCATTTTAATATGTTGGAGTTTTATGAGTCATGAACTTGAATACGTGCTCGTTATATGTTTTCGGGTTTATATGCCGGGTTTTCGGGAGTTGTTTTCGTTGGGTGACCTAAAGGGGGCTAAAGTGTACTTAGCGTACCTTGGATTTCGGGTAGCATATCTTGAGCTCGGGAATTCGGATTTAAATTTCGTCATCTCCGTTGGACTTGTTTCGACGATTCGAGTGCAATGGAATAGGCCTTGTAATTTTTTGACCTCGTTTGGTACCCCAAAATCAGCCTGTAACTTTGTCTCGCGCTCATATGGCCAACTTTCACTAATTTGCACACAAGTCCCTCAATTTTCAAGCTTTTCACATGAAACCTGTACCCAGATGACCCCAACTTGATCCTCTATGATCACTCTCTCCCTCACATCGATCCACACAAGGCAAGGAGGAGAAATTCAGTCATTTTTGGAGAAATAAACTGAAATCCCATAACTATTCACCGAAGTGAGATTTTGAGTTCCAATCTCCATTTTCCTCCATCTTCTTCAAGGGGTAAGCTCATATTTTATATCTACATGCATATGCGATCATTCTCATCCATAATTTTCTGATTTTAATCCATGAATGACATAGTTTTGGGAATTTGAATGAATAATTAGGGCATAACTGAATTTTTGTGATTTCTTGAGTTTCTTTGGATGAAATTTGGATATGAAGCTATATATGTGATCCTTGTTGCCTAATTTATGAATATATAAACCTAATTTTGTTGGTAGTTAGTTGTATAATAAGTTGTCATTAATACACTTGAGTTTTATTTCACTTAAACATGGAATTTCGTTGATTTCTTGAACTGCTGCTGCGTGTGAATTTAACCGATAGTTTACTACTTTTCCTTGCATTTTCATGTTGTAAATTGCTGCCTTAATTAAGTGCTTTGCTGCTGTTTTATTCCCTGCATCAACCCCTGCATTTGAGAACTGCTGCTGCTGTTTTTGGAGAAGAAAGGTTGTATCAGGGGCATTAATTCGAGGGAAACTGATTTTAGAGTCGCAGCCGCGACTCCGGATGAACTGATAATCTTCATGGCCGCGACTCACATATCGAAGTTGCTTGAAATTGAGATCGCGACCGCGACTTTCTGGTGGAGAAATTTTATCGCGCCCGCGACCTTGTTCTGCATGCTTTTCGTTGCTGCTTTTGATCTCTTTTGCCATGTTTTGGTTCTTCTGTTTTTAATCTGTTGGACATGTGCACATAGATATATATATGTATGTATATTACATGTATTTAACGTTAGGAAGAAGATTTGCATGTATGCATATCCCTTTTGCATTCAATTTGTTTCCCATGCATTTGTTCCTTCGAATTGTTTTTATTCATGAAATCTGTATGGCATGTGTATATGTATATATATTATATATATGTTAGGTATATATATTATACGTGCTATGAGTATATATACATATAATACATTTCATATTTGTTTCTTTATGACCTAAGTGGCTACGTGTATATATATATATATATATATATATTGCATGTTATATATTTAATTAATATGAATTTAAGTGTTATAATTTGAATATTTGATTGTTATGATCTTAAATAATTCGATCTTGCATGCATAGCTTTCGTGCTTCTCTAAATTCTATCCCATGCCTTTTAATTGTCCAGTTATGACTTATATGCTATGGGAACTTGTTATACTATATGTTAGATGTCTTGTATTAATTTTATGAATTTATTTGATAGGAGTTTTACGTGATTTGAACTTGAACGCTTTAAGTGGCACTTTCTTGCACTTCATATGCATACATTGCATTCATGAGCATTGTCGGGCATCTATTTGGTTCATATTCGAGTCTAAGTCTCGGGTATTGTGTTCTTTTGTTTCAGAGCCTCTTCCAGACATTCGTGAGCCCGAGGTTTAAGTGTCTATTCGTTTGTTTTACCCGGATTCACTCTACTTTTGCTACAAGGTGAGGTTTAGGACCTTTCTTTTAGATAATAGACCTATGGCCAAAATGTGATGATTTCCTCACCTGCATATGATTATACTATATATATTATATATTATATACGTGCTTTATGATATGTTTATGATCTTATCTCACGTTTAAAACGTTTTGAAACTATGAGTATGAGCGTATATAAGCTTGAAAATGTTTTACAATGAGGCTAGGCTCCAAACCGTGTGTTGTCACGCAAGCTAGGACCTACCTCAACATCCAATTATTAAGGAAGACACGGAGAGGTACGTGTATAGCATATGCCCAGTTGCAAGGTAAGATATATTCGATAAGGTACCTAAATTACCTTTGATTTTGTAGCGAGTTAAGTACGTTAATGAGTTATTTGGTTATTGTTGGGCCCTGGAGATGTGAGTAAGGGAATCCCGGGATGACCATAGGGGTCGCCGGTTATGACCCCTGTGCACGCTCTCATTTGAGATATTCACGTGCGACTCTTGGAGGTTGGGAAGGCGTGGTATCTTGAGCCCTCGGTGAAAAACAGGGGAAGGCATATCGTGGGTTAGCTACCCTGTATGTGTTGGTAAATTGGGTGGAGAGGGTTTGACTCCTGAACACCATTGTTGTTGGGGATGGATTGTTTTATGTATCTTCGTTTCTTGGTTTTATTCGTTTGTAGAGGAGTAAGTGTTAAGTGCTCGTACTCGCCGAGCTCTTTTGTTTGAGTCGTTGATTATAAAATGGGATAGGAGATTTCTTTAAACTCTAGTATGTTTTGTTTTGATTATGAAATGTATAAGTTTGTTTTGAAAATGGTTTGGAGTGTAAAACCCTTTCCCGGTTCATAATCTTTTATTTAATAATTGCTCTGCTTTATATGTACATAGTGTGTGGGTGTGCGTTAGCCCCCTCACTCAGTCCTGTTGTGACTGACCCCTCTCCTTTTCCTTCATTTAGTTACAGGTTGCTCGAGCTAAACGGGGAAGTGCGTCTCGTGTCATACTTAGCGGTCTAGGTTGAGTCACATGCATATTTACTTCCCTCTTATTTTGGTTATGTATTTGAACTTAGAGTATGTATTTGGAGATTATGACACTACTTGACGTACTCATGTATATATTAGATTTCTTTTAGGCGTATGGTCACTGTATATGTCTTTAGTAGATTTTATTCCTTGCTTCCGCACTTTGTATGTTTGTTTGGCGGGCTCTGTTAGTGTTTAGCCCCGCTTAGCCTAGTGTGTGTGTGTAGGTTCCCATTCATTTAGACTTGGACTCATGTATGGACGTCCATTTTCCTATGTGGGTTTGGGTCTAGGTGCGGCGGATGTGGTGGCTCGCCGCTCCGGGCGCTATAGGCCGAGATAGGAGATTCGAATCTGGGGCTGTAGCTTAAAAGATTAATACTTATGCCTCTACTACGAAAGGGGATTTCGACCGGATTCCATGTGATCATCTAACTCGAGGATGGAGTGAAGAAATCTTGAAGGTACTTTAGTTAGGTGTTCGGATCGCTGGAGAGATTTCTCTGGGTAGTAGCTTTACTCAGGTTGAAGGTCGTATTTTACCCACTCCTAAGTTTAAAATCAAGGGAGAAGATCTTCTCGTTAGAAATGGGAAGTAGGATTCGGAATGGAAGATTGATTTGAGGAGAAGTTCCCGAGTTTAGTGGTAGCTGGTGAATCAAGTATTTGAATTCAAGTTCGGAGTAGAAGATTCGGAACGTATCAGGATCAGTGAAAGAGAACAATACGAATCGGTAAAGAAGGATTTCCAATAAATCAGACTATTAGAAGCCAAGTTCGGAAGAAAAGAAAATAAGAGAAACTAGAGATACTTCAGACCCCGGGTGAGGAAGAAGTTGGATTGAATAGAGTTTAAGAAATCAATCAACGCGGTAAGTACAAGGCTATGGAAGGTAACTGTACACAAAGTTCTATCTTAAATCGGAATTGGAGTTTATATTCCAGATCCAAGTTGAATTGTCGTGTTGTGAGGTCGAAGTGAGAGATACAGGGTAACAAATGGGAGCGATAAACAAAGGCAAAGAGCTGTTGGAGGGAAATTATGTGCTCAAGTGTAAGAAATTGGAAGGTGAGTTCCTTCAATCATTTGAATTCATAACGAACGGTCAAAGGAGCTTCAAACGAAGTGACAACCATGGAGAAGAATCGGGCAACAATTGGAGACCCATCACAGGAAGGATTCGAAATGGCCAATTCCATGGGTGTAGAAGACTTTGGGTTCAAGAATTGTAATCTCGAGCCATGGAGACACACAAGTTGATATAAGGGAAATTTTGGAAGATTTAGAAGACCGTGGGTAAACAAAGAAAAAGGAACAACGAGCTCAAAGAAAGCCGTAATTAGAGGAATGAAGAATAACTTACCGAGCCCAAAGCTACTACGGTGACAGGTTCATTGCATCCATGGCACGTGCATCATACCTTGCATTGATATATTTTGATTTTATTTTATGCACTTTAATATTGTGATTTCCTTCGTGTTGCATGTTTTATTATGAAATATGTGCTTCATAACATTGGCACTTTAATTCGACATGCATTATTTCAGTGTTTACTTGTTAGGATGCCTTTCTCGCTTGAAGCTTCAACTATTATTTCCATCAAAGCTCTACCGAACCGTGATGAAGAAAAAACTTCCCCGGTGATAGGGTTGAGATAGAGATGGAAATGGTATTTCATCAAGTAAAGGAGTTGAAGGGGATTTCGGGATTTTCAGAATGGACAGGAAAGAAAAAGGAATTTCAGATAAAATGGGGATTTCAGGAATGAAGGAATTAGAATGTCATTCAATCTGATCGCTCCCAAGTGAATGTGGATAATACAACGAATGTAACTCTTGATTAGAATTGCTTGTTTCGAGTAGATCAAGCATTCCGACTATGAGGTGATGAATAGGGATCAAACTGAGGAGACAAAATTCTTAAGGGGGAGAGCACGACCAAGAAATGAACTTAAATTGAAGGTTGTGCTTGAGGAAATACTTTAGTAGGAACAACAAAAATACGAACCATGGTGGGCACGAAAATCCTAATAATTGTGATGGGAAAAGGATGACATGATTTTTCAGACCTAGTCCTTCAAAGTGGGGGTTAGATTACTACCCCTGGGTTGAAGACTCCTATGAGGCGTCGAAGAGATAGGTTCATTTGGGTATTCACGTGTACGTGATTTAGGTACCAAAGATAATGGTATCATCGGGGGACTTCTGACGGATTTCTTAAGTAGTTTTGAAGAAGGGGAACTTGGTCAAGTTATCTTGTTTATAGATGATGTCAATGAATTCCATTTAACCAAGTCACCAATGAAGGACTAAACCAGCAACTGTATAATTGGAGATAGTGTATGAAGATAATTTAGAGATTGAAAGCTGGGTCGTCACCTCCGAGAGGTCTATTTGAAGTCCAAGGACTTCACCAGATCAAGGAAGATAATTCGGGGGTAAAGATCAGAACAGAATCAAGAATAGAATCGATCGAAGGTCTAATTTCTTTCTCAACTGGATATACGATAGAGGTATCAAAGACAAGTCAAGAATTGAGCCAGCTTTTGGGTCAGACCAAACAATTGGGCCATAAAGTTATCAACTTCAAATTTCTTGGCTACGGTGAACGGTACATAAAACATCCATGGCATATGCATACAGGCAATTTAAATTTAAATGATTTATTAATGCTATATGTTTTGCTAATTGAATATTTTATTGTTCCTTGATAAGGTTGTAATGGATATTTATTATCTACCCTTGTGTACCTTATCTGAATCTTGCTTGTTGTATTTGGCATTGTGCTACTCTTTGCGTGTGATTATTTTGTGACTCAGTTGTGTTTCTTTTATTGTTGTTCGAGAGACGGGGTTCTCTCCTTGCTGTTTTTGAGAGACGGGGTTCTCTCATTGTTGTTCGAGAGACGGGGTTCTCTCTTTGCTGCTTTTGAGAGACAGGGTTCTATCATTGTTGTTTGAGAGACGGGGTTCTCTCATCGTTGCTTGCGAGGGACGGGGTTCTCTGATTAATTGTTTTTGGGCGAACGGTGAATCCGAGGACGAATTCTTTTAAGGGGGAGAGATTGTACCGCCCCGACTTTTTAGTCGTATAGGTATGACGTATGTGTTTACCAATTTACACGAATTAATTGTTTATAAGTGTTTTATATTTAATTTTATTATAAATTATTATTATTTTATTTTATTTTATTTTATTTCGTTAATTTAGTATTTTTAAAATTGATAATTAAGTGTTAATGTTAATTAACTATATCCTCAATTATATTAATTAATTTATTCATTAAACGTTGAATTTTTATTTATTTAAAATAGAATTTAAATTTTATTATTTAAATTGAAATGTTATGAAATTGTTAATGTTTTGTGCATGAGTGTTTTCATCGCGCTTCGTTCTTATATGATTTGATATCGAAATTTAGTGAAAATTTAGTATATCGTAGACTCGTGTGTTATGAACATGTCCATATGCTCGTTTCAGGTTTTCGATCTCGTTTGACGTGGTAACGAACTTATTTTGAGTTGTGGAACAAAATCGGGGGCTAACGGGCAATTAGCGCACCCTTGGTTCCGTATGTGATATCTTGAGCTCGGGAACTCGGATTCGAGTTCCATCACCACCATTGAACTCATATCAAAGATTCGGGTTCAACGGAACAAGCCTCATATTTTTCTAAGCTCGTTTCGACCTCCGAACTTTAACCGAAACTTGTGACGTTTACCTAAATGACCACCTCCCACTATTTTAATCATATCTTAACCAATACTTAACCAAATTGGGTGAAATTTGGACCCACTTAACCCTCATTTAACCCTTTATCAGCTACCATACATTTCATTTCACTTTTCACTTTGAATCTAAGACAAACAGTAGCAGAAACCGAGCCCCCCACTTGAAGCTAAGAAATATTATTCATTTCCTCCCTCAAGAGCTCAATCCTCTTCCATCTATTCCCATACTTGAAAGGTAAGCTTGGAATTTTGTTCTCCATTTTCTCCTCATTCTTTTAAGTGTAATTTGGTTGATTTTCTTGGAGGTTTAAGCATGTTATGGATTAATGGATGAATAGTTAGGTTAAATGCAAAATTTTGATCTTATACCTTCTTTGAGCTATTTGTTGGTTTGAAGCTGAATATTAGATCCAATGAACTTCATTTAATGTTATGTGAACTTATCTTGCTTAGTAGTTGAGAATTGTTGAAGGCACCATTAATGAATTTTGTGTGAAAGTGTTTTCTTTTCCCTCATTGAATTCGTGTTGCTGCTGCAGCGTGTTTAGAGCTGTTGTGGGGCCTGAATTATTGATGTTTTGTTGCTCTTTCATGCACCCTTATGTATCTAATGTTGGAAAACACGAATCAGAAAGCAGCGGAATTTAAAAATTTTTCCAACAAAAGGATCTTGGACTCGCAATCGTGTAACCAAATTCGTAGAGATAGAAAACTTACTTTTCTTTTATTCTTTCTTGAAGCGTTTCAAGCCACCCAAGAACGCTCTTCTCGCGGCATGACAACCCGTCCCTCGAAAGTCTCTTTCTACTTCAGAATCCATTGTCGGGATAACAATCCACACCAACCTAGATTCAAATCATGTTAGAGATGTTCTTAACAATATAACATAAAGAAAGAAACATGAAACGAGAAAAGCAGGATTGAAACTCCCTTCGAAAACCAGTTTTGCGAAAGTAGAAATCTGCCAGCCATAAAACCCTCGTGTAAAAACTCATCTTTCAGGATATGGACGAACGGTTTTCGCCATCTTCTTTGGTTCGATTTTTTCACTCGTTTTCTGTTGGGTTCAGAATCGTTTCATCATCCCTTCTGATCGTTTTGCTTAATCCCCACTTTTGGTAAAGCTCGAATCTTCAAAACTTCTAACTTGAAGTCTCTAGAGATAGTCCACCAACTTGGCTACAATCTAACTAGTAAGGATGCTAGTTCTCTAGTTAGTGTTTAGGCTTAACCTAGGGTTTAATTTAATCTTGGAGAAAGGAAGGTGTTCAACACATGAACCAAGAATTGTCAATTAGCTCTAAAGGGGAGCATGAGCTCCCCTATATATATGAAAGGGGAGGGGCGGCCGAAACTAGTCCTTATTGGACTAGGATTTGGTTCCTCTCTCTCCTATTACTTGATCACCAAGTATTTTCCAACTTTGACTTTGAATTCTAATTCTAGTCAACTTTTAAGAGAGCTAAAAATATCCAAACTATTTTTGGATAATTTTATACTTTATTTATTATAAAATAAATAACTTATTTTTATCTAATTAATTAATTCATAATTAATTAACTAGATTATTTTCTCCAAAATTAGACTTTCTTTTTAATTCAAAATTAAACCAAAGTCTATTAAATAATTAACTAATTAATTATTTAATATATATATATATATAATATATATACACACACGTGTGTGACACGTGTCACAGTGACACGTGTCACTCACGTGAGCCACACGTGTGATTTCACACGTGTGGAACCCTCTTGGCCCGATTAACTCGTTTAATCATTTTCAAGCCTCAACTCATGTAACCAAGTTGTTGTGTGTGACCCTCTAGGTTCTCAATTCAATTAGCAGTGACCCTAATTAATTAATTCACTAATTAATTAATCAGTCCACAGATTAAACGACCATAGTCTAGCAACAGGTGTTTAACCCCTAGCTGAATTGGAATGTTCGGATTCGACAGAACCTTTAAGTCATTGATTCATGTGAGATACAATCCTCCTACTTACTATCTCTCAACCAAGATATAGGGCAAGGGAATAATCAGAACCCTAATAATCCGGTCTTAAAGCTAAGTGCATTTCATATCCATTTGATCTCAATCCAAGAAACCCTTTTCTTGATGTCTTGATCTACTGCCTTGGCCAAGGACTCCATATGGCATATGAATGACTTACACAATAAGAGATCACCTTGCAAATGCAAGTGTAGGTCCTTTTTTGATTCTCATTCACTTTCACGAGTCACTTGTGCAGTCCCAGCATAAGCCTTGAATCAGTTGTCTAAGGCGACACCCTTTAAAGCTTATACCTAAGACTACAGAGTTAACTCATAAAGTGACAAGGAACCTCAAGTCTAAGGATCAATTAATCACATCAATGACTCGTGAGATATTTCCTAATCTGGAAGTTTCCATTTCCTGAAATAGAAACTTCCTTTCCCATTTAGGAATGTTCTCACACGGGGCGCCTCAGTGAACTCACTTATTAAAGTAAGCACCCTCATGTATCACGCACGTATCAACTATACACTTTCCACCTCCATGAAACAAGGTGGTCCTTCTTAAGGGCGTGATCCCACAAGCAAGCCTTAGAGGAGTCAGGTTGACACTCCCACTGTCTGTAGGACTCATCGGCTTGGAGTATTTTACTAATCATGACTTATGTGATATAGGGCTCGTTTCATGAACCATTTCACCTAAATGGCAGAGTCCTAAAGTCATCAGCATTAGGGGAGTTCTCATACATGCACAGATAAAGTAAACGCATACCAAACAAGAGCATATAAAGAAGTGTTGCCTTAATTCGTTATTTCATTCAAAGATTGTCTGTGATACCAGGAAAGTCCCAAAACGGATTATGACTAATCGGCTTTCTAGGGCACTTTTCCTAACATCTAATTGTTGGTTGAAGCCTTGTGTGTGTCTTGCTTTGTTTTTTTACCTTCATACCCTTGCCCTGTTCTGCGCGAAGAACTACTGCCGCTGTTCTATTTCTGCAACACTCTCCCCGGGCGGGGAGAGTTTGAACTAGATTGGTCCCTGGGCGGGGACACCCTATGCAGAAGCAATCTGCATCTCCTTCCCCGGCCAGGGAAGGTTGAGCAGGGATTTTACCCTGGCAGGGAGTGCCCTGCACTGCTGCTGCTTCTTTCTTTCCTTCGCTGATGTAGTGTATATGTGCATATATTTGTATATAGCTGCTACTTCGCCTTGCCCTGCTGCTGCTTCTTTCTTTCTTTGCTGCTGCATGTATATGTGTGTATATATATATATATATATAGTTAATGTGTGTGCAAGTGTATCTATATATGTATATTACGTGATATATATATATATATATATATATATATATATATTTGTATTTGTGCATGATATATACATATATATTGTACGTACATATATATAAATATGTTTGCATGCATGTTTTTAAATTTTAATATATTTTGTTTAAATGCATGGATGCATGCATGGTACGTATATATATATTAATATGATATTATATGTTATTTAAATGACTGTTTATTATATATATTAAGTATTCTTTAATTTATTACAATTATAGAATTTAATTGTATCTATGTGGCGTTATTTAATTTCCGATCATGACTTGAACGTTTTTATTTGTCTTTTTTCTAGTTGTAAACGTGAAATAGTACGTGTTATGACTGTTATATGAAATTCTTGGATTGAATTGATATGAAATGTGAAATTATGAACTTGAATGAATTTGAACGCTTCCTTGAATGAATGAATTCCTTGTTTATATGCCTTAAAGGCATTAATCGTGCACATGAACGTCTCCATGACATAATATTATCTCTTATGCATATCATAACATACTCATTTCATTGTCGTGCGTCATGTATGGTTCATTTGGAGTCCTGAGTCTCACGAGTACATCACATTGTCCTTTTTACAGTTTTCTCCAGGTCGAAGACATGCCGGGTTCATAGGTTACTTTCAAGCCTTCTTTTCTTCTTGGTATTGTTCGGTAAGGTGTAACAGGTGGGTTTCTCTACTATTAGTTATAATTGACCCGATATATCCAATGTGAAAGCTTCAGGCCAAAATATTATATATAAATATATATCGAGTCTTTTCAAATGAGTCAATGATTTCCAACGTAAAGCCCTTCTTTTATGTATCCCTACCTTATGAGTTTGGCGAGAGCATGATTGAACATGGGCCCAGGAACGTAGTGCTTGTGGCTATCCGAGGAGGCAACGGCCGACGGGGATCCCATGTACTAGTTCCAACCATGAGTTACGGCGGAACTGACCTCGCTCAGGAGTTCTGACGAGGAAAGGCTAACCGGGCTTTTGAGGGTTCATGAACCTTACTAGCCACCATGTATGGACCGGTGGCCGGGTCTTGCGAGCCCGTCCACCACCTGGAGGAAAAAGGTGTAATTGTTTATGTATGAAAGCATGATTATGAATGAAATGTTATGAACGCATGATTATGAATGTATGTATGGTGCATGACCGGTAATGAATGAACAAATAAACTATGCACACATGAGGAGAAGGTTGCAGAATTCGCCCACTCGCCAGGGCTCACGTAAAGACCGTATGCATGATTATGAATTAATGAAATTGAAGGTTGTAATCCCGAGCATTGTTTTCTTCGTTTTCACCCACTTGGGAAATATCTTAGAAACCTCGCACGGGATTATAGCTTGCATGTGTGCGTGTTTAAATTCCGCATTATTATTTATGTTATGCCCTGGTTTATACCCACCAGTCTCCTATAGACTGAACCCGGCTTTGTTTTCAGTTCTTGCAGGTTTTGGAGTGCTAGGCGGGATTCTGAGTCTGTCAAGTTCTGTATCTATGTTTGAGTCACTTCATGCATACTGTATATTGGATAAGTTGTACAAGAATGTATGACTTGTTAAGTTTATATTGCTATGAATTCGGGCCAGGCTTCTAGGGATAGATTGAACAAGTGAATTATGAATTATGATTTAAGTTTATGTTTGAATTTCGGGATTAGGTATCTATGCTAGTTGAACCAATCAATTACTACCTGAATTTATGACTGATTACATGATATGCTTCCGCATATGCATTTTACCCTATTAAATTGCTTACTTGGTTTCGAGGTTCTAGCCCCGCCTAGCATAGTGAGTGAGTGAGTACCCGTTCGCCGTAACTTGGCACGTGTATGGACTTTTCATTTCATATGCGGGTCGGGTCTCGGTGTGGGGGATGTGGTGCCTTGCGCTCGGGTGCTACACTTTTTATCAAGATCCGAATCACGTAGAAGAAAATTTTCAAGAAAATAAAAAAGGATGTATCAAGTAAAGAGAATTAGCCGAAGAATCCGAGTCCAAAGCCTTCGAAACATCATGACCTCAAGGTCCCGGTTCAAACTTAAGAAGACACTTTTGGAAAGCAAAGGAATTGACACCGAATTCGGCACTTCTACCTTGGTGAATGGTATACTAAAGCATCCATGGCACTTCATACATGCATCTTTTATTTAATTTTGTGCTACCTTTCTTTCCTTGGTGCTTCTCGTTGCTTCTTTTTCTCCTTGTTTGTTGTTTGCCTGTTGCTTTGTTCCTTTCGTGTAGACTCTCTTCTTGTAGAGAGAGTTTGGTAAGGTGAGTGACCGGGAGTGTCGGTGAGTTGTGAGGGTCGAGTTTGCCCTGTGGTTCTTCTTGAAGGCGCCTAGTTAAAGTACGGAGTTACCATAGGAGTTGGTGCTTGCTTTTAGGAGGTCCGTCCGGGACTCAACGGTATCTACGGGTGATAGAGAGAAGGCTAACCCATTGATATTCCTCGTAGAAGAGCCGAGTATACCTCAGAGCGAGAAGTCTATCGTGTTAGCGGGGAATACTAGGCAATCTTCTTTAAGAACGCCAACCCATTGGCATGTATGACGAATAAGAGGTACGGTCTCGAGTGGGGAGAGGCGTTGAAGAGAGTTACCCATGGTATTGGCTTCTGCTTAACCAGAGGTACGAAATGCTACGTAGTTTCCGACTGAGGCATAAAGGAAGGCCTTTGTTTGTGTTTCTTGCCGAAGAGCTATAGCCTACGCCTTGATAGGTGCAAGGTCACAAGTTTAACCCACTCATGGTTTGAAGTTGTTCGAGGCCTTAGGAGACCGGTTGTAATGGTATAATGAAGATGTTATGGAGTTTTTGTAGTAATGTCTATGTGTCATGGCTGAGAATTCTCCATATACTCCCGAATCTTTATTTGGGGAGTGGGAGCCAACGACTAGGACTTTGTGTCCGATTTGCTATTTAAGGAGGTATGGTCTCGAGAAGTCTACCGTTCTCCGAGATTAGAGTAGTGTGGACTTGGTTTGTCTTCGAAGCCGTTTCAAGATCCTCTGAGGACCTGAGGACAGGTTCAATGGACTTGGTTTGTCTTCGAAGCCGTTTCAAGATCCTCTGAGGACCTGAGGACAGGTCCTTTTGAAGGAGGGAAGTTTGTAACATCTCGATCGTTCGGACTCCCAGGTACGCTGTAACGAGAGTGTTATATGCGCATTTAAATTATTTAATTACGCAATTAAGTGTTATTTTGATGCTTATGTGATTATTTGAAATAAATTGTTTAACTTATAACTTGAGTTTTAAACGTTTACGTTCATGTGTTGTGTATTTTGCCTTATATGCGTTCGATTTTAATTCTGATTTTTGTGTAATCTTGGTATGTGTGAATTATATGAGTTATGAATGTGTTTGCATGCTCGTTACGTGTGTTAGAGTTCGTTTACTTTGGTTCTTGGCTCGTTTTTGAGAAACGGGATTTGTGAGGGGCTCGAGGGCCTAACTAGTTTAGCGCGCCTTGGGTTCCGAACGCCGTAACTTGAGCTCGGGAATTCGGATTCGAATTTCAGAAGATGTGTTTGACTCATAACGAAGAAAGGAAACCAACGAATCTAAAATTTTAATTTTCTAAGCCCGTTTGGACCCCCGAATTTCGCCCTAACCGAGCCCGTGTGACAGATTTTCCACCTTTTACCATTTTGGCCCTAACTTATTCATTCTTTGACAAAATTAACCCAAGTTTGAACCTAGATAACCTTGTTTAACCCCTATATCAGCCCCTAACTCTCTCATTTCGTTCCAAATCATCCAAGAGAAGGAAAAAGGGCATTTCTCTCCAGTAACCCGAAATACCAAGAGGAGAAAGAAGAATACTATTCATTTTCCAACTTTTGAGCTCAATACTCAACCAAATCATCTCAAATTTGAAAGGTAAGCTGATGAATGTATTCTCCATCCTCTGCTCTTTAATTTGATACCTTTTTTGCTGATTTTCATGGTGAATTGCTAGAGATATGATCATACATGTGAATAGTAAGGGTTTGAGACCCATTTCATGAATTTACTTGATTCCTTGCTTTTACTTTGGATTTGATGCATCTTATGTGAACCTAAGACATCCATTTTCATTTTTATGAACTTAGAATGCATGTTAGTTAAGTAATTTTGAGGTTTCACTTGAGGTTTTGTATGAGGAAGAAAAGGGATTTTTCATTCATTCATCTCTTGATATGTGGATTGATTGATCATGTTTTGAGCTTTTCTTGCATAAATGTTGTATCTTATACTTGCCTTACCTTGTTACCTCGAATATGGCTTGATTGGGTGGGGTTTTGTGGAAGTTTTTGGCCTGAAAATTCAGTTTTCCCCTGCAGTCGCGAAGGGTCGCAACCCGATCTGGTAGAGGCCGCGACCCCAAAATGGCCTTGTTTCGATTTTTGGCAGCTTCAGGTCGCGACCATGACCATTTTCAGGTCATTTTCAGTCATGGCCGCGACCATATTTGAGCCAAGCTTCGAATTGGAGGTCGCGGGCGCGACCAAAACATGAAGAAAAATGGTAGCGGCCGCGACCCCCATGTTGTGTGGCTGCATGCTTTTCCCTTGCTTCGTGTGTGCTTTCCTTGTTATTTTTCGTTCATTTATGACTCGTATATTATGTTAACATGTAATATTGTGTGTTAGGTTGTATGTTATGAATTTATGTCTCGTTTTACATGGTCGTTTTCAAGTTATGATTTCGTACGTTCTATATGGTACCTTAAGTGCATACTTGAATCCATGCTTCCTTTATTTGCCTTAAATGACCTCTTCTTGCTACTTTTAAGATTACTATGCATTGATAACATGTTGTAATATGTGTTACCTTGTATAATATGAATTTGTGATTTAATTTAGATGCTCGTTTATGATTTATGCTCTCATGTGCTCTTATGTGACCTAAGTGTCTTGTAACATGCATGAATGAACTATTACTCCATTTAATTGTTTGGTATGTTATTCTCTTGCTTCTAATATGAATTGAGTGATATGTTAACATGTTAAATTATGTGTTACATGTTTTATTATGAATTTATTACGTGACTTTGATGATTTTATAAGTGATATGTGTCTTAACATGAATTAATATGACATTTCCTTGTTTCGTTTGATATTTTCTTGTTTCTTTTCTTGAATGCATGCATGCCTAATGTGTTATAGGATGTGTTATGAGTGTTGTATGAAGTTTATAATTTTATTTAATGTGAAACATGTGAACCATAACTCGATGTCTTTGAATATGGCATAAATGAACCTAAAGAACATCACATTGCATTTTATGCATCATTTGCATATACATTCGCCGAGCGTCTATTTGGTATATTTTGATTCTTAGGTTATACTTTATTGTTTCCTTTGTTCAGAATTTGGCCCCTTTGGTAACGAGGAGGTCCCATAGGTGTCCGGTTGCATCCGTTTTATATCCTTTTGGCTCCACTAAGTTGGAAAGGTGAGGTTTTCTTTCTTTTAGCTAAGTGACCTACAACCCCTATATGTATTTTAAGCCCGCATGTGACTATGTATATATATATATACTTAGATATGTGTTTGTACGTATTTTGTAGGAATTGATCCCTTTGTTATGAAATCATTTGAAAATGCTTTTATGTACATACGTAGCCTATTTTCGTTTATTTGATTTGAAAATGGTTGGTGTGTGTGAACGTTTTGAAAAAGCGAGCTTTTCAGAAAATTCAAACGTTTGACTCATGAATGGGCCCCGAAGAAGTGGTATGTGATTCTCGGGTCGACCTTGGGGTCGCCGAGCTCTCTCATCAACACGACTCCATTTTTGGGTGACTTGGCCTAACCTCGAGAGATCGAGGGGATGGCGGGTCCCTTTTGGCTGACAGTAACACCCGTCTGTGGAGCGGGTAGGATCCCCTCTATCCGAACTTCTGACTAGAGAACGGGGTTAAGGATGGCCATCCTCACCCCCAAATGGAGAAGGTGGGATTTATTTAGAGCTTTGATTCATTTATGCCTTTTAATTCAATTATGAATGGCGTGTAGGTTGGAAACTCGTGCTCGTCGAGTATTGTGATTCCGATTTTGAATACTGTTCGTGAAACGGGAGTGGATTCCTAATTTATAAAATTGGTTGATTTTGGCCTTCGGCCTTAACCCCTTTTTCCTTATACATATTACCACGGGTTTAAAATAATTTAGAATGAAAAAACCACGCCTCCGTTCATGGATTTTCATATTGATATATGCTCTGCTCTATTGTATAGGTACGTGTGAGTGTGTTAGCCCCCTCACCAGTCTTTAGGACTGACCCTCGTTTTTGTTTCTTTTTTTCCCCTTTTCGTTTAAGTTGCAGGTACTTTTGGAGGTTCGAGCTAGGCGGTTGTTCTCGTGTAATTTAAGGATAGCTCGAGTCACATGCATTGTATTTCATTTATTTTTACGCATTATGTTAATTTTGAAATATTTATAAATTCGGTATTTAGACTTTGGCCTGGGATAAGTTTGCATAATTGCCTTGTATATAAATTGTATAAGTTATATATGAAGGATATAATTTGAGAATTGCTAGTATGTATGATTTGAAATTTATCGCTTCTGTGATTTATGTTTATTGCACGCTCTGTATTAGGATCTAGACCGCCTAGCTAGGGTGAGTTCTTGTTTATCACCCGTTCGCCATGGCTTGGTGCATGTGCGTAGTTCCCATTTCTCTCGGGGTGCTACAGCTTTGATAGCATGCTTTGCGATTAAACGAAACAATGTGCTTATTTGGACATTAAAGTAGAATTAGGGGAAAATTGCTAAATTTATATTTTCGAGCCTGAAACTGGATAGCACTTAATGAATTTGGGTAGATAATTCGATTACGAGTTTGTGGGATTTTTGAATCACTCAATTCGGAGTTCGGACGAAGAAGTTATGGCCTTTTTACGAAAAGTCAACCATTTTAAGCCTAATGTTGACCTGCGACCCAATTTCAATTGTGACCCAATTTGAGACCCAATTTCACTTATAACCTGCTCCAATTGACCTGGTTCGTGACCCTAATAGCTGACCCAATTAACCAATTCAGATTTTAACAACTAAACTCATTTTTACGTTAAAACAAGAGATTCATTTTCTCACTTTTCTCTCAGCCTATTCATTTTCTCTCAAGAACACCCAAGAACGCGTCAAGCCATTTTCAAGAGACAAGACTGAAGATTGAAGTTGGGAATTCAAGACTTAAGAACACGATTTTCTCTTCGATATTCAGCTCTCAATTTAATATTATGTGCTCTAATTATTGGGTTTGTGTTCTTGAAGCTTCTAAGCATGAATGTGAATCTAAGGTTCTTGTTTGTTGGATTGAACTCGAATTTCTTGTTGGAAATGTGTTTATTTTTATTCTAGGAAAGATTTAGTATGAGAATTTCTTGTTTTCATGCCCTTATGTGAAGTCCACCATTGAAGCACCTTGAAGCTTTTATAAAGAATTCTTGCATGTTCATGTTCTTGTATATTTTAGCTTGATTTCGTGTTGGATTCTTGTTCCTTGAGAAATTTCACGAAGAATGTGATTAATTTCCTTAAGTTTCTTGCATGATTGTGGATTTCACCATTGTTGAGTTTGAAGCTTTGAATACATGAAGAAGATGAAGTTCTTGTGTGCAAATTGTTGGAATTCTTGATGCTTATTTGTTCGTAAATGCTCTTGATATGATATTTGGTGTTTATATATGTTTATTCAAATTGTATGAACTTTGGAGCATGATTTTGGAGCTTTTGGAGTGCATTTTTCACCATGTTTGAATCTATGTTCGTAATTGAGTTTTGCAATAGCAACTTGCCAAACGGGAGTTTTGATTTTGAACTAAAACCCCAAACCCCCTTGTGGGGGGCCACTTTCATGATTTTTAAGCCCAAACGGGCATTTGGAAATTGCATTATAAGGCCAAACGGCCGTTTAGGTACCCTTGGGTCCAAAAATTGAGTTTTGTGTTTCTTGATCGTTTTTCTTCGTTTTCACTTCCTTTGTACTTCTCTCACCCCTAACACAATATATTAGACTTGGAATCATGTGTATATACATTGTAAGTCTTGAATGCCTCGATTATGTGTAAGAATATGCTAAGTACGATTCACATGTTGTTATTTGCATGTCTTATGACTTGAAAGCTTTTTATATGACTCATATGATGTTGTTTGATTATAATTGCTAAACTTATGCCATCCTTGGACATTCATTGAACATCATTAGCATATTTACATTCTTTTTAAGCCGAGCGTTGTCTTGATTGGTTTCAAGTCGTGTCTTACCTTGTTGGTACGTTTGTCTTGTCTAGGTGGTGAGTCTCCGAACGAGTCGACTTAGTTGCTCGTGGTGGTTCTCCGGTCTGTCCGTGGTAAAGGTGAGGAGTTATATATATATATGAAATGTTTTCAAAACATTGAACACATATGGCCTATCATGTTTGATGATTTGAACCTCTGTTTTCAAAATATATATATAGGCTTTATAAGCCAAGTTTTGTAAGCGTTGCTCATATTATGAATATTTGTTTTGGAAAAAATGATTTGCAAATAAAACTTGAGTTTTGGTGTATGGGATAGATACCCAAAATGCTTTTGAAACCTTGTTTGGATGTTATGTAACAGCCCGAAAACCCGCCTGTCGATATTATCCGCTTTGGTAGGCTAAGCGACACCACCCTCACGGTATTGTTTCTCCCGGTGGAATTTAAGCCCGAAGGCGCCCACCCAGGAAAAGGCCTCAACAGGGATGAGGTATCCACCCCCTTACAAGGAAGGCTTCGTTCTCCTCTTCTTCCGATGTGGGACAAGCACTTTGAGCTTTACAGTCCACCCCCCCATAAGGGCCCAGCGTCCTCGCTGGTACACCGGACCGGGTCCCAGCTCTTATACCATTTGTAACACCGAGCTCTTGAGTCGTGTTGAGTCTGTCTAGGTCGTAATGCATAGGAATAACTGTGCATTGCATTTGTTTGACTTGATACTTTAACCCTTCGGCATGAATTGTTTCGCAATTATATGATTGTGTGCACATTATGACTTTGTTTATACAACATCTTATTTTATGTGCTTCATAAATTGCAACTAATTGTTACATTTACGTGATATATGTGTTACATTTCATTTGCATCTGTAACCAGCATGCATCGAATTCAGTGGTTGAATTTCAGGGTGCCCTATGATTCAACATTGAGATTTCCCTCCGTCAACATTATTTATTGGCACTACGACAAAAACATACCATAATTCGAAGATGAAAGGATTCTTTACCAAGATCAATGTTCATGAAAGGGTTCAGACTTGAAGGAATGAGATTTACCATATTGACTTACTATCTTAAAGTCAATTGAAAGATGAAGTTTGACGAATTTTAACCTTAACGATTCGTTCATCTGAAAGTGGTCACCTTGTTGAGGGAAATGAGTCAATGGAGGAGAATCTGATCAAGTAGAACCGTTTTGAAGGAGTTTGATGAGCTTTCTCCTTGGTGATTCATTTATTTGAAAGTAGTCACCTTGTTGATGGAAACGAGTTAATGTAGAAGAATCCGATCAAATAGATTCGATCAAGTTCAAGGGATGTGGATAGGTAACCATGTTACTTAAGCAACTAGCTACAAACCATCAGTGAGTGTTGAAGGTTTTGGTGCCGTTTAGAGTTAACAAGACAAGATTGGTTGTTAACTCTCTGGGTGTTTTCTTCAAGGTGAAATGGAAGATTCTGCTGGGATGGAAGACACTGCTGAGGTGGGAATTGAACACTTAGATGCCAAAAGACTTTATTCAAGTTTTAAAATCCATGGATTGCTTTGGGAAGTACCTAATACCACGACCATCCAACGTAGCTCTGAGATAGATCTCTGATAGGCAATCGAATTATGGGCAATTCCTCGAGGATGAGCAGACTAAGGTTTAACACATAAGTCAGAGTTCTTGAGGGAGACTATGGATAATTCTGGTGTAGCAAGGATTATGGTTTAGTAGAGAGTTGGATGATGGACATAATTGCTGAGGTGCCTCTGCACATCAAAAGATTTGAGACAAGAAGTTCAGATGATGAAGATTTCGTCATTATCGGCTTAATCAACTCCTACCACATCGTCTCAACTTCCTGTCAAGAGTTTAACACTTCGGTGATCGGTACGCCAAACATTCATGGCATTTGCATACATGCATCGCTTAAGTATTCTTATCTTGTTTTGTTTGATGTGTGTGATGATTGTCGTTGTTCTGATTGTGATAACGTGGCTACCTGATCTAGCATTGATAACCTGGAATATCTGTTTTGGTGAACTATTGCTGAAATGAATAAGTTACGTGTTTATGTGGATTAAGCATGTCTATGTGATTTAAAACTCCCTTGATTGCTCACTAACCTGGCATATAACATACATACATACTGTAACCTTGTTTTGCAGAGATTCCATCGCGATATCCCCCTTGAGTTGAGTTATGAGCGTTGAATCTATACTCAAGGGATACCGATATCAGTTGTGTAAGGTACACCAAACATACATCGCATACTTTTCGTCAAGTGTTACTCTGATATGTATATGTATGAATAACTGATCAGTGGAATTGTGTGCAAGAGAGACCTTAGGTTCCCTCTTTTTACGTGTTGCAAAGATGTATGATTCTCTCTATTTATGTGATAGAAAGATGCTGGATTTTTTCTAAGTTTTGTGCACGAGAGATGTTGGATTCTCTTGTATTTAGATCTTTGGAAGATGCTGGATTCTCTCGAATGTAGGGATTTGAGAAATGCTGGATTTTCTCAAACTAGAATATTTGGGAGATGTTGGAATCTGTCAGACTTAGGTTGAGAAACGGGGATTCTCTCATTATGTGTTTGAGAGGCGGGGTTCTTTCGATTGTGTGCTTGAGAGACTGGGGTTCTCTCAATTCTGTGCCTGAGAGACAGGGTTCTCTCAAATCTGTGCCCGAGAGACGGGGTTCTCTCACCTTTTGTGCTGAGAGATTGTATTCTCTCTTGGTTGTTGTGGCTGCGTTACGCGTTGTCCTGGCTACGGTCTGCAAGTGACGAGTGTACGACGCCATCGAACTTGAGTGCAGTGATAACTATTCGTCCTATGAAAATGGTCGAACAACTTGATGAAAGCAACGGTCCAGTACCCAAACGGATCCCAATGATAATGAGAGTAAACTTCACAACGGAGGCTACAACTTACGCAATTCCTTGAGAAGGGGTTAAGACACTATAACTCGAAGCCTTCCAGCTCAGCAGTGGAAGCTGGGGACCAGGTTCTCTTAAGGGGGGAAGGGTGTAACACCCCGCACTTTCGGAGCAAGATACGATGTCGTTTTCTTGCGATTAGGTTGTTATTTATTTAACTCTGCTTGTGTTTGACTTGCCTTATTCATGTTTTAATAGTTTAATTGACTTGATTGCAACCTTATGAAAATATGTGGACTTAATTGAAATGTGTGTTTAATACCTATTTGTTCCTTAATTTGAATTATGTGGGCTAAATTGTAATTGTTGAACTTTGGGGGTCAATTTCTAATTATGAGAAACTCAATTGGATTTAATTGGACACCAGTTTAAACATTTGGGGTACTTTTATAATTTCTAAATCTCTAATTGGATCTATTTGAAACCTAATTGGAATTTGAGGACTCAATTACATCACCTAATTTCTTGAGGGACTTGTTCTCAATTTACGGGAGTTTTATTTCCGGAGCGAAGGGCGCCACATCCCCCGCACCATAACCCAACACGTGAAGCGAAATGGGAACTCCGTCCACGTATCAAGCCAAGGCGAACGGGTGACAAACAAAATCCAACCTAAGCTAGGCGGTCTAGACCCTACTCAGAGCACGCAATAAAACAAATAACGAATGCGAAAGCACCAGAATCTCATAAAGCAAATAAACATACTCGAGACATATCAAAACTTCGGTTCAAGTCATACAAACTTTTACAATTTCGAATTTAAATCATAACTTATACATGTTTCAGAATTAGCTAAAATGCATAAAGAAAATGAAAATACAATGCATGAGACTCAAGCTATCCTCAACCTTGACTCAAAGACAACCGCCTAGCTCCAACACCTCAGAACGGGTGCCTGCAAACTCAAATCAAAGGGGGAAAAAGATAGAAATAACGAGGGTCAGTCCTAGAGACTGGTGAGGGGGCTAACACATGCGCCCATACATACACATAATGGCAAAGCATATCCAAAGCTAAAAGGGTTCATGAACCGGGCACGGTTTTTGCATTCTAAAACATTTAACCCGTGGTAATATAAATAAAGAAAGAAGTTTGGGGCCCAAGGCCAAATCCAGTCAAGTTTTAGAGTTTAGAAATCCGCCCACGTTTCACAACCATAAACGATACATAACGAACCGAAAGCTTAAATCCAACCCACTTACTTCAGAAACAAAGGCGAAGCGAAATACGAAACCAATCATAAATCAATCCCACCTCCACACCGTTTGGCGAAGAGAGGTGCCCCTCTCAACCCACCACAGAATGAAACTTGTGAACCGGAGGATCTCTCCAAGTTCCTTCGACGGCCAGCCAAAATGCGCTCCGTCGGCATAGAAGAACTAAGTCTCCCGTTGGTGGAGAAGTGCACAGGGGTCGTAACTGGCGACCCCATGGTCGTCCCGGGTCTCCCTTACCCACAACTCCGGGGCCCATCACACAAACACATATTCTTACACTGATCACACTTATCATACTTACCATACGAAGCTTATCCACAGATCATACCACGCTTACACACACACACCTTCTTATCAAAGCTTGTCAAAACAAACGAAAAGAAAGTTTATATACTTATAAAAGCGTTTTCAAAGTCTCGAGACAAACGGGACAAATCCCACAAAATACGTATCCAAACACATATCTATACATATACATATATAAGTCGCATGTGGGTTCGAAATACAAACAAGGTTCTAGGTCATAATAACTAAAAGGAAAGAAAACCTCACCTTGTCGACCAAACCGAACAAAATTGACGGAAAGCAAACCGAAGGACCTCCTGCTCAACAACGGAACAATCCTAAGAGCAAAACAAAGAGCAAGAGGCAAACTTAGACTCAAAAATGAACCATACTGACGCTCGGCAAATGCATATGAATGCGAGGGATGCTTATCAATGTTAACAAATTGGCACATAATGAATACACGTTCATATTAAATCGTAAATCTCATAAATCGTACTAAATGAATTCACAAGGTCCATATAACACACATATCATATCATACAACATGATATCAAAGCATTCATATCATATAAAGAGCAACGATTGATCATGCAAGACATATAAACGAGACAGAAGGTCATAAACGCACGTTAAAGGAGCATATTGCACATATGAAGCCATAATTCGAAAACGAGAACATAAATCAAATCATAAATTCATATAACATAAGTTAACACACAATAAGTTAAGCTAACAAGCATATAGTTCACAATCGGGACAAGAGGAAGCAATTAAAAGCAACGAAACGACGAAAGAAATTCCCCCGAGGCACCTCCGTGACATATGACACGGCCATGTCCAAAACACAAAGGAAACGGACACGGCCGTGTCCGAATTTAAATAAATCAGATGCCCAAGTCGAGGCCTTGACACGGCCGTGTCACTAATCAGCACAAACTGGACACGGCCGTGTCCAGTTCAAATTTCTGAAAAAAAAACGGTTTTTGGCGCAGCAACATTTTCAAAGACAAAATCAGGGCATTTCGGGAGCAGCTCTTAGGGAACTTCTTAGGCCTCAAATACACACATAACATGCATGAATTACACACCAATTCAACACCAAATCATGCACAAAAACCGCAGCAACAGCAGCACAAAGATCAATCAACAAAACTGTCACAAGGAGGAAGGAACGCAGCAGGTCATACTCTTCAAGTTTGAGGCTAGAACAGGGGATGAAAGCTTGTAAACACATAGCTAACATGTAGAGAAACTCATATAGTTCATGTACATGAAATTTCACATGAAATGGAGATCAAGAAGTCATCAAATGAAGAAAAATTCTGACAGCAAATTCAAACCGGGAAGAGCAGGGCATATTCTCACGTTTGACGTTGAAATGAAGCATGAAACCAAGGCGTAACTGAACATATTCATAGAGCAACATATGTAACACATAAACATGCATTGGTACACTAAATTGGATGCAAGAATCCATCAAATAGTCCCCAAACATGACAGCAACTCGGTAAGAAAAGAGCAGATTCGCAGCAGCTTGAACAAGGAAGGAGAAAGGCATGAAAGTTCACACAAAGCTCAACCAAAGCACTTTAAATGCAAGGCAACATGTAAAGGAAGGTATGTACTTCGTAATCATGCAAAAATACAAGAGATTTATCCCAAAAATTCATGCATTTCAGTTCAAAAACGTCACAGCAACAGCAGGTCACGTAGAGCAGAATGTATGCTAAGTTTCATGCTCAAAACTCAATATTTCTTCAAATGTTTTAATGGAAAATCATTCCTTACATAACCACCAAGTATTAGACATCAAAATTGGAGCATAATAAGTTCATATGATCAGCTTTAGCACCCAAAACAGCCATACAAAACTGATGCAAGGAAGGTATGAAACAATTCATGTTCTAACACATATAACTCATATATGTAGCTGAAATGGGGCATGAAATCAGGGCAAAACAGGGTATATTCATAGAACAACATGTATACTACATTACTAAGCATTAGCACACGAAATTGGAGGCAAGAATTCATCAAGAACAACTCAAAAACGTGACAGCAGTTTGGTGAAAATGAGCAGATTTGCAGCAGCAGTTCGGATTCCAGTTCCATGCTTAAAAACTCAAGCTTTTCTTCAAGTTATCAATGGTGGATCATATGTTACACAACTAAAATGAAGTATAAGTCATATATTGAGGTTAAGAAGCTCAAATAATCAGTTAACATGCATCAAACCTCCATGAAACTCAAGCTAAGACAAGGATTCAAAAAAAATGAAGTCTAACCCTAACTATTCATGCAAGCCTCCATTCCCTTATTAAATCTGATGCATTTCATGAATTTCAAGGATCAAATGAAGCATAGAAGAGAGGAAAATACATAAATATACTTACCTTTAAGATATGAAGAAGTATGGAGAAGATTTGTCTTCAAAATCTCAAGACATGGAAAGGGCTTCTTCTTCTCTTCTCTTTTCTCCATGGATCAGCTGCTCCTCCTCCTCTTGTGGGTGTGTTGGACGAAATGAAAGGGTAGGGAAGGGATAGGGCTGAGTTAATAACATATAAACCAAGGTTAAAGGCTTGAGCATGGTTCAATTGGTCCCACAAATGTAAGACTAGTCAAAGATGGTGGCTTTGGCGCAAGCTGTTCGTTCCGGGCGAAAAAAGAGGGTCCAAATGGGCTTAGAAAAATACCAAATCAGGTTCCTTGGCTTCATCTCTTCGTTACGAGTCCAACGCATCTTTCGGAATTCGAATCCGAATTCCCTAGCTCAAGTTATGGCCTCCGGAACAAGAGGCGCGCTAAAACTAGTTAGGCCCTCATGTCCCTCGTCAAATACCAAAGGTTTAAAACCTCGAAAAACGAACACAAAAACTTAAAACGAGCATGCAAACACATTCATAACTCACATATATCACGCATACCAAAATTTCACAAAAATCGGAATTGAATTCCGGCACATAACGGGCAAATTACGAGCATACGAAACTTAAACGTTTAAAATTCAAAGTTAATGAATATAAACAATTAATTTCATATAAATTCAAATAATCATAAAAGCATTCAAATAACATTCAAATACGTAATTAAATAATTTAAAGCACATAAAACCCTCTCGTTATGGCGTACCTGGAAATCCGAATGATCGGGATGTTACAAACTCCCCTCCTTCAAAAGGACCTGTCCTCAGGTCCTAAGGAGAGTCTTGAACGGCTCCGAAGTCAAGCCCAACTCCACACTTCCGCTGCGCCACTCTGATCCTATACTTCTTGTAACGCCCCGACTTTTCGAACGTAAAGGTAGAGCGTATGTGTTTACCTAATTGCGCGAATTAATTGTTTTTACGTGTTTTATATTTAATTTTATTATAATTGTTATTATTATATTATATTATATTATATTATTTTATTTTAATATTCTTAATTTTATATATATATGTCTCGTATATATATATATATAATTATATATGTTTAATTATTATATTATTAATTTAATGATTACACTAATTATATGTTATATTAATTAATCATGTTTTATTAATTACTTAATTATATATATTGTATACGAGGGATTAATATGCATGCATGGAGAATATTAAATATGCATGCATGCAAATCAAAATTTTTGCATGAGAAATTATATGCATGAATTTCATTTCTTTGCATGGGATTTAATATAATAATGTATGAAAATCCTAATTTTTGCATGAGAAATTATTGCTGCATGAATTGCATGAGCATTTCATAATTTTATGCATGAATTGCATGTATGAGCTTGTTCGTTTATTTTGTGCTTCGTTCTTATGTGATATGATATCAAATTGGCACGATTTTGTAATATGTTGTACATATATGTGTTATGAACATGATTTTATACTCAATTTACGTTTTTGAATTCATTTGATAGATTAACGAATTTAATTTTAATTGAGGAACCAAAACGGGAGCTAACGAGCACTTAGCGTACCCTTGGTTCCGAATTTAATATCTTGAGCTCGGGAACTCGGATTCGAGTTCCGTCAACTCCGCTGAACTCGTAACGAAAATTCGGGTTTAGTAAACTTAGCCTTATAATTTTCCTAATTCATTTGAAACTCCGAATTTCAACCGAAAAACGAATCGGCGACCAACTTGACCTTGCTACCCTAATTCATCCATAACTTGAGCAAACCATGACCAAATTAACTATGGTTTAATTCCTTTTAACCCTAACTCAACCATCTATCTAGATATCTCAAGCCCTAACCGAGATAATCATCACACCATCCCCCAAACATCAGCCAAAGCTACTGCTCTCAATCCAGACCCGTAACCCTCCATCCCTTGAAGATTTTGGAGCTCAAATCTTCTCCAAACTTCAACCGATCATCAAGGTAAGCTTAAGGTTGTAATATATGATTAATTCTGAGCATTTCCATCTTTCCATTCATGATTTTGAGCATGATTTCTTCATTTCTGGACTGTTTTCCCGAAATAGAGGATTTTGAGCAAATCCTTGATCTTCCTCGTTTCTCATTGATTTTGTTTGATTCCAAGCCTGAGATAAATTGTTTTAACATCCTCATATCAATTATGATCATTACTTTCGTGGTTATTGGGTAATATATGAGATATCATTTATGAGATTTTCAGAAAAATTCACTTCAATGTCACGTATGGCTTCCTTCTTGTGTGAGTTTGGTTGGGGCTGAATCTTGTGTTGGTTTCATGTTATTTTACTTCGTATTTGATGACCTTTTGGACCTGATCTGAGTCGCAGGAGCTGAGTTCAAGCTCGCTCTGTTTTCTTCGCGTTTGGCCCTGTTTTTCACGTGGAGAGTTGCTGTCAAAAACTGCTGTCCTTCCTTCTTCTTTTGCTGTCATCTTTCATGGGTTCTTGGTGTGGGTTTAGTTGAATTCTTGCAGCCCTTTCATACCTTGTTTAGCCTCCTTTGTTGCCTCGTTTTCCTGCGTTTGTTGTTGCCCTGTTTCTGCGTTTTTCTGTCAAGAAACAGGGGCTGCTGCTGCTCGCGACACGGGGGTGTCGTTTGCTGCCTTTCCGGCGAGGCACGGGGGTGCAGTTGAGTCTGGGACTTCTGTACCGAGACACGGGCGTGTCTCGGTCTAGTGTTGGAGGGTGACACGGGGGTGTCACCCCGTTTTCTGGACTTTCCTTGCTGAGTTCTGGGACTGCTACTGCTACTGCTGCTGCTGCTGATTGTTATTCCCTTGCATGCTTGGTTGTGTGGTGTGTTGTGCTCTTGCATGCATGTGTGAGGTGGTGTAAATATATATGTATTTGTGTGTGTATGTCACTTAGTTTGCATGCATGGGTTTATATATATGTAATAGTTATATAGTATAAATATATGCATGCATGTTTGTGTGTGTGTACGTGATTATGTATATATATATATATATGAGGTGTGTGTTGTGTTATAATGCATGCATGGTTGTATTTAGTATATTTATATAGTTATGCATGCATGTGTGTGTGAGTATGTACGTACATATATGAATATATTATATATATTGTGTATTATATATTATATGATATATTATATATTTATTATATATTTTAAATATTATTTGATTTAATTTAATTATTGAAATTAATCGATTTCCATTTCGCGTATTTATTCGACTGACTATTGTTTGAACGTTTTATTTATTTCATCCCTAAATGTGAATTTGAATATTATATGTTGTGCTTATTATATGAATCTTAGATTAATTGATATGCATTATGAATTTATGAATTTATGAATGTTATGAATGATTTGAATTCATGAAATTTATATGAATTTATGGAATTTATATGAATTTATGAACTTATGAAATTGAATGAAATATATGAACGAATGGATGATTATATGTTTTAATTTTATTAATCGTGCACATGAACATCTTTATGGTATAACATGATCATTTATGCATTCACGTCATATTCACTTCATTGCCGAGCGTCATATGTGGTCATTGCGTCTCATTCCTTTTCTTTTACACAGATTCGGGTTTGGTCAGGGACGAGGACGAGCTTTGAGACGCTTGTGCTTTTATTTTGCTTGGTAAAGGTGGGTTTTTCTTCTATTAGTTAAAACAACCGTATAAATCCCTTATGTGCAAAGTTTAAGCCAAAATAATATATTTATATCAATCGAGTCATTTTGGGTAAATGATTTCAAATGTATGACCCCTTTTTAATTATGAAACCCTACCTTATGTTTTGGCGAGACACATTTATTATTTATTATTTCTCGGGCCCCGGGACTTAGTATATGTGGCTAACCGAGGAAGCAAGGGCTGACGGGGATCCCATATACTAGTCCCAACCAAATTTACGACGACACGGACCTCGTTAGGAGTTTTGACGAGGAAACGCAAGTCAGGCTTTTGAGGATTCATGTACCTCACTAGCCATTACGTATGATCCGGTGGTCAGGTCTAGCTAACTTGTCCACCACCCGGAGGAAGAAGGTGTATATGTATGATTATGATCATTTATGTATGTGCACGAAAGATATGTATGATAACCACTAATTATGATATAATTACACGAGGAGAAGGTTGGAGATTGTGCACGCTCACTCGCCGAGCTTAAATCCTTATGAACAATTCTGAATGAATATGAACGTCGTAATCCCGTTGATGTCTTCTTTGTTTTAACCACTTGGTAAATTCCTTTCAAACTTCACACGGGATTAGGGCTTGCATGTATGTGTTTAATTTACGCGATATTATATATCTTATGCCCCGTTTTTATACCCACCAGTCTCTTTTAGACTGAACCCGGTTGTTTTCAGCTATTTTCTGCAGGTATAGGAGTGCTAGGCGGGAATACAAGTCGTCTAGGTCTTGCATTTATGTTTAGCACTTCTTTTCAGTCTCATATTCATACTCTTGTTGCTGCTTCTGTATCTGATCCTGTTATAAATTGGAGCGTTTTGATCTTGTAGGCCGTGAGTGCCGTTACATATTTGAATGCTCTTGTATATCTATTTTTGGAGCTTGTTAGCTCATTGTATATATGCTTTGTAGTTCTTGCTTCCGCGAATTTTCTTTAACTCTGATTCTATGATTCCTGCACTGATTGGTTTAAGGGTTAGTCGCGCCTAGCATAGCGTGTGTTTTGTGTCCCCGTTCGCCGTAGATTTGGCACGTGTATGGACTCCCATTTCATATACGGGTCGGGTCTCGGTGCGGGGGATGTGGTACCTTACGCTCGGGTGCTACATCCTTAAGTGGTATCAGAGCTTAGGGTTGCAAAACCCGGGCTCTAGTGTCGTGTTAAGTCAAGTTAGGTCGTTCGGCTTTAGGAACAACTTGTCAATGTGTTGCATATGCATTGTTTATGTGCTTGTGTGCTCTAAATCTGGAATTTTGATCGAATTACTTGCACTTGCATGCATGGACTAAAAATAGCATGCATTTCAGTATTTCTTGAACAGGATGCCGCCACGTAGACATCGTGAGAGATCTCCTGGACATCGTCGTCATCATGATCGATCTCCTACGCCTCCACCTCAACCACAAGCACCACCGATGGATATGGGGAATTTTATGGAAGCGGTTTTCAACTACGTTGAGCATAGAAGGGCTCAAGCTCCCCCACCACAACAAGCAGAACAACCGATGCCTCCACCAAATCATAATAACCATAGAGACCCTCATGGGGTGTTTCTGAGCTATAACCCCCCTCGGTTTTCTGGTTCTATCGACGATTCGGTCTCGGAGGGTTGGTTGATTCGACTAGAGAGGATATTTGGGGTCCGACAGTTTACTACCCAAGAGAAGGCCCAATTTGCTATATTCCAACTGGATGGGGATGCGTACGAATGGTGGGAACGAATTAGAGAGAAACTTGAAGTGGATGAAGAGGAAGTGACTTGGGAAGTCTTCAAGAGGGAATTCAGAGAATGTTTTGTGCCGGAGGTAGTGAGAGAGAGAAAGGAGCAAGAGTTCATGGATCTAAAGCAAGGAGCGCGTACGGTGACCCAATATCTCACAGTATTTAACAGACTTGGGAAATATGCTCCTCACGTCACCCGGGATGAGAAAAGGAAAGCAAGGAAGTTCATTGCGGGGTTAAGACAGGATTTGAGACACGGTCAGGCAGGTCACAATTTCGAGTCTTTTGCCGATACGGTACAAAGGGCTCTAGTTCAAGAAGAGGAGTATAAGAAGACCGATCCGATTTTTAGGCCACTGATGGGGCGAGGTTCTGGAATAGGTTCGGGAAAGCGACCTATGGTTCAAGCTACTTCCCCTCCTAAGGGTCCGTTTAAGAAGCCAAGAAAGGGAGGACCAACTCCACCGGTTCCAATAGCTTTGCCTGCACCAACAAGGGATCGACAACGTCCGAGTGAAGCACGATTATCCCAGCCACCATGTACATATTGTGGAGGGCCAACTCACAATTATCACAAATGTTGGAAGAGGTTGGGTTTATGCCTGATATGTGGGAAAGCTGATCATAGGGCGGATACATGCCCCGACAAGACTCCGGGATTTAAAAAGGGAGTTCAAAGGCCGATGATTCGGGCTCGTGCTTACGCCCTAGAAGGTGAAGAGCAAGATGCAGAAATCGATCCCCCAGCAGCGGTAGAAGGTACCCTATGCATACATAACATGAGCATTCATGCACTCTTTCATGCACTTTTTGATTCGAGTGTTACGCATTTCTTTTATTTCTTGTGACTTAATTGCTATTCTGTGCTTGCCTGTTATTTGCTTTTTCTTCTTGTTGTTTGGTGAGTTCGCCACTGGGTGGTAGTCTTCAGACAGATCGGTTGGTTTGGGAGTGTTCAGTTCTGATGGAAGGATAAGTTGTGGTAATCTTCTTCGATGACATTTGGGTTTATTCGAGAACTCCAGAGGATCATGCAAGGCACCTCAGAATTTTGTTGGAGACCTTAAGAGAGCATCGGATTGTATGCTAAGTTTAACAAAGGCGAGTTTTGGATTGATCAGGTAGCATTTCTGGGTCATATTATTTCAAGGAAAGGTTTGGAGGTAGACCCTTCTAAGACTGAGACGGTTATTCAATGGCAAAGCCCGAAAACTGTTTCAGAAGTAAAGCGTTTCTGGGGTTTGGCAGATTACTATCGAAGCTTTGTACAGGATTTTCGAAGATTACAGCTTCTTTAACCCGATTGACTAAGAAGGTGGTTAAGTTTGAGGGGGACGAGGCATGAGGATAGCTTTCAACTTTTAAAGGAAAAGTTGACCACCGCTCCTGTATTAGCACTTCCTGAAGGTACAGAAAGATATACTGTTTATACGGACGCCTCAAAAGGAAGTTTGGGATGTGTGGCGATGCAAAATGGAAGAGTGATCGCCTATGCCTCAAGGAAACTGAAAGAGCATGAACAGAACTACCCCACTCACGATTCGGAATTAGTGACAGTGATCTTTGCTTTGAGTAATGAAGGGGACTTGGAAGTATTAAATACAGTGGATTTGCTGCTCAAGGCATTTAGAAACATGGAAGTGGTTAAAATTAATGGCAGAGAACAGGTAGTAATAAATGAAGACGAGGAAAGGTGAGAGACCTGAAGGAGAATTACGGTAAGGAAATTTCCGAAGCTGTGACATCAGCTCTGTTTGAGGTAAACGAATACAACCCGAGTGGATGTTACATTATTTTAGAAATGTGGAACTACAAGGAAGGTAGAAGAGCTAACCTGAACGAAGGTGTTGAGGTTTTATTGAAGCAATTCTATTGATGGGATTTGGGTTATCGTGGACAGGTGGACAAAATCCGCTCATTTTCTTACAATCAGAATGTCCGATAACTGAATAAGTTGGCCAAGAGATACAATGATGAGATTATCAGGCTCCAGGGTGTACTTGTTAGTATTGTCTCGGATCGGGATCCCAGATTTACTTCAAGGTGATGGCAAGAATTACAGAAGTGTTTGGAAACAAGGCTTCAATTCAGCACAGCTTTCCATCCTCAGACCGACGGACAATCAGAAAGGTTGATTAAGTATCTGGAGGATCTGTGGAGAGCATGTGCATTGGACTTTTACAGCTCGTGAAATGAACAGTTACAGTTAATCGAGTTGCTTACAACAATAGCTATCAAGCCTCGATTGAAATGGTCCCTTATGAAGCTCCTTATGGACGTAAATATCGATTACCGTTGTTCTTGGACTTGGAGGAATGGAATTAGACCAAGCAAGAAGGAATTAAAAGAGGGAAAAGAAGGAAAAACCCTCTAAGACTGTACAAGAGGCTATTGATAAGGTTCAGATAATTAGACAACGGGTGAAGGCCGCTTAGGAGCAACAAAAGGGTTATGCTGGTCTTCGGAAGAAGAAATTGGAGGTTGAGATTGGAGATAAGGTTTCCTAAAGGCTTTCCCACGAAGAGGATTCTCCAGGATTGGACGAGGAGAAAAATTTAACACTTGCTCCGAAAGTATTCTCGAGATGAGTCTGAGGTTCTACCAGTTGAAGAAGTGGAATTAGGACCGGATCTCACCTTCGTTCAGAAGCCGATTAAGCTATTGGATCGAAAACTTCAGGGACTTGAGGTCGGCGTATTCCACGAGTCAAGATTCTTTGGAGAAGTGGTATAACCAAAGAGGCTACGTGGGAAACGGAGGACAGGATGAAAAGGTTTCACCCGAGTTATTTCCGAGCAAGCAGTGAATCCGAGGACGGATTCTTTTAAGGGGGAGAGATTGTAACGCCCCGACTTTTCGAACGTAAAGGTAGAGCGTATGTGTTTACCTAATTGCGCGAATTAATTGTTTTTACGTGTTTTATATTTAATTTTATTATAATTGTTATTATTTTATTATATTATATTATATTATTTTATTTTAATATTCTTAATTTTATATATATATGTCTCGTATATATATATATATAATTATATATGTTTAATTATTATATTATTAATTTAATGATTACACTAATTATATGTTATATTAATTAATCATGTTTTATTAATTACTTAATTATATATATTGTATACGAGGGATTAATATGCATGCATGGAGAATATTAAATATGCATGCATGCAAATCAAAATTTTTGCATGAGAAATTATATGCATGAATTTCATTTCTTTGCATGGGATTTAATATAATAATGTATGAAAATCCTAATTTTTGCATGAGAAATTATTGCTGCATGAATTGCATGAGCATTTCATAATTTTATGCATGAATTGCATGTATGAGCTTGTTCGTTTATTTTGTGCTTCGTTCTTATGTGATATGATATCAAATTGGCACGATTTTGTAATATGTTGTACATATATGTGTTATGAACATGATTTTATACTCAATTTACGTTTTTGAATTCATTTGATAGATTAACGAATTTAATTTTAATTGAGGAACCAAAACGGGAGCTAACGAGCACTTAGCGTACCCTTGGTTCCGAATTTAATATCTTGAGCTCGGGAACTCGGATTCGAGTTCCGTCAACTCCGCTGAACTCGTAACGAAAATTCGGGTTTAGTAAACTTAGCCTTATAATTTTCCTAATTCATTTGAAACTCCGAATTTCAACCGAAAAACGAATCGGCGACCAACTTGACCTTGCTACCCTAATTCATCCATAACTTGAGCAAACCATGACCAAATTAACTATGGTTTAATTCCTTTTAACCCTAACTCAACCATCTATCTAGATATCTCAAGCCCTAACCGAGATAATCATCACACCATCCCCCAAACATCAGCCAAAGCTACTGCTCTCAATCCAGACCCGTAACCCTCCATCCCTTGAAGATTTTGGAGCTCAAATCTTCTCCAAACTTCAACCGATCATCAAGGTAAGCTTAAGGTTGTAATATATGATTAATTCTGAGCATTTCCATCTTTCCATTCATGATTTTGAGCATGATTTCTTCATTTCTGGACTGTTTTCCCGAAATAGAGGATTTTGAGCAAATCCTTGATCTTCCTCGTTTCTCATTGATTTTGTTTGATTCCAAGCCTGAGATAAATTGTTTTAACATCCTCATATCAATTATGATCATTACTTTCGTGGTTATTGGGTAATATATGAGATATCATTTATGAGATTTTCAGAAAAATTCACTTCAATGTCACGTATGGCTTCCTTCTTGTGTGAGTTTGGTTGGGGCTGAATCTTGTGTTGGTTTCATGTTATTTTACTTCGTATTTGATGACCTTTTGGACCTGATCTGAGTCGCAGGAGCTGAGTTCAAGCTCGCTCTGTTTTCTTCGCGTTTGGCCCTGTTTTTCACGTGGAGAGTTGCTGTCAAAAACTGCTGTCCTTCCTTCTTCTTTTGCTGTCATCTTTCATGGGTTCTTGGTGTGGGTTTAGTTGAATTCTTGCAGCCCTTTCATACCTTGTTTAGCCTCCTTTGTTGCCTCGTTTTCCTGCGTTTGTTGTTGCCCTGTTTCTGCGTTTTTCTGTCAAGAAACAGGGGCTGCTGCTGCTCGCGACACGGGGGTGTCGTTTGCTGCCTTTCCGGCGAGGCACGGGGGTGCAGTTGAGTCTGGGACTTCTGTACCGAGACACGGGCGTGTCTCGGTCTAGTGTTGGAGGGTGACACGGGGGTGTCACCCCGTTTTCTGGACTTTCCTTGCTGAGTTCTGGGACTGCTACTGCTACTGCTGCTGCTGCTGATTGTTATTCCCTTGCATGCTTGGTTGTGTGGTGTGTTGTGCTCTTGCATGCATGTGTGAGGTGGTGTAAATATATATGTATTTGTGTGTGTATGTCACTTAGTTTGCATGCATGGGTTTATATATATGTAATAGTTATATAGTATAAATATATGCATGCATGTTTGTGTGTGTGTACGTGATTATGTATATATATATATATATGAGGTGTGTGTTGTGTTATAATGCATGCATGGTTGTATTTAGTATATTTATATAGTTATGCATGCATGTGTGTGTGAGTATGTACGTACATATATGAATATATTATATATATTGTGTATTATATATTATATGATATATTATATATTTATTATATATTTTAAATATTATTTGATTTAATTTAATTATTGAAATTAATCGATTTCCATTTCGCGTATTTATTCGACTGACTATTGTTTGAACGTTTTATTTATTTCATCCCTAAATGTGAATTTGAATATTATATGTTGTGCTTATTATATGAATCTTAGATTAATTGATATGCATTATGAATTTATGAATTTATGAATGTTATGAATGATTTGAATTCATGAAATTTATATGAATTTATGGAATTTATATGAATTTATGAACTTATGAAATTGAATGAAATATATGAACGAATGGATGATTATATGTTTTAATTTTATTAATCGTGCACATGAACATCTTTATGGTATAACATGATCATTTATGCATTCACGTCATATTCACTTCATTGCCGAGCGTCATATGTGGTCATTGCGTCTCATTCCTTTTCTTTTACACAGATTCGGGTTTGGTCAGGGACGAGGACGAGCTTTGAGACGCTTGTGCTTTTATTTTGCTTGGTAAAGGTGGGTTTTTCTTCTATTAGTTAAAACAACCGTATAAATCCCTTATGTGCAAAGTTTAAGCCAAAATAATATATTTATATCAATCGAGTCATTTTGGGTAAATGATTTCAAATGTATGACCCCTTTTTAATTATGAAACCCTACCTTATGTTTTGGCGAGACACATTTATTATTTATTATTTCTCGGGCCCCGGGACTTAGTATATGTGGCTAACCGAGGAAGCAAGGGCTGACGGGGATCCCATATACTAGTCCCAACCAAATTTACGACGACACGGACCTCGTTAGGAGTTTTGACGAGGAAACGCAAGTCAGGCTTTTGAGGATTCATGTACCTCACTAGCCATTACGTATGATCCGGTGGTCAGGTCTAGCTAACTTGTCCACCACCCGGAGGAAGAAGGTGTATATGTATGATTATGATCATTTATGTATGTGCACGAAAGATATGTATGATAACCACTAATTATGATATAATTACACGAGGAGAAGGTTGGAGATTGTGCACGCTCACTCGCCGAGCTTAAATCCTTATGAACAATTCTGAATGAATATGAACGTCGTAATCCCGTTGATGTCTTCTTTGTTTTAACCACTTGGTAAATTCCTTTCAAACTTCACACGGGATTAGGGCTTGCATGTATGTGTTTAATTTACGCGATATTATATATCTTATGCCCCGTTTTTATACCCACCAGTCTCTTTTAGACTGAACCCGGTTGTTTTCAGCTATTTTCTGCAGGTATAGGAGTGCTAGGCGGGAATACAAGTCGTCTAGGTCTTGCATTTATGTTTAGCACTTCTTTTCAGTCTCATATTCATACTCTTGTTGCTGCTTCTGTATCTGATCCTGTTATAAATTGGAGCGTTTTGATCTTGTAGGCCGTGAGTGCCGTTACATATTTGAATGCTCTTGTATATCTATTTTTGGAGCTTGTTAGCTCATTGTATATATGCTTTGTAGTTCTTGCTTCCGCGAATTTTCTTTAACTCTGATTCTATGATTCCTGCACTGATTGGTTTAAGGGTTAGTCGCGCCTAGCATAGCGTGTGTTTTGTGTCCCCGTTCGCCGTAGATTTGGCACGTGTATGGACTCCCATTTCATATACGGGTCGGGTCTCGGTGCGGGGGATGTGGTACCTTACGCTCGGGTGCTACATCCTTAAGTGGTATCAGAGCTTAGGGTTGCAAAACCCGGGCTCTAGTGTCGTGTTAAGTCAAGTTAGGTCGTTCGGCTTTAGGAACAACTTGTCAATGTGTTGCATATGCATTGTTTATGTGCTTGTGTGCTCTAAATCTGGAATTTTGATCGAATTACTTGCACTTGCATGCATGGACTAAAAATAGCATGCATTTCAGTATTTCTTGAACAGGATGCCGCCACGTAGACATCGTGAGAGATCTCCTGGACATCGTCGTCATCATGATCGATCTCCTACGCCTCCACCTCAACCACAAGCACCACCGATGGATATGGGGAATTTTATGGAAGCGGTTTTCAACTACGTTGAGCATAGAAGGGCTCAAGCTCCCCCACCACAACAAGCAGAACAACCGATGCCTCCACCAAATCATAATAACCATAGAGACCCTCATGGGGTGTTTCTGAGCTATAACCCCCCTCGGTTTTCTGGTTCTATCGACGATTCGGTCTCGGAGGGTTGGTTGATTCGACTAGAGAGGATATTTGGGGTCCGACAGTTTACTACCCAAGAGAAGGCCCAATTTGCTATATTCCAACTGGATGGGGATGCGTACGAATGGTGGGAACGAATTAGAGAGAAACTTGAAGTGGATGAAGAGGAAGTGACTTGGGAAGTCTTCAAGAGGGAATTCAGAGAATGTTTTGTGCCGGAGGTAGTGAGAGAGAGAAAGGAGCAAGAGTTCATGGATCTAAAGCAAGGAGCGCGTACGGTGACCCAATATCTCACAGTATTTAACAGACTTGGGAAATATGCTCCTCACGTCACCCGGGATGAGAAAAGGAAAGCAAGGAAGTTCATTGCGGGGTTAAGACAGGATTTGAGACACGGTCAGGCAGGTCACAATTTCGAGTCTTTTGCCGATACGGTACAAAGGGCTCTAGTTCAAGAAGAGGAGTATAAGAAGACCGATCCGATTTTTAGGCCACTGATGGGGCGAGGTTCTGGAATAGGTTCGGGAAAGCGACCTATGGTTCAAGCTACTTCCCCTCCTAAGGGTCCGTTTAAGAAGCCAAGAAAGGGAGGACCAACTCCACCGGTTCCAATAGCTTTGCCTGCACCAACAAGGGATCGACAACGTCCGAGTGAAGCACGATTATCCCAGCCACCATGTACATATTGTGGAGGGCCAACTCACAATTATCACAAATGTTGGAAGAGGTTGGGTTTATGCCTGATATGTGGGAAAGCTGATCATAGGGCGGATACATGCCCCGACAAGACTCCGGGATTTAAAAAGGGAGTTCAAAGGCCGATGATTCGGGCTCGTGCTTACGCCCTAGAAGGTGAAGAGCAAGATGCAGAAATCGATCCCCCAGCAGCGGTAGAAGGTACCCTATGCATACATAACATGAGCATTCATGCACTCTTTCATGCACTTTTTGATTCGAGTGTTACGCATTTCTTTTATTTCTTGTGACTTAATTGCTATTCTGTGCTTGCCTGTTATTTGCTTTTTCTTCTTGTTGTTTGGTGAGTTCGCCACTGGGTGGTAGTCTTCAGACAGATCGGTTGGTTTGGGAGTGTTCAGTTCTGATGGAAGGATAAGTTGTGGTAATCTTCTTCGATGACATTTGGGTTTATTCGAGAACTCCAGAGGATCATGCAAGGCACCTCAGAATTTTGTTGGAGACCTTAAGAGAGCATCGGATTGTATGCTAAGTTTAACAAAGGCGAGTTTTGGATTGATCAGGTAGCATTTCTGGGTCATATTATTTCAAGGAAAGGTTTGGAGGTAGACCCTTCTAAGACTGAGACGGTTATTCAATGGCAAAGCCCGAAAACTGTTTCAGAAGTAAAGCGTTTCTGGGGTTTGGCAGATTACTATCGAAGCTTTGTACAGGATTTTCGAAGATTACAGCTTCTTTAACCCGATTGACTAAGAAGGTGGTTAAGTTTGAGTGGGACGAGGCATGAGGATAGCTTTCAACTTTTAAAGGAAAAGTTGACCACCGCTCCTGTATTAGCACTTCCTGAAGGTACAGAAAGATATACTGTTTATACGGACGCCTCAAAAGGAAGTTTGGGATGTGTGGCGATGCAAAATGGAAGAGTGATCGCCTATGCCTCAAGGAAACTGAAAGAGCATGAACAGAACTACCCCACTCACGATTCGGAATTAGTGACAGTGATCTTTGCTTTGAGTAATGAAGGGGACTTGGAAGTATTAAATACAGTGGATTTGCTGCTCAAGGCATTTAGAAACATGGAAGTGGTTAAAATTAATGGCAGAGAACAGGTAGTAATAAATGAAGACGAGGAAAGGTGAGAGACCTGAAGGAGAATTACGGTAAGGAAATTTCCGAAGCTGTGACATCAGCTCTGTTTGAGGTAAACGAATACAACCCGAGTGGATGTTACATTATTTTAGAAATGTGGAACTACAAGGAAGGTAGAAGAGCTAACCTGAACGAAGGTGTTGAGGTTTTATTGAAGCAATTCTATTGATGGGATTTGGGTTATCGTGGACAGGTGGACAAAATCCGCTCATTTTCTTACAATCAGAATGTCCGATAACTGAATAAGTTGGCCAAGAGATACAATGATGAGATTATCAGGCTCCAGGGTGTACTTGTTAGTATTGTCTCGGATCGGGATCCCAGATTTACTTCAAGGTGATGGCAAGAATTACAGAAGTGTTTGGAAACAAGGCTTCAATTCAGCACAGCTTTCCATCCTCAGACCGACGGACAATCAGAAAGGTTGATTAAGTATCTGGAGGATCTGTGGAGAGCATGTGCATTGGACTTTTACAGCTCGTGAAATGAACAGTTACAGTTAATCGAGTTGCTTACAACAATAGCTATCAAGCCTCGATTGAAATGGTCCCTTATGAAGCTCCTTATGGACGTAAATATCGATTACCGTTGTTCTTGGACTTGGAGGAATGGAATTAGACCAAGCAAGAAGGAATTAAAAGAGGGAAAAGAAGGAAAAACCCTCTAAGACTGTACAAGAGGCTATTGATAAGGTTCAGATAATTAGACAACGGGTGAAGGCCGCTTAGGAGCAACAAAAGGGTTATGCTGGTCTTCGGAAGAAGAAATTGGAGGTTGAGATTGGAGATAAGGTTTCCTAAAGGCTTTCCCACGAAGAGGATTCTCCAGGATTGGACGAGGAGAAAAATTTAACACTTGCTCCGAAAGTATTCTCGAGATGAGTCTGAGGTTCTACCAGTTGAAGAAGTGGAATTAGGACCGGATCTCACCTTCGTTCAGAAGCCGATTAAGCTATTGGATCGAAAACTTCAGGGACTTGAGGTCGGCGTATTCCACGAGTCAAGATTCTTTGGAGAAGTGGTATAACCAAAGAGGCTACGTGGGAAACGGAGGACAGGATGAAAAGGTTTCACCCGAGTTATTTCCGAGCAAGCAGTGAATCCGAGGACGGATTCTTTTAAGGGGGAGAGATTGTAACGCCCCGACTTTTCGAACGTAAAGGTAGAGCGTATGTGTTTACCTAATTGCGCGAATTAATTGTTTTTACGTGTTTTATATTTAATTTTATTATAATTGTTATTATTTTATTATATTATATTATATTATTTTATTTTAATATTCTTAATTTTATATATATATGTCTCGTATATATATATATATAATTATATATGTTTAATTATTATATTATTAATTTAATGATTACACTAATTATATGTTATATTAATTAATCATGTTTTATTAATTACTTAATTATATATATTGTATACGAGGGATTAATATGCATGCATGGAGAATATTAAATATGCATGCATGCAAATCAAAATTTTTGCATGAGAAATTATATGCATGAATTTCATTTCTTTGCATGGGATTTAATATAATAATGTATGAAAATCCTAATTTTTGCATGAGAAATTATTGCTGCATGAATTGCATGAGCATTTCATAATTTTATGCATGAATTGCATGTATGAGCTTGTTCGTTTATTTTGTGCTTCGTTCTTATGTGATATGATATCAAATTGGCACGATTTTGTAATATGTTGTACATATATGTGTTATGAACATGATTTTATACTCAATTTACGTTTTTGAATTCATTTGATAGATTAACGAATTTAATTTTAATTGAGGAACCAAAACGGGAGCTAACGAGCACTTAGCGTACCCTTGGTTCCGAATTTAATATCTTGAGCTCGGGAACTCGGATTCGAGTTCCGTCAACTCCGCTGAACTCGTAACGAAAATTCGGGTTTAGTAAACTTAGCCTTATAATTTTCCTAATTCATTTGAAACTCCGAATTTCAACCGAAAAACGAATCGGCGACCAACTTGACCTTGCTACCCTAATTCATCCATAACTTGAGCAAACCATGACCAAATTAACTATGGTTTAATTCCTTTTAACCCTAACTCAACCATCTATCTAGATATCTCAAGCCCTAACCGAGATAATCATCACACCATCCCCCAAACATCAGCCAAAGCTACTGCTCTCAATCCAGACCCGTAACCCTCCATCCCTTGAAGATTTTGGAGCTCAAATCTTCTCCAAACTTCAACCGATCATCAAGGTAAGCTTAAGGTTGTAATATATGATTAATTCTGAGCATTTCCATCTTTCCATTCATGATTTTGAGCATGATTTCTTCATTTCTGGACTGTTTTCCCGAAATAGAGGATTTTGAGCAAATCCTTGATCTTCCTCGTTTCTCATTGATTTTGTTTGATTCCAAGCCTGAGATAAATTGTTTTAACATCCTCATATCAATTATGATCATTACTTTCGTGGTTATTGGGTAATATATGAGATATCATTTATGAGATTTTCAGAAAAATTCACTTCAATGTCACGTATGGCTTCCTTCTTGTGTGAGTTTGGTTGGGGCTGAATCTTGTGTTGGTTTCATGTTATTTTACTTCGTATTTGATGACCTTTTGGACCTGATCTGAGTCGCAGGAGCTGAGTTCAAGCTCGCTCTGTTTTCTTCGCGTTTGGCCCTGTTTTTCACGTGGAGAGTTGCTGTCAAAAACTGCTGTCCTTCCTTCTTCTTTTGCTGTCATCTTTCATGGGTTCTTGGTGTGGGTTTAGTTGAATTCTTGCAGCCCTTTCATACCTTGTTTAGCCTCCTTTGTTGCCTCGTTTTCCTGCGTTTGTTGTTGCCCTGTTTCTGCGTTTTTCTGTCAAGAAACAGGGGCTGCTGCTGCTCGCGACACGGGGGTGTCGTTTGCTGCCTTTCCGGCGAGGCACGGGGGTGCAGTTGAGTCTGGGACTTCTGTACCGAGACACGGGCGTGTCTCGGTCTAGTGTTGGAGGGTGACACGGGGGTGTCACCCCGTTTTCTGGACTTTCCTTGCTGAGTTCTGGGACTGCTACTGCTACTGCTGCTGCTGCTGATTGTTATTCCCTTGCATGCTTGGTTGTGTGGTGTGTTGTGCTCTTGCATGCATGTGTGAGGTGGTGTAAATATATATGTATTTGTGTGTGTATGTCACTTAGTTTGCATGCATGGGTTTATATATATGTAATAGTTATATAGTATAAATATATGCATGCATGTTTGTGTGTGTGTACGTGATTATGTATATATATATATATATGAGGTGTGTGTTGTGTTATAATGCATGCATGGTTGTATTTAGTATATTTATATAGTTATGCATGCATATGTGTGTGAGTATGTACGTACATATATGAATATATTATATATATTGTGTATTATATATTATATGATATATTATATATTTATTATATATTTTAAATATTATTTGATTTAATTTAATTATTGAAATTAATCGATTTCCATTTCGCGTATTTATTCGACTGACTATTGTTTGAACGTTTTATTTATTTCATCCCTAAATGTGAATTTGAATATTATATGTTGTGCTTATTATATGAATCTTAGATTAATTGATATGCATTATGAATTTATGAATTTATGAATGTTATGAATGATTTGAATTCATGAAATTTATATGAATTTATGGAATTTATATGAATTTATGAACTTATGAAATTGAATGAAATATATGAACGAATGGATGATTATATGTTTTAATTTTATTAATCGTGCACATGAACATCTTTATGGTATAACATGATCATTTATGCATTCACGTCATATTCACTTCATTGCCGAGCGTCATATGTGGTCATTGCGTCTCATTCCTTTTCTTTTACACAGATTCGGGTTTGGTCAGGGACGAGGACGAGCTTTGAGACGCTTGTGCTTTTATTTTGCTTGGTAAAGGTGGGTTTTTCTTCTATTAGTTAAAACAACCGTATAAATCCCTTATGTGCAAAGTTTAAGCCAAAATAATATATTTATATCAATCGAGTCATTTTGGGTAAATGATTTCAAATGTATGACCCCTTTTTAATTATGAAACCCTACCTTATGTTTTGGCGAGACACATTTATTATTTATTATTTCTCGGGCCCCGGGACTTAGTATATGTGGCTAACCGAGGAAGCAAGGGCTGACGGGGATCCCATATACTAGTCCCAACCAAATTTACGACGACACGGACCTCGTTAGGAGTTTTGACGAGGAAACGCAAGTCAGGCTTTTGAGGATTCATGTACCTCACTAGCCATTACGTATGATCCGGTGGTCAGGTCTAGCTAACTTGTCCACCACCCGGAGGAAGAAGGTGTATATGTATGATTATGATCATTTATGTATGTGCACGAAAGATATGTATGATAACCACTAATTATGATATAATTACACTAGGAGAAGGTTGGAGATTGTGCACGCTCACTCGCCGAGCTTAAATCCTTATGAACAATTCTGAATGAATATGAACGTCGTAATCCCGTTGATGTCTTCTTTGTTTTAACCACTTGGTAAATTCCTTTCAAACTTCACACGGGATTAGGGCTTGCATGTATGTGTTTAATTTACGCGATATTATATATCTTATGCCCCGTTTTTATACCCACCAGTCTCTTTTAGACTGAACCCGGTTGTTTTCAGCTATTTTCTGCAGGTATAGGAGTGCTAGGCGGGAATACAAGTCGTCTAGGTCTTGCATTTATGTTTAGCACTTCTTTTCAGTCTCATATTCATACTCTTGTTGCTGCTTCTGTATCTGATCCTGTTATAAATTGGAGCGTTTTGATCTTGTAGGCCGTGAGTGCCGTTACATATTTGAATGCTCTTGTATATCTATTTTTGGAGCTTGTTAGCTCATTGTATATATGCTTTGTAGTTCTTGCTTCCGCGAATTTTCTTTAACTCTGATTCTATGATTCCTGCACTGATTGGTTTAAGGGTTAGTCCCGCCTAGCATAGCGTGTGTTTTGTGTCCCCGTTCGCCGTAGATTTGGCACGTGTATGGACTCCCATTTCATATACGGGTCGGGTCTCGGTGCGGGGGATGTGGTACCTTACGCTCGGGTGCTACACTTCTCAAGACACTATCTCCTTAAATGGCGAACTGGACACAAAGTCCTAGTCGTTTGCCCCTACTTCCAAAATAAAGATTCGGGAGTAGTTGGAGAATTCTCAACCTATGGCACATAGACATTACAACACAAAGTCCATAACATCTTTCTTATGCCACAACCACCAGTTTTCCTAAAACTCTGAACAACTTCAACCCTGAGTGGGATTAACTCGTGGCCTTGCACTCTTTAAGGTGTAGGCTACTGTTCTTCTACGAGCAACACACAACAAAGGCCTTCCTTTATGCCTCAGTTGGAAACAAGGTAGTCTTTTGTACCTCCGGTTAGGTAAAAGCCAATACCGTGAGTAACTCTCTTCAACCGCCTCCTCCCACTCAAAACCGTACCTCTTACTCTGAGGCAATACTCGGTTCTTCAAGAGGAATATCAACGGGTTAGCCTTCAATCTATCCCCGAAAAAATTGTTGAGTCCCTGACGGACCTCCTAAAAGCAACACCTAACTTCAACGAGAACAAAACACCTTCAGACAAGTCGACCAAAAGCAGCTCGACCCTCACAACTCACCAAACACTCACTGACACTCCGCACTACCAAACTCTCTCCAAAAGAGAGTTACCACAAAAAGGAAAATAAAGTACACAACGAGCAAGAACTAAGGAGGGAAAGAAATACACAATAAGCAAAACTAAGAAGAAAATGAAGCACACTCCAAGCAAGAGCTAGAAAGGAAAAGAAACACATAACGAACAAAACTGAGAAGGGAAGGAAGCACATTACAAGCAAGAGTCACAAAGGGAAGGAAACAAACAATGAACAAGAACAAGAAAGAAAATAATTACACAACAATTGTAATCAAGAACCACCGAAGAACAAGGAATAAAGCAGTAAGCACGTGGGTTTCCCCGATAATAAAACATGTGTGCAATGGGATGCCATGAATGCTTTATGTACCATTCACCATAGGAGTAGCGTTGAGTGTGGTGCCATCTTCTTGTTTTCCGGGAGGATCATCTTGTGCTTGAACCGGGATCTTGAAGTTATGGCATTTACTTGAAGACCTCAACTTCTTGTTGTTCGATTAACTTTCATCATGCCTCTGATTCCTCCATAAATGAGTCCTCCTATCACCTTTGGTATTGGAATCTCTCCTTGTTTGATATTGGTGGCCTCATGAGATTCTTGAGTTTCTTCATTCCATGTAATTCGAGTCTCTACAATGTATATATTAAATTGCTTCTGGTGAGAAGATGTAAAAATCTATCCATCTTCGGTAACTGAATCTTCTTATACTCGGCAACTTTGAAGTCTTAAATTTTCAAAAATTTCTCTTGTCTCTTGGTTTCTCTCCTTGTCTTCCAATTATTTAATCTTAAAGTATTCTCCCGTCCAACGGGGCTTGAAACAATTTGTTAATCCCTCTTAATTTGATCCTTCCATTCGGCATTGAAATCTCTCTTTTCTTGACGTTATTGGTATCTTGAATCCTCCTAAGAATTTCTTGAAGTTTGGATTCCTTGTTTGATCTTCTAACCCCAAATCGATCTTTTCTTCACATGAGTAGTGTGGAAGGCTCAATCCATTATTTATCCATTCCTTCGTAACCCCATATATCTTGCATCCTCGGATCATGTACATATTCTTAGAATTTGAAAATTCAATCGAATTCCATGCCTACTTACTTGAAAATAATTCCGAATCCTAGTATGGTCCTTGAAAGTACCCAATCTTTCACACCCTTATGTGAAATCATCCATCTTCTTTCATCTTTCAAATTGAAATCTTCTTATCATCAAACTTGGAAATGAGGTGGTTATACAAAGGTCTCGAATAGAACTCCCTCATAAGAATTCTTCTCGGATTCCTCAAATCTCAACTTCATTCTCTTGATCACCTAGAACTTGGCCTTGATATCCTCATTTCAAATCGCTTCCCAAGATCAAAATCCCTAACCCCTTGTAGCCCGAATATACCCGACTCTCTTGTTCTTTTCCCGGTAATACTCGTTGATGTCGAAGGAATATCCTGAAATAAAATACAATACCAAGAGATATCGATGCATGCGGGGTTTTAGTGCATGTTCATGGGAACTATTAATGCAAATAATATCAATTAATATCACATAATTCACACAAATGATGTAGTGAATGCCAACAAACACGAAATCCTAAGCCGAACGACCTAGACAAACCCGACACAAAACGAGAGCTCCGGTTTTGCAACCAAGAGCTCTGATACCACTTAAATATGTAACACCCCGGAGCGAAGGGCGCCATATCCCCCGCACCATAACCCAACACGTGAAGCGAAATGGGAACTCCGTCCACGTATCAAGCCAAGGCGAAGGGGTGACAAACAAAATCCAACTAGACCCTACTCAGAGCACGCAATAAAACAAATAACGAATGCGGAAGCACCAGAATCTCATAAAGCAAATAAACATACTCGAGAAATATCAAAACTTCGATTCAAGTCATACAAACTTTTACAATTTCGAATTTAAATCATAACTTATACATGTTTCAGAATTAGCTAAAATGCATAAAGAAAATGAAAATACAATGCATGAGACTCAATCTATCCTCAACCTCGACTCAAAGACAACCGCCTAGCTCCAACACCTCAGAACGGGTACCTGCAAACTCAAATCAAAGGGGGAAAAAGATAGAAATAACGAGGGTCAGTCCTAGAGACTGGTGAGGGGGCTAACACACGCACCCATACATATATATAATGGCAAAGCATATCCAAAGCTAAAAGGGTTCATGAACAGGGCACGGTTTTTGCATTCTAAAACATTTAACCCGTGGTAATATATATATAAAGAAAGAAGTTTGGGGCCCTAGGCCAAATCCAATCAAGTTTAAAAGTTTAGAAATCCGTCCCCGTTTCACAACCATAAACGAAACATAACGAACCGAAAGCTTAAATCCAACCCACTTACTTCAGAAACAAAGGCGAAGCGAAATACAAAACCAATCATAAATCAATCCCACCTCCACACCGTTTGGGGAAGAGAGGTGCCCCTCTCAACCCACCACAGAACGAAACTTGTGAACCGGAGGATCCCTCCCGGTTTCTTCGACGGCCAGCCAAAATGCGCTCCGTCGGCATAGGAGAACTAAGTCTCCCGTTGGTGGAGAAGTGTACAGGGGTCGTAACCGGCGACCCCATGGTCGTCGCGGGTCTCCCTTACCCACAACTCCGGGGCCCATCACACAAACACATATTCTTACACTGATCACACTTATCATACTTACCATACGAAGCTTATCCACAGATCATACCACGCTTACACACACACACCTTCTTTTCAAAGCTTGTCAAAACAAACGAAAATAAAGCTTATATACTTATAAAAGCGTTTTCAAAGTCTCGAGACAAATGGGACAAATCCCACAAAATACGTATCCAAACACATATCTATACATATACTTATATAAGTCGCATACGAGTTCGAAATACAAACAAGGTTCTAGGTCATAATAACTAAAAGGAAAGAAAACCTCACCTTGTCGACCAAACCGAACAAAACTGACGGAAAGCAAACCGAAGGACCTCCTCCTCAACAACGGAACAATCCTAAGAGCAAAACAAAGAGCAAGAGGCAAACTTAGACTCAAAAATGAACAATACTGATGCTCGGCAAATGCATAAGAATGCGAGTGATGCTTATCAATGTTAACAAATTGGCACATAATGAATACACGTTCATATTACATCGTAAATCTCATAAATCGTACTAAATGAATTCACAAGTTCCATATAACACACATATCATATCATACAACATGTTATCAAAGCATTTATATCATATAAAGAGCAACGATTGATCATGCAAGACATATAAACGAGACAGAAGGTCATAAACGCACGTTAAAGGAGCATATTGCACATATGAAGCTATAATTCGAAAACGAGCACATAAATCAAATCATAAATTCGTATAACATAAGTTAACACACAATACGTTAAGCTAACAAGCATATAGGTCACAATCGGGACAAGAGGAAGCAATTAAAAGCAACGAAACGACGAAAGAAACTCCCCCGAGGCACCTCCGTGACATATGACACGGCCATGTCCAAAACACAAAGGAAACGGACACGGCCGTGTCCGAATTTAAATAAATCAGATGCCCAAGTCGAGGCCTTGACACGGCCGTGTCACTAATCAGCACAAACTGGACACGGCCGTGTCCAGTTCAAATTTCTGAAAAAAAAACGGTTTTTGGCGCAGCAACATTTTCAAAGACAAAATCAGGGCATTTCGGGAGCAGCTCTTAGGGAACTTCTTAGGCCTCAAATACACACATAACATGCATGAATTACACACCAATTCAACACCAAATCATGCACAAAAACCGCAGCAACAGCAGCACAAAGATCAATCAACAAAACTGTCACAAGGAGGAAGGAACGCAGCAGGTCATACTCTTCAAGTTTGAGGCTAGAACAGGGGATGAAAGCTTGTAAACACATAGCTAACATGTAGAGAAACTCATATAGTTCATGTACATGAAATTTCACATGAAATGGAGATCAAGAAGTCATCAAATGAAGAAAAATTCTGACAGCAAATTCAAACCGGGAAGAGCAGGGCATATTCTCACGTTTGACGTTGAAATGAAGCATGAAACCAAGGCGTAACTGAACATATTCATAGAGCAACATATGTAACACATAAACATGCATTGGTACACTAAATTGGATGCAAGAATCCATCAAATAGTCCCCAAACATGACAGCAACTCGGTAAGAAAAGAGCAGATTCGCAGCAGCTTGAACAAGGAAGGAGAAAGGCATGAAAGTTCACACAAAGCTCAACCAAAGCACTTTAAATGCAAGGCAACATGTAAAGGAAGGTATGTACTTCGTAATCATGCAAAAATACAAGAGATTTATCCCAAAAATTCATGCATTTCAGTTCAAAAACGTCACAGCAGCAGCAGGTCACGTAGAGCAGAATGTATGCTAAGTTTCATGCTCAAAACTCAATATTTCTTCAAAGGTTTTAATGGAAAATCATTCCTTACATAACCACCAAGTATTAGACATCAAAATTGGAGCATAATAAGTTCATATGATCAGCTTTAGCACCCAAAACAGCCATACAAAACTGATGCAAGGAAGGTATGAAACAATTCATGTTCTAACACATATAACTCATATATGTAGCTGAAATGGGGCATGAAATCAGGGCAAAACAGGGTATATTCATAGAACAACATTTATACTACATTACTAAGCATTAGCACACGAAATTGGAGGCAAGAATTCCTCAAGAACAACTCAAAAACGTGACAGCAGTTTGGTGAAAATGAGCAGATTTGCAGCAGCAGTTCGGATTCCAGTTCCATGCTTAAAAACTCAAGCTTTTCTTCAAGTTATCAGTGGTGGATCATATGTTACACAACTAACATGAAGTATAAGTCAGATATTGAGGTTAAGAAGCTCAAATAATCTGTTAACATGCATCAAACCTCCATGAAACTCAAGCTAAGACAAGGATTCAAAAAAAATGAAGTCTAACCCTAACTATTCATGCAAGCCTTCATTCCCTTATTAAATCTGATGCATTTCATGAATTTCAAGGATCAAATGAAGCATAGAAGAGAGGAAAATACATAAATATACTTACCTTTAAGATATGAAGAAGTATGGAGAAGATTTGTCTTCAAAATCTCAAGACATGGAAAGGGCTTCTTCTTCTCTTCTCTTTTCTCCATGGATCAGCTGCTCCTCCTCCTCCTGTGGGTGTGTTGGACGAAATGAAAGGGTAGGGAAGGGATAGGTCTGAGTTAATAACATATAAACCAAGGTTAAAGGCTTGAGCATTGTTAAATTGGCCCCACAAGTGTAAGACTAGTCAAAGATGGTGGCTTTGGTGCAAGCTGTTCGTTCCGGGCAAAAAACGAGGGTCCAAATGGGCTTAGAAAAATACAAAATCAGGTTCCTTGGCTTCATCTCTTCGTTACGAGTCCAACACATCTTCTGGAATTCGAATCCGAATTCCCTAGCTCAAGTTATGGCCTCCGGAACAAGAGGCGCGCTAAAACTAGTTAGGCCCTCATGTCCCTCGTCAAATACCAAAGGTTTAAAACCTCGAAAAACAAACACGAAAACTTAAAACGAGCATGCAAACACATTCATAACTCACATATATCACGCATACCAAAATTTCACAAAAATCGGAATTGAATTCCGGCACATAACGAGCAAATTACGAGCATACGAAACTTAAACGTTTAAACTTCAAAGTTCATGAATATAAACAATTAATTTCATATAAATTCAAATAATCATAAAAGCATTCAAATAACATTCAAATACGTAATTCAATAATTTAAAGCACATAAAACCCTCTCGTTACGGCGTACCTGGAAATCCGAATGATCGGGATGTTACAGTTTGGCCCTCCACGCTCTCAGACTCTACTATCTCAGGTGAGGCTTAGGATTTTGTATAGTTATGAGACCTATGGCTTTTATATGCTGATTTCTACCCTTGCATGCGAGTATACCTTACTATAGATATGTATGTGTTGGATATGATATGTTTATGACCTTATGCGTGCCTCCTTCGTGGGCGGGTTGTAGCACCCGGAACGCTAGGCGCAACATCCCCCGCACTATAGTCTCAAGCATTCAATTGAATGCAATCAAGTATCATCTCTAACAATTAGACATCTAACTCCCAATTCATGAAATGCAATCAAGTCCATAAATTTAAGAGATGATCAATTAAATTCGTATAAGACAATTGAGCACATTATCACTTAATTCACAATTTCCCATTAAAAGTTAATTCATATAAATACATAGGAATGTATAATGCACATAGTAATGTAATGAAATTATAATAAGCAAGTAAATATATAAAATTAAACCCCCAACTCCCGAAGACCCGCACGTGGCGTGCTTACCTGAACTTCTGGAACTTGGGGCATTACACGGGTGCCTTCGGGCAATATCCCTGTAGCGTGGGAATGTACGTGCGTGTGTCCTGCGTGGGCGGGTGCCTTCGGGCTATATCCCTGCAGCGTGGGAATATTTATAAAAACCAGTTTTTGAGGCATATGTAAGTTATTTTGGAAAATTCAGTTGTGTTATGATTCTGTAGCGAGATTGCCATGAAAGATTGGCGTATGTGATCCGTTGTGATCTGTTCTGTTGTGATCCGTTGTGATCTGTTGTGGATCTGATCCAGGAGAGCTACGGGTAATGGATCCCCTGGAACGGTTAGGGTCGTCGGGGTATTCATCTATTTCATAGTTCCATTTGAGATATCTTCACGCGACCCCGTGCTGTAGGGAAGGTGTGGTATCTTGAGCCTTCGGCTAAGGCCGGGGAGGACTCTTGTGGGTTCGCTACCCCTTGAGGGTGAGTCTATTTTTAGATGGTTTATTATAGATGGTTAGGGCCAACGCGTGGCTCTTCCATCATTGGAGTAGAGGTTGGATTTATTTTGATTTCCGTTATGAGGAGTTGAGGTTGGAAGCTCATACTCGCCGAGCAGTTGATTATGTTATGTTATGGAATTATGAATCGGGATAGAGTCTTTCTGAAAAATGGTTTCTAAACTTATATCTATATCTATTTGGGTTATTTCGAAATGTTTTAGTATGCAAGACCTATCCTCGGTTCATGAGTCCATCCTTTTATTCGGTGTTGTGCTCTTTATATATATATATTGTGGGTGTGCGTTAGTCCTCTCACTCAGTCTGTTGACTGACACCTCATTTTATCTTTTAGTTTGCAGGATTCCTTTTGGCTTAGCGGAAGTGAGTCTTCGGAGTCACACTTGTCAATCTAGTTGGTATTAGGATGCATTTGTCACATACTTTATTCATGTTATATATTTATGTTTCACACTTGAAGGTTATGTTTATATTCTACTTAGACTTAAACCCGTGTGGGGTCAGTAAACTAGTACTTGGACGTTAACAGCTATTATGATGATACTTATGTTGTTTATTATGTTGGATTATGAATTGATTCGGGATTAGGTATCTATGCTAGTTGAACCCGCCACCTGCTTTGCATGTTATGTTTTAATTGCTTCCGCACTCTGAGTTTGTCAAGTTAGATCCGCCTAGCCTAGTGTGTGAGTTGGTCTCCCGTTCGCTATGATTCGGATTCGGGCATGGACCTTCCATTTCGTGACCGGGTCTAGATCTTAGTGCGGGGAATGTGGCATCCTCCGTTTGGGGTGCCACATTCTTAAGTGGTATCAGGACTGTAAAGCTCAAAGTGCTTGTCCCACATCGGAAGAAGAGGAGAACGAAGCCTTCTTTGTAAGTGGGTGGATACCTCTTCCCTGTTGAGGCCTTTTCCTGGGTGGGTGCCTTCGGGCTTAAATTCCACCGGGAGAAACAAAACCGTGAGGCTGGTGTCGCTTAGCCCACCAAAGTGGACAATATCGACAGGCGGGTTTTCGGGCTATTACATATTATGTAAAAATGCATTGTGTAGCGAGATGTTTTGGACCATGCTATGAAAGGGGCATGGATGTTGGTACCTTGCAGGGACGCTTGCATGGTTGGACTTGGATTTGAGAGCTCGGGGATGGAGTAAGTAGGAACATCGGAAAGGCAAGGGCCGACGGTTACTTCTTATAAAGTCCCCAACTTGTGGGAGATTCTTAGGTTCCGGCGGAGTGTGCAGGACTGAGGTATACTCGAGGGGGAATGTGGAGTTTCATGGACTCGCTTCCCAATGTTTTAAACCGATGTTCGGGGGCTGTACACCCTCGGCATCATGGAGTTTGGATGGATTGGTTTGGTTTTGTTTAGATTCAGAAGTTGGTTGGAGTACTCGTTCTCGCCGAGCCGGGTGTTTTGTAGTTTATGATCCGTGCTTTGAAAACCTTGCATTGTTTTGAAAACCCTAAACGGATCATAAACAACCTTTGGTTTTGCATATATTGAACCCTTGTATATTATTGTATAACTCACTCTTTCCTCACCGGTTCCTTTTGAACTGATCTCCTTTGCCTTTCGTGTCTGCAGGTTGCGTTTTGGAGTCAAGCTAGGCGGGGTCTTTCTTGAGAGTCTTGTTTAGTCGTCTAGTTTGTACTCGTTATGCTTGTAGCATACCTTATTACTTATGTCATGTTTTTTCAGAATTGACTTTGGATTAAGTATCTTTTTATGATGTTTTAGTTTTATGCTAGTTGGACCGTGTTGGTCTTTAGGATGATTTTACATTCCGTACTTTGAGCATTATGTGCTGGACTGTAGTGGTCACTTTATTTGATGGATGAATTATTCTATTGTATGCATTTTGATTTAAGCTTCTGCGTACTGGTGTTTGATTTACTCGCTTTGTGAGTCTAGTACCTCCTAGCTATGTTGTCCGTTTATCACCGCTTGCTTCGAGCTTGGCAGGTATATGGATGGCAATTCTATAGACAAGCTAGGTCCGTAGCGCGGGATAGGCGTGGATGCCCTCATTGCGGCGTTACACATAGGCTCATACATAGTGTTCTTATTTTCAAACATATAACAAAACCATCAAAATACATATTCCACACATATCTACATATACATAGAGGCTTATAAGTCACATGCAGTAAAAAACGGGCACATTTCATAAGGGTCTAACTATATCCTAACCTCACCTTACACCGACGAAGCCGAAGACACACGATCGATCAACCCCGGAATCAACTGAACAAACTGAAGACAAAATACAAGACTTAGACTCAAAATGAACCATATAGACGCACGGCGTATGTTTATGCACTTAACGAATGCAATCACTTCGGCAAAGTTCGTGTTCATATCAATATCATGCAAATGAAGTCACTACATAGCTTAACATATGCAATCACACTTATAAAACACGTTAGGACATGTTCATGTGCGCAATTAAGGTAATGGATGCAAATGAGATGGCAAACGATAACACTTACTCAATTACGAACATGTGAAATACTTAACACTTCATAGCATGCCTTAAAATCACATAATTCATCATATCACATCAATTCATATTCATATAGGAGCATATAACAAGTTCAAAACATATAAGGAAGGAAATTAGGTACAAAGATGCGTCACACGTAGCACTTAGAGCAAACAAGTTCATAGTTCGCCTGCATGCATCGAAATCATACCCAAAACAAGTAAATACACACCATAAAAATTATTTACACATGAAACATATCAAAATCACACATTAACAAGCCATAGCAGAGCAATTCATGCATATAAACAAGTACACAACACAAAAGGATCAAGATCGGGGAAGGAAACGAACAAAACGAGCAAACAAACGAACAAAGCACGCAAAACACCAAATCTGGGGGACTAACGGCTGTTAGTCCCCTCCCTTCCTTCTTCCACTAACGGCCGTTAGTGGGAACAGACTCCCAACCTGCTGCTAATGGCCATTACCTCCAAGAGGGCTAATGGGCGTTAGCCCTCCCCTGCTTCGTCTTCTTCACACGAACACTTGCAAATCAGCCTCAAAACCCCGCAAAATTGACACTAAAGCTAGGTAACACATGAAGGCATGTTAGAGTATCAAAAACTACATATCTTGCATTTAAGCTTGGAGCATTAATGGTAACTTCATAAAAACTTAACTACCACTTAATAAATATCGCCCGAACTCGTGACGCCACATCCCCAGCACTAAGACCCGACCCGCATATGAAATGAGTAATCCATACACGTGTCAAATTAGAGCGAACAGGGACATAACTCATCACTATGCTAGGCGGGAACTAAACCTTCGAAACCAATTAAGCAATAAATGAACCAAGTGCAGAGTAATTAAACATGAGCGGAAGCAATAACATTCACTAACATAATCAATGAGCTCACAAGATCCAAAATTTAAACATTAAAGCGCTCGCAGGTGTTCATAATCATAAATAACAATGCAAGTGGTATGAGTGTAACATAAAAGAAAGCCATACACGACTCCCCAAGACTCTACGGATCCGAAATCCCGCCTAGCACTCCAAAACTTGCAAGAGAAATAGAAAACAAAGTCAGTTTCAGTCTTTAAGAGACTGGTGGGTATAAAATAGGGCTTAACACAATAATAATACAGAAATTACACACACACACACATGCAAGCCATAATCCCATGCGAGGTTTTGAAACATTTCCCAAGTGGGTGAAAACAAAGAAAACACCGCGCGGGATTACAACAAACAATTTTATTTATTTATTCATTAGGCCGTTAAGTGAGCTCGATGAGTGGGCGAATTCTCCAACCTTCTCCTCGTGTGTGCATTATCCATTCCTTAATTTCTTAGCGATCACACAACATTCATTCACTCATTCTTAATCATTCATAATCGTTCATTAATGCATAATCAATTACCCTTTTTTTCTCCAATTAGTAGACAGACTCGGCCAAAGACCCATCCACCCATTCATTATAGCCAGTGAGGTTCATGACTCCCCAAAGGCCCGGTTCCCATTCCTCGTTAATCTCCTAACGAGGGTCGATATCACCGTAGTGTGTTGGAACTAATGCACGGGGATCACCGTCAGCCCATGCTTGCCCGGATAGCCACGTACTCTTAGTCCCAGGGCCCCCATAATCATTGTGATCACTGATCTCGCCAAAAAATTAGGTAAGGATTCATTCAAAGAAAAGGGTTTTAACGTTAAATCATTGACTCCTTGAAAAGACTCGAGATATATATAGAATACTTTGGCCAAAATCTTGCACGTTGGGATATATCGGGTCAAAGTTTACCTAACAGAAGAGAAACCCACCTGGCTACACCTTACCGAACAAAACCAACAAGAAAAGAAAACTTGAAGATTGCCTAAGAACCTGGCACATCTCCGCCCCGAAGAAAACTGTTCAAAAAGACAATACGGTGCATTCGTGAGACTCAAAACTCTAAATGAGCCATATATGACTCACGATAATGTTATAACATGATAAGACATGCATGAGCAATAACATTATGCTATGAATATGTTCATATCACAATTAATGTCACTTAGACACGTAATCAAGGTATTCATTCATTACACGAATAAATCGTGTCCATTCATTACTATTCTTTCATTCAATATCAATCGCTCATTCAATATTCAATTCATAACAAGTTATAATACATGTTAACGATGCATATGAGTAATTTAGAGGTGAAAGGAATCCATTAAATAAATAAAGAATGCAAGGGTTGCAAGGAAGGTCACATTGTAGCATTTAAACGTTCATGCACAAAAATCACGTTTACACCTCGTAAATCAAAACATAAAATTCATAAAAATATCATAACATATCTTTTAATAAGCCATCAATACCATACATACAAGTTTGAAGCAAAAGAGATCAATTTAAGCATATATGGAAGTCAAGGAAGTGAAAGGAGCACAAGGGAATGGATTTAGGTAAAAGCTGACTACATTTGGAAACGCGTAAGATGTAGAAAAATGGGAATATCTCGAGTTCTAGAAGTTGGAATTAAGTTTTGTTTGATGTATATGAAACTATACAATTAGGTCTTTCCAATGATATATGGCTCGAATCATGGTTCAAAGCAATATGAAAATGGCTTAGGTTTGAAGTTGGACAAATGCAGAATTCCGGCAAAGTGGCGACACAATTTTCAAATGAATATATCTCACAAACCAGGATGAATTTTAAGGTTATTCTAGCTGAAGAATTTTCTAGACTTCAAGAGGTTTCTTTGGTTAAAAATTCAGGTAAATCGGAGTTCATTTCAATAGGTAACGACCATTAGGAAAATTGGTCTGCGAAAGTGTAACGGCCGTTAGGCAGTCCATGAGCTCCTGACTTGAGTAAGGGCCGTTCGAACTTTGGGGGTAATGGGCATTGGGCCTCCCCTGGAGCTAGAATAATGGCAAAAAAGCTGAAATTCGATGGGGAAAGATCCCCAAAAACACCTCAAGAACACTTCAAAATATAGTATATTGCATGTATAACACATTAGATTATCAAAGGAAACAAATATCACAACAAAATTCAAGTTTCATGCTTCAACTTTCAAGATGTAACAATGGTGGATTGAATATAAGTCATCTACGAAGCAAATCAAGTTCATAAATGATACATAGGTGCTCATGTGATCAAGCAACATACCATAAATCTTCAAATTACATAAGGTTTATCAATGAATTCAAAAATGGTTTTGAAACCTTTACTATTAAACCTCTAACTCAAACCATACTCAAACATGGATGAAAATCAACCAACCATTGTTTAAAATGACCACAAGGAGATGGAGAATACAAATATGTGCTTACCTTTCAAATTGGAGAAGAAATGGTGGTGGTATGAGCTCAAAATCAAAGAGGGTGAATAGTTCTTTCTCCTTTCTCGTTGGAGCTCGATTTTCAGCAGCAGTTTCTCCTCTTTCTTGTGGTTTGAATGAAATTGGGCTGAGTGAAGGAGCTAGAGGAGTAATTAATTGGAATGTGGGCCCAATAATTGGTCAAAAAGGTGTTTAAAAGAAAAAGTTATGGCCATTCAAGTTAAAGGTGGTACTTCCGGTACAAGTTGCTCGGTCCGGACACATTTCAGAGGTTCAAACGGGCTTGGAAAATGATGAGGATTGTTCCATTGCACCCGAACCGTCAAAATGAGTCCAATGGAGGTGACGAAATTTAAATTTGAATTTTTGAGCCCAAGTTATGCCTCCCGAAACTAAAATTGCGCCAAATGCTCTTTAGCCCCGTTTTGGTCCGGTTCCCAAAAATGACTTCAAAACCACAACAAACGAGTCCGAAAACATGAAACGAGCATATAGACATGTTTATAACACACATAGCTCATGCATATCAAATTATCACGAAAATCAGAATTAAATTCGGGCACATACGGACCATGTCCGGAGTTATATAAGTATAAACGTTCAAGTTTCATACTCATGACTCAATAACTGATTCCATATAAATTTAATTTGCATATAAACATTTAAATTAACATGTAAAGGCATACTTAAATAATTAAAACTGCAAGTATCAAACTTTGTGATGTCATACCTGTACGTACGAAGACGCGGAGCGTTATAACCTCTCCCCCTTAAAAGGGACCTGTCCTTAGGTCCAATGCCTCGAGTACTGGACTCTAAATAAAAATTTCCCGTGTTTGTAGCACCCCAAGTGGAGAGGCACCACACCCCCGCACTATAACCCGACACATGTACGAAATGGAAGGTCCGTACACGCACCAAGTCACAGCGAACGGGTGACAAACAAAAAACAAACCTACGCTAGGCGGTACCTAAACCTTGTGCACATGAAAATATGAAAAACCTGAATGTGGAAGCGATACAAAATACGAATTATCAAAACTGTAATCAACAGTCATAATTCCTGTATTCCAGAAAGTAAATCAACATCAACTAAACGGGGTTCAACAAATCAAGTAAACCTGTCCTAACCTGTCCCAAATAATCATACAATGAAAACAGGTTCAACTAATTCCACAAACATATCCTAACCTGTCCCGAATTTCATACATACAAATTATAAGTACCAACCTGCATAATATTTATCATTTGCATAGCTTTCTACACAAATCGAAACAAAGTACTTAACAAATCAAACAGACCGACAAAGACTCGACAGACCCGACTCAAAGCTGCCTAGCTCCAACTCCAACAACTTGTACCTGCAAACTAAAAACATAGGTGGGCAGAGGATCAGTCCACTGACTGAGTGAGGGGGACTGAACACACACACACTATACATAATAAGGAGCAAAGCACGTCAAAAGAAAGATTATGAACCGGGAGTAGGGTTTTGCATACCAAAACCATTTTCAAACCAAAATGATACATAACTTATCTTATCCGAAACTTAATGAACTTAGCATAATCATATCATATCGAAAGAAAAAGCTCCTATCCCTTTCCATAATCAACATAACAGATCATATTCATATACCCGACGAGTACGGGTCTCCCACCTTACTTCCATGTAGCACCCGAGCTCAAGGTACCACATCCTCCGCACCGAGACCCGATCCGAATATGAAATGGACGATCCTTACTCGAGCTAAGTCACGGTGAACGGGGACAAACACACACGCTATGCTAGGCGGGCTAACCCTTAAACCATAAAATCAGAGTAAACATTAAGTGCGGAAGCAATAACTAGCCATAATATAAACATTGATCATTCAAGCTCCCAAAAGCTAGCCATATACATTAACAAATGCCATCAAGGCTCAAACAACAAGTACGCTCCAATCTTATTCATATACAATGATCCAATGTGCAATATGTGAGTGTAAGACCAAAATACAAAGGGCTAGAAATGAAAGCAAGACCTATGACTCGAATTCCAGCCTAGCTCCCTTGACACCTGCACAACACAACTGAAAGCCAAACGGGGTTCAGTCCAAAAGGGACTGGTGGGTATAAAAGCAGGGCAATATATAGTATACGACAGTATTTAAACAATCACATGCAAGCTATAATCCCAAGTGAGGTTTTGAAGAATTTCCCAAGTGGGCGAATAGAAATCATCAAAAGGGATTATAACAATTCATTAACATTAGGTCATTATTGGCCCGGCGAGTGGGCGTGCATTATCTCCAACCAACACCTCGTGTAATTCATTAACATTCATTCATTCATTCTTTTCATGCATTTCATTCTTTCGTGCGCATTCAATAACATTTACACCTTCTTCCTCCGGGTTGGTGGCGGGTTTGCAAGGCCCATCCACCCCTTCATTGACCAAAAGGGGAACATGACTCCCCAGATAGCACTCAGCGTCCATTCCTCGCTAACTCCTAACGAGGTCCGGTTACACCGTTCTTTAGTGGAACTAGTATGAGAGTTTCCCGTCAGCCTATGCCTCCTCGGGTCCCCACTCACACCAAGTCCCTGGGCCCCATTTATTGTGAACATTCATTCATTCTCGCCAAAACATTTGGTAGGTTCATTAAAATAAGGGCTTTACGTTTGAAAACATTTACACTTGAAAACGACTCTATATACATATATATATTCATTTTGGACGAAACTTTTCACGTTGAAGGGATATAGGGTCATTTATCTAATTAGAAGAGAAATCCACCTTAAACGGCAAAAAGGAGAACACAAGAGCCTCTCGGACCGGCCTCGTCTCCAACGGAATCAAAATCTATGCAATAAAGGTGAAGTGAGACTCAATATGACCAATTAAGACGCTCGGCAATGTCATGATCATGATATGAATGTATAAAAGAAAAGATTATGTCATGAAAATGTTCATGTGCACTATTAAGGAATTTAAATCATATAAACAAGTCATTCAATCATTCGTTCACTTTCATTCAATTCATAAATTCACATTTCGATCAATTCAATCCAAGAATTTCAAATATGATCCTAGCACATACTAAATCGCATTTACAATTAGAAAATAGACAACTAAATACATTCAATTTAAAATCGGAAATTAAATAAAACATGAAATAGGTAATAATTAAATTCTATAATTCAATTGAATCAAATAATATTTAATATAATATAAACATATATATGTAAATATATATAAATATACGTACATAGCATGTAAATTTATTCATGCATGCAATTACCATTCAAAATATATGTTTATATATATGTGTATATACGTAATTATACATGCACTCACAACAAAAATGCATACAAACCTAATTATTAACCATGCATGCAATACATGTTACAAATATATATATATATACAACGTACATAAATGCATGCATTCATACAAACTATACAATATTCATGCATTAGACTATATCTTGCATGTAATCTTAAGCACTCACGTACATGCTGCATGAAAAAGGAGGAAAAGAAATCACACACAAACAAAGCAATACATACGCACAGTACATGCAATTAGATTAAAGAAGAAAAGAAGGAAAAAATATAGCAGCAGCAGCAACTCTGTTCCAGATTCAATCTCCCCACCCGGGGAGATTTAAGCAGCAAAAGTCCCCGCCCGGGGAGTCCATGCATTGGAGGTTCTGTAAAGGGGCTCCCCGGCCGGGTACTTTCATGTACAAAATCTCCCCGGCCGGGGAGAGACAACAGAAGCACTGGCAGCAGCAGCAGCTCAAAAGGCCCCTGTTTGTTGGCTTAAATCAGAGCAGCAAGAAGGAAGCGATACAAGGCATGAAATGCAGCAGTAGTAAGGTATGAAATGCAGCAACAACCAGCCACAAAGACTCACAAAACTGACAGCAACATACAAGCATCATCGCAGCAGTTTTCAGCAACAAAAACCCGTTCAAAAACAGGGTAAAAGTCACGAAAAAAAACAGGGCAACCTCTGATCTTCCTCAACTCAACATAATCAGGTCAAATAGGCTATCCAAAACTCAGCGAAACAACACAAATTCAACATATATATCAGTCCCAAAAGAGCTCCAACATGAAAAGAAAGCATACGTGACCATTCATGAAGTTTTTCTCAATGTTCCATAATTGATATCTCATAAACACTTCAACAACCATGCAATCAATGCTCATAACTGAGAAGAGGATGTCAAAACAATCATATTCAAGCTTGGAATCAGTCACATCCATCAAGAAACGAATGAGATGAACATACTTGCTCAAAACTTTCTATTTTTCAAATTCAGCCAAAAGCTCATGAAACCATGATCAAATTTGGGGATGAAAGGATGAAAATGACCAGGAATGAACATATGTTACAACCCTAAGCTTACCTTGTTGATTGGATGAAGATTGGTAGAGATTTGAGCTCCAAAATCTCCAAGGGCACAAGGGTTATGGAAAAACTGGAATGCAGTAGCTTTGGCTGAGATTTGTTGTTTGTGTGAGGGTTGATTTGGTTAAGGGATGATATAACAGGATAGGTGGTTGAGTTATGGTTTCATAGCATCAAACCATGGTTAAATTGGTTAAAGTTTGGATGAGTTATGGACATTTTAGTATAACATGGTCAGTTTGGTCGCCGTTCCGTTTTTCGGTTGAATTTCGGAGGTTCAAATGATTTCGGAAAAATATAAGGCTAACTTTATTAAACCTGAATTTTTGATACGAGTTCAGCGAAGTTGACGGAACTCGAATCCGAGTTCCCGAGCTCGAGATATCAATTACGGAACCAAGGGTGTGCTAATTGCTAGTTAGCCCTCGACTTGGATTTCAAAATTAAAATTAAATCCGAAACACATGCAAATGAACCCGAATATACAAAATGAACATATGTTCATATAGAAGACACATATAAGTCTAACATATTAAATTTGCACGAAGTTTCGGAATCAATTTATATAAAAACGAAGCACGTAAATGTCTCTCATAAGCAATGAATCATGAAAACCATAACATTACAAATAATTATAAAATTAAAATACGTAAATAATTTGTAAATACCATGCATGCATCAATTATGATTTTAATAACAATTTCACTAATTAATTAACATGAATTGCATGAGTTCATGCAACTACACTAAACAACACGTACCATAATTAACATGTTTATATATTTATATAAATATATTTGATATTAATAACATTAAAAGAAAGTAATTAACATTTAATATATATAAAATTAAATTAAATATATAAAACACGTATAAATAATTATTTCGCGCAATTTGGTAAACACATACGTCATGCTGTATTAATAAAAAAAACTGGGGCGTTACAACCTCTCCCCCTTAAAAGAATCCGTCCTCGGATTCACTATCTGCCTGAAACAATTAATGAAGGAACCCCGTTCCTCACAAACAACAAGGAGAGAATCCCCGTCTCTCAAACAACAATGAGAGAACCCCGTCTCTCAAAAGCAACAAAGAGAGAACCCCGTCTCTCAAAAGCAACGACGAGAGAACCCCGTCTCTCAAAAGCAACAACGAGAGAACCCGTCTCTCGCAAACAGATACGAAGATCAAAATACAAAATATAGCCACAACAAAGAACAAACACCAAGGAGAAAACATCAAAATATCCAATTACGGCAACTTAGTCAAAACAATCACATAAAGCCAGAGAACAATCATCATTTACTTACATCCAATATCGATTGTACAACCATAATTAATAAATCAAAGAGTCAAAGCGCAAATTAGCAAAATTATTTAAATTAACAATGCGTGTATGCGTATGCCATGGATGTCTGAGGTACCGTTCACCATGGAAATGAATTTGAAGCTAAAACCTTCATGGTCCCAAGGTATGATCTGAACCCAAAAGCTAGCTCGACTCTTGGCTTGTCTTTAATATCCCCAACGTGCCCGCCTGAGGAACTGATAGGGCTCTCGACCGTCCTATTCTTAATTCACTCTGATTCTTATATCTTCTTACCTTCTTCCATTTCTCGGTTATACGTTAACCCTGCTCCAATCAACCTACCCTTCCAAACGAGTTTTACCCTACATCTTCAGATTTCGGACCGGTCTTCTTCACGGTTCATGTCTCCTTCTATAATTTGGTGAAACTCCTTGAAATCCAATAACCTTTTTGATTAATAATCACAGCCTTCTTAATGAGTTCTTTCCCAATCGGGTTGTGATCATCGGTTCCCAAAAATTTGGATTAATCTCTTCGTGGATCATTTCCTCATCCCTTCACCCTCTTAGAGCCATTAAGTACGCATTAAATTTCGGTTCACCCAAATTTCTAATCCAGCGAAAACTTCCTTGATACTTCTTGAGATTCAATTCAAGTCTTTCCATAGTTACTTCTTTCTGATTCCTTCCTTCTCAAATTCCTTCTAACTCATTATGGAAAACGACTAGCGATGCAGTAGGGTTTTATTTTGTTAAGTGACGTCTGAACTCCTCCAATACTTAGTCAAATTACCCTCTATGGTTGCCATTACGAACATATTAATTTGATTTAATTTTTGTTCCCTGAGGCGATTTAATGGTCTCGCAGAAGCTCTTCCATAATTCCATTAGTTCCCAAAATTTAATTCCATCTGTAGAAATACTCAACAACCATCTCCTCAATATCCTGTGGTGGCCTTCAATACGAACTTAATACTTGGCGCCCACTTGAACGGTTTAACCGTTAAACTCTTTTAGTTATTTCCGATCACCACCATTAAGACTTCCAAGTCTTCTTTAATTCGCAATTCTGTTATTCCTACTAAGATATTTCTTTGAGCACCACTTCAATCTTCCAATTTGTTTCTTGGTCGTGCCCTCCTCCTTAAATTTCTATTGTCCCTTGTTGAACTCCATCGATTCTTCTTTTATCGAAATTCTGGATGAATAATTTTCATTAGGAAGGATTTAATCAAAAGGGCGACCCCAAAGTTTTTCCTTTCAACTTTCCTTCTAATTCGCTTGATGTTCGGAACCCCTTTCCTATTCTTGTCCGATCCAAACACCCCGCAATCAACTCTAATCTCACTCCTCTTTATGAATTCCCGTTTCCATTAAGCTATCCCTTACTTGAAATTCTTTATTTTCCCGACGTCACCTTTCTTGTAAACGTACCATCCCATTATTTCTTTTTCTATTAACTCAGATGTGGCCCAAACGAAGAAATACTTGATAAATGAGACGAAAGAACTTCCTATTAAATAAACACTAGAATGCATGTCGGTTAAAATGATGATGCACGTGGCACACTTGCGACAATTAAATATGCAGTACATTAAAGCAACAAAATCAAATAAAAAAAATGAGCGCACGAACATAAGTAAAGAAAAATAAATAATTTGGTGCGAAATATGATGCACGTGCCATGAATGTTTTGGAACCTGTCACCAATATAGTAAGTTGTTAGCTCGGTAGCTTTTCCTCGTTCCTACAATCACGAGGTTACTTTGACTTGCTAATCATGCCTTGTCTTTCCCACGGTCTTCAAATTTTCCATAAACCTTTTCGCATCACTTGTATCTTCCACTGTTTGGAATTGCAATTTCACGATCCCTGATTTCTTCGACATCCACTGAATTGGCCTCCGCATTTCCCCCCGAGAATCACCCTTCAACATTGCCCAAATTCCCTTACAAAATTGAACCCTAATGTAATTCTGAACCCTACTTCTCGCCATCACCATGATCAAGACTCCCCCTTCAAGGTTCATTTACTTCATTCCTTAGGTTGAACGATCCCGTTGAATCCAATTATGGCATCTTATGTAGGAGAGTCGTATATACCCATATTCGGAGTCATAAATATTTTCCTCGATCAACTCTTATCCTATCAAGTGTCTCTCTACCATTGCATCCCCAAAGTGGAACCTCCCATTCCGGCTCCCCAACCCTTGAACCCTAGCTCCATATAGGAAGGCCTCGCATCTCGAATTCTCCATATTCCTCCCCGGTGCATCCCTCCTATCTTCCATGACTCAGGAAGAACTTACAATAGATCGTCTTTATCGTAGAACTTGGCCGTGGTTTGATACTATTTTTATAACCTGTAATCATAACTCATTTCGGAGATATATGCATGCGATTAGTACATGCTCATGGCACATATTCAACACGAAAGGCACGGATCCAATATAAAATGCAACAGGTAATTCGACAAGATTAAAAAGAAAGACAATTTCATGTTCAAGATTGATGCAATGCGCATATAATCACGTAGTTCCTATACCGAACGACCTAGACTGACCCACACGACACGAGAGCCCGGGTTTTGCAACCCTAAGCTCTGATACCACTTAAGGATGTAGCACCCGAGCGCAAGGTACCACATCCCCCACACCAAGACCTGGCCCGAATATGAAATGGACAATCCATACTCGAGCTAAGTCACGGCGAACGGGGACAAACACACACGCTATGCTAGGCGGGCTAACCCTTAAACCATAAAATCAAAGTAAACATTAAATGCGAAAGCAATAACTGGCCATAATATAAACATTGATCATTCAAGCTCCCAAAAGCTAGCCATATACATTAACAAATGCCATCAAGGCTCAAACAACAAGTACGCTCCAATCTTATTCATATACAATGATCCAATGTGCAATATGTGAGTGTAAGACCAAAATACAAAGGGCTAGAAATGAAAGCAAGACCTATGACTCGAATTCCCGCCTAGCTCCCTTGACACCTGCACAACACAACTGAAAGCCAAACAGGTTCAGTCCAAAAGGGACTGGTGGGTATAAAAGCAGGGCAATATATAGTATACGACAGTATTTAAACAATCACATGCAAGCTATAATCCCAAGTGAGGTTTTGAAGAATTTCCCAAGTGGGCGAATAGAAATCATCAAAAGGGATTATAACAATTCATTAACATTAGGTCATTATTGGCCCGGCGAGTGGGCGTGCATTATCTCCAACCAACACCTCGTGTAATTCATTAACATTCATTCATTCATTCTTTTCATGCATTTAATTCTTTTGTGCGCATTCAATAACATTTACACCTTCTTCCTCCGGGTTGGTGGCGGGTTTGCAAGGCCCATCCACCCATTCATTGACCAAAAGGGGAACATGACTCCCCAGATGGCACTCAGCGTCCATTCCTCGCTAACTCCTAACGAGGTCCGGTTACGCCGTTCATTAGTGGGACTAGTATGAGGGTTTCTCGTCAGCCCATGCCTCCTCGGGTCCCCACTCACACCAAGTCCCTGGGCCCCATTTATTGTGAACATTCATTCATTCTCGCCAAAACATTTGGTAGGTTCATTAAAATAAGGGCTTTACGTTTGAAAACATTTACTCTTGAAAACGACTCTATATACATATATATATTCATTTTGGACGAAACTTTTCACGTTGAAGGGATATAGGGTCATTTATCTAATTAGAAGAGAAACCCACCTTAAACGGCAAAAAGGAGAACCCAAGAGCCTCTCGGACCGGCCTCGTCTCCAACGAAATCAAAATCTGTGCAATAAAGGTGAAGTGAGACTCAATATGACCAATTAAGACGCTCGGCAATGTCATGATCATGATATGAATGTATAAAAGAAAAGATTATGTCAGGAAAATGTTCATGTGCACTATTAAGGAATTTAAATCATATAAACAAGCCATTCAATCATTCGTTCACTTTCATTCAATTCAGAAATTCACATTTCGATCAATTCAATCCAAGAATTTCAAATATGATCCTAGCACATATTATATCGCATTTACAATTAGAAAATAGACAACTAAATACATTCAATTTAAAATCGGAAATTAAATAAAACATGAAATAGGTAACAATTAAATTCTATAATTCAATTGAATCAAATAATATTTAATATAATATAAACATATATATGTAAATATATATAAATATACGTACATAGCATGTAAATTTATTCATGCATGCAATTACCGTTCAAAATATATATTTGTATATATATATACGTAATTATACATGCACTCACAACAAAAATGCATGCAAACCTAATTATTAACCATGCATGCAATACATGTTACAAATATATATATATATATATATATATATATATATATATATATAAACAACGTACATAAATGCATGCATTCATACAAACGATACAATATTCTTGCATTAGACTATATCTTGCATGTAATCTTAAGCACTCACGTACATGCTGCATGAAAAAGGAGGAAAAGAAATCACACATAAACAAAGAAATACATACGCACAGTACATGCAATTAGATTAAAGAAGAAAAGAAGGAAAAAATATAGCAGCAGCAGCAACTCTGTTCCAGATTCAATCTCCCCGCCCGGGGAGATTTAAGTAGCAAAAGTCCCCGCCCAGGGAGTTCATACATTGGAGGTTCTGTAAAGGGGCTCCCCGGCCGGGTACTTTCATGTACAAAATCTCCCCGGCCGGGGAGAGACAACAGAAGCACTGGCAGCAGCAGCAGCTCAAAAGGCCCCTGTTTCTTGGCTTAAATCAGAGCAGCAAGAAGGAAGCGATACAAGGCATGAAATGCAGCAGTAGTAAGGCATGAAATGCAGCAACAACCAGCCACAAAGACTCACAAAACTGACAGCAACATACAAGCATCATCGCAGCAGTTTTCAGCAACAAAAACCCGTTCAAAAACAGGGTAAAAGTCACGAAAAAAAACAGGGCAACCTCTGATCTTCCTCAACTCAACATAATCAGGTCAAATAGGCTATCCAAAATGCAGCAAAACAACACAAATTCAACATATATATCAGTCCCAAAAGAGCTCCAACATGAAAAGAAAGCATATGTGACCATTCATGAAGTTTTTCTCAATGTTCCATAATTGATATCTCATAAAAAATTCAAATACCATGCAATCAATGCTCATAACTGAGAAGAGGATGTCAAAACAATCATATTCAAGCTTGGAATCACTCAAATCCATCAAGAAACGAATGAGATCAACACACTTGCTCAAAACCTTCTATTTTTCAAATTCAGCCAAAAGCTCATGAAACCACGATCAAATTTGGGGATGAAAGGATGAAAATGACCAGGAATGAACATATGTTACAACCCTAAGCTTACCTTGTTGATTGGATGAAGATTGGTAGAGATTTGAGCTCCAAAATCTCCAAGGGCACAAGGGTTACGGGAAAAACTGGAATGCAGTAGCTTTGGCTGAGATTTGTGGTTTGTGTGAGGGTTGGTTCGGTTAAGGGATGATATAAAAGGCTAGGTGGTTGAGTTGGGTGTCATAGCATCAAACCATGGTTAAATTGGTTAAAGTTTGGATGAGTTATGGACATTTTAGTATCACATGGTCAGTTTGGTCGTCGTTCCGTTTTTCGGTTGAATTTCGGAGGTTCAAATGATTTTGGAAAAATATAAGGCTAAGTTTATTAAACCCGAATCTTTGATACGAATTCAGCGAAGTTGACGGAACTCGAATCCGAGTTCCTGAGCTCGAGATATCAATTACGGAACCAAGGGTGCGCTAATTGCTCGTTAGCCCCCGACTTGGATTCCAAAATTAAAATTAAATCCGAAACACATGCAAATGAACCCGAATATACGAAACAACATATATTCATATAGAAGACACATATAAGTCCAACATATTAAATTTGTACGAAGTTTCGGCATCAATTTATATAAAAACGAAGCACGTAAATGTCACTCCTAAGCAATGAATCAAGAAAACCATAACATTACAAATAATTATAAATTTAAAATACGTAAATAATTTGTAAATACCATGCATGCATCAATTATGATTTTAATAACAATATCACTAATTAATTAACATGAATTGCATGAGTTCATGCAACTATACTAAACAACACGTACCACAATTAACATGTATATATATTTATATAAATATATTTGATATTAATAACATTAAAACAAAGTAATTAACATTTAATATATTTAAAATAAAATTAAATATATAAAACACGTATAAATAATTATTTCGCGCAATTTGGTAAACAAATACGTCGTGCTGTACTAATAAAAAAAACTGGGGCGTTACATTCCATATCTTATCATACGTATCATAAAGGTAACCAAACAAATATCATAAACAATCCAACCCCAACACCATTTAGTTCGGGGAGCAAACCCTCACTACTCATACCAATACAAACACACACGGGGTAGCTAACCCATACTGTACCTTCCCCAGCTATCCACCGAGGGCTCAAAGCATCACGTCTCCTCAACCTCCATGAGTCACACGTGAGTACTTCAAATGAGAACGTGCACAGGGATCATAACTAGCGACATATCATACTTATCAAATCATAAACATAACTTACGTACCTTATCAGACATACCATACCTTGCAATTTAGCATATGCTATAAACGTACCTCTCTGTGTCATCCTAATCCGCAGCTGGTATGAAGACACACTGTTTGGAGCATAGCCTCGTTGGAAAATATTTCAAGCTTACATATGCCCGTACATATACAGTTCGAAAACCTTTAACCGTATGATAAAATCATAAACGTATCGTATAAACACATATCTATTATATAAATATAATAGAATAGTCCCATGCAGGCTTAAAAACCAGCACAGAGGGTTATAGGTCGCTTTAACTAAAACAAAATTCCTAAAACCTCACCTTATACCGAAGAGAACAGGAAAACACGGTAAAGGAAGTCCCAGTGAAACCCAATCAGCTGGCAAACACTCCCTACAGAAACCTTGAACGACTGAGCACACATAACACAACACAGGGCTCAGACTCAGACTCAGACAACCACACAGAGACGCACGGCAAACCTCAAGTATTGAAGAAATGCAATCATATAAGCAGGGTTCAAATTCATGTCGATTACATACAAAACAAATCATTATATAATTCAGTGAAATCATATTACAAATTATGACACGTTCATGTGCACCATTAATGCAAACAAGAGAAATAGAAAGACCAAGCAATTCAAATTATTTCATACTAATTCATATAGCGTATACCAAATTCATATTTGTACAATTAAACTATTCTTACGTGCAAAAGTTACTAATTAAATCCTATAAGTTTCATGCAATTCATATATCGCATAATAGGTTCATATATTGCACATTTACAAAGCAATCAAATCAAATTCACATTTCATAAAATTGCACGTATTACAAAGCCAAACAAATCATATAATAGCATGCTACGAATTTTATTTAAAGATCACGAAGTTACATATCAAATTTTAACTGAATCATAGAATGCACAAACAAAGAATACTAAGTAATTCAATTATGTCAGGTTTCATATAATTTTATAATGCATAACGAATTCACATTTTACATAATAGATTAATTCCCAATTTACATGGTTTAAACCTTAATTCAAAGTTCCAAGGTTAGACATCTTAACTTCTTATAACGAAATCACAATTAGCATATTTGTTTATCAATCGACAAGGATTAATTAGTTCAATCCATACAAATTTGCATATTTAGGAAAATCACACAAACATCCCCTCTAAGTTAAACAAGTAGCACAAATTTAACATATCGGGATTCAATTTATCAAATCAAAGCCTCCATACATATCACATTTCATTTCATGCACATTGGATTACACAATGGTCGACAAATTTAAGCATATCGCAATTAATTAGCCTTTAGAATAATTAAATCAAATAATCACAATTACACAAATAAACCGAGTGTCCGATTGACGAATGGAAAGTGGCGTTGGACTCACCACAACGAGGCGAACAAACTATCCGAAGCCCGCCGGAACGCCGCCACCAGAGCAGCAGGAACAGTGGCCGGCCGTCTCCCGGCCGCCACCGGAACGTGTCGGAAAAATCCCGAAAAAATCACCCGTGCAAGTACTCCTCGTGCTCGTTCCAATTCCTCGATCAATTTCTAAAAATTCCAAGTCAATCGTCTCCAATTTCAAATCTAGCAGTACGAAACCCCAAAATCTTCAAAATTAAATTACTTCCAACCTGGTGAACGAAAATCGAATCCGAAAAAGGCATTGTCTTACCCTTGACGAGCTCTTCGAAACCCCTACCGTGGTCGTCGGAAAATATCCCCGGAGCGGACCTCCACCGCAAACCGCCACTGTGTCGACGCTGTTCCACCGCCTATGGCTACCTTTTGCTCAAAGTGACACCGGAATCGGACTCAGGGGGTCGAAAACAGTCGGGAACCATCAAGGGTCGTCGGAAAAACCGTCGGAAACATGCCGGACCTAGGCGCTACAGTGACGCACCGCCGCGACGGGAATTTCAGACGACGCGTGTACTGCCACCGCGGCCCCGATGGCCGCGCCTGCGATGCGAAAAGTTACGCCGCCTCAAGCCGCCTAAGACCTAGTCAATTTCCGGTAGAAATCATCACCGGAAACCGCCGTGAATCACCGCTGAAGGTGGCGATCGAAATCCCGCCACCTGCAACCCGCCATAGCGCCACCACCGTTTGTTATCGGGCCACGAATCTGGTAACATTATGACCGCATCGTCAAGTTCTTCGAAATGGACTATTCATTCGTCGAATTCCGTCGAGAAACGGCCGAGTTCCGGGTTGTGCATGTGATTACACCGTGAGTGTGTGTGAATAGTGACTGAATCGCGGGAGAGAGAGAGAGAGCACTGAGATCTGATGTTCTGGCACGTAAAACGAGGATTCAGGTCTTTTATCCCGGGTCCTCGCGCGTAAAACGATCGGGAGGAAAGGCTAATGACGTCAGAATTGGGCAAACTTAGAGTCTACGGACTCGTTTCGATGCCCCGAACGCGTTGAAGGGGTCAAAGAGGTCAAAATCTTGATCAAAGGAGCAGTGATCGAAAAACCCCTAAAAAAGAAAATTACAAACAGGCCCCTAAACTCTAAAAGAGTTCAAACTAGGGCCACGCAAAACACAAAATCACGGAATTAAACACATAAGGAAGTTGAAACACGGCGTATCTTATTTGTAGGACAAGCGGGGTGTTACAATCTCCCCTCCTTCAAAAGGACCTGTCCTCAGGTCCTATTACTGTGTCGTAAAGTTTCAACCTGGAATACTTCAATACATCTCCCGAAATCGTATAGAGTCATAGCCCTGGCTGTAACACCCGAGCGTAAGGTGTCACATCCCTCGCACCGAGACCCGACCCGCATATGAAATGGATAATCCACACACGAGCTAAGTCACGGCAAACGGGAACACACACACTCTCTAGGCTAGGCGGGACTAACCCTTAAACCATAAATCAGAGAAAAACATTAAAGCGGAAGCAATAACCGATCATATATCATATATATATACTATGAGCATCCAAGCTCCAAAAATATAATATTTCATATACAACATTCACAAGCCAACGCGGCTCAAAACATAAATGCTCCAGTCCTAAAGCATATACAAAATCAGAAATAGAAGTATGCAAGTGTAAGACCAAAAATACAAGAGCTAGAAACGAATGCAAGACCTAACGACTCAAATTCCTGCCTAGCTCCATAACACCTGCACCAACAACTGAAAACCAAACGGGTTCAGTCCTAAAGGGGCTGGTGGGTATAATAACAGGCATAAGTATAGTATACAACGGTATTTAAACAATCACATGCAAGTTATAATCCCAATTGAGGTTTTAGAAGCAATTCCCAAGTGGGTGAGATAAAGAAAGCATCAGAAGGGATTATAAGAATCAATTTACAATAGGTCATTCATGGCCCGGCGAGTGGGCGTACATTATCTCCAACCAACACCTTGTGTAATTCATTATTCGTTCATTCTTTATTTCTTTTCATGCATATCATTCTTTTGTGCACAATCAATCGATTCTAGTCAATCGGTCATATACACCTTCTTCCTCCGGGTTGGTGGACGGGTTTGCAAGACCCGGCCACCCAATCAATGACCAAAAGGGGGTTACATGACTCCCCAAATGGCACTCAGCTCCCATTCCCCGCCAATCTCCTGGCGAGGGTCGGTATCACCGTAGTTTGGTGGGGACTAGTGTGAGGGATCACCGTCAGCCCATGCCTCCTCGGATAGCCACTCACACCAAGACCCCGGGCCCCAATCAGTGCACTCAATCATGGTCTCGCCAAACAATCGGTAGGGTATTACAAGAAAAGGGTTTTACGTTCAAAATCATTTACCCGAAAATGACTCAATATATATATATATATATATATATATCTTTGGCTTAAACTTTGCACATAATGGTATATTGGGTCATTTTATCTAAATAGTAGAGAAACCCACCTTAAATCGACAAAAGAAGACACAAAAGCCTCACGGACTGGCCTCGTCTCCAACGGGATCAAAATCTGTGTAAGAAAGGTGAAGTGAAACTCAAAACCAATTAATACGCTCGGTAATGAAATGATCATGACATGAAAGCATAAAAGAGTATACAATGTAATGAACACGTTCATGTGCACGATTAACATCTTAACGACATATAAATTTCACTTCATTCGTTCCAAGAATCAATCAAATCCATTTAAGTTCATTACTTCCATATTCCATACCAAATTACTTCAAAGACTTCAAATAACGATCATAACACGTAGTAGATCATGTATACATATCATACAAGGCATAAAATAAGGAATACGTAGTCATTAGGGTTCAAATATAAGAGCAAAATCCATGCATGCACACATTATGACCAAAGAAGACACATTGAAGCATATATCGGAAAATATTCAATGAAAAATCACCAAACTTCACAACACATAAGATAACACAATATATGACATGTTAAAGAAGTGAATAAACTAAAATCGAGCCAAAGAAGCCATGTAATTAACGTTGAAAAACTAAAATTTCATGCAGATTAGTGAAGGGTCGCGGCCGCGACCCATTTCCTTCATGAAAGGGTAACGGTCGCTACCCATGGAATTTCCGGATTTTTGAGCAATTTTTCAAAGAACTCGAAACATGGAAAATTTTTGGTGTTGGCCGCGACTAGAAATGCACAAAATTCAGGTCGCGGGCGCGACCTGAGAAACAATGCAACAAAGACGTGAAAGAGGTCGCGGCCGCTACCATTTTCCTTCATGGTTCGATCGCGTCCGCGACCGACCTGTTACAGCAGTAAAAATGCAACGAAAACATAGCAGAAACCATGTCACAACTTCACCAACATGATCAGCCATGATATACTAAAAAATAGGCAATAAAACAACTCCAAAACAACATATAAATCAGCCCCCAAGAGTGATCAACGTGAGATGAAGGTATGGATGATCATTTCATGATATATCTTCAAAATTTCATTAATGGCAACTCATGAATGCTTAAACCACCAGGTAATACATCACCATAAATGCAAAGAGGGAATCAAGACCATCATATTCATGCTTGGAATCAACCAAAATCATCAATGAACCAAAGAGATCAACATATTTCCACCAAAACCTAACTATTCCCTCTCTTCAGCCATAAACCCATGAAAGCATGCTCAAAATTGGGGATGAATGGATCAAAATGACTGATAAAGAATGTATAATACAAACCTAAGCTTACCCTGTGGATTGAATGAAGTTTGGAGGAGATTTGAGCTTGAATCTCCAAGGTTGGCAAGAGCTACGGGAAAGACTGGAAAGCAGGGGATGTTTGGCTGAATTTCTCCAAGTGAGAAGGTTTGGTTCGGTTAGGGTGAGTAAGAGAAGCTAGGGGGTTGAGTTAGGGTTCCAAGGGATCTAACCAAGGTTAATTTGGTCAAGGTTTGAATGAGATATGGCTCTTTTAGTAAAAGGTGGCAGTTTTGGCGTCCGTTGCATGTTTCGGTTGAATTTCAGAGGTTCAAATGGTATTAGAAAAATATAAGGCTAAGTTCATCAAACTGAAATTTTCGATATGAGTTCAACGAAGTTGACAAAACTCGAATCCGAGTTTCCTAGCTCAAGATATCAAATAAGGAACCAATGGTGCGCTAATTGCTCGTTAGCCCCCGTTTTGGATTCCAAAATCAAAATAAATTCCAAAACTCAATCAAACGAAGCCAAAAATATGAAAGGAGCATATAACCATATTCATAACATATATAAGTCCAACATATTAAATTTCCACCCAATTCTGAATTCATTTCAGGTAAAAACGGCAAGAAACAATTCATTCAAGCGCAATTAGTTCAAAATTCATATAAACTCAAATTCAAATATTTTAAATTAATTCAGGTATTTCATAATTTCATATAATAATAAAATAAACACATAATAACATAATTAAAATAAATTGAATGCGCGCGTAATTATCACATAATTCATCCCTGAACGATTTAAAAAGTCGGGGCGTTACACTGGCTGTGAAGTTTACTTCCATTGTTAGCATCAACTCCCTTCAGAGTTTCGTAGTCACAGAGGTTTGTCCGAACACTTGACCGTTGGTCACTTCAAACTCGTTTGACACTGCACCCAAAGTTCGATACCGTCGCTTCCTCGTCGATTGCAAACCAACATCAGGCCACACGTAACTCAGCCGCGACAAACAAGAGAGAATCCCATCTCTCAGCACGTAAGAGAGAGAGCCCCGTCTCCCGGACATCAAAAGAGAGAACCTCGTCCCTCAGGCACAGAATTGAGAGAACCCCGTCTCTCAACCACGTCATCGAGAGAGCCCCGTCTCTCAACCTAAGTCTGGCAGACTTCCACATCTTCCAAACATTCTAGTTAGAGAAAATCCAGTATTTCTCAAACCTTTAAATTTCGAGAGAATCCAGCATCTCCCAAACATCTAGCTCCAAGAGAATCCAGCATCTCTTGCTCACACAATTTAGAAAGAATCCGACATCTTTCTATCACATAAATAGAGAGAATCCCACATCTCCCCAACACGTAAATAGAGAGATCTTAACACCTCTCTAGCACATAAGTCCACTTACTCAGCATTCAAACATGAACACATCAGAGTAACACTCGATGCATAACATGCAGTGCATGTTTAGCGTACCTTATCACAACTGATATCGGTGTCCCTAGAGTATAGATTCATCCTCTATGCCCAACTCAAGGGGGATATCGCGTTGGAATCTCTGTAAAATAAGATTGCAATATACATGTATGTGCATGAAGGGTTAGTGGGCCATTAAGGAAATTATAACACTAAAGCACGAACAACCCACGCAAGCATATAATCCATTCAGTTTACAAGAATTCAAAACAACAATAAATCTTAAGTTATAAAATTTAAATCAATTAGCCACGTTATTACAATTAAAGTAGCAACAAGCATTATACATTGTCACACACGTCAAGCAAAATAAAATATAATTACTTATGAAATGCATGTGTGCAATTGCCATGAATTCTCAATGTATCGTTCACCATAGTAGTGGAGTCGAGGTTGACAATTTCTTTATCTTGAAAGGATAATCAAATCTTTAACTGGCCGTATTTCCAACTTCCCATTCAAATTTTGCATTCTCTGGTAATTTCTTCGAATCTGCGAGTTTCAAAGGGTCTTGAACCGTCTCACTTGCTTCTCGCAGTAAAGTGATCCGTGGAGTCTCTTGAAGTCCCGACAAAATCCTCAATAATTGGGAATTGCTATCTCTTCCAACGGTGGAATCTCTCAAAGAAAACATGGCGAGACAAGCGGAGGATCTTCAAACAGTCCTGCTTCACATACCGTCGTTTTTAAATGATGTCCCCCATCCTTAATATTTGGTGAAGTTGGCCCTCAATGACATCATCATCAAAATTCTGTAGTTCATATAGTTTATCATTTTCCTCTCGTACAGGTGTAGCTACCCTCGTTGGTGTCTTTCCAATAACCTGACCTCCACTTGAGAATCTCCGAATGGTACAAGTGTCTCCATTTCTTCATTGCTACCTCACGTTATCCAGAGTTAGAAATTTTGATGTCTTTATAAAGCATGTTACTCCTGAGCACCTCCAAGTATGTAGAGTATATATATCCTGAAGGCACCTTGATAGTTAAAGATCTCTTGTCACCCTCATATACAAATATCTTCCTTTTATCCACCCTATGCCCTGAGTTTGTTAAATCAACCGTACACTTTCTAATCCACCCCTATTCAGAACTCAATGCAGCTTCCACTAAAATTAGCATCCGTTGGAACAGATAAGGAAGTCACCTTAATATAACCACGTAACTAATGCATACGGGATTAGGGATGTAAATGGCATGCACCCATATCAAGCAAAGAAGGCAATCAAGCACGTAAAGCAAATGTTCGAAATAATTATAATTTAATCCAATGCATGATGCACGTGCTATGTGATGATGCACGATAAGGATTTCTAAGATGCAACCAACACTTTGATATTTTGTTTATGAGGGGAAGACCATTACAGGCGTTTGAGCCTCAGGGTCTGGGTTTCCGATGAGCGTGGGTTCTTCCAGCTAGGATAACACCAGTTTATGCAATGGGAATGCAACAAGAAATGATGAAATGCAAGGAGCTTGAGGAAGATCAAGATGCCAGAAAAATGCAGTAGAATGGCCCAGAGAAAGTGCGGGGTTTCTTGTGGAAGAAGATGACTTGGGGGAGAGAGCATGTGTTCTCTCCTATTTATATGTTAGGGGTGGGGGTAAATGGGTAAATTGACCGAGTGGTCCCAAACCTGTGTTGCCCTAACACGTGGCAGCCGGTGATGGTATGAGAGTGACGTTTTTGAGAAGGAGGCGGCATGTCAGGTGTAGGGTGCGCACCACCTTTGTGTCAGAGGTTGTTGGCGAGGGTCGCATGAAAGGAAGGCTCAAGGTCCCCTTTGTTAGGATTCCAACCCTTCGCAAGGAGCGTGGGTTCAGGTCCGAGCGATGGTGACGCTCGAGGAGTGTACAAATGGGTCTCTCACTGCAGATGACCATTGAGCATCAAAATCACGAGCGCAAGGAAGGGGGCCCACAGGGGGTGCTTTCCTGGGGGATAGCCCGTGAGGGGACCATGTGCCGAGCGCAGGGTTCTCCAGCCTGAATCCTCAGCTTGAATAGTGAACCGAGGCTCGTGCACCTGGACTAGTCGTCAAATGGGAGGGCTATGCGGAGACGCGAGCTCCCTGACGCGAGCGTCTAAACCTCAAGCCAATAGATGGCGACACGTGGACGGTTCTGATCCGAGCGCGGTTTTGTGTCTCATCATTTTGCCCCCCAAATTCTGTAGTATCACCTGAGCGTACTGTAGAATTTTAAGGAAGGCGAGCCTTGAATCTTTGAATATCCGAGGGTCAAGCTTCTATCAAGAGAAGTGACCTCTTGGCTTCCGTAACGGGCACATCCTGGCACCATATTTAATGAAGCCCTGTCCGCATTAAATGCTGAGTAGGAGCGTGGGCGTGTGTGTTCCGGGAGACGTGAGGCGGTTACCAAAAGTGGGAGTCTCCCAAGGCGGGAAATGATTGCATTTTCAAATCCCCAACCCTAATTAATGTAAATCCCCTATAAATAGGGTTTCGGAAGGCTCTTTTACTCTTTTCATGCATTCAACTTTCTTCAAGCAAATACGCAGCCACAAATTTCTGCAACTCTTACCGATTCCGGCGAGTTTCTGTTCTCCAAACTCTAGGTAAAAATCCGTAAACCCTTATTTTTCTTACTAACTTTAGATTTAGGTTGTGCGCGAGTGAGAGTGATCTTTCTAAGTGTGGAATCCTTTCTACCGTTGAATCCATCCCAGAATCTTTCTTCTCCACTGAGTCTTTTGCGAAAAGCTTCATTTCCAATAACCAAAACCCAGATATGGCAGACCGTAATGCAGATGCCTATGTAAGGGAAATAGATGAGATGTCACTGGGGAGCTCTTCACCTCATGGTAATGTACCTACAGCTATTCCCATGGCTAGGGCGTCCCCAGGTGAGGGGATTCCCATTGCGATTCCAGTGGCCTAGGCTCCGGTTGATGCCAGGGATGAAGAGGTCGACGCCGCCGTTCAAGGGATAAACGAGCGTGCTCCTGGAGGGGTAAATGTCCTTTTTGAAGAGATGAACAATGTGATGGAAATGCAGAGGCAAGGAGAGAGAGTATTCCCTGTGCTTAACAGCGCTGTGAGACCCCAAGATCACAGGATCACAGTGGCCGTCATGGCCCCCGAGGGTGGTGCAGGGCCATCCGGGCGTCAATTTGAGGCTGAACCTTCCAGAAGGCGTCAAAGGAAGGGAAAGGAGCCTGCAACTCGAGTGAGGCAAGACAACCATCACCAAACCGATAGATCTCCGGACGAGATTGAGAGCATCCTGACGCCCGATGATTTGGAGGAGTTGAGGGCAAAGGTGTACTGGGATGAAGCAGTATTCCCTATGCGACTTCCCGAGGAAGGAGAGAGGGCCAACCGACCGCCACCCGGGATGATGACGGTTTACTGGGATGCTGTCCTGGCCGGGGGCCTGAGGTTTCCAATCGCTCATACCGTCGCCATCATCTACCACCACCTAGGGCTTTGCCCTTCACAAATTCTGCCAAACGGCATAGCCTTAATCAACACCTTTGTAATAATGATGAGAGCCCTAGGCCACGCACCCTCGATTCCCAATTTTGATAGTTTGATACAGGTAGCCCGTTTAACACGCTCGTCCCCTACGGACGGGTTTTATTACGCCCAGGCCAAGTCGGGCTTTAAGATGATAGACTCCCCATCTTCCTCCTACGGCGAGCATTGGAAGGAAAAGTACTTCTTCGTGGGGGGCCCCGTAGGAATTTTTGGGGTTCACCGACAGTGGTTAATATATGGCGAGAGGCCCTTGATTAGGGAAAGGGTAAGGATTAAAACCTTTGAGGATTGGGCAAAGGGATTAGCCCTTGGGATGAGGAGTGAGAGAAAGTGGATTAAGGCTGAGGTCTTGATGAAGAACGAGGGAGTGTTGTTCCGTTACGGCTTGTCTTGCCCTCCAGATATGATAATCAACCCTCCTGCTGACATCATGGCCCTCGATGGTTAGACTCTAGGAACTAACTACTCTAACTCTTAGAATAGTTTCTGACTTGGCTTGAGTGTTATACTTCCATGTTTGTTGTCCATATAGTCACTTTCTGACGCTCATGTGTTCCCATTTGCAGGTGTCCAAATTCTATCATTAGGGATGAATGTCGAGGCTCTTTCTCGCATGCTGGGCGCTCAGGGACCCGCCACCAACCCTCAGCCCCCGCAACAACAGCAAATCCGCCCTCCCAACTCTCCAAGGGGGAGGGGGACTAGACGAGGAACCGGCCGAGGCCATAACGGTGCTCGTGGAGGTGCGGGGAACGAAGCTCCCCCTAGGGGCCCTATTGAGGATTTGACGGTTGATGGTGCCCGCAGGGCTACTCCTCCGCCGGTGACCCACGAGGGTCCAATTTCACTGAGTTCGAGCGGCTCTCGAAATCGCTCGGGGGAACTGATCTGTATCCATGAAACCATCCGGTCTGACCGTCAAGGGAAAAGGAAGAGGCTGCCAGACTCCATTCCCATTTCTGGCAAGGGAAAAGAAGTGGTAGTGGGGCATAGAGGCGAGGGCAGCGACACTTCCTCATCAGAGGATGAGGAGTTCTGGAAGATAGGCTGTAAGGGCGACACTCGCTACAAGCGCCAGCGGACTGAGGGTCCGGTGCTTCTGAAGAAGAGTGCCGACTCCATAAACCTCATTTCAGACATCGTCGGAAAACTCCAATTTTTCGGCGATCACGATAAGCTGAACGAGCATGACGCCGCTCGTGTTGCTGATAACGCTTGCCACGCCCTTCTAACGGTGAGTCCTTAATACTCTATGGGCAATTCCAACTTCCATTACTCCAATTTTAACGCTAATCCTTGCTTCTGACTCTCCAGGAGGTAATCCCTAGGTTGAAGAACCTGCAGGGGCGAGCGCAGGCCTACTCCGAGCATAAGACCAAGTACAAAAAATTGCTGCGAGTTTCCGACCCGGGCCAATTGCAAGAGGATTACAACCATGTCCATGCCCAACTGACTACAGCCAACCTTGAGAAGGATAGGCTGAGGGAGAATCTGCAGAAGGCGGACGCGGCTTACCTTACCCTTGACGAGCGTCAAAAGGAATTGAAAGTGGAGCGCGACCAACTGAGGGTCCAGAATAGGGAGTTGAGCACACAGCTGGCAGAGAGCACTCGCCAAAATGAAGATACTAAGAAGGCTCTCGCTGATCTGCAGGGGAAGGTGGAAGGACTGACGGTGAAGGTCTCCTGGGACGCAGTAATGAAGTTCGTGCATTCCAAAGCTTTTGTGTTTGCAGCCAACATCCAGTGCTTTGATAACGCTCGACGCTTCTTCCGTAAAGCTATCGGGCAAATGGTGAAACTTGGCTTGGCTCCTGACAGTGCTCGAACTGACGAGCGCTTGCGCATGGACCTAGATGAGAACTATGAGCCCATGGTCCAAGACGAGGATCCCACTGAGAGTTTGGCAGAGCCGGAGTACCAAGATTTGGTGCAAATACTCCAATGGGAGTTCATAGCTGCCAATTCTCTAGGCCCTGAGCCCATCCGAATAGAGGACGAGGGCAGCGTCATGGATGCAGAGGATGTCGAGGAACCAGGCGAGGCCCAGACTTCTGACGCCAATGTAACGCCCCAGCTTTCGGCATTTCAGGTATGAACGACACGTGTGCGTTTGAGGGATATATTTTATTTTAATTGTTCATTTCTTTAATTTCCATAGCATGACATTAATTTTATAAAATTATATTCTTGACATTTTATTGAAAATTCATATCATATCACATTTATCGTAAATTGAACATGATTGCAATGTGATTTATTTCTTTTATGTCCTTAATTGCTCATTTTCATGAATGTGGGATCTAATTGAATTGGACTTAATTGATCATTTAAAATGGGATTTGGACTTAATTGCATAACTTAACAAATGAAGGGATTTATTAGCAAATTGGCTATCTCTTCTCCTTCTTGATCAACAACATCACGTAGCATCTCTTTCTCATTCACACAAAACATTTCAAACCTTGTTCTTTCTTTTCCTCCTTCAACCGAGAGCAACCCTTGTGTAGGAGAGGAAGATTTCAACCATTCAAGATAATAATTGTGGGTTTTGGGATCATTGGAGCATCATCATCATCACTTCTTCATCTTGTCTCTCATTTCTCTCTTTTGAGGTAAATATGGAGTTTGAATGATTTTCTTGTAAAAATGGTATACCTAGGGCTTTGTTATACATTGAATGAATTGTGTATTGGTTGTTGGAAAATTATTTGTGATCATTAAGCTCAAGTTTGATGCATATATCTTGAGTGTTATGAACTTGAAGCATGATTGAGTGTGGGGGTTTCAAATGATGGATTATTGATGATCTAACATGGAGTAATGTGTTTTTATGAATTGTTATTGATCAAAATGCATGTTAGCATATTTATTGCATCTAATATTTGCATTTAAACTTGGCTTGAAGCCATTTTTGGGTGATTGTTGTTGTGTTGCCATGGTTGCTCTGTTCTGTTCTGCATTTACAGCAGCTCACGTAATCTGGGAACGACCCTTCCCAGTTCCAGTTCAAAACTGGAACGGCCGTTCCCATGATGCTGGGACTAGGCCAGCGAGACTGGGAACGGCCGTTCCCACTTTGGCCTGTGAGCCGGAACGGCCCTTCCCAGCCCCAAAACGCATTTTTTTAAATTAAAAATGCTGGCGCGTTTTTCTGGACCATGGGAACGGCCCTTCCCATTTTCAAGGGAAGGCCGGAACGGCCGTTCCCACGGCGAATGCAGAGCAAAAGCTACTGCATAAAATTAAATTTTCATCATCCCCTTCCAATCATTTCTTTGACCTCTAATTGATATTATATGATCGCATACATGTTGAAACGTGATATTTTCAAGGTGCATTGTATTTTTCCCGTCGTTTCGTCGCATTTTGCCGTTCGTCATATTTGGTACATTTTGAGTCGTGTTTCACGGACAATTGTCTTTCTTGCACAGACCAGCTTCCTGGTGACGAGGAGCAGGCCCCGTGAGCTGTTTCCTTGGATTATTTTGGGTCGTTCAGGTGAGGTTTAATTTTAGATACATAGGACCCGTACAACCCTATGTGAATTTTAAGCCAAAACCTATATATTTATACTTATAGTTTTCAAATGGGATTGGTCTTCAAATGTTTTATAGAACTATTGAAAGGAATTAATTGATTGATTGATTGTTTTGGCGAGTATTGTATTGCACTGTGGGCCCGAGGGTAGTGACTCGAGCCAACCGGGAAAGCATGGGCTGACGGGTAACTCGAGAGCTATCCTCACCAAACTGGGATGACCCCTGAACCCTCTAGGAGATTAGGGGAGGAAGGAGTTCCGGGCTTAGGGATTCATGTACCCTCTGCCCAGATTGATTGGATGGTGGGGCCTTGCAATCCCACCATCACCCGGAGGAAGAAGGCGTTATTGAAACTGCTAATTGTGCACATTAATAAATTGCTTGATCACCTAATAATTGATTGATTGATTGTACACTGTCGGTGTAAGGTTGGAGAATTGCCCCACTCGCCGGGCCACGAATTGATTGTATTGAATTGATCGAATTGAAATTGGATTAGTTGTAATCTCGGGCGATAGTATATCTTTTAACCTATTAGATCGTATTGTTTTCCAGAATTATTACCCGAGGTTATAACTTGCATGTATGTGCGCTTATATTTATTTATACCCCTCGCTCAGTTTGTATTGGACTGACACCTCAACTTTTCAGTGTTTTACAGGGCGTGCTAGGCGGGAATTTAGAGTCTAGTGGTCTTTAAATTTGGGTCTAGCACACTTCATTCCCACATTTTGTATGTATAGCTATTTGGGATATTTTGTATACCGCCTTGTGATTTATATTGTTGGGAGATGATATTGTATTGATAATGTGAATGTGGGTAACTATAAGTAAATAAATAAATATGGTACCTATACATATCTAATGAATGTTATTGCTTCCGCTTTTTAATACTCTGACTTGTTTGAGTTGATCGGTTTTAAATTGAGGGTACCCGCCTAGCCTTGAGTCATTTTATTGTCTCCCGTTCGCTATCGCTTTGATTCATGTATGGATAGTCCATTTCATATGTGGATTGGGGCTATAGTGCGGGGGATGTGGCGCCTGGCGTTCCGGGTGCTACATCCTACGGTGGTATCAGAGCCCGGTTGCAAAACCGGGTCTCTAGTGTCGTGTCTTGTGAGTCTAGGTCGCACGGCATAGGAACTAATTGTCAATTTGAGAGTCTTGCATTGTTATTTGGTACGTGAACCTACTTGACTTATTTGATTTTGGGGTGACTTGTTAAATTTCTGAATTTATGTGCAATTTATGAATTATTTGCACACATTGGCATTACTAATCGAACATGCATAATAGTGACTTGATTTCAGGATGGCTCGCGATAGACATCATCGTGATCGTTCTCCTAGACATCGACATCATCGACATCATCGCAGGGAGAGATCACCACCTCCTCCTCCACCTCCTCAGGCTCAGCCACAGGACTTTATGAACGCAGTGGTGGGTCTTATTGATCAGAGAGTTCGGGATCATGTTCCACCACCACCACCAGTTGCACCACCACAGCCTGGAGGCCAGATTTCAGCTGTTTTCAGGGAGTTTCAGAACCAGCATCCTCCCAAATTTTACAAAGGAAATGATATTCAGGCCGAGCAGTGGCTGAAAGAGATTGAGAGGATATGGGAGCTTATCCCGTGTGAGTCCAGGGAGAAGGCCCGTTGTACCATTTCTTTGATTCAGGGTGAGGCCTACTCTTGGTGGGAGAGTTCCCGGATTGTGTTAGATGCTGCAGGCGAGGAAGTGAACTGGGAAGTGTTTGTCAGAGAATTTCAGAATAAGTTCATTCCTCCATCTTCTCGCACTAGGAGATTGAAGGAATTTACAGAGTTGAAGCAAGGAAACAGGTCGGTCTCAGAGTACATCGCTGAGTTTGAGAGGTTGTCCCGCTATGCCCCTAATATAGCGAGTGATGATTTCCATAAGGCGATGCAGTTTGTTCAGGGCCTTAGACCGGATATTCAGGTACCGATTGAGGCAGTCAACACGAGTACCTGGGTGAAGGCTACCAAGAAGGCTCTATTGGTTGAGGATTCAGTGAATGCGAGGCGGTCTACCTACCGTTCAGGTTCAGGTTCGGGCTCAGGGTCAGGATCGGGATTCAGAGGTTCTGGATCAGGTTTCAGAGGTGCCGGATCAGGGTATAAGGGTTCTGGTTCGGGTTTTGCTTCAGGCAAGAGGCCGATGGTTTATTCTTCTCCACCACCAGCTCCACAGGGCCCAGGGAAGAAGCCCCGACCAGCAGGACCAGTGATTCGAGCTCCAGTTGCTCCAGCTTTGCCACCACCACCCGAGAGACCATATTGTACCTTCTGTGGACAGAGGACACACGTCTATGATAACTGCAGGAGGCGTTTGGGTCTATGCTTACTTTGTGGGAGCGATTAGCATTTGGTAGATGGCTGTCCGGATCGCAGGATACCACCACCGGGAGCACCGAGACCACTGATTAGGGCTCGGGCTTATGCTTTGGACGGAGAGCAGCCGGATGCTGATATTGATCCAGCCGCGGTAGTTGAAGGTACCATTTGCATACATGGCACGAACATTAATACGTTGTTTGATCCGGGAGCTACTCACTCCTTTCTTTCGAGTGCTATATCTATTTCTTTGCCTTTGCCTGTTTCTCGTTCTTCTGCATGTTATGTGGTTAGTACTCCTTTTGGTGGTAGTTTAGAATCTGATCGGGTGTTCAGAGAGGTTCCGGTGAGCATCGAGGGTCGAGTTTTCTTGTCAGACTTCATTGAGCTGCCGATGACTTGCTATGGATCTATTTTGGGCATGGATTGGTTGTACAGACATTCTGCCACAGTTGATTGTAGAGCGAAGAAGGTTCAGTTGGGATCAGATTTGGTAGTAGGTTGGAGTTCCAAGACTGTACCGCTACTTTCTTTTTCTGAAGCTCGGAAGTTGGTTCGAGAGGGAGCCACGGGTTTCATTGCTTATATTCGTAACAAACCTAAGGATCAGAGTAAGCTGGAAGAAACGGAAGTAGTGAAGGAGTTTCCCGAGGTTTTTCCTGAGGAATTGGATTCTTTACCTCCAGAACGGGAAATTGAGTTTGTGATCGACTTGTACCCTAACGCAGAGCCGTACTCTAAGACTCCGTATCGTATGGCTCCGGCCGAGTTGAAAGAGTTGAAGACTCAACTTGATGCGTTGTTGGAGATTGGGTACATTAGACCGAGTTCTTCTCCTTGGGGTGCACCGGTTTTGTTTGTAAAGAAGAAGGACGGAACCTTGAGAATGTGTATAGACTATAGGGAGTTGAACCGGATGACGATCAAGAATAAGTATCCTCTTCCACACATCGAGGAGTTGTTTGATATACTTCAGGGATCGAAAGTCTATTCGAAATTGGATTTGAGACAAGGTTACTACCAGCTGCGTATCCGATCAGGGGATATTCCTAAGACAGGATTTAACACTCGGTATGGGCATTATGAGTTTTTTGTGATGCCGTTTGGTTTGACTAATGCCCCAGCAGCTTTTATGGATATGATGCACATGATTTTCAGGCCTTTTCTGGATAAGTTCGTGGTCATCTTTATTGATGATATCCTGGTTTTCTCGAAGTCTGCCGAGGAGCATGCAAGACACCTTCAGTTGGTATTGAGGACTTTGAAGGAGCATTAGTTGTTTGCCAAGTTAAGCAAGTGTGAGTTCTGGATTGACAGGGTGTCATTCTTGGGTCACGTGATTTCGGGCAACGGGTTGGAAGTCGATCCTTCCAACATTGAGTCGGTGTTGAAGTGGGAGAAACCTAGGAATGCCTCTGAGATTAGGAGTTTCTTGGGTTTGGCAGGTTATTACCGGAGGTTTGTGAAGGATTTCTCCAAGTTAGCAGCTCCTTTAACCCGGTTGACGAAGAAGAATGTGAAATTTGATTGGAATGAAGATTGTGAGAAGAGTTTCACTTTCTTGAAGGAAAAGTTAGTGTCTGCTCCAGTGTTAGCCCTTCCGGAAGGTTCTGAAGGGTATGCTGTTTATACGGATGCTTCCAAGGAAGGCTTGGGATGTGTGTTGACCCAGAAGGGTAAAGTGATTGCTTATGCATCAAGGAAGTTGAAAGAGCATGAAAAGAATTACCCGACACATGATCTTGAGCTTGCTGCCGTAGTCTTTGCACTTGGAAAGTGGAGACATTATTTGTACGGGGTGTCCTTCGAGATTTTCACCGACCACAAAAGCCTCCAGTATTTATTCACTCAGAAGGATTTGAATATAAGGCAACGGCGTTGGATGGAAAGGTTGGAAGATTATGATTGCACGATCAAGTACCATCCCGGCAAAGCCAACGTGGTCGCCGATGCACTTAGTAGGAAGGCTAGTGTGTCGAGCCTGGAAGTGGGTGAAAGTAGTGGAATCGAGCCAATTGTTTTAAAGGCTCGAGTTTCTAATATTTCGGTCCAACCAGAGTTGAAGCACAGGTTGTTTGAGGCTCAGAGTACGGATTTGGAAGTTCAGAGATTGGTAGCTAAGGCAAGAGCTGATCCAGAGTGTCTATTCGGGTTCGATGAAACCGGTCTTCTTCGTTTCAAGAACCGAGTGGTTGTACCCGAAGAGTTGAAACGGGTATTGCTCGAGGAAGCTCACAGATCGGCTTATTCTATCCACCCCGGAGGAAACAAGATGTATAAGGACTTAAGGCAATATTATTGGTGGCGTGGATTGAAGAAAGATGTGGCCGAGTTTGTGAAGCATTGTCTCACTTGTCAGAAAGTGAAAGCCGAGCATCAGAAACCGGGAGGTCTTCTTCAGCCGTTACCTATTCCTGAGTGGAAGTGGGAACAGGTGACGATGGATTTTGTGTCCGGATTACCTAAAGTGAAAGGTGGATTTGATGGGATTTGGGTGATTGTGGACCGTTTGACGAAGTCTGCACATTTTCTGCCGGTTCGGATGTCGTATAAGATTCGCAAGCTAGCCGAGCTTTATAACCGGGAGATCGTTAGACTTCACGGGATTCCGATCAGTATCGTTTCAGACAGAGATCCACGGTTCACTTCGAGGTTGTGGCGTGAATTGCAAGAGGTTTTAGGGACGAAGCTTCAGTTTAGTACAGCTTTTCATCCTCAGACGGATGGCCAGTCCGAGAGATTAATAAGGTATCTCGAGGATTTGCTTCGAGCTTGTTCTTTAGATTTTCAGTCTTCCTGGCATGATCAGCTACCTTTGATTGAGTTCGCGTACAACAACAGTTTTCAGGCTTCGATTGGAATGGCACCGTATGAGCTACTTTATGGACGGAAGTGCCGTTCTCCGTTGTTCTTCGACTTGGAAGAGTGGAAATGGACTAAGCAGGAAGGTGTTAAGAAAGGTGAGAAATTGGAAAAACCTTCCAAGGCCGTTGAAGCTATGATTGAGAAAGTCCAATTAATAAAACAACGGATGAAATCAGCTCAGGACAGACAGAAGAGCTACGCCGATCGTCGCAGAAGGGATCTCGAGTTTGAGGTTGGAGACCGGGTATTCTTGAAGGCGTCTCCACGTAAAGGATTTGCTCGGATTGGGAAAGGAGGTAAACTTAAACCTCGTTATTTAGGTCCTTATGAGATTTTGGAAAGAATTGTAGAAGTTGCTTACAGATTGGACCTACCACCGAGCCTCACGGGGATTCATAATGTATTTCACGTGTCTCAGCTGAGGAAATACTACCCTGATGAAACCGAGATCATTCCTGTTGAAGAAGTGGAATTGGAACCAAGTCTTACCTTTGTTCAGAAACCGGTTAAGATATTGGATAAGAAGTTTCAGGAATTAAGAAACCGGAGGATTCCCATGGTTAAGGTTCTTTGGAGAAGTGATAAGACCGAAGAAGCCACGTGGGAGACCGAAGACAAAATGAGACGGTTCCATCCAGAGTTGTTCCCTTCCGATCAGTGAATCTGGGGACCAGATTCTTATAAGGAGGGAGGGTTGTAACGCCCCAGCTTTCGGCATTTCAGGTATGAACGACACGTGTGCGTTTGAGGGATATATTTTATTTTAATTGTTCATTTCTTTAATTTCCATAGCATGACATTAATTTTATAAAATTATATTCTTGACATTTTATTGAAAATTCATATCATATCACATTTATCGTAAATTGAACGTGATTGCAATGTGATTTATTTCTTTTATGTCCTTAATTGCTCATTTTCATGAATGTGGGATCTAATTGAATTGGACTTAATTGATCATTTAAAATGGGATTTGGATTTAATTGCATAACTTAACAAATGAAGGGATTTATTAGCAAATTGGCTATCTCTTCTCCTTCTTGATCAACAACATCACGTAGCATCTCTTTCTCATTCACACAAAACATTTCAAACCTTGTTCTTTCTTTTCCTCCTTCAACCGAGAGCAACCCTTGTGTAGGAGAGGAAGATTTCAACCATTCAAGATAATAATTGTGGGTTTTGGGATCATTGGAGCATCATCATCATCACTTCTTCATCTTGTCTCTCATTTCTCTCTTTTGAGGTAAATATGGAGTTTGAATGATTTTCTTGTAAAAATGGTATATCTAGGGCTTTGTTATACATTGAATGAATTGTGTATTGGTTGTTGGAAAATTATTTGTGATCATTAAGCTCAAGTTTGATGCATATATCTTGAGTGTTATGAACTTGAAGCATGATTGAGTGTGGGGGTTTCAAATGATGGATTATTGATGATCTAACATGGAGTAATGTGTTTTTATGAATTGTTATTGATCAAAATGCATGTTAGCATATTTATTGCATCTAATATTTGCATTTAAACTTGGCTTGAAGCCATTTTTGGGTGATTGTTGTTGTGTTGCCATGGTTGCTCTGTTCTGTTCTGCATTTACAGCAGCTCACGTATTCTGGGAACGGCCCTTCCCAGTTCCAGTTCAAAACTGGAACGGCCGTTCCCATGATGCTGGGACTAGGCCAGCGAGACTGGGAACGGCCGTTCCCACTTTGGCCTGTGAGCCGGAACGGCCCTTCCCAGCCCCAAAACGCATTTTTTTAAATTAAAAACGCTGGCGCGTTTTTCTGGACCATGGGAACGGCCCTTCCCATTTTCAAGGGAAGGCCGGAACGGCCGTTCCCACGGCGAATGCAGAGCAAAAGCTACTGCATAAAATTAAATTTTCATCATCCCCTTCCAATCATTTCTTTGACCTCTAATTGATATTATATGATCGCATACATGTTGAAACGTGATATTTTCAAGGTGCATTGTATTTTTCCCGTCGTTTCGTCGCATTTTGCCATTCGTCATATTTGGTACATTTTGAGTCGTGTTTCACGGACAATTGTCTTTCTTGCACAGACCAGCTTCCTGGTGACGAGGAGCAGGCCCCGTGAGCTGTTTCCTTGGATTATTTTGGGTCGTTCAGGTGAGGTTTAATTTTAGATACATAGGACCCGTACAACCCTATGTGAATTTTAAGCCAAAACCTATATATTTATACTTATAGTTTTCAAATGGGATTGGTCTTCAAATGTTTTATAGAACTATTGAAAGGAATTAATTGATTGATTGATTGTTTTGGCGAGTATTGTATTGCACTGTGGGCCCGAGGGTAGTGACTCGAGCCAACCGGGAAAGCATGGGCTGACGAGTAACTCGAGAGCTATCCTCACCAAACTGGGATGACCCCTGAACCCTCTAGGTGATTAGGGGAGGAAGGAGTTCCGGGCTTAGGGATTCATGTACCCTCTGCCCAGATTGATTGGATGGTGGGGCCTTGCAATCCCACCATAACCCGGAGGAAGAAGGCGTTATTGAAACTGCTAATTGTGCACATTAATAAATTGCTTGATCACCTAATCACCTAATAATTGATTGATTGATTGTACACTGTCGGTGTAAGGTTGGAGAATTGCCCCACTCGCCGGGCCATGAATTGATTGTATTGAATTGATCGAATTGAAATTGGATTAGTTGTAATCTCGGGCGTTAGTATATCTTTTAACCTATTAGATCGTATTGTTTTCCAGAATTATTACCCGAGGTTATAACTTGCATGTATGTGCGCTTATATTTATTTATACCCCTCGCTCAGTCTGTATTGGACTGACACCTCAACTTTTCAGTGTTTTGCAGGGCGTGCTAGGTGGGAATTTAGAGTCTAGTGGTCTTTAAATTTGGGTCTAGCACACTTCATTCCCACATTTTGTATGTATAGCTATTTGGGATATTTTGTATACCGCCTTGTGATTTATATTGTTGGGAGATGATATTGTATTGATAATGTGAATGTGGGTACCCATAAGTAAATAAATAAATATGGTACCTATACATATCTAATGAATGTTATTGCTTCCGCTTTTTAATACTCTGACTTGTTTGAGTTGATCGGTTTTAAATTGAGGGTACCCGCCTAGCCTTGAGTCATTTTATTGTCTCTCGTTCGCTATCGCTTTGATTCATGTATGGATAGTCCATTTCATATGTGGATTGGGGCTATAGTGCGGGGGATGTGGCGCCTGGCGTTCCGGGTGCTATAGCCAATGTATTGGCCCCAGTTCCTCTTGCGATCGCCCCTCCAGAGCCTGACTCTCAAGCCCAGTGATGATCCCCTGGTTGTTGATCCCCTATCTTTGCCAGTTTAATTTCCTTTTCCTATTTATGAACAATTAATGTCTGTACTTAATCCGTCAACTATTTTCCTGAATGTTTTGGATTCCTTTATGCTTCTTCCTATATATTTGAACTCTTCTTTCACTGCTTGAATGTTTCCGCGCTTTCTTTTGTTCTTAAATATGGATGTTTTCGATTTGCTATAGTTTCGTCGCACTTGGCGATTGTACACTTGTTTTTCTTGTCCATCTGTGGTGGGAGTGTATGTGCACGAGGGTGCTTCCTCTGAAGGTTCCCTGGCAGTACTCGTAGGGGGGCTCGAATTTGAACTTAGGAAACCTCTAGGATTTACCCATGTGTTGGCCCCAATATTATGCACCTTCATCTCGAACGCTCCAGTGGGTTGTATATACTTAGAAATCAACGGTGGGATTTGCTAAGTATGGGATCAAAGCGAGCGTACCCCTGGGGTTAGCGTCACTTAGAGGGACCCATGAAGGGATTAATTTAGGATCCATTATATTACGAGTGTGCTCTTACTCAGGAGGTTGAGGGTCATCAGGGTTTTACGAGCGCGAACCGAAGCGGCGAGCGCCCAACTGGTGTAAATTAAGCATTTAACATCCCGCTGTTCGACATGCTCGTTATTAGAACTTTATACACTTATGAATCGTCAGACTATTTCGTGGGGAGGGTTCTCAACATCCGGACAGCGTTCCTTCGAAATGGTTGAGGTATTACATAGGCCGTTCGACGTGGAGGATGCTCGACACGGAGTAGGCCTTCTGTTGCCCGAATTATTAATCAAATAGGAAAGCAAATAAATAACAAAACAAAGAATTAAATACTTACGGTTATACTTGCAATTTTCAAATTGATTACAACACGTTTTCCAAAAGAAAGTACCCCATGCCGCAAATGGGCAATTACAAAGACTGACGTTTACACATAGAACCTTCTGAGGTTGCACGCGTTCCACGGTCTCGGGAGACGCTCGCCTTGCAAAGTCTCTAGCAAGTAGGTGTTGTTTTCTCGTACTTGGACAACTTTGAAGGGGCCTTCCCAATTGGGATCCAACTTACCCACGTGTTTAGAAACCTCAACTTTTTTGAGGACCAAGTCCCCCAGTTGGAAAGTCCTTTCTCTGACTCGTTTGTTGTACTGGTGGGCTACGGTCGCTTTGTACTTATGGATTCGAGCCCAAGCAGCATCCCTCCTTTCGTCTAGCAAATCCAATTCGAACGCTCGGTTGGCTTCATTGGTAGCATGCTCAAAAAAGGCAACGCGGGCAGATTCTTGCGAAATCTCCGCAGGTATCTGATAGTATGCATAAATTACATGAAAATCTCTTTCTTTTCCCCCTAAATTGGATTAGATTTCTACTTAATTTGCTTTATTTGGCTTTTGCAGAATCATATTGAGAAATGAGGGATTTGGCAGAATTATGAAGAAAAAGATGCTAAGTGTTGAAAATGCCTGAGCCATGACCCCAATGCATGATCATCCCTAAGGCTAATGTACGCATAGCCGACCACGGTCAACAAGTGCGGCTGAATCCTCTTGTTGGGACAGGTGGCACGCATGCAGCTGCTCTAACTCAGTTTTGTGCGTCTCAAGACTGAAGATTACGATTTTGGGAGTTGCAAAAGCACTTTTGCCTTAAAATGTGTGCCCAACTTGCAAATTTGGAGATATAAGCTAGAATTAGAAGGCAAAAGGGCTCATAATTCATCTTGGGGGCTAGAGAGAAAGGAACGCAGCAGCTGCTACTGCTGGAGCAGAGCAAGAACAGGGGCTGATCCCCTGTTTCGGCCAAGAGCAAGAAATCCCTTTTCCTTTCCTCTTTTTAGTTGAATTTCATGCTTAGATTATAAAATACTTTAGTATATCTTTTGTAGCTTGATTTAGTTCGTTTATTTTCAGTTCTTGATCAGATTATTATCTGAATATTTTGTATATATGAACAGCAGCTAAGTACTTCTATTCTAGTCAAGCTATTTAGTGATTCATGCTATGATTTGTGAGGTTTAATCGGTTCTTACATCTTCGAATTCCTTGGTATATGCATGCTTCTTGTTCGAATTGTATGGACTTGTTTTGGGATAATTTTCTGATCAACTATTGTCTTGATACTTGCTTCATTTGACTGCACAAATAACTTGATCCGTAATTGTCATGTTAGATGTGCCTAAGAGTTACACATCATTGAAGGCTTACCACCATGTTTGCTTGATAATGATGAGAAGCATGTATAATAACTTAAACATTCCAAGCTTCTTGAGTTTGTTGGTTAGGATTGGTGTCCTTTTCATGATTAATGCTGTCACAAAGTTAAATCTTAGGATCGTATCTTTAAGACTGCTTTTGTTATAAGAAGATGATTTATGAGCTTCTCATGATCATTATAAACTTAAGAAAGGACTAGGGTGTGCAGAGCTTGTTGTCCGCCGCAGCCAATCTATCAAATGGAATTGAAGTTTATTATTGCACCTATGATCGAATCATTAGTTTGAATCATACAAATAACTTGACTAGAGTATTATTTCCTAGTTACTTTAATTTCATGTTCTTTAGTTAGTGTTAAATTTCAGCTTGTTATTTTATTTCCTGCACCTTTAGTTTATTGCGTTAACCTCCCCCCCTTCTTTTATTTTTGTTGTTGTTTGTTTGGCTATTAGGAGATTCACGAGACCAACCAATCTCCGTGGGATCGACCCTTTGCCACTATACACAATTTATTGTGTTTAGTAGTTTAGGATTATTGTTTGGTGGATTCGGCACCCATCAAATTTTTGGCGCCGTTGCCGGGGAATTGGTTCTAATTGGTTTTGTTTTTCTTTTGATAACTTAGTGTTTGTTTTTGTGCAGAGAAGTCAGTTGAAGGAATTAACATGTTGCCATCAATGGCTGCAAGATCTCAAAGGGATGTTTGTGGAATTTTCTTAGGTGACCATCCAACCAATGGATGTCCTTTGCTACTTGGTGATCTATTTTCTCATTTACAGCCCGTAAATTATCAATGTGGAGTGTGTACGGGACCTCACAAAACTGATAAGTGTCCATTACTTGATGAGGAACTTCATCCCACACCAATGAAGAATGAATTTGACATGAGCTCGAACTCTTGCAATTATGGGTGGAATGATCATCATTACACATCAAATGCATTTCAACCTCCACAACAATATCCCTCATCTTCCAATTCAGGTACGTCTCTTGAAGAAATGTTTAAAGCATTTATGATTAATACACAACAATTTCAACAGGAGACAAGATCAAATATGCAACAATTTCAACAAGAGACAAGGAATAATATGCAAGAACTCCAAACGTGTGTTCAAAGCTTGAAGAACGAGTTGAGCCAATTAACTTCTTCCGTGGCTGCATTGAAGAGTAAGCAGGAGTTTGAAGAAGGACAACACTCACTTCAGAAAACAGGGGCTGAAACAGAGCATAATACAGCAGTACAAATTTCTGGAATTGAAACAGAGCAGGACTGTACAACGGACCTTAGCATAAGGTATGACCATGACTTAAGGTCATACGAGGAGTCCAGACCTACTGTACAATCTCAACAATTGATTAGCCTAAACCCAACTGCAAAGAGGTATGTTGAGTTTCAAAAAGATGAATCAGAGTTCCAAAATGATGAATCAATGTTCCTAAAGGAACTTTACAATGTTGAGGTAAATGTCCCATTACTTGATGTAATTAAATCTATGCCTCAATATATGAATTCTCTTGAAGAATTGTGTGCAACTAAAGAAAACATGCCTTGTTATGGGAAGGTAAGTATTGGAAAGCATTTCTCTGATATCCTTCAAGAAGAGATACCTCAAGTGAGTAATGTTAAAGGTTTATTTGCTCTTCCATGTAAAATAGGAACTATTGGGATTGATAGAGCTTTATGTGATGGTAGTTCCTCTATTAATTTGATGCCTTTGTCTATTTGCTCACACTTGCATATTAATTCCATGAGAAAAACAGGTATGATCATTAAACTTGATAATGGAACAATTGTTTATCCTAAGGGCATATTGGAAAATGTTTTAATTCAAGTAGATGGCATGATTTTCCCCGTGGACTTCTTTGTTGTTGATAACTCATTTGATGTTTTGTTAGGAAAGCCTTTTCTTGACATATCTAAAACAAAAATCAATGAGTTTGATCACACACTCACGATGGACTTTAATGGAAATGTTGTTAAATTTGCTATGTTTGATTCCATAAAGTCTCCTAGTGAGTTGTTTTGTTTAAATGATATAGATTTCATTAGTCCCCTTCCATATGGTGCATATTTTGAGTTGGACTGTGATGATAAAGATGTTTTTAGTTCTCACTCTCATTCACTTTTTAGGAAATTCTGCTCTCTTGAAGCTAAGTGGTTGTTTTGTCGATCCTTGTTTACTCTATTTCCTAATAAGTTGAATTCTAAATGGAAGAGAGCTTATCTATGTACTCACATGTTGCTTTATAATGTAGGGGATTTCAACCATTCTGATGAGGAAGACCTGTTATTATTGAACATGCATTATTTGAAAGGATTTTATTCAGGTTTTCCAATGAAAGATGTGAAGGATTTTAATTGAAGACATGTTATGCAACACATCGTCTAGCCTAGGACGTTAAATAAGGGCGCTTGTTGGGAGGCAACCCAATCCTTTTTGATTTGCTGTTATTTACTTTATGTTTCTCTGTGTGTTTCTTGACTAAGGACCGCTTTTTCCGTAATTTTCAGATTTTGGCAGAAATAGAGTACCCAGGACCCAGACCGTAAACAATGATCATCCCTTAAGCCTCATGAACCCCTCACAGTTTCAGTAAATGAATTCAGGGGAGTCCTCATGCTCTTACCTTTTCTTTTATTATATATTGAGGATAATGTGGAGTAAGTGTGGGGGAGATATTCTGGGAGTTTATGAATATTTTGGTTGGATTAGTAGAGGATGAAAAGCATGTAAAGATGACTGTTTTGCATGTTTGTTTGATTGGTCCTATTTTATTTCTGCCTAATTTGATAGCCTAGTTGTTAGTCTTTTTAGCTCTTTTTGCTCAGGTCCTTAGGTCTTTTTGTGATGTTCCTGTGCTATTTTTGTGATTTGAACCTGACCATGTGCAACATGTTTTGATTTGAGAGTTTTTGAACATGAAAAATAGGTTGAAATAGCATGAATTTCCAAGCTTGATTCTTGGAATTGATCAAATTTATAAGTTCTTTGGCTCTGATAGAGAATGTTTTTGAATTTGGACTAATGGGTAAAATTAAAATTGCATGCTTAAATTGGACCTTCATGTGTGAAAAAGTGTGTAATTTTGGACTGTCTAAAGCAGGAATGTTATTGATGCTGAATGCTAATGCTAATGTTAATTGAGGGATTATGTTATGAATAAGGCTTTTATAGCCATCTGTCTCTGAATAAGGCTTTTTAAGCCATTGCTCTCTGAATAAGGCTGTTTCAGCCATTTGCTTGATGCAATCCGTTCGTTTCACTCCGCTGGTTACCTAAGGCTAAATACAAATCATAAACTAAAAAATGGGTGACCATGAGTGATGCACTAAGTGCAGTCTAGGGATAGTCATATATTTCCAAAGCGGTATTATGACACCCGAAATAGACAACTTTTTTGAATTTTGGTATAAGTGTTATGTTGGAACCCTCACTTTATCTTTAGTTTTGTTGGAATTTAGACAGTCCAGAATAAGCACCCTTTGATCATATGTTGTGATTACTACTTGGTAAATGTGCATGATTAAATAAATTCTGAATTCCTTAACATTCTCTAGCAAGTTAAATACTTAGAATTTGTTCTTTTCCATTTTGAAAGGCGGTGGAGACTTGTTATGATGCTTATTTTAGTGTTCACATTTTCTCATTGATAAACTGTGGGGCTGATGTGGTTTGGTAGGGATCGTCTTGCAGTTTATTAGGAATAGAGGTTGTTGCTTAGGGACAAGCAAAAGTCTAAGTGTGGGGGGATTTGATAGTATGCATAAATTACATGAAAATCTCTTTCTTTTCCCCCTAAATTGGATTAGATTTCTACTTAATTTGCTTTATTTGGCTTTTGCAGAATCATATTGAGAAATGAGGGATTTGGCAGAATTATGAAGAAAAAGATGCTAAGTGTTGAAAATGCCTGAGCCATGACCCCAATGAATGATCATCCCTAAGGCTAATGTACGCATAGCAGACCACGGTCAACAAGTGCGGCTGAATCCTCTTGTTGGGACAGGTGGCACGCATGCAGCTGCTCTAACTCAGTTTTGTGCGTCTCAAGACTGAAGATTACGATTTTGGGAGTTGCAAAAGCACTTTTGCCTTAAAATGTGTGCCCAACTTGCAAATTTGGAGATATAAGCTAGAATTAGAAGGCAAAAGGGCTCATAATTCATCTTGGGGGCTAGAGAGAAAGGAACGCAGCAGCTGCTACTGCTGGAGCAGAGCAAGAACAGGGGCTGATCCCCTGTTTCGGCCAAGAGCAAGAAATCCCTTTTCCTTTCCTCTTTTTAGTTGAATTTCATGCTTAGATTATAAAATACTTTAGTATATCTTTTGTAGCTTGATTTAGTTCGTTTATTTTCAGTTCTTGATCAGATTATTATCTGAATATTTTGTATATATGAACAGCAGCTAAGTACTTCTATTCTAGTCAAGCTATTTAGTGATTCATGCTATGATTTGTGAGGTTTAATCGGTTCTTACATCTTCGAATTCCTTGGTATATGCATGCTTCTTGTTCGAATTGTATGGACTTGTTTTGGGATAATTTTCTGATCAACTATTGTCTTGATACTTGCTTCATTTGACTGCACAAATAACTTGATCCGTAATTGTCATGTTAGATGTGCCTAAGAGTTACACATCATTGAAGGCTTACCACCATGTTTGCTTGATAATGATGAGAAGCATGTATAATAACTTAAACATTCCAAGCTTCTTGAGTTTGTTGGTTAGGATTGGTGTCCTTTTCATGATTAATGCTGTCACAAAGTTAAATCTTAGGATCGTATCTTTAAGACTGCTTTTGTGATAAGAAGATGATTTATGAGCTTCTCATGATCATTATAAACTTAAGAAAGGACTAGGGTGTGCAGAGCTTGTTGTCCGCCGCAGCCAATCTATCAAATGGAATTGAAGTTTATTATTGCACCTATGATCGAATCATTAGTTTGAATCATACAAATAACTTGACTAGAGTATTATTTCCTAGTTACTTTAATTTCATGTTCTTTAGTTAGTGTTAAATTTCAGCTTGTTATTTTATTTCCTGCACCTTTAGTTTATTGCGTTAACCTCCCCCCCTTCTTTTATTTTTGTTGTTGTTTGCTTGGCTATTAGGAGATTCACGAGACCAACCAATCTCCGTGGGATCGACCCTTTGCCACTATACACAATTTATTGTGTTTAGTAGTTTAGGATTATTGTTTGGTGGATTCGGCACCCATCAGTATCATAGCCTCGGAGCCATAAACGAGGGAATAGGGAGTTTCTCCTGTAGCCGCTCGCGGGGTAGTACGGTACGCCCACAGGGCTCCTTGAAGTTCTTCAGCCCATTCGCCCTTCTTGCTTTCAAGCATCGTCTTCAGATGCTGGAGTATGGTTCTATTGGTTACCTCCTCTTGACCATTGGCCTGAGGGTGGCCCACCGAAGTGAAACGTTGCTCAATCCCAAGTTCGTAGCACCAATCCCGCGTGTCAGCGGCAATGAATTGGGATCCATTATCTGAGATGATTACCCTCGGGATGCCGTATCTGCAAATGATGTTCTTCCAAATGAAGTCCCTCACAACCTTGAATGTTATTTTCGCAACTGCTTCAGCTTCGGCCCACTTAGTGAAGTATTCCACAGCAAGTATTACGAATTTCTTTTGTCCGACCGCCATTGGGAGGGGTCCCACAATATCAATACCCCACTGATCAAAAGGCCATGAAACATCAATAGGAATCATTTGAGCCGCCGGCAACTGAGGGGTGTTAGAATGAAACTGGCACTTAGGGTATTTCTTGGAGTAGCTAATGGCATCCTGCAACAACGAGGGCCAGTAGAACCCACTCCTTAAGACTTTCTTTGCCAAGATTCGACCGCCCGAGTGGTTCCCACAACTTCTACTGTGCACATGTTCTAAAACTTCCTTGGCCTGCGAGGGTCTCAAGCATCTCAACGGTGGGCCCTGGAAGGACCGCTTAAATAATCGACCCTCGGCGTCCAATGAAAAGCGAGGGGCCTTGTTTCTGATTTTCCGAGCCTCAACTTTGTCGCTTGGGCTGGTTCCATCCTGGAGGAATCTGATAATTTCATCGAGCCAACAAGGCTCGGAGGGGTCAATCGTATTCAACTCCTCCGAAGGTTCGCCTCTACTTATCAGCGGCTCCTCCGTTCTAAGAAATGTAACAGCGCGCTCGCTAAAACCATCCAGAGAGGATGCGAACTTTGAGAGAGCGTCGGCACGTTCGTTTTCTGCCCTTGGGACCTGCAAAAGGTGGAATTCCCTGAACTTGGCTATCACCTCCTTAGCGCTCGCCAGATACTGCACCATGGTGGCTTCTCGGGCCTCATAAGAACCGTCAATTTAACTCGCGATCAACTGCGAATCAACATATGCAGTGACCCGAGTGGCGCCATTTTGGAGTGCAATCCTGAGCCCCTGGATGAGGGCCTCATACTCAGCTTCGTTGTTGGTGACTTGGAATGCCATCTTGATTGCGTAGTCAACTTCAACTCCGAGAGGGTCCCTGAGGGTTACCCCGGCTCCTCCCCCTTGTGAGGTCGAGGAGCCATCTGTGTGCAGAAGCCATAAACCATCTTCTGCCGAGGGCACGGTATCTAAGTTGAAACGTTCCACCAATAGGTCGGCCACAGCCTGAGCCTGTATCGCCGTGCGAGGCTCGAAGGTGATGTCGAACTGACTAAGTTCAATTGACCATTTAATTAATCTCCCTGAGACGTCCGGCTTTGTAAGCACATGTTTGAGGGGCTGATCTGTAAGCACCACGATGGAATGTGCTTGAAAATAAGGCCTTAGCCTCCGGGAGGCATTAACGAGCGCAAAAGCAAACTTCTCTATTTCCATGTATCTTTTCTCCGCTCCCTGTAGAGTCTTGCTTAAATAGTACACCGGCATATGCTTACGCTCGCGAATTGCTACGAGGACAGCGCTCGTCGCTTCTGAGGAAACTGACAGATAGACAAACAGGTTCTCCCCCGGATTAGGTTTGGTCAACAAAGGCACGCTCGAAAGGTACTACTTCATGTCCTGCAAGGCTCTCTCACAGTCCTCACTCCAGGTAAAATTGCGAGCATTAGGAAAAATTTTAAAGAAGGGCAGATTCCTGTCTGCTGAGCGGGAGATGAACCTGTTTAATGAAATGATCTTGGCCACCAGCACCTGGACCTCTCTCAGATTGCAAGGGGAGGGTATGTCCAGGATTTCTTTAATTTTCTCTGGGTTTGCCTCTATGCCCCGTTGGCTGACCATATATCCCAAGAATTTGCCACCCCGCACGCCAAATGTACATTTGGAAGGATTCAGTTTCATACCGTAACGACGCAAGATTTTGAACGCTCGTTTGAGGTCTTCCAGATGAGAATACTGGCGTTCGCTTTTGACGATCATGTCGTCCACATATACTTCCATGGATTTTCCAATTTCACACTCGAACATTCTGTTGACAAGGCGTTGGTATGTCGCTCCTACATTTTTTATCCCAAAGGGCATAACCTTGAAGCAATAAACACCCATATGGACTACGAATGCAGTTTTGGGATGATCCTCAAGAGCTATAAATATCTGATAGTATCCTTGGAAAGCGTCCATCATGCTCATAAGTTCACACCCAGCGGTGATCCACCAACTGATCAATTCTAGGTAGTGGGTACGGATCCTTAGGACATGCCTTGTTGAGGTCCGTGAAGTCATTGCACATACGCCACTTGTTGGCGCTCTTCGAAACGAGCACCACATTGTAAAGCCATTCGGGATATAGAATTTCTTCTATGTACTGAGCGTCAAGCAGTTTATTGACTTCTTCTTCTATGACCTACTTATGGAACCCATGAACATCTCTCTTCTTTTGTTTTATAGGTTTGAAGGCCGGATCCACGTTCAACCTGTGGACAATAACGCTCGGATCTATGCCAGTGAGGTCGGAAGCTTTCCAAGCAAAGACATCAATATTTTCTCGCAAGAATTCAATCATCATAATCTGAGAGGGACCATCGAGGCCGGAACCTATTTACGTAGTCTTATCAGGATTCCCAGGCTCTAACTCGATGGTCAGAAAGCTCTCCGTAGGTTCTACCCGCACTTCAAGCCTCGGTTGTGCGAGCACTCGTTTCTTGCCTGTAATTTTCTCGCTGGGTATATGATCCTCGTCTTCCGAGGGGGAATCCCCAACCGCTCCGAGGGGTGAATTCCCCGCATCTACGGGTTTGCCCGCGGCCTTCTTTTTATTCTTCTTCTTGTAGAGTTTGGCCCTCTTGCGCTCGGGGCCATCTTCATCTAATTTGGGGAAGTCAACAGACTTTTTGGTGGAGCCTGATTGGGTAGGTTGCTTGGGCTTGTGGCTTCGAAGGGAAAGTATGTAGCACTCCCAAGCCTCCTTAACATTACACAGTACCTCTCTTGTACCCTCGGGGGTGGGAAACTTGACTTTCTGATGATAGGTGGAAATTATAGCTTTGAAGTCGACGAGGGCTAGGCGCCCAATGATGATGTTGTATGGCAGGCTCACTTCGACCACTACATAGAGAACATTTAAAGTTTTTCATTGTGGGGCGCGACCGATAGTGGTGGCCAAGTGAATTTGTCCACGAGGGACGATCTCGGAACCCCCAAAGCCGACGAGGGCTGTTCTGAGGGGTTCGAGCGGGATGTTTGTGATGTTCATTTTCTGAAACGTGGAGTAACGCAAAACATTCACGGAGCTTCCACTATCAATTAAGGCCCTCTTTACAATGTGGTTATGAACGTCTAAGCTAACCACCATGGGGCAGTCAGAGGTTTCACCGACCCCATGGGGTGTTACAATATGCTCTAAATCTTTCTCTGTGAAACCTACGCTCTCATCCTTTTCCGAGCATGATGAGCTATCGATGGAAAGCACTGGCCTCGGCTGAGAAGATCTTTGATCGTAACTCCGAACGTAGCGACGCCGAGAAGCGTTAGAATCGCCCCCCGAGGGTCCTCCAGCAATCATGTGGATGACCGCGAAGGGCTGGTTTTCCATGTCTGAGGCTTTTCCTTTGCCACGGTCACTTGGCTCGGGGTGATGGTGATGTGGACTCCACGAGCGTGAACGGCTTCTTCGTTGGGCACGCGCCCGCTCAGCACAATGTTCATCATACCTCTCCAACACTTTTACGAACTCCTTGAGGTGCCCCCCAGCGATTAGCCCCTGAATCTCACCCTCAAGCTGACGACATTCATTGGTGTCGTGCCCTTTCTGCTTGTGGAAAGCGTAGTACTTTCCCGAGTGCTTTTGGGCCTCAGTTTCTCTTAATTTTGGCGGCCTCTTGAAGAGTTTCTTATCCGCCATGGAATATACCTCTGCAATTGGGCGGTTAAGGGGAATGCGCTCAAACTTTCGTGGGGGAGAGGAATTCCGACGGGCGAGAATAGGGCTGCGACGGCGACCCCTATTAGAATCCCCTCTGTCCTCGGAGACTCTGATGGGGCGAGGGGCGTTCGCCATTTTCTGGTCCCTCGCAATATACATATCCTCGAGGGTGAAGAAAGAGTCCGCTATTTCCCTAATCTCCATCAATGAGCGTGGTTTCTTCTTGGCCACCTCCTCCATGAACTCTTTACTGACGTAATGCTTCATATTGATGGCTCCAAAGAGAACGTGCCTCAAGAAATCCATCGAGGGCTTTTCCACCAATAAGATTTCCTTGTTGAACCTTCCCATGAAGGACCTGAGGGTCTCACTCGGCCCCTGGACTAAGCTATAGAGAGCCGTCGCAGCTGGGGCTGGTGCCTTCAAGTAGTTGAAGTGGCTTATGAAGGCATCAGTCAGGTCATGGTATCCTCGGATTGAGCGCGGAGGAAGCTTCTTGTACCAGTCCTGGGCCATTCCCACGAGGGAAGTGACAAACACCTTGGCCCAGTAGTTGATTGGGTGATCGTATAAATGCATCAGGTGCACAAAGTGATCCAGATGTTCGGCTGGATCTGTGGTTCCATCATGCCTGTTGACGGACGTAGGGATTTTGCCCTTCCCCGCACGGGTCATCAAAACTTCCTCAATGAGGGGAGAATCGCCCGTCACGATCCGGTAATCCCTGTCCTTTGGATCTTCAGGGCTGCCTTCCCTTCGACGGCGAGAAATGGGGCTACGTGGTCTGCGAGCGTCTCTGGCCCTGGACCTCTCGCCCCCATCGAGGGAGACTTGAGACCGTGCTCGAGAGAGCTGCTCTACCACGTTCTGGAGCCCCCTAATCTGATCTTGCACCACGGCAAGTTGAGGGTCACCGACGTTCCTACGGCTCGCTCTTTCTGTGGCCCTTGATTGGACTTCTTCATTATCCCTGGCCCTCTCATTTTCGCCGGGCTGCTGCTCTTGTTGGACCCTCGGAGGGACCTCATTTTCCTGGATAGGTGGCGGGGGAGGTTGTTGGGCCCTCAACGCATTTTGCGCCATCGTCAGTGGGTGCGCCGGGAGTCCTCCAAGGGGTGGGGCCATTCTAGCGCCATCTTGTGAAGGGAAATAAGCCATAGTGAAGTGTTCCCAGGCGTTCTGGACCACCTGACCCTCACATTGCGCGTAGAGCGCCTGGAGTTGCTGAGTAGTAATCTGGGGCATTTCTACTCCTTGTATCTCCCTAGGCAACGACAATGGGAGATTCAGTGTTCCTACCTGGTAGGGCTGGACCATAGGCATCATTCCGGGCACCATCCCAGGCTACAAATAAGCGTATCCCTGTGGAGGCAGGGCCATGGGATACATGCCGGGATGGGAAGTTGGAGCGTTGGGCCGGGAGGTAGGAGGAGGAGGAATGAAACCAGCCCCAGCCTTGTTCCCCCCGGGAGGTTGTGTTGTATCAGCTGCCTCTGTGTCTCCGGCGATTGGTGGGGGCGTACCTCCGACGAGGGGAGGGTTTTCGACGTTTTCCACATTAACGGGAGGAAGAGCCCCTCTCTTGTCCACCGCGCCTGACCTTGTTGCCGTTACCATAATGAATGACACAGGTGTTACTTTTCAACTAGCTTAAGAAGAATCTAACGAAGGTGAAGAGGACGATGGTTTCCCACAGACGGCGCCAAAAATGATGATGCAGGATAAGGATTTCTAAGATGCAACCAACACTTTGATATTTTGTTTTTGAGGGGAAGACCATCACAGGTGTTTGAGCCTCAGGGTCTGGGTTTCCGATGAGCGTGGGTTCTTCCAGCTAGGATAACACCAGTTTATGCAATGGGAATGCAACAAGAAATGATGAAATGCAAGGAGCTTGAGAAAGATGAAGATGCCGGAAAAATGCAGTAGAATGGCCCAGAGAAAGTGCGGGGTTTCTTGTGGAAGAAGATGACTTGGGGGAGAGAGCATGTGTTCTCTCCTATTTATATGTTAGGGGTGGGGGTTAATGGGTAAATTGACCGAGTGGTCCCAAACCTGTGTTGCCCTAACACCTGGCAGCTGGTGATGGTATGAGAGTGACGTTTCTGAGAAGGAGGCGGCATGTCAGGTGTAGGGTGCGCACCACCTTTGTGTCAGAGGTTGTTGGCGAGGGTCGCATGAAAGGAAGGCTCAAGGTCCCCTTTGTTAGGATTCCGACCCTTCGCAGGGAGCGTGGGTTCAGGTCCGAGCGATGGTGACGCTCGAGGAGTGTACAAATGGGTCTCTCACTGCAGATGACCATTGAGCGTCAAAATCACGAGCGCCAGGAAGGGGGCCCACAGGGGGTGCTTTCCTGGGGGATAGCCCGTGAGGGGACCATGTGCCGAGCGCAGGGTTCTCCAGCCTGAATCCTCAGCTTGAATAGTGAACCGAGGCTCGTGGACCTAGACTAGTCGTCAAATGGGAGGGCTATGCGGAGACGCGAGCTCGTTGATGCGAGCGTCTAAACCTCAAGCCAATAGATGGCGACACGTGGACGGTTCTGATCCGAGCGCGGTTTTGTGTCTCATCACTATGAATGCATGATACCTGGTTCCATAATATTAGCATCTACCTATTGTCGAATTCTTTCAGAAATCCATTTATCCTTTATTCAAGTAATCAGGGCATGGTAGTTTTGAATCTTCTGTCATCAATTTGTAGAAGCAGGAAGTGTTGTCACGATCAATTACAATTTTGTCATCGAGCCAACGCCCTGCAATTCACAAATAGGACAAATATCTATGTATGTGGGTTAGTACATGGGTATGTCAAGTAATGAAAGCAATTAAGAGCACCTAATTAATGCAGATATAACACGTAATTTACTAAAATTTAAAGCATAACATTGATAATTTTGCAAAAATCGTAATCATAGTGTGCACACAATCACATAAGCTCAGACAAGTTCCGGTAGAGAAGTCAAAATTTCACATCAGACGAATGCAACGCAGAAGTATTCTTATGCCGTACGACCTAAACTGACACGACACGACTCCAGAGCACCGGTTCTGAACCTGCTAGCTCTGATACCACATAAGATGTAGCACCCCAAGCGGAGAGGCACCATACCCCCGCACTATGACCCGACACATTTATGAAATGGAAGCTCCGTACACGCACCAAGTCACAGCAAATGGGTGACAAACGAAAAACCAACCTAGGCTAGTCCGTACCTAAACCCTGTACACATGAAAATATGCAAAACCTGAATGCGGAAGCGATACAAAATACGAATTATCAAAATTGTAATCAACAGTCATAATTCCTGTATTCCAGAAAGTAAATCAACATCAACTAAACGGGTTCAACTAATCAAGTAAACCTGTCCTAACCTGTCCCGAATAATCATACAATGAAAACGGGTTCAACTAATTCCACGAACCTGTCCTAACCTGTCCCGAATTTTATACATACAAATCATAAGTACCAACCTGCATAATATTTATCATATACATAGCTTCCTACACAAATCGAAACAAAGTACTTAACAAATCAAACAGACCGACAAAGACTTGACAAACCCGACTCAAAGCCGCCTAGATCGAACTCCAACAACCTGTACCTGCAAACTAAAAACATAGGTGGGCCGAGGATCAGTCCACTGACTAAGTGAGGGGGGCTGAACACACACACACACTATACATAAGAAAGAGCAAAGCACGTATCAAAAGAAAGATTATAAACCGGGAGTAGGGTTTTGTATACCAAAACCATTTTCAAACCAAACTGATACATAACTTATCTTATTCGAAACTTAATGAACTTAGCATAATCATATCATATCGAAAGAAAAAGCTCCTATCCCGTCTCATAATCAACATAACAGATCATATTCATATACCCGGCGAGTACGGGTCTCCCACCTTACTTCCATATCTTATCATACGTATCATAAAGGAAAACAAACAAATATCATAAACAATCCAACCCCAACACCATGTAGTTCGCGGAGCAAACCCTCACTACTCATACCAAATCAAACACACACGGGGTAGCTAACCCACATTGTGCCTTCCCCGGCTATCCACCGAGGGCTCAAAGCATCACGCCTCCTCAACCTCCACGAGTCACACGTGAGTACTTAAAATCAGAACGTGCACAGGGATCATAACCGGTGACCCCATGGTCGTCCCGGGTCTCCCTTACCCACGTCTCGAGGCCCAACAAATCAGAACAGAACAGAACAGATCTGATCATAACTCGCTACATATCATACTTATCAAATCATAAACATAACTTATGTACCTTATCAGACATACCATACCTTGCAACTTACCATATGCTATAAACGTACCACTCCGTGTCATCCTAATCCGCAGCTGGTATGAAGACACACGGTTTGGAGCATAGCTTCGTTGTAAAACATTTCAAGCTTACATATGCTCGTACATATACAGTTCGAAAACCTTTAACCGTATCAGAAAATCATAAACGTATCGTATAAACACATATCTATTATATAAATAAAATAGAATAGTCGCATGCAGGCTTGAAAACGAGCACAAAGGGTTATAGGTCGCTTTAACTAAAATAAAAATCCTAAAACCTCACCTTACACCGAAGAGAACGAGAAAACACGGCAAAGAAAGTCCCACTAAAACCCAAACAGCTGGCAGACACTCCCTGGAGAGACCCTGAACGACTGAGCACACAGAACACAACACAGGGCTCAGACTCAGACTCAGACAACCACACAGAGACGCACGGAAAACCTTAAGTATTGAAGAAATGCAATCATACAAGCAGGGTTCAAATTCATGTTGATTACATACAAAACAAATCATTTTATAATTCAGTGAAATCATATTACATATTAGGACACATTAATGTGCACCATTAATGCAAATAAGAGAAATAGAAAGACAAAGCAATTCAAATTATTTTATACTAATTCATATAGCGCATAACAAATTCATATTCGTCCAATTAAACTATTCTTACGTGCAAAAGTTACTAATTAAATCCTATATGTTTCATTCAATTCATACATCGCATAATAGGTTCATATATTGCACATTTACAAAGCAATCAAATCAAATTAACATTCCATAAAATTGCACGTGTTACAAAGCCAAACGAAACATATAATAGCGTGCTACGAATATTATTTAAAGATCATGAAGTTATATATCAAGTTTCAACTGAATCATAGAATGCACAAACGAAGAATACTAAGTTATTCAATTATGCAAGGTTTCATATAATTTTATAATGCATAATGAATTCACATTTTACATAATAGATTACTTCCCAATTTACGTGGTTTAAACCTTAATTCATAGTTTCAAGGTTAGACATCTTAACTTCTTATAACGAAATCATAATTACCATATTTGTTTATCAATCGACAAGGATTAATTAGTTCAATCCACACAAATTTACATATTTAGGAAAATTACACAAACATCCCCTCTAAGTTAAACAAATAGCACAAATTAAACATACCGGGATTCAATTTATCAAATCAAAGCCTCCGTACATATCACATTTCATTTCATACATATTGGATTACATAATGGTCGACAAATTTAAGCATATCTCAATTAATTAGCCTTTAGAACAATAAATCAAATAATCACAATTACACAAATAAATTCGCAACAAATAAACCGAGTGTCCGATTGACGAACGGAAAGTGGTATTGGACTCACCACAACGAGGCGGACAAACTATCCGAAGCCTGTCAGAACGCCGCCACTACAGCCGCCGGAACAGTGGCCGACCGTCGCCCGGCAGCCGCCTGAACGTGTCGGAAAAATACCGAAAATATCACCCGTGCAAGTTCTCCTTGTGCTCGTTCCAATTCCTCGATCAATTTCTGAAAATTCCAAGCCAATCGTCTCCAATTTTAGATCTAGCAATACGAAACCCCAAAATTGTTAAAATCAAGTTACTTCCAAATCGGTGAATGAAAATCGAATCCGTAAAAGGCATTGTCATACCCGTGACGAGCTCTTCGAAACCCCTATAGTGCTCGCCAGAAAATATCCCCGGAGCGGACCTCCACCGCGAAAAGCCACTATGTCGACGCCGTTCTGCTACCTATGGCCACCTTTTGCTCAAACCAACATCGGAATCGGACTCATGGGGTCGAAAACAGTAGGGAACCATCAAGGGTCGTCGGAAAAACCGCTGGAGCAAGGCGCTACAGTGACGCACTGCCGCGATGGGAAATTCAGGCGGCGCGTGTGCTGCCACCGTGGCCCCGATGGCCGCGCCTCCGATGCGAAAAGTTACGCCGCCTAAGACCCAGTTAATTTTCGGCCGAAATCGTCACCGGAAACCGCCGCGAACCGCCACTGAAGGTTGCGGTCGAAATACCACCACCTGCAACCCTCCATAGCGCCACCATCGTTTGTTATCGGTCTACGAATCTGGTATCACTGTGACCGCATCGTCGAGTTCTTCGAAATGGACTATTCATTCGTCGAATTCCGTCGAGAAACGGCCGAGTTCCGGGTTGTGCATGTGATTACACCGGGAGTGTATGTGAATAGTGACTAAATCGCGGGAGAGAGAGAGAGCACTGAGATCTGATGTTCTGGCACGTAAAATGAGGATTCGGGTCTTTTATCCTGGGTCCTCGCACGCAAAACGATCGGGGGAAAAGGCTAACGACGTCAGAATTGGGCAAACTTAGAGTCTACGGACTCGTTTCGATGCCTCGAACGCGTTGAAGGGGTTAAAGAGGTCAAAATCTCTATCAAACGAGCAGTGACCGAAAAATTCCTAAAAAAAGAAAACTGCAAACAGGCCCCTAAACTCTAAAAGTGTTTAAAATAGGGCCACACAAAACATAAGATCACAGAATTAAACACACAAGGAAGTTGAAACGCGGCGTACCTTATTTAGGACAAGCGGGATGTTACAGTGTTCATCCCAAGCGGGATTAGCAACTCCCCTTCAAGAATTAGTTCGGGCTAGATCTTCAAGCAACAAGAGGATCTTCATACACCATGGTCACGATTCGATGTTGAAGCACTCGAACCATGCTCAAGAGGCATCAAGAATCTCCAAAGGAGCTCCGTGAAGCACGTTGTTATCACGACCCTTGTCTCACCGAGAAACCTAAGCACCTGAGATTATAAGCTGTCACCAGAGGCAAGCTAAATAGGTAGCAAGCAACAACGAAAGAACCCCTCTCGTGCAACCAGGAGAGAACCCCGTCTCTCACAAACAACATGAAGAGAACCCCGTCTCTCGACCAATAATGAGAGAACCCTGTCTCTCACAAGAAACAAGGAGGAACCCCATCTCTCGAATAGCAAAACAAAAGAGTCCAAAGCACAAAAATACAATTATATCAATTAGAACTATTAATAATCACAATAACCACACAAAGAACAGGTAATTAAGATCGCTTACATCAAATAACAATCATAACAAGGAACAATTATATAGCTAAATAACAAAGCACATAACATCGAGAAATTGCTCAAGTTAAAAGTGCATGTATGCAATGGATGTTTCTTGTACCGTTCACCGTAGTAAAGAAATTTGGAGTTGATAACTTTATGGCTCAAAAGCTTGCTCGATTTTTGTCTTGTCTTTAATGTCCTTAATATGTGTCCGGTTGAGAAGAAGATACACCCTCAGTCGATTTTATTCTTGATTCCGATCTGACTCTTACCCCCTGATTACCTTCTTTAATTTGGTAAAGTCCTTCAAATTCAATTAAAACTTTAGAATAACGGTTACTGTCTTCTTTGATCCCTTCATCCGCTTCAAGCTTTTAAGCGTGGATTTGGTTCCAGCCCATTCAGTCCCTGATTCAACGGTAAAACCATTCTTAGTGATTCTTGAAGTTTGATCCAAATTCTTCAATAATCATCCCTTTTGATTTCTCTTATCTCAAATCCCTCCAAGTCATCATGGAAAACGGATGACGACTTAATAAGATTTTATTTTGTTGTGTGTCGCCCGAACCCCTTTAATTCTTAGTTGAATTTACCTTCATTGTCAACATCCCAGAATATGATAATTTGATTCAGTTTCCTTTCTCCAGGACTGACCTAAAAGCTCAGCAAAAGCCCCCTCATAATTCCATCATCTTCAGAAATTGAGACACGATTATGTACAGAGTTAATCATTTCAAACTTGGGAGGTTGAGTCTGCAAGCGTCTCTTAACAATAGATCGGTGGTGTTGTCTTTCTTGGCGTTCCCTCAACAAAACTTATCTCCATTTGAAATCTTAAACTGATACAATCTTATTCTTTCCCCTCCCTATCATTAGAACTTTCAAGTCCTCCATGGTTTGCATTTCTATTGTTCCTACTAAAATACTTCTTCGAGCAGAACTTTGGATTTAAGTTTGTCTCTTAGTCGTGCTCTCCTCCTTAAGAATTTCACCTCCTCGGGTCGATCTCTATTCATCACCTCATAGTCGAAATTCTTGATCTACTCGAAACAAGAAATCCTAATCAGGAATTTCGTTCGGTGTATTATTCCTATTCACTTGGAAGTGATCAAATTGAATGGCATCCTAACTTCTTCGTTCTTTAAAACCCCTTTTAATCTGGAATTCCTTTTCTTTCGTGTCCGAGCTGAACATCCCAAAACCAACTTAAACCCTTTACTTTCTGAAATACCATTTCCATCTCTATCTCAACCCTATCACCGGAAACGTTCTTCTTTAACATGGTTCGGTAGGACTTTGATTGAAATAGTAGTTGAAGCATCAAACGGAAAAGGCATCCTAACAAGTAAACACTGAAATAATGCATGTCGAGTTAAAGTGCCAATGTTATGAAGCACATATTTCACATTAAAACATGTAACACGAATGAAATCACGATATTAAATTACGTAAAATAAAATCAAAATATATCAATGCAATGTATGATGCGCGTGCCTTGGATACAATGAACCTGTCACTGTAGTAGCGGTTTTAGCATGGTATCCTGGCCTCGGGTCTTGATTTGTGAGTATAAATTGCAAGGTTAAGCCTTGTTCGATCATTAATAGTGTTTTTCAATTCTTGATTGCTTCCTTGTATCACCGTGTTTCCCGAAGTCCCAATACGAGGATAGAACTCGAATTCAATTAACTCCCTTTTTGTATTTTGGCTTCATGTCCACTCGGTAGTTCACGGTAGTTGTTACATCAATTAAGCTTCCTTGCTTGGCCCCATTGTGAATTCACATGATTGACACTCTCCATTCCATACATCTTAGTTAGGAGACTTTTGATACATCTTGAATTTAGATCTGAACCGGATGTTATCCTTGAACGTCCCGATTTTGCATTCTGTTTTAATCAATTACTTCAACCTCGAAGCTCTCGGTGATGAGCTTTGAGTGGTTCGATCTTGTATTAAGTATCTTCATAGTTCGATGACTAAGAGTTCCACGCCTATCCCGTTACCTCACGTATCCTTTAAATTAGTGGTTTGGGTCCCCACGATGCACCTATGGTGATAATCTTCAAGACCTGTAGGGAGGATGAAGTTGGTGAACTTCTTCGTGATCAAAGCCTTCTATCATGGTGTTGAGCAATGAGATGTAATCCTCTTTTGTAGGCTAGGAAGATTCAACACCCCGACTTTTAAGTACCAATGTCTCCATAATCCCATCATCGGTTTGATAGAAGGAGATTGTGGTTAAGGTTGATCGTAGCCTTGATAGCGTAGTAAAAATCTACAAGCAAAGACTCAACTCGAATATAGATGCATGTAGATCAGTATATGCTTATGACACATATTTAGATCAACAACCAAATATTATTTGCAAAGTGCAACACATAAAGCAATGAAATTAAAAGTAAATCATGTATAGCAAGTAATTTTCAGTAATTCGTGACATTTAACGATAAAATCAATGCAATGCACATGGTCACAAGTTGTTCATATGCCGTACGACCTAAATTGACTCAATCACGACACGAGAACTCCGGTTTTGCAACCTGGAGCTTTGATACCACTTAAGGATGCAGCGCCCGAACGTGTGACACCACATCCCCCGCACTAAGACCCGACCCGCATATGAAATGAGTAATCCATACACGTGCCGAATCAGAGAGAACGGGGACATAACTTACTCACCATGCTAGTCAGGGAACTAAACCTTTGAAACCAATTAAGTAATAAATGAACCAAGTGCAGGGTAATTAAACATGAGCTGAAGCAATAATGTTCACTAACATAATCAATGAGCTCATAGGCTCCAAAATTTAAACATTAAAGCGCTCGCAGGCTATCATAATCATAAATAACAATGCAAGTGGTATGAGTGTAACATAAAAGAAAGCTATACACGACTCTACAGACCCGAAATCCTGCCTAGCACTCCAAAACTTACAAGAGAAACTGAAAACAAAGTCGGGTTCAGTCTTTAAGAGACTGGTGGGTATAAAATAGGGTTTAATACAATAAAAATATAGAAATTAAACACACACACATGCAAGCCATAATCCCATGCGAGGTTTTGAAACATTTTCTAAGTGGGTGAAAACAAAGAAAACAGCACGCGAGATTACAACAATCAATTTTATTCATTCATTCATTAGGTCGTTAAGTGAGCCCGGTGAGTGGGCGAATTTTCCAATCTTCTCCTCGTGTGTCTATTATCCATTCATTAATTTCTTAGCGATCACACAACATTCATTCACTCATTCATAATCATTCATAATCGTTCATTCATGCATAATCAATTACCCCTTTTTCCTGCGGTTAGTAGACAGACTCGACCAAAGACCCGTCCACCCATTCATTACGGCCAGTGAGGTTCATGACTCCCCAAAGGCCCGATTCCCATTCCTTGCTAATCTCCTAGCGAGGGCCGGTATCACCGTAGTGTGTTTGGACTAGTGCATGGGGATTACCGTCAGCCCATGCTTCCTCGGATAGCCACGTACACTTATTCCCAGGGCCCCCATAATCATTGTGATCACTGATCTCGCCAAAACGTTGGGTAAGGATTCATTCAAACAAAAGGGATTTAACGTTAAATCATTGACTCCTTGAAAAGACTCGATATATATATATATGTATATCAGGTTAGAGTTTACCTAATAGAAGAGAAACGCACCTGGCTACACTTTATCGAACAAAACCAAGAAGAAAAGAAGACTTGAAGATAGCCTAAGAACCCGACACGTCTTCGTCCTGGAGAAAACTGTTCAAAAAGACAATACGGTGTTTTCGTGAGACTCAAGACTCCAATTGAACCATATATGACGCACGGCAATGCTATAACATGATAAGACATGCATGGGAAATAACAATGTGCTATGAAGATTTTCATATCACAATTAATGTCACTTAGACACGTAATCAAGCTATTCATTCGTTACACGAAAATCGTGTTCATTCATTACCATTCTTTCATTCAATATCAATCGTTCATTTAATATTCAATTCCTAACAAGTTATAATACATGTTAAAAATGCATATGAATCATTTAGAGGTGAAAGGAATCCATTAGACACATAAAGAATGCAGGGTTGCAAGGAAGGTCACATTATAGCATTTAAAACGTTCATGTACAAAAATCAAATTTACACCCCGTAAATCAAAACATAAAATTTATAAAAATATCATATCATATCATTCAATAAGCCATCAATTTCATAGATACAAGTTTGAAGGAAAATAGATCAATTTAAGCACATTCGGAAGTCAAGGAAGTGAAAGGAGCGTAAGGGAACGGATTTCGGTAAAAGCTAACAATTTTCGAAAACGCGCAAGCTGTAGAAAAATTGGAATATCTCGAGTTCTAAAAGTTGGAATTAAGTTTTTTTTGAAGAATATGAAACTATACAAGAAGGTCTTTCCAATGATATATGGCTCGATATCATGGTTCAAAGCGATGTGAAAATGGCATAGGTTTGAAGTTGGACAAATGCAGAATTCCAGTGAAGTGGCGACACAATATTCAAATGATTATATCTCACAACCCAGGACCAATTTTAAGGTGATTCCAATTGTAGAATGTTCTAGACTTCAAAAGGTTTTAGTGGTTAATAATTCAGGTCAATCGAAGTTCGTTTCAATAGGTAATGACCGTTACGAAAATTGGTCTGCAAAAGTGTAACGGCTGTTAGGTAGTCCCTGAGCTCCTGACTTGAGTAATGGCCGTTAGGCCTTTAGGGGTAACAGCCGTTAGGATTCCCCTGGAGCTAGAACAATGGATAAAAAGCTAAAATTCGATGGGGAAAGCCCCAAACCTCCCAAAGTCCGATTCCAGGCCAAAAACACCTCAAGAACACTTCAAAACATAGTATATTTCATGTATTACACATTAGATCATCAAAGGAAGCAAATATCACAACAAAATCAAGTTTCATGCTTCAACTTTCAAGATTTAACAATGGTGGATTGAATATAAGTCATCTACCAAGCAATTCAAGTTCATAAATGAAACATAGGAGATCATGTGATCAAGCAACATACTATAAATCTTCAAATTACAGAAGGTTGATCAATGAATTCAAAAATGGCATGAAACCCTTACTATTAAACCTCTAACTCAAACCATACTAAAACATGGATGAAAATCAACCAACCATAGTTTAAAATGACCACAAGGAGATGGAGAATACAAATATGTGCTTACCTTTCAAATTGGAGAAGAAATGGTGGTGGTATGAGCTCAAAATCAAAGAGGGTGAATAGTTCTTTCTTCTTTCTCCTTGGAGCTCGATTTTCAGTAGCAATTTCTCCTCTTTCTTGTGGTTTGAACGAAATGGGGTTGAGAGAAAGAGGTAGAGGAGTAAGTGAGTGGAATGTGGGCCCAAGAATTGGTCAAAAAGGTGTTGAAATGAAAATTTTATGGCCATTCTAGTCAAAGGTGGTACTTCCGGTACAAGATGCTTGGTTCAGACAACTTTCGGAGGTTCAAATGGGCATGCAAAATAGTGAGGCTTGTTCCATTGCACCCGAATCATCAAAATGAGTCCAATGGAGGTGACGGAATTCGAATTTAAATTCCTGAGCCCAAGTTATGCCTCCCGAAACCAAAGGTGCCCCAAATGCTCTTTAGCCCCATTTTGGTCCCGTTCCCAAAAATAAATTCAAAACCACAACAAACGAGTCCAAAAACATGAAACGAGCATATAGACATGTTCATAACACACAAAGCTCATGCATATCAAAATTACCACAAAAATTGAAATTAAATTCGGGCACATACAGACCAAGTCCGGAGTCATATAAGTATAAACGTTCATGTTCATACTCATAGCTTAATAAATTCAATTAGCATATAAACATTCAAATTAACATGTAAAGGTGTACTTAAATAATTAAAATTGCAAGCATCGAACTCTGTGACGTTATACCTGTACGTACGAAGACGCAGGGAGTTAATTAATACATGAATGTAGAAACATTTATCGATGTCTTGTGATCATATTTCATGCATTAAACCAAAAGAAATCACAAAGGAAAGCATATAATTGATGCAAGAACTCAAAACCCTCACAATTCACCACTATTCATGCTCTTACCCAAATCTCTAGCAAATCAAAAGGCAAAACCAAGGTTTCATGAATGAAAATAAGCACAATTGGATGTAGAACACAAATATATGCTTACCTCTTGGATTGGATGAAGGATGGAAGAGATATGAGCTCAAAATCTCAAGGGTGTGAATAGTGACGGGGTTTCTCTCTTCTCTTGCTTGGGAGCTTATTTCTCTTGCTTCCTTGTGTGTGGCTCGAAATGGGAAGCCAAATCAGGTATAGGGTCAAGTTGGGGAGAAATAGGTTCAGGTTTGGGGTAATTGGGAGCTCAAACGGGTAGGATATGGCCAAAACGGGGTAGGATAGTGCATACCCGTTCAAGCTGTTCGGTTCGGCGAGGTTTCGGAGGTTGAAACGAGCTTAAAAAGTTATGAGGCTTCTTTCATTGGCTCTGAATCATCAAAACAAAGTCAATGGAGGTGTTGGAATACGAATCCGAATTCCCGAGCTCAAGTTACGTCATCCAGAACCCAAGGTGCGCTAAATGTTCTTTAGACCCCTTTAAGTTCTGTTTCACTAAAACAAATAAAAACTCAACCAAACAAGTTCTAAAACATGTATAAAACATATAAACACATTCATAATTCATATAATTCATGCATAGAAAGTTGTCACAAAAAAATCAAAATTGAAAACGGAGTTAAACAGATTAAAAACGAGTTAAAAAGGTATAAAAATGTTAATTATAAAACATAAGGCATAAAACGAATATTCAAAAGGCATTTAAATCATATAATTGCATGCTTAATTAATTTAAAAGCGCACTTAGCACACTCATGACGTCATACCTGTACTTTCAGAGAGCCGGGATGCTATAAACTCCCCCCCTTCAAAGGACCTGGTCCCCCAGGTCCAACCTCTCAAGTTAGAACTATGAGCCACTCTCTTGTATTCACCCAAATTCGGGGTTCGTGACATCCCGATGAAGGTTAGCTCGAGAAAGGTCTTCTAGCACAAGGGGTTTGATTGCTTCCTCAAAGCATGATGGAGGTCTCCTTCACGAACTTGGATCCGGCTAGGAGCAGCTCGATTTGTCTCGAACGATGAGAGGGTCTACTTGAGATTAATCACCCACCTTTTGATTCATTTCATGCTAACTCAAGAGCTCGGAGATACGCGAATGGCGTAGTCACCGGACTTCCACCACTCGCACCTTCAAATCTCAGTTGACCACTTAGAAGCTTGGTAGAAACACGACCCTCAACTTACCGCAGGGCTAGAACACACGTACACTCAAAGTTATCTCTCGGGTCAACTAAGCAACAACACGCCACAAGTGCAAGTAATAAGAAAGGAAAAGTACCACGCGCAATCCACGAGCAAGCACACAAAAAAGATAAGTAGGCAACAACAAAAGTGGGTTACCCCCGAAATTAAACAATGCATGAAATGAGATGTTATGAATGCAAGTACCTCAAATTCCGGGTGCAATTCGGTCTCCAATCTGAAGCCTTTGGTTCCGTCTCCTTTGCCTATTAATCCTCGCACGGCCATAATTGGGAAACTTGTGTTCCGAAGATCCGCAAGCGTAGCATCTCCTTAGTCTAATCCAACACCCCTCGTAGGTACGGTTAGTTCCTCCACAATGAGCACATAGTTGGGACTCTCTATCGGCCTGTGGAGTTTTTCGGGACTTATGCTTCTTCTTACGCCCTCTCTCAATTTCTATGCCATGCCTAGAGGGTCTCTCCTTTACCTGTAAGTTGGAGCATAATCCTAATCTGAGGGGTTGCTCCAATTATCTTCTCCTCTGCCTCTTGTTAGAATCCAAGTTTCGACTTTCAAGGCTCTCTTCATGGCTCTTTTCCATGTGCTCGTGTCTTTGGCAATCAAAGCTTCCTTAAATTCATCCCGAAGGCCTTCAGTGAAATACCTTGCCTTCACCCGGTCGTCGTTCATAATATGGGGCACATATACGCCCAACTTCTCGAACTCCTCTAAATACTCCTTAACAGTTTTGTTTTCTTGTTTCAAGGCGAAGAATTCTTCGAGTCTTCGTTCTGGGAGTATAGCCAGCGTGTAACTTTTCCTGAATTCCCAAATAAACACCTCCCATGTCCAATTTTCATTTGCTGATTCTAATTGTTGAAAAGTCCTCGACCACCATTATTTCGCTTGTCCTTGTAAAAGTTGCGTGACAAGGTAGACCAAGTTTTGAGGGTTGCATGCCATACTCTAAATATTCCCTCTATCTCCAAAAGCCAATCTTCTGCCCCAATATCATCACCTCCTCGAAATTGAGAAGGATTAAAAGGTTACAATAGGATCCATAGGCGGTACCGCGGATGAAGTTTGTCCTTGATTCAGTTGGAAATGTTGGAACATTGCGGTCATAAACTCCTCGACATTGAAAGATGGACGAGGATGTGATTGGGAAGGTTGACCGTAGTTTTGCCGACGTGGTGGCATCCTGAAAATCTTAAGAACTACAATATAGATATGTGCATGCCGAATAGTAAGTGCATATGTCACATAATTAACTTAATTAAGAGAAATTAAGAAATGTGGTGCATCACGTAATATAAAATCAACAAAAGATAGAATTCTCAAATACATAGCATGTTAAACCGTGATGCTAATGCGCACATAGTCAAATTATCCTATGTCGTTCTACCAAGACAGACACAACACGACTCTGAACCCCGGTTTTGCAACCTGGGGCTCTGATACCACTTTAGATATAGCACCCCGCACGATGGGTACCACATCCCCACACCTAGACCCAATCCACATGCGAGATGGGAGACCCGAACATGCACCGAGCATAGGCGAACGGGAGACAGACCAACACACCTAACCTAGGAGGGACGTAGACCCTGAATTTCAAAATGCAATGTGCACAAATGCAGAACCTTAAAGATGCCAAAGAATAAAATCCAAACATATGAGTGACGGGTTCAACTAGCATAAATACCTAATCCCGAATATCCAACATAAACTCAAATCATATATCACAATTTTAACTGGTTCATACTATACCTAGAAGCATGTCCAGAATCTTTACATAAGTTAAACGATACATTCATATATATATATACGCGATCATGTTATACAAACTTAATCAAATTCAAAAGTGAAATGCAAAGGACCCAAACTTACACAAAAGACTAGACTTAAAATTGACTCCAAGACCGACTCACGCCGCCTAGCTCGAACCCCAAAGCAAACCTATAAAGCTAAAAACATTGAGAGGGGGAGGGTCAGTCCAAAGATTGTGTGAGGGGCTACACACGCACACTTACATATACATAAGAGTAAAGCATGTTCAAAAGTAGATGTTCATGAATCCGGGATTAGTTTTTGCACGCCAAACATTTGCCCGTGATAAGTTCAAAATGGAACTCAAATTACATATAGGGTGACTTAACCAATAAAACAAAACGGAACTCAATTACACATATCAAAGTGTAAGTTCAAAACGGAGCCAACTTAACAGACGTATCAGAGCATATTTTATTAGGTTAAAAATATACCAAATTTTATCTTAATTTAAGAATCTATCTCCGTTTCACGAACTTATGCAGACAGACAGATAGACAGAATGCTCGGTGGGCACGAGCTCAACTCCAACTAACTCCTCAGTTCAAAATCATATTCAAATTTAAATGAAACAAAGTCAGGCATACTTACCTCTTCTGCAGTGATAGAAGGGTTGTACATACCCTAACCATCCAAACATATATGTGTAGGTTGTGAGTTTCATGACACTCACGCTTAAGGATTCCATTACCCAACTAACCTCCTGGTGGGGTCCGGGTTAATCCTTTCAATGTGGAGACCGTACTCGGGAGTAACCCGATGGCCCAACACCGTCCTGGGGCTCATTCGTACAAATCTCCAGGGGCCAGCAAAGTTCGAAGTTCAGAGTTTAAAATTCTCAAAGTTCAAAACCCGCTAGTGACAGACAGACAGATGGAACTACCCATGCATATCGTACGTACATAACACACATACTGTCCTCAAATCTATATCAAAATTGAAGCTAAGCATACATAGGCTCATACATACCGTTCTTATTTTCAAACATATGACAAAACCATCAAAATACATATTCCACACATATCTACTTAAACATAGAGGCTTACAAGTCACATGCAGTCGAAAACGAGCACATTTCATTAGGGTCTAACTATATCCTAATCTCACCTTACACCGACGAAGCCGAAGACACACGATCGATCCACCCCAGAATCAAATGAACAAACCGAAGATAAAATACAAGACTTAGACTCAAAATGAACCATATAGACGCACGGTGTATGTTTATGCACTTAAGGAATGTAATGACTTAGGCAAAGTTGATGTTCATATCAATATCATGCAAACGAAGTCACTACATAGCTTAACATATGCAATCACACTTACAAAACACATTAGGACATGTTCATGTGCGCAATTAAGGTAATGGATGCAAATGAGATGGCAAACGATAACACTTATTTAATTACAAACATAAGAAACACTTAATAGCATGCCTTCAAATCACATAATTCATCATATCACATCAAGTTATATTCATATAGGAGCATATAACAAGTTTAAAACATAAAAGGAAGGCAATTAGGTACAAAGATGCGTCACACGTAGCACTTAGAGCAAACAAGTTCATAGTTTGTCTGCATGAATCGAAATCATACCCAAAAAAAGTATATACACATCATAACGCATTATTTACACATGAAACATATCAAAATCACACATTAACAAGACATAGCATAGCAATTCATGTATATAAACAAGTACACAACACACAAGGATCAAGATCGGGGAGGAAAACGAACAAAAAAGGCAAACAAACGAACAAAGCACGCAAAACACCAAGTTTGGGGGACTAACGTCCGTTAGTCCCCTCCCTTCCTTCTTCCACTAATGACCGTTAGTGGGAACAGACTCCCAAGCTGCTGCTAACAGCCGTTACCTCCAAGAGGGCTAACGGGCGTTAGGCCTCCCCTAGTTCGTCTTCTTCGCGCGAACACCTGCAAATCAGCCTCAAAACCCCACCAACTCAGACTTAAGCTAGGTAACACATAAAGAAACATTTATGGATTTCGTGTGATCATATTTCATGCATTAAAACAAAAGAAATCAAAGGGAAAGCATATAATTCATGCAAGAACTCAAAACCCTCACTATTCACCACTATTCATGCTCTTACCCAAATCTCTAGCAAATCAAAGGCAAAACCAAGGTTTCACGGATGAAAAGAAGCACAATTTGATTTAAAATACAAATATATGATTACCTCTTGGATTGGATGAAGGATGGAAGAGATATGACCTCAAACTCTCAAGGGTGTGAATAGTGATGGGATTTCTCTCTTCTCTTACTTGGGGGCTGATTTCTCTTGCTTCCTTGTGTGTGGCTCGAAATGGGGCAACCAAATCAGGTATAGGGTCAAATTGGGGAGAAATGGGTTCAGGTTTAGGGCAATTTGAGCTCAAACGGGTCGGATATGGCCAAAACGTGTAGGATTATGCATACCGGTTCAAGCTGTTCGGTTCAGCGAGGTTTCGGAGGTTCAAACGAGCTTCAAAAGTTATGAAGCTTATTCCATTGACTTTGAATCATCAAAAAGAAGCCAATGGAGGTGTCAGAATTTGAATCTGAATTCCCGATCTCAAGTTACGTCGCCTGGAACCCAAGGTGTGCTAAATGCTCTTTAGACCCCTTTAAGTTTCGTTTCACCAAAACAAATAAAAACTCAACCAAACAAGTTCTCAAACATGTATAAAGTATATAAACTCATTCATAATTCATATAATTCATGCATAGAAAGTTGTCACAAAAAAATCAAAATTGAAAACGGAGTTAAACTTAAATAGATTAAAAACGAGTTAAAAAGGTATGAAAACGTTAATTATAAAACATAATGCATAAAAAAAATATTCAAAAGGCATTTAAATTATATAATTTCATGCTTAATTAATTTAAAAGTTCACTTAGCATACTCGTGATATCATACCTGTATTGCCGGAGAGCGGGATGCTACATGCTACACCTGACAAGTGTACGCTTGCACGCATATGAGGTTTTAAATAAAACTTCCCAACAAGCCCGTGGCGAGAATCTTGAATTACTTAAACCTTTTCCCTTCACAAGTTCTTCCTAACGGGGATTGCATTGATTAGCTCTTTTGTGGTCCTGATGGGGTGTTTCGCGCTCAATCCCTCGATCAGGAACTTCATAAACCTGTTCCAAGTGGCACATTCTACGCGCTTGACCCCGAGTGCAGGGTTTTATTATGTCCAGGCGAGGGCCAACATGAGAATTATAGACTTTGCCAATACTTCTTATGAAATTGAGTGGAAGGAGAAGTTCTTCTTTGTAAAACCTCCTAGAGGGGTAGACTTTGGCGTTCCAAGGGAATGGGTCAACCATGGTAATAGATCTTTGATAAACTCCCGCTTAAATCCGACGTATTCTCTAGAATGGGCTCGGGAACTAGCTCTGATAATGAGAGTCGAGTGTGACCTCATACGAGTGAAAGACCTCATGGATGATGAAGTGGTTTTATTCCTTAGTGAGCTCATTAGTCCGCCTATGGACAGCGGCTGCATTAACTGATCGTGTGCAAGCTATGTAGCACCCGGAACGCTAGGTAGCCACATCCCCAGCACTATAGTTCAATCCACATATGGAACGGGCACCCATACATGAATCAAGCCTATAGCGAACGGGAGACAATAAAAAAAACGACTCACTAGCTAGGCGGGACTAACCCTCAATTAATTACAACAATGCAACAAGAATAATGCGGAAGCATAATTATGTACCTTACCATTGATTTAGTCCGGTTTCATTATCCAAATATACAATGTTCAACTTCTCCAATCACAATTCATAATATACATAAATACCCAAATCAAATCCTAAGTAAATGATATGCATCAATAAATACATGAAAGTGAGAAGGACCGGTGCTAGACCTAAAGTAAAACTCCGACTGAATCCCGCCTAGCACGCACCCTGCAACCTGAAAATGTGAGGTCTCAGTCTACACAAGACTGAGTGAGGGGTTTATAAATAAATATTAGCGCAATTACCATGTAAGCCATAATCTCGGGTAAGGTTTTATGAAAGGAAACAATATAAGTTCAATAATAAAATACAACTCGCCCGAGATAACAACTAATCCGTTTAACAATTCACTCAATTAGTGGCCCAGCGAATGAGGGCAATTCTCCAACCTTTCTCCGACTGTGTACAATAATTCAATTATTCAATGATTAGGTGATCAAGCAATCGGTTACAGTGCACAATTAGCAGTTTCAGTCCCTTCTTGCTCTGGTGATGGTGGGATTGCAAGGCCCCACCACCCAATCTCATTGGACATAGGGTTCATGAGCCCTATGCCCGGAACTCCTTCCCCCACTAATCTCCTAGTGGGTTCAGGGGGCATCCCAAGGTTGTGAGGATAGTGCAAGAGTTACCCGTCAGCCCTTGCTTCCTCGGTTGGCTCAATACACTACCCTCGGGCCCAAAGTGAATATGCTTTACTCGCCAAAACAATCAATCAATCAATCAATCAGTCTGTTCCGTGAAATCAGTTGAAAATCAATAAGGTTTGGAAAACTATAGATATATAGATACATTTTGGCCAAAAAACATCACGTAGGGGTTGTACGGGTTCTATATATCTAGAATTAAACCTCACCTGTACCAACAATTAATAAGGATACAACTATGAAGCTTGCTCCTCGTCAACGGGAAAACACTCTGTGTAAAAAGGACAAGTGTTCGTGAGACACGACTCATATGAACCATTTACGACGCACGGCAAAGTCATAATCAATAACACTTAAGGAAATGTCAAGTAGGAGCACGATTATCAATTAAACAAGTATATATATCATATAATTCACATATGGGAGCCAAGAGAGTGAAAAGGATGCGAGAAGAGAGGTTTTGGTGAAGTTTGGTAAAAACGGACAATTTTAGGAAACGTACATGCTGAGGGAAAACTGGAATATCTTGAGTTCTAGAAGTTGGAATTGAGTTTTTTTATTTTGAATGAAACTAGACAAGTAGACCTTTAAAATGATATATGGCTCGTTTACTAGTTCAAAGCGAGGATAAAATGGCGTAAACTTGAAGTTGAATGATTGCAGCTTGTCGGTAAAGCAGCGACATAAAAAATAATTGATAATATCTCACAAATGGGAAAATATAATGAGGTTATTCCAATTGGAGGTTGTTCTAGACGTCAAGAGCTTTCCGTCGGTTCAAGAATTAGGTCAATCGGAGTTCGTTTGATGGGTAAACAGGACAAAACAAACTCAGGATGAAAACAGAGGAAGATCCACGGCTGTGGATTTTTCCATGCACAAAAATCCACGCCCGTGGATTCTCTTACCGGAACTCCCAAGTTTCTGGACGAAAATCCACGGCCGTGGGTCAAAATCCACGCCCGTGGATTTAGGCCACATTTAATCCAAGGAAACAAGCATAGATCATCAAGAATTCCTCAACCAAACCCTATATAATATCATGTCTTCCAACCTCCATACAATTCAAGATTCATGAAAGCTTCCAAGTATAAAGGTCCTAAACATGCTTCTAAACTCATACATTCAAGGAATCACACCAAGATCAACAAACCCTAGTCAAGCATGGATTCATGAATTCATACAACATCAAATTATACCTTGAAATCAAAGGAGGAAAGGATGAAATGGTGATATGATGGTGATGATGCTTCTAGCTTCACAAATCCTCAAAAATCTAGCTTGAAATGTGATGAAATCTTCCCTTCTCTTCTTGGTGCTTTGATCGTGTATTAGTGTGTGTGTGAGAGAGAGGTTTTTGATGAAATGAAATGAAGTGTAATTGGGGAGAGATAAATGTATATGATATATTATGTATGTAATGTATAGATATATAACCTATATGTATAAAGTAAAAGTAGATATTATGTATATAATATATATAAATGTGTATGTGTATATATAATGAGAGTGCAAAAGTCTTGCATGATTGTGATAATTGCAACTAGACCCTTATTAATTATTTAATTACATGTTAGAAGTGAGTGGAATGAGGGTGTAAATGCAATTATATTATATAATGATCAAGTGGATGCACTTACATATATAAGTTGTAGAAATATATAGTCAAGTATAAAATATCTATCTATGTATGCATGATTCATATATGTTATATTAATGCAATTAAGTCCACATTACGAAAATATATCAAGTAAGGTCAAATATAAGCAATTAGACACGTTATCAATTAATTCACTAAATTCCACGTTAACGTTTATTTCACATAAGTCCATGTAAACATGATGCATATAATGTTATGAAAATTATAAAGTAACATATAATATCACATAATAATGGAATGGAAAAACCGGGGCGTTACAAGCTATGTTGTTGGACTATAAAACCTCGAAAAAACATGATATGATACAAGGAGAAAAAGGCAACATCAAGAGAAACGGACGAAACCTCCGCCAAACCTTATTTAGATAAACTTCAGTAGAGCGGTTCTTACTAACAATGTGGAGAGCGGTATAAGTGTGGTGGCGTGTCACTCTGATGATAATGTTTTTGGGTGGGAAGAGAACAGAAAATGCCTTCAATCGCAGCCAGATGTGGGGAAGATGTCCATGGCTTTAGTTGGTATCACGTTTGGGCGCAACTCCGGATGGTGCCATGTTTTGATTGAGGGGGATTGCCTAATGTAATCAACAACATCCACTCATTAAACTACAATTGTTCGGGTATCGGTAACATCATTTCTTATCTTTAGGCTTCTTTTTATCAGTTTGAATCGTGTTCCTTTTCTTTTATTCAGTGAGAGGCTAACTATGTTGTCCACTCGTGTGACACCCCGCTCATTCGCACGTACAGGTTTGTACCACATGTGAGTTTATTTTCCGTAATTGTATTTAATTTCATTTTATTTGATGCATTAATATTTATTTCTAATTGTTTCTTATATGAATTATTTGAAATAAAATGAAATATATGATTTAAATGTCAAGAAAATGCCTTAAGTGGAACTATGATGTGAATTCATGTGAATTATGAATTTATGATATGTGAATTTTATTCCCGAGCATGCTAATTTCATGAATTATGTGAAATACATGATTTAAGGATGTAATTGCTTGATTTTAAAATATGTGGACTTAATTGAAATTTTGGTTTTTGGACCTAATTGTAACTTTTTCAAAGTTTTGGACTCATTTGGAAAATGAATGATTTTAGTACACTTGTGTACATTTTAATTTATATCTTGAGCTACGGCACTGGGATTCGAGTTCCGTCTTCGGTGTTCAACTCCTTTCGACGATCCGGACGCAATAGATCAAGTTTCGTAATTTTTCGATGCCGTTTCGACCCCCGACGGAGTAGATTTCAGCCACTCTCGCGCCTAAAAGACTACCTTATACATTTTTTGACATAACTCTCTCAATACTTAATATTTTAACCCCAAACTTGGCCCCACTTCACCACAACTCAATATAATATCACCCTAAACTCCCTCACTCTCGGCCAACAGAAGAAATGAGGAGAAATCTACTGCATCTTTGGAGAAGAAAACCCTTTCCCGCCACTATTCATCAAGAGAAGAGTTTTGAGCTCAAACCTTCATTTTCCTTCATCAAACTCAAGAAGTAAGTATAATTTTGGTATCTCCATCCTTGTATGATCATTTTAATCCATGAATCTGGAGTTTTGAGTTAGATTTGATATGGATTTGAGGCATGAGATGAATAGTTAGGGTTTTATGAATTTTTGAAGAACATGATCATTCTTTGATCTCTTTGAGTTTGACGACTTATATGATGATCTAAATGCTTTATTTATTGCATCTCTTTGGTCCCTTTTCATGGTAGTTGGATGGTAGATAATGTAACGCCCCGGTTTTTCAATTTTATTAATATATCATATTTGCTTCTAAATTGCGCAATTAAATTATTTAATTATGTGATTATTTGTTTTTATGTGTTTATATTGAATTTATTATAATTGTTATTATTTTATTTTATTATATTTTATTTTTAATTTATTATTAATTCTAATATATATACATATCGTATTACATATATATATATATATTTCTTTAAGTATATATATGTATACGTTTATTTACATTATTATTAATTTAATGATTATGCTAATTATATGTTATGCTAATTAATCATGTTTAGTTAATTAATTACGTGATCTAATATAATTTATTTAATATTAGAATTAATTTATTATTTATAATAATTATGCATGGGAAATTATATTTTGCATGGGAATTATAATATTCATGCATGGATTTTATTTGAATGTGCATGAATTGTATGAATGAGTTTGTTTGTTAATTTTGAGCTTCGTTCTTATATGAAATGATTTCGGATTGCCACGAATATTTAGTATGTCGTAAATATATGCGTTATGAATATGATTTTATGCTCGATTTATATTTTCGAATTCATTTGATATGTTAACGGATTTAATTTGTATTGAGGAACCAAATCGGGGGCTAACGAGCACTTAGAGTACCCTTGGTTCCGAATTTAATATCTTGAGCTCGGGAACTCGGATTCGAGTTCCGTCAACTCAATGAACTCGTAACGAAAATGCGAGTTTAGTAAACTTAGCCATATATTTTTCCTAAATCATTTGAACCTCCGAAATCCAACCGAAAAATGAAACGGCATCCATTTGACCTTGCTGTACAAAATGAGCCATATCTTATCCAAACCATAACCAAATTAACCATGGTTTGATTCTTTAAAACCCTAACTCAACCATCTATCATGACATATCAAGCCTTAACCGAGATAACCCTCACACAATCCCCAAAAACTCAGCCAAAGCTTCTGCAGTCATTCCAGTCCCGTAACCCTTCCATCCTTGGAGATTTTGGAGCTCAAATCTCATCCAAACTTCAACCAATCATCAAGGTAAGTTAAGGGTTGTATTATATGTTTAATTCTGATCATTTCCACCCTTTCATTCATGAATTTGAGCATGGTTTCATCATTTCTGGGCGTTTTTCCGAAAATAAGAGTTTTTGTGGAAATTCTTGATCTTCTTCGATTATCAATGGTTTTGATTGATTCCAAGCTTGATATTGATTGTTTTAACATCCTCATATCATTTATGATCATTGATTTCTTGGTGGGTGAAGTATTAATGAGATATTAATTATGGTACTTTGAGAAAATCCCACATGAATGTCACGTACGCTTCCATGTCTTGATTGATCACTTCTGGAACTGATTTACTTGTTGAATTCATGATGTTTTCCTGCTTATTTGTTGGCCTTTAACTGAGTGAATAGATGGAGAAGGAGTGATTTGTTCTTGCCCTATTTTTACGTGTTGGTTGCTCTGTTTTCTGGCATGATTTTCAGCTGTCAAAGCTGCTGCGTTTCCTTCATGTTTTGCTGTCAATTTTCTTGGCTTTGAAGGATCATTCTTGTTGAGTTCTTGCAGCAATTTGTACCTTGTAATGTTGCTTTGGCTGCCTGTTTTTCTTGCTGGTTTGCTGCTCTGTTTCTGCGTGTTGCTGTCTGTAGCAGAGGCTGCTGTTGCTGCACGTCACGGGCGTGCCACTTCTGTCCGTTCCAACGAGGAACGGGGGTGCAGCGTGGCCTGGAGTTGCTGTACCGAGACACGGGGGTGTCTCGGTATAGGTTTGGAGGGTGACACGGGGGTGTCACCCCGTTTTTCAGAACTGTTCCTGCGTCTTCTTCTTCTTCCCTGCGTGATGTGTGCTGTTGCTGCTACTGTAATTGCGTGCTTGGCTGCTGTTGTTGTTCTTTGTAGGTGGCTATGTTAGTAATGTGTTGTGTGTGTTGTGTGCATGCATGGGTGTTTGATTGTGTGAATGCATGCATGTGTGTAATATATAGTATATATATTATGTATTGAGTATATATCTATATGCATGCATGGATATGTAATGTGTGTGTACGTGTATATATATATATGTTATATATTATATGTTATTACATATTATATATAATGACTATATATATATTTACTATATATTTCAATTATTATTTGATTTAATTTAATTATTGAAATTAAGTGATTTCCATTTCGCGTATTTAATTACCGACTATTGATTGAACGTTTTATTTATTTTATTCCTAAATGTGAATATGAATATTATGTGTTATGATTATTAAATGAATTCATGGATTAATTGATATGCATTAGGAATATTATGAATGTTATGAATTTATGAAATTATGAAATATGAATTTATGAATTTATGAAATTGAACGAAACATATGAATGAATGATTTGATTATATGTTTTAAATTTCTTAATCGTGCACATGAACATTTTATTGATATCATATGATCATTTATGCATTCATGTCATATTCACTTCATTGCCGAGCGTCATATATGGTTTATTGGAGTCTCGAGTCTCACAAACACGTCATGTTGTCTTTTGTACAGTTTATCTCCAGGGTGGAGAGATCTTGATCGTTCAGGCACTTGGTATTCGTATCCTTGTATCGTCACGGTTCAGGTGAGGGTGTTTTTGTTCTAGCTATGTAACAAACCCTACAACCCTTATGTGAAAAGCTTTGGCCAAAACCTTATGATTATATATATATATGGTTTTCAAATGAAGTTATCGAGTAAATTCTTCTGAATTATACGTATGAGCGTATATAAGCTTAAAAATGGTTTTGTAATGAGGCTATGCTCCAAACCGTGTGTGTTCATGCTAGCTACGGATTAGGATGACACGGAGAGGTACGTATATAGCATATGCCGAGTTACACGGTAAGGTATGATTTCTTATAGTATGTATCATATGTATGTATTGATATGTTTGGCGAGACACATTTCTATTTTTGATTGCTCGGGCCCCGGGACTTAGTATATGTGGCTAACCGAGGAAGCAAGGGCTGACGGGGATCCTATATACTAGTCCCAACCAAACTACGGTGATACCGGCCCTCGCTAGGAGGTTTAGCGGGGAATGGGAGCTGAGTGCCCTTGGGGGATTCATGTACCCCCATTGGCCTATGTATGAACCGGTGGCCGGGTCTTGCAAGCCCGTCCACCACCCGGAGGAAGAAGGTTGGTTATGATTTATGCCTTTTCTTATGTATATGTTATGATATGATTATGCACCGTGCGGGAAGGCCGGGATCCGGACCGCCCAAACGAACATGTTTATGACATGATTTATGGTCTGTGTGTATTATGATAAATTGCATGATCGCCTAATCAATATATTAATGATATTTGTCGTACACGGTCGGAGTTTGGTTGGAGATTGTGCACGCTCACTCACCGAGCCTTATGTATATGTATGATTTATGAATGTAATGAATTTAATATGAATTAGTCGTAAAAGTCGAGCATTGTCTATCTATTTTCTTGCCCTTTTCGGGAACTAAATTCGAATAAAAACCTTGCTCGGGATTTATGACTTGCATGTGCATGTTTTATATATATATATCACTCCTGCTCACTCAGTCTTCTAGAGACTGACCCTCTCCCTCCCCAACTTTTTAGTGTGCAGGTTTGATTTTGGAGTTTCGAGCTAGGCGGAGGTGTTTGGAGTCTTTAGGTTTGATTTTAGTCTCTGCACTCACTCTTGTATTGGATTTAGGTTTGATTCGATTCTGCAGTATCATAAACTTGAATAATTATGTAATTATTATTGAATTGGTTTGTTGGACTGTAATTATGAGTTTAAAAGAGGCCTGAAGAGCCCAAATTCTACTTATGATTTGTATGTTTGAATTTTGGCCTTGCAATGCATTATACTTTGGTTGATTGGTTATCATTGCAGGGTCTAGTTCCGCCTGGCTTAGGAAGGTTTTTATGTTTGTCTCCCGTTCGCTAGGGTTTGATACGGGTGCGGATTTACTATTTCGTTACTCGTGTTGAGCCTTAGTGCAGGGGATGTGGTGCCTCACTTGCGGGGTGCTACAGATAAAATACCTTTAATATACTCAAGCTTTCATGTAAGAAAATGTCGAATATACATGTCTTTCTTGGTCTCATTCTTATCGGTTTGAAGTGTATGCATATGGGGCTGAGTTTGCTTGAGTTTCTTGCATGAAATACTTGGTTAGCTACTGCTTTTGTTGCCTTTCGAATTACTACTGCTGTAGGAAGAAAAACAGGGGATTTTTACAAGCTTTAAAGCACGAAATGTGTTGAGGTTCTTTCTTCCTTGTTGCTATCAGTTTTGCCGCTGCTGTGTGATTAATTAGGGGTTGTTTTGCTGTTGTTTTGTGCCTTAGTTCATGACATAAACTTGCTGTTAGTTCTTGCTCAGTTGCTGCTACCTTTTCTCCCTTATTTTTGGTTAGTTTGGGCTACTATCATGGCTGCGTCGTTCCTGTGTTGTTGTTGTACCTTGGTGACTGAATTGGGTGTGTTTTAGCATGAATTTATGCATGAATTGACCCTTAAATTGTTGCTTGTTACCTGCACTTTTGCTGCTGCGTTATACCCTACTTCTGCCCTGTTTTGAACTGCTGATGTTCCTGAATTGTTTGCTGCTGCTCCTTACCTTCTGTAATGATCTCCCCGGGCGGGGAGAATTTATGAAAGAAGTATCACCGGGCGGGGACACCTCTGCAGAATGATTCGCTGCTTGATTCTTGGTTTTTGTTGTTGCATACTACTTGTGTGTGTGTACGTAACATAGTATGGAATTAAATGTGCATGCATGAGTGTGTAATTGTGTGTACGTGAGTGTTTGTGTACATATACTATATATGTTTCATAACTGTTTCTTTTGTGAACTAAGTGGTAGATATATATATGTATATGTAATACATATTATAAACCTTAAAAGCTACAGGCATTATGTGTATATATATTATATGAACTTATCTAGTGGTTTTACATTTGCATGCAAGTGAATATATAATGTATTTGTGCATGTGTGTGTGTGTCTACGTGCTTTTATAGATAATGTAATGTATGTTACAGCGCTGGAGTTGCAGCGCTGGCTGACGGCGGGGAGTCCGTCGGCGAGAAGACACAGACAGAACAGGAAAAAGGAGATGAGGGATTTGCTCTAGCAGTTGCGGTACAGGAAAGAACTGAGAAAGGGGGATCTCGTTTAGGTGTCAAATGTGGGGAGGGGAATTGTCAGCTTTGTCCCTCCACCTCATCTACTTCCCCTTATTTCAATTCAGCCCCTACATTTTGTAAATATGATAAATGTGGTCCCCCTAATCAAGAAAAATGCAGAATATGTCCTAACACAGATTCTAGGACACTTGGGTCAGCTTTGAGTGCCTCTGGGAGAAAGTGTTCCCGATGGATTTTCGATTGTGGTGCCACGGACACTATGACCTTTGATTGTTCCGATTTAGCAAATCTCACCACACCGAGGAGGGAGTCAATACGCAACGCGAATGGGGGCATCTTCCCGGTCCTTGGGGCCAGAACCGTGACTCTATCACCTACTTTGAAATTACAGAATTGTCTTTATATTTCAAATTTATCCTGTAAATTATTGTCTATTAGTCACGTTACAAAAGAGTTGAATTGTGTCGTGCTAATGTTTCCCGGTTTCTACTTGTTACAGGATATTCAGTCGGGGAAAGTGATTGGGCGTGGTACTGAAAGTGGAGGGTTGTACTACGTCGATGAGGTGGCTCAACAAGGAACTGCAGCGCTTGCTGACGGGACAGTAAACCGCCAACAGTCGTTGTGGCATCGTCGTTTGGGTCATCCATCCTTAGGTTATGTTCAGTTGTTATTTCCTCAGTTGTTTTCTGGGACTAATAATCTCTCTTGTGAGACGTGTATTCTTGCAAAGAGTCATAAATAGTCTTATTCAGTTTCGAGTTCTCGTACTAATAATATTTTTTCTCTAGTCCATTCCGATGTATGGGGTCCCTCTCCGAACATTAGTCTGAACCATGACTTCAAGTACTTTGTTCTTTTTATTGATTATTTTTCAAGAATAACATGGGTTTATTTTCTCAGAAATAAGTCAGAAGTTCCTGATAAATTTGTTGAATTCTATCAGTTGGTAAAAACTCAGTATAACTCTCAGATTCAGGTACTTAGGTCAGACAATGGGGGGGAATATGTGAATACCACCATGAAACAATTCTTTCAGAATAATGGGCTTATACATCAAACATCCTGTCCCCATACGCCTCAGCAAAACGGGGTAGCAGAACAGAAAAATAGGCAGATTCTTGAAATGTCTAGGTCCCTTCTTATTGAGTCATACTGTCCAAAGTATATGTGGCCCGAGGCAGTTGCCACCTCGGTCTATTTGGCAAACCGCCTTCCCACCAAGTTCCTTAGCTTCGAAACACCCCTTAGCTGGTTCGCACAACAGGTCAGTGTTCCCTCGGTCCTTTCTATTCCACCTAGGGTATTCGGTTGCTCAGTATTTATCCATGTTCCCAAAACCCAAAGAACAAAACTTGATCTCTATTCTATCAAATGTGTTTTTCTGGGGTATGGGGTTCAGTAGAAAGGGTATCGGTGTTATCATCCTCCCACTAGGCGCATGTACACCACCATGGATTGCAATTTCATTGAGACCGAGTATTTCTTTGCCTCCCCACTCAGTGGTCAGGGGGAGAGTAGTACGCAGGATCCACTGAGTGGGGTACCTCCACATGCACCACTCCCCTCTTGGCCAGACACAGTCACAACAGAGCAAGTAGGCGGAACCACCGAGCCACCATCTCCCATGGCACAGCCCCACACTAACTCCACAGAACCCATCACCCCCTCGAATAATCCTGAGGTTAGTAGTGAAACAGTGAATAACTCTACTCCAGTTATGTCTTCAGTTGTTTCTTGTGATCCTAACAGTGCAGGGGAAAGCGAGACACCAGAGAATAATGTGCAGGGGGAGATAGAGGCATATGTACTGCCACCCAGAGCTAACAGGGGTGTTCCACTAAAGCGATATGAACCAGAACACACAGGGAGAGCCCCGAGATACCCTCTAGCTGGCGTTGCCTTCAGCTGCCTAGCCACGGCGGCACGGGCATGCACGGCAGCCATATATTCTGACAAAGTCCCTAATAGAGTAGAAGAAGCACTTACTGAGAGGAAATGGGTCCAAGCAATGGAAGTAGAAATGGAGGCTCTGGAGAAAAGTGGTACTTGGGAGAAGTGTGTACTGCCCTCAGGAAAAAATATGGTAGGGTGCAGATGGGTGTATACAGTAAAACACCGAGCAGATGGAAGCATTGAGCGGTACAAGGCACGGTTAGTAGCAAAAGGGTATACACAGACATATGGCATCGATTATTTCGAGAAGTTCTCTCCAGTAGCAAAGATCGATACCATCAGAGTGTTGTTCTCTATAGCAGCCAACCGAAATTGGGAACTGCACCAGTTCGATGTCAAGAATGCGTTCTTGCATGGAGACCTTCAGGAAGAAGTTTATATGGAACCCCCTCCGGGATTCACTCAGGATTTTGGGGATAAGGAGGTGTGTAGATTGAAGAAGGCCTTGTATGGTTTAAAACAGTCTCCCCGGGCATGGTTTGGGAGGTTCTCAGCAGCAATGAAGAAATATGGGTATCACCAGAGTAATTCGGATCATACACTCTTTGTTAAGAGAAGAGATGGACGAGTTACTTGTCTCATTATTTATGTAGACGATATGATCATCATAGGGGATGACGCAGAGGAAATTAGTCGATTGAGAGGGAATCTGTTCAAGGAATTCGAGATGAAAGACTTGGGACAGTTGAAATACTTCCTTGGGATAGAGGTACTGAGGTCAAAGAAGGGTATATATATTTCACAGAGAAAGTTCGTGCTTGATCTTTTAGCAGAGACAGGACTGTTAGAGTGCCGACCAGCAGACACTCCGATGGCAGTCAACCACGGGCTAAGAATTGTGGAAGAATCAGAAGGGACAGATAGATTACAGTATCAGCATTTGGTGGGGAAGCTGATATACTTGTCCTATACCTCAGAATGAGCATTTGGATGCAGCAATCAGGGTACATCGATACTTGAAAGGATATCCGGGAAGAGGGGTGCTCTTCCAGAATAATGGTCATCTCAGGATTGAGGCTTACACCGATGCAGATTGGATAGGAAGCCCAGGGGACAGAAGGTCGACTTCAGGGTACTTTACCCTTGTAGGAGGAAATATAGTGATATGGAGAAGTAAGAAACAGAAGGAGGTAGCCCTCTCGAGTGCTAAGGCAGAGTTCAGAGGGATTGCTCGAGGAGTGGCTGAGGTCTTGTGGCTGAGGAAGTTATTGGAAGAGATAGGGCTTCCCACTGACGAAGCCTGTAAGTTGATGTGCGACAATTGGGCAGCGATTAGCATATTTGAGAACCCGGTACAGCATGATCGGACGAAACATGTGGAAGTTGATAGACACTTCATTAAGGAAAAGATTGAAGAAGGGATCGTTAAGTTGCCGTTTGTAAGGTCAGGGGACCAACTCGCTGATATTCTAACAAAGGCCGTAAATGGTAGGATTTTCGAAGAAGTTTTGGGCAAGTTGCACATCGAAGATCCGACGGTACAACTTGAGGGGGAGTGTTGACTAAGGGGATTTTGGTAATCCCGTAACTAGTGATGTAATTGGGGATGTAAATATTCTGTTTCCTTTTTTAGTCTAGTTGTGTGGTGTATATTTACATGTATTCTGTACTTGATTCATAATACAAGATATACAATTTTCCCTTCCAACCATAGCCTCTATTACAGAAAACATGTTTTGCTACTATTTTGTGCCTTAGTTCATGACATAAACTTGCTGTTAGTTCTTGCTCAGTTGCTGCTACCTTTTATCCCCTGTTTTTGCTTCGTTTGGGCTGCTGTCATGGTTGTGTCGTTCCTCTATTGTTGTTGTACCTTGGTGACTGAATTGGGTGTGTTTTCGCATGAATTTATGCATGAATTGACCCTTAAATTATTGCTTGTTACCTGCACTTTTGCTGCTGTGTTATACCCTACTTCTGCCCGGTTTTGAACTGCTGCTGTTGCTGAATTGTTTGCTCCTCCTCCTTACCTTCTGTAATGATCTCCCCGGGCGGGGAGAATTTATGAAGGAAGTGTCCCTGGGCGGGGACACCTCTGCAGATTGATTCGCTGCTTGATTCTTGGTTTTTGCTGTTGCATACTACTTGTGTGTGTGTACGTAACATAGTATGGAATTAAATGTGCATGCATGAGTGTGTAATTGTGTGTACGTGAGTGTTTGTGTACATATATTATATATGTTTCATAACTGTTTCTTTTGTGAACTAAGTGGTAGATATATATATGTATATGTAATACATATTATAAACCTTAAAAGCTACAGGCATTATGTGTATATATATTATATGAACTTATCTAGTGGTTTTAAATTTGCATGCAAGTGAATATATAATGTATTTGTGCATATATATATATATATATATATATATATATATATATATATATATATATATATATTATATATATATATATATATATATTATATTATATATTTTATAGATAATGTAATGTATGTTATATATTTTGATTTTAATTAAAGAAATGGTTTTATTATACTTATATATGTTTTGATCTTGATTAATTCGATCTCGCGTGTATGATTTTCGTATTTTATTTCATGCTCTTTAAAGCCTTCTTTTAATTGTATATGACTTATATGCTATGTGAATATGTTGAATTATATGTTAAATGTCTTGAATTAATTTTATGGATTCATTCGATACGAGATTTACGTGAAATGAAATTAGTAAACGTTTAAGCGTTCATTTGATATTTTCTTGCATTCATAGCATACATTTGCATCGTCGTGCGTCTATATGGTACATGTTCAAGTCTAAGTCTTGAGTATTGTGTTTGTTTGTCTCAGGGGTGCTTCCGGGAGGAGTCATGCCCGGAGTTTAAGTTGTTCGGGGCTGTTTTCTCATGCCACACTACACTTTTGTTCAAAGGTGTGGTTTAGGTTCTTTTCTTTTTAGTTAAGCGACCTAAGACCCTTAAATGCTCATTTTCTAGCCCGCATGCGACTATATAATTAGTTAAATATGTTTAATATACGATATGTTTATGATCTTGTTATCAAGGTTTCGGCTTTCTTAAGGGCTATATCTACGAGCATATATGAGCTCACGTTTTTAATCAAAGTTTAGGTTTATGAAAGTTTAATGTCAATGTACGTAAGGTTAATGATTGGCAATGAGCGAGAATGCAATGAAAGGTAATGTAATGGTAATGTTGGGCCCCGAAGACGTGGGTAAGGGAGACCCGGGTCGGCCATGGGGTCACCGGTTATCACCCCTGTACACTCTTCATCCAAGGTATTACGTTCGACTCTGGGAGGTTGGGAAGACGTGGTGCTCTTGATGCCTTCGGATTGAACCGGGGAGGACTCGTGTGGGTTAGCTACCCCTCGAGGAAGTTATAATGGCACTAGTGTGGGTTAATAGCCCCTCGAGGAATTTACTAATGGATGGTTAGGGTTGACGGACCCTTCCATCACCGAAGGGGAGGATTGAATGTGATTTCTGTTTTATGAAATATAATGTAATGAGAAGTAATGGTGGATGCTCGTACTCGCCGGGCTTAATGAAATGGTTGGATTATGGAACGGGAATAGAGTCGTTAATAATGTAATGTATATGTATATGATATGTAATGTTCTTTGAAAATGTTTTGGTATGAAAAACCTATTCCCGGTTCATAATCTTTATCTTTTACGTGCTTTGCTCTATATGTATAGTGTGTGGATGTGCGTTAGCCCCCTCACTCAGTCGAGATATGACTGACACCTCTCTTTTACCACTTTTAGTTTGCAGGTCTTTTGAGCACGAGCTAGGCGGAGAAGTGGGTAGTTCGAGTCTCACTTTTGGATTTAGGTCGTGTTAGGTGCATTGCATTCATTTTGTCTTGTATTTAATGAATTGATCATGTTATGGATTTTATTTTGGATATACGAATTGTTATGACTAGTATATTTGATCATTTGATGTATATTTTAATTTTGGGAATTTTATATTACTAGAACTCCGTTGCTTCCACTATTTATCTATTTGTTGCGCGCTCTGAGTATTTTTTAGCTCCGCCTAGCCTAGTGAGTGCGTGGTCTCCCATTCACTTAGACTTGGGCTCGTGTATGGACTTCCCATTTCATATGCGGGTTCAGGTTTAGGTGCGGGGGATGTGGTGGCTGCGCTCCGGGTGCTACATCCTAAAGTGGTATCAGAGCTTCGGGTTGCAAAACCGGAGTTCTAGTGTCGTGTTGAGTCTGTCTAGATCGTACGGTGTAGGACAACATGGATATGTGACTTCATGTGCACATGAACATGTATTGACCCGCATGCATATCTATTAGAAATTCTTGAATTTTCGCAAAAATGTGCCTCCAAGAAGACATCATCGTCGGGATAGATCCCCAGAGTGTCGTCATCATCGGGATCACTCTCCTCATCAAGAGAATAACAATCTACCACCACCACCACAAATGGATCCGGGGAACTTTATGGAAAGGCTCGCGGTATTTTTAGAGCAACCCAACCAAGAAAGAATAATGCCCCGCCGGCCAGTAATCATGGAGGAGGTCTTATTACAGCCGCCCTTAGGGAATTCAAGAATCAAAACCCACTGGTATTCATTGGTGGAAATGACATTCAAGCCAAAGAATGGTTGGTCCAAACGAATAGGATATGGAATCTTATACCTTGTGGACCGGATGAGAAACTTCAATGCACCCTCACCATGATACAAGGACAAGGGTATAATTGGTGGTCAAGTGTTCAAGGGAAATTAGGGGCCTCCGGGGAAGAAATTACTTGGGAAGTGTTCGTCCGAAAGTTCAAAAACAAGTATATCCCGAAAGCTACCCGGAATAGACGCTTGAGAGAGTTTATGGATCTCGCAAGGAGGGATGTCGGTGACGGATTACATTAATGAGTTTGAGAGGCTTTCTTGCTACGCCCCAAGTATTGCCAATGACGATGAGAGTAAGGCCTCCCAATTTCTTCAAGGTCTTCGAGAGGACATGAAAGATGCATTAGAAGCTTCCAATACTAGCACGTGGGCCAAAGTGACGGACAAGGCCTTGAGAGTTGAAGATCGGGTGGTTATGAGAAGAAAGAATTCACATGCCGGCCAAGGTTCTAGTTCGGGTTCACAAGCAACTCTTGGGAAGAGGCCGATGTACGAAGCTCTTCCCCCTTCTAATCCTCAAAACAAGCAACCTAAACACGCGAATCCAAATCCTCTTATGGCTATTAAGGGTCCCGAGTGTGTGCATTGCCGACGAACAAATCACTTGTCGGAGAATTATTGGAAACTTCACAAGAGGTGCTTCGGATGTGGGTTACCGGAGCATATGTTAGATTGATGCCCACGAAAAAGGCCGGATTATGTGCCGGGAGGAAATCCGAGACCCTCGATTAAAGCTCGGGTGTACGCTTTGGGTGGAGAAAGAGAAAGAAAGGCAGAAGTCAATCGAAATGCCGCGGTGGAAGGTACAATTGCATACATGGCATAACATCACATGCATTGGTCGATCCCGAGGCCATTTATGCATTAATTTTCGGGATGCATCATTGTGATTATTGTTGTTGTTTTTTTTTTTAACTTCCTTGTATGCCCTGTTACTTGTGCATGACTTTGTTGTGAGTTCTTTTGAGAGTTCTTGGTGAGATTTCTTTGACGGGAGTGTTCGGTAAGCTTGAGGGTCGAGTTCTCCTTGTCAACTTGATAGAGCCATCGAGAAAAGGTAAGACTTGAGGTGCAAGACTTAAGAAGGCAAGAGATTGAAAGTTGAAGAGTCCACTCAAGAGATCGAAAAGAAGATGAGAAGTTGTATCCAGAGTGGTTCGGGTCCCGAGCCAGACCTGAGGACAGGTCCTTTTTAAGGGGGAGAGTTTGTGATACCCCGCTCATTCGCACGTACAGGTTTGTACCAGCTGCGAGTTTATTTTCCGTAATTGTATTTAATTTCATTTTATTTGATGCATTAATATTTATTTCTAATTGTTTCTTATATGAATTATTTGAAATAAAATGAAATATATGATTTAAATGTCAAGAAAATGCCTTAAGTGGAACTATGATGTGAATTCGTGTGAATTATGAATTTATGATATGTGAATTTTATTCCCGAGCATGCTAATTTCGTGAATTATGTGAAATACATGATTAAAGGATGTAATTGCATGATTTTAGAATATGTGGACTTAATTGAAAATTTGGTTTTTGGAACTAATTGTAACTTTTTGAAAGTGTTGGACTCATTTGGAAAATGAGTGATTTTAGTACACTTGTGTACATTTTAATTTATATCTTGAGCTACGGCACTCGGATTCGAGTTCCGTCTTTGGTGTTCAACTCCTTTCGACGACCCGGACGCAATGGATCAAGTTTCGTAATTTTTCGATGCCATTTCGACCCCCGACGGAGCAGATTTCAGCCACTCTCGCGCCTAAAAGACTACCTTGTACAATTTTTGACATAACTCTCTCAATACTTAATATTTTAACCCCAAACTTGGCCCCACTTCACCACAACTCAATATAATATCACCCTACACTCCCTCACTCTCGGCCAACACAAGAAAAGAGGAGAAATCTACTGCATCTTTGGAGAAGAAAACCCTTTCCCGCCACTATTCATCAAGAGAAGAGTTTTGAGCTCAAACCTTCATTTTCCTTCATCAAACTCAAGAAGTAAGTGTAATTTTGGTATCTCCATCCTTGTATGATCATTTTTATCCATGAATCTGGAGTTTTGAGTTAAATTTGATATGGATTTGAGGCATGAGATGAATAGTTAGGGTTTTATGAATTTTTGAAGAACATGATCATTCTTTGATCTCTTTGAGTTTGATGACTTATATGATGATCTAAATGCTTTATTTATTGCATCTCTTTGGTCCCTTTTCATGGTAGTTGGCAAACCGCCTTCCCACCAAGTTCCTTAGCTTTGAAACACCCCTTAGCTGGTTCGCACAACAGGTCAGTGTCCCTCGGTCCTTTCTATTCCACCTAGGGTATTTGGTTGCTCAGTATTTGTCCATGTTCCCAAAACCCAAAGAACAAAACTTGATCTCTGTTCTATCAAATGTGTTTTCTGGGGTATGGGGTTCAGTAGAAAGGGTATCGGTGTTATCATCCTCCCACTAGGCGCATGTACACCACCATGGATTGCAATTTCATTGAGACCGAGTATTTCTTTGCCTCCCCACTCAGTGGTCAGGGGGAGAGTAGTACGCAGGATCCACTGAGTGGGGTACCTCCACATGCACCACTCCCCTCTTGGCCACACACAGTCACAACAGAGCAAGTAGGCGGAACCACCGAGCCACCATCTCCCGTGGCACAGCCCCACACTAACTCCACAGAACCCATCACCCCCGTGAATAATCCTGAGGTTAGTAGTGAAACAGTGAATAGCTCTACTACAGTTATGTCTTCAGTTGTTTCTTGTGATCCTAACAGTGCAGGGGAAAGCGAGACACCGGAGAATAATGTGCAGGGGGAGACAGAGGCATATGTACTGCCACCCAGAGCTAACAGGGGTGTTCCACTAAAGCGATATGAACCAGAACACACAGGGAGAGCCCCGAGATACCCTCTAGCTGGCGTTGCCTTCAGCTGCCTAGCCACGGCGGCACGGGCATGCACGGCAACTATATATTCTGATAAAGTCCCGAATAGAGTAGAAGAAGCACTTACTGAGAGGAAATGGGTCCAAGCAATGGAAGTAGAAATGGAGGCTCTGGAGAAAAGTGGTACTTGGGAGAAGTGTGTACTGCCCCCAGGAAAAAAGGTGGTAGGGTGTAGATGGGTGTATACAGTAAAACACCGAGCAGATGGAAGCATTGAGCGGTACAAGGCACGGTTAGTAGCAAAAGGGTATACACAGACATATGGCATCGATTATTCCGAGATGTTCTCCCCAGTAGCAAAGATCGATGTCATCAGAGTGTTGTTCTCTATAGCAACCAACCGAAATTGGGAACTACACCAGTTCGATGTCAAGAATGCGTTCTTGCATGGAGACCTTCAGGAAGAAGTTTATATGGAACCCCTTCCGGGATTCACTCAGGATTTTGGGGATAAGGAGGTGTGTAGATTGAAGAAGGCCTTGTATGGCTTAAAACAGTCTCCCCGGGCATGGTTTGGGAGGTTCTCAGCAGCAATGAAGAAATATTGGTATCACCAGTGTAATTCGGATCATACCCTTTTTGTTAAGAGAAGAGATGGACGAGTTACTTCCATCACCGAAGGGGAGGATTGAATGTGATTTCTGTTTTATGAAATGTAATGTAATGAGAAGTAATGGTGGATGCTCGTACTCGCCGAGCTTAATGAAATGGTTGGATTATGGAACAGGAATAGAGTCGTTAATAATGTAATGTATATGTATATGATATGTAATGTTCTTTGAAAATGTTTTGGTATGAAAAACCTATTCCCGGCTCATAACCTTTATCTTTTACGTGCTTTGCTCTATATGTATAGTGTGTGGATGTGCGTTAGCCCTCTCACTCAGTCAAGATATGACTGACACCTCTCTTTTACCACTTTTAGTTTGCAGGTCTTTTGAGCACAAGCTAGGCGGAGAAGTGGGTCGTTCGAGTCTCACTTTTGGATTTAGGTCGTGCTAGGTGCATTGCATTCATTTTGTCTTGTATTTAATGAATTGATCATGTTATGGATTTTATTTTGGATATACGAATTGTTATGACTACGTATATTTGATCATTTGATGTATATTTTAATTTTGGGAATTTTATATTACTAGAACTCAGTTGCTTCCGCTATTTGTCTATTTGTTGTGCGCTCTGAGTATGTTTTAGCTCCGCCTAGCCTAGTGAGTGTGTGGTCTCCCGTTCGCTTAGACTTGGGCTCATGTATGGACTTCCCATTTCATATGCGGGTTCGGGTTTAGGTGCGGGGGATGTGGTGGCCCGCGCTCTAGTTAATAATGCAGTTTTGACCTGCATAGATACCTTTGGCATTCCGGTTCACTCCGTATCTTTTGTTCTTTTGACTTTGATTGTTTAATTTATGCGTTCCTCGTTTGTGCTTAAAAAAAAGAATTTGAAGCCCAGAACATACATATATATTATATCATACATACAAAGAGTTTATATTTATTATAAATAGATATGATTTAAAAATATCATGTTTAAATCCATTTTATACTAGAAACCACTTTGAAATAAAGAATATAATTTTTTATAAGCATTTTCAAAATTTAGAGAAAAGAAATCACTTGTCTTTAATTTGTAACTTCTAAATATTTTAAGAGTCTCGGGAATCATACACTGATCTTAATCAATCGAATCTGTATCTTGAAAGTTTCAAGAGCGGGAGTATAGTTTCAGATCCACTTCAAAAATTCTAAACTCAAACATGAATATCCTCCGTGGGCAAACATTGAATGAAACTTTTATACTATCTTAAATTCACCAAGGGCGATGTCAGGCTAATGTGGGATCACTTGACCCACAGAATTTTGTCTAGCCATGTATATATTTAGGAGGCGTTTGGTATTGTTACTAGGCTAAATAGATATGAACTGTGTGGGTTAATATTTTGTTTGGTATTGAATATTAACCTATTTGGGCCAAGGAGCATTAATATTTGGCCCGGTGGAAGCTCGCACTGTAGCCGAATTAAGTCTTCTAACTCATATCCATTTTCAGTCGATATTAGGTTGTGTTGAATTTCTTGAGTATTGCACCTTCACTGTACACTTTTTTTTTTTTTTGGCCAAGCAATACCCCTGCAAACATGCTTCTCGTCTTCTATTCAATCATTCACCCGCTGTTGCTCTAGGGTTTGCAAAATTGGGGATCTCCGTCTCAGCGACAAGCTCAGCACTCGAAGTGGCCTGCGGTAAGATTTCCGTGCGAAATATTACCAATACGATTATACATTCTTAATTCCTTTTTCTGATTCTTCAAAAAGCCTCTGTCTTGTGGAGGCTGTTTTGTGTTAACACCGGGCAAAAGCTTCCCCGCAGTTGAGAAGGTAAGCCTGTGGTGTAACGCCCCGGTTTCCGGATGAACAGGTAAGCACGCCACGTGTGTGTTTTGAGCGTAGGTTTTATTTTATTTCCTTTAATTTTATAATATATTACGTGGCATTTCATATTTTCATAAAATTCACGAAACATTGTTTATATCGATTATATGATTTCATATCATTGAGAATATTATTTCTTGGCACGGAAAATATTTCTTGCATGAAATTATTACCGAGAGTGATGAAGTTACCAAATTGTCCCTAGTTAAATACTTTCTAAAATATTAGGGACTTAATTGCATGATCTCTAAGGACCAAATTGAGCATATTGTAAATTGTTGCATACTTAATTGGATGACTTTAAAAGACAAAGGATTAAATTGGCAAGCTAGCATTTTTTTCACATTTTCCAAAATAATAGATATTATGTCTATCTCTTCCTTAAGCTTCCATAAGCTCATTTCATCCAAGAATTGCCAAACATATCCATCTCTCTCTCGGTATACATTGGAAGGAAAAGGAAGGAGATAATTTTCATCATCAATCATCAAGATTTCAAGAAATCTTTCAAGCAATTAGGAGTTGATCATCACTATCATCCATTTCTTCATTTCTTTCCAATTTCAAGGTTGGTTGGCATGATTTTGATCATATTTGCATAGGTTAGGGTTTGAATGATATTTGCTAGATGGAGTGGTTGAACTTGGAAGCTTGATTATAGGATGAGAACATAAAGTATGGCATGATTCATTCATGAATTTGTTGGAAAATTGAACATGATTGATCAAGTTGGCTAAGAACATGATACCTTGAAATCTTGTTGTTTTTGCATGGTTTAAGTACATAAGTGCTATATTATCATGTATTGAATGGGTATACATCATGTTTCCATAAATTATAGCATTTGGGATCAAAAATGGAATTTTGGGTTGTTTGTTGCTTCTTCCCCGAGAGCATGCCCTGTTTCTGCCTCTGTTTTCATTTACAGAAGCTGGGAACGACCGTTCCCAGCCCTAAGGTTTGGTGGGAACGGGCGTTCCCTCCCCTTTTTCAAATTATGCGCGGCCGACTATGGGAACGGCCGTTCCCACTTTGGCCTTGGACCCGGAAGGGCCGTTCCCGTCTAGGCGCGTTTTTAAAATGGGAAAACGTTTCCGCGTTTCTTTGGGCAACGGGAACGACCGTTCCCAGTTTTCAAAGGAAGCCTGGAACGGCCGTTCCCATGGGGCTGACAGAACAAAATTCACTGCATAAAATTACGAAAATGACCCCTCGATTTAACGACTTCTTTGACCCCGAATTGCTATAATACGTGTTAATATGATGTGAAACCAAAAGTTATAATACCACATTGCATTTTCGAGGTCGTCTCGACACGTTTTCGCCGTTCGTCCTATTTTGGTCATTTTAGTGCATGTCTCATGGTTATGTATTGTATTTGCACAGGTCACGAGGGCGTGGACGAGGAGCAAGCTCCTTAGAACGCTACTTTATTTTATTTTGCAAGAAGGTGAGGTTTTGTTTTGGTAAAATTAACCCTACCATCCGTATGTGCTAGTTTTCGGCCAAAACCTATTATATTTATAACCGTTTTCAAAGTAATAAACATTTCAAGCAAGAATGTATTGATTGTAATGATTTTCAAGCATGTTGGCGAGTACATGATTGCACGTGGGCCCGAGGGTAATTCTTGAGCCAACCGGGAAAGCAAGGGCTGACGGGTAACTCCTGAATTATCCTCACATTGTTGGGATCACCCCCGAAGCCACTAGGAGATTAGTGGTGGAAGGAGTTCCGTGTCTAGAGGGTCATGTCCTCTACACACACCATGTCGTGGATAGTCGAGCCTTGCAAACTCGCTATCACCCGGAGGAAGAAGGAGACTGGGGATTAATCCGGAATGTCGGGTTATCCTCGGGTTATTGCATGTTTTCAAGTATGAAATTGTCTATGTGAGCACTAAAGTATATTGCATGATCACTTATTTATCAAGCAAGCAAGCATGTTCACGTATTGTCCACGATTGGGAGTTCGGTTGGAGATTGCCCTTACTCGCCGGGGCCACATGTTCATGATATTGACAAGAATGATTAATGAAACGTGTTAAAATGGATAGTTGTAACCTCGGGCAAAGGATGAGATTCTTGAACCATGTAACTATTGTTTTCTAAAGGTCCTTACCCGAGGCTACCACTTGCATGTGACGTGCGTTATATATATTTATTGCCCCTCACTCAGTCTTCGGTAGACTGATACTTCACTTTTCAGGTACCTTTTGAGCGTGGTTGTGCTAGGCGGGAGTTGGTCGGGTCTTGCATGTCCACGGGTCTAGTTTCACACCTTCATGTATATTATTTTTAGAACATGTCATGTTTTGGATCGATATTAGTATTTTGGATTCATGGTTATGTATACTATTGAGATATGATATTGTATTGATCGGTAAATGGTACCTATATGTATCTATGGAATAAATATGGTACCTATCTATATATATGAATGACTTTATTGCTTCCGCTTCTATGTTCATGTTTGTTTGATTATGTTGGGGTGAGTGTCCCGCCTAGAGCGTCGTTTTGTTGTCACCCGTTCGCTGTGGTCTTGGTTTATGTATGAACTGTCCATTTCATACGTGGATCGAGGCTACAGTGCGGGGGATGTGGCGCCTTGGGGTCTAGGGTGCTACATCTATAGGTGGTATCAGAGCCCGGTTGCAAAACCGAGGTTCTCGAGTCGTGTCCAGTCAGTCTAGGTCGCACGGCATAGGATTATGTGGTATTTGGGAGTCTGCATTGGGCTGAATTACTTGATTTACTCCCTTATTCGCATTAATTGCACTACTTGATCTTCCTTAAATATGTATTACTTGATATTATGGAAATTCTATGCACACATTTGCATTTATTGATCAAGACACGCATGTTTAGTGATTTGATTTCAGGATGGAGCCCGATAGATATCACAGTGATCGATCCTCGAGGCACAGGCATCATCACCGCCGACATCATCGCCGCGAGAGATCACCACCTCCTCCACCTGTCCAGGCACAGCCCCAGGATTTTATGAATGCAGTAGTGGGGCTGATTGATCAGAGGTTACAAGAACGAGTACCTCCACCACCACCACCAGCGCAGGTAGCACCTCCAGAGAATCCCATTTCTGCTATCTTGCGAGAGTTTCAGAATCAGCGTCCCCCGAAATTCTATAAGGGAGACGATATTCAGGCAGAGATGTGGTTGAAGGAGATTGAGAGGATTTGGCAGCTTATCCCTTGTGACAGTCAGGAGAAGGCCCGCTGTACACTCACTCTTATTCAGGGCGAGGCTTACTCCTGGTGGGAGAGTACAGAGATTGTTCTGGCAGCAGCAGGGACAGAGATTACTTGGGAGGTATTTGTACGGGAGTTCAGAAACAAGTACATTCCTCCAGCTTCCCGTACCCGCAGATTGAGGGAGTTTACTGAGCTAAAGCAGGGAGGCAGGTCTGTGGGCCAGTACATCGCCGAGTTCGAGAGGCTTTCTCGCTATGCACCCAACATAGCGAATGATGACTTTCACAAAGCGATGCAGTTTGTTCAGGGGTTGAGACCGGACATCCAGGATGCCCTGAAAGCGACTAATACCAGCACCTGGGCAAAGGCTACTGCAAAGGCCCTGAAGGTTGAAGATTCTGATAGTGCCAGGAGGGCTACTCAGCGAGCAGGACAGGCTTCAGGCTCGAGATCAGGCCAGGGATCGAGCTCAGGAAAGAGGCCGATGGTTTATTCTGCACCTCCAGCACCGAGGGATACTGGGAAGAAGTTTAAGACTGCAGGATCATCACAGAAGGGTGCAGGGCCGTTACTGAGAGGTCCGAGAGCTCCAGCACCAACCCAGCCACCTCAGAGACCGAGATGTACATGGTGTGGACATCCTACGCACACCTATGATAACTGTAGGCGCCGGCTAGGTCTGTGTTTGATTTGCGGGAGTAACGAGCATCTGGTTGATGGTTGTCCAGATCGCCAGGATCCACCCCCTGCAGGACCGAGGCCACTTGTGAGGGCCCGAGCTTATGCACTTGCTGGAGAGGAGCAGGAGGCTGATATTGACCCCGCTGCAGTAGTTGAAGGTATTATTTGCATCCATGGCACGAACATCCATACATTATTTGATCCAGGAGCTACACACTCCTTTCTTGCGCATTCTATTGCTATTACCTTGTCTTTGCCTGCTATGTGTACTTCTGTGCGCTATATAGTTAGTACTCCTTTCGGTAGTAGGCGAGAGACGGATCAGGTTTACAGGGATGTTCCAGTTGTGATTGAAGGCAGGGAATTTCTGACAGACTTTATTGTGATGCCTATGGAGAGATACGGGGCTATTTTGGGAATGGAGTGGTTATACAGGCATTGTGCTACAGTGGATTGTCGGGCCAAAAAAGTTCAGTTGGGTTCAGAGGTTGTTATGGGCTGTACTTCGAAGACTGTACCCTTACTTTCTTTTGCAGAGGCTCAGAGACTAGTCAGAGACGGGGCTACAGGGTTCATTGCTTACATTCTGAACAAGCCGAAAGATCAGGTGAAGTTAGAGGACACAGAAGTGGTAAAGGAATTCCCCGAGGTATTCCCAGAGAAATTGGATTCACTGCCGCCTGAACGAGAGATTGAATTTGTGATTGATCTTTTCCCGAATGCTGAGCCGTATTCAAAGACTCCTTATCGGATGGCTCCAGCCGAATTAAAGGAATTAAAAGTTCAGCTTGAGGCTTTATTGGAAGTTGGGTACATTCGGCCAAGTTCTTCGCCGTGGGGAGCGCCGGTTTTGTTTGTAAAGAAGAAGGACGGGACTTTGAGAATGTGCATCGACTACAGGGAGTTGAACAGGATGACTATTAAGAACAAGTATCCCCTTCCACATATCGAGGAGTTATTCGATATACTCCAGGGTTCCAAGGTGTATTCGAAATTGGATTTAAGACAGGGATACTATCAGCTGCGGATCCGAGCAGAGGACATTCCAAAGACAGGATTCAATACTCGGTACGGGCACTATGAGTTCGTGGTTATGCCGTTTGGATTGACTAATGCCCCTGCAGCTTTCATGGATATGATGCACCGGATATTCAGGCCTTTCCTCGACAAGTTTGTGGTGATTTTCATCGATGATATTCTGGTTTTCTCGAAATCAGCCGAGGAGCATGCGAGACATCTCAGGCTCGTTCTTCAGACACTAAAGGAGCATCAGTTGTTTGCTAAGTTTAGCAAGTGTGAATTTTGGATCGATCGGGTTTCATTCTTGGGGCATGTGATTTCAGGAAAAGGATTGGAAGTCGATCCCTCGAAAATCGAGGCCGTGCTTAAATGGGAGAAACCAAAGAATGCCTCGGAGATTAGAAGCTTCTTGGGATTGGCCGGTTACTATAGAAGGTTTGTTCAGGATTTCTCCAAGATTGCGGCACCGTTAACCCGATTGACAAAGAAAGATGTTAAGTTTGTCTGGGACGAGAAGTGTGATCAGAGTTTCAACTTTCTGAAGGAAAAGTTAGTCTCAGCTCCGGTGTTAACGCTTCCCGAGGGTTCAGAAGAGTATGCAGTGTATACAGATGCTTCTAAGGAAGGCCTAGGTTGTGTTTTGACTCAGAAGGGAAAAGTGATTGCCTATGCTTCCCGGAAGCTAAAGGAATATGAAAGGAATTACCCGACACACGACCTGGAGCTAGCAGCCGTGATCTTTGCGCTCGGGAAATGGAGACATTATCTCTACGGGACTTCCTTTGAGATATTTACCGACCACAAGAGCCTCCAGTATTTATTCACACAGAAGGATTTGAACATGAGGCAACGGCGTTGGATGGAAAAGTTGGAAGACTATGATTGTACAATTAAATACCATCCCGGGAAAGCCAATGTGGTCGCCGATGCACTTAGCAGGAAGGCGAGTGTATCGAGTGTGGAAATAAAGGAAAGTGAGGAAGTTGCTCCGATTGTATTACGGGCTCGGGTTTCCAATATCACAATTCAGCCGGAATTGAAGAATCAGTTATTTGAAGCCCAGAATCGGGATCCGAAAGTACAGAAACTTGCAGGTAAAGCTAAGGATGACCCGGAGAGTCCGTTTGGGTTTGATGAGACCGGGTTGCTTCGGTTTAAGAACAGAGTAGTAGTACCTGAAGAATTGAGACGGGTCCTACTCGAGGAAGCTCACAAGTCAGCCTACTCGATCCACCCAGGAGGAAATAAGATGTATAAAGATTTGAAACAATTTTATTGGTGGAACGGGTTGAAGAGAGACGTGGCAGAGTATGTGAAACACTGCCTGACTTGTCAGAAAGTGAAAGCTGAGCACCAAAAACCCGCGGGACTTCTACAACCGTTACCTATTCCCGAGTGGAAGTGGGAACAAGTAACGATGGACTTTGTTTCCGGATTACCGAAGGTTAAAGGCGGGTTTGATGGAATTTGGGTGATCGTGGATAGATTCACGAAGTCTGCTCACTTTCTACCGATCCGGATGTCCTATAAGATTCCGAAGTTGGCCGAGATCTATAACAGAGAGATTATTCGACTTCATGGTATTCCGGTGAGCATAGTATCGGATCGAGACCCGAGGTTTACTTCGAAGTTGTGGCAGGAGTTACAGGCCGTTTTGGGTACGAAACTCAAGTTCAGTACAGCATTTCACCCTCAGACAGACGGCCAGACTGAAAGGTTAATCAGATATTTGGAAGATCTTCTTCGGGCTTGTGCGATGGATTTTCAGAACTCGTGGTCAGAACAGCTTCCCTTGATCGAGTTTGCTTATAATAACAGCTTTCAGGCTTCGATCGGGATGGCTCCTTACGAGTTACTTTATGGAAGAAAGTGCCGATCTCCGTTGTTTTTCGACTTGGAAGAATGGAAATGGTCGAAACAGGAAGGAGTAAAGAAAGGGGAAAGATTCGAAAGGCCTTCCAAAGTTGTTCAGGCTATGATCGAGAAAGTTCAAACGATTCAACAACGGATGAAAGCCGCGCAAGACAGGCAAAAGAGCTATGCAGATAAGCGCCGAAGGGATCTAGAGTTTGAAGTGGGCGACCGGGTATTCCTGAAGGTGTCACCAAGGAAAGGTTTCACCCGGATCGGGAGAGGAGGAAAGCTTAATCCTCGCTACTTAGGTCCGTTCGAGATTCTTGAAAGAATAGGCGAGGTAGCCTATCGATTGGACCTACCACCGAGTCTTACGGGGATTCATAACGTGTTTCATGTTTCACAATTAAGGAAATATTACCCCGATGAGACTACGATTCTCCCTGTGGAGGAAGTTGAATTGGAACCGAATTTGACATTTGTTCAGAGGCCGGTTAAGATTATGGATCGGAAATTTCAAGAGTTGAGGAACCGGAGAATTCCCATGGTTAAGGTTTTATGGAGAAGTGACAAAACCGAGGAAGCAACGTGGGAAACAGAGGATAAAATGAAACGGTTCCACCCAGAGTTGTTCGAGTAGGACTAGAGAATCTGGGGACCAGATTCTTCTAAGGGGGGGAGAGTTGTAACGCCCCGGTTTCCGGATGAACAGGTAAGCACGCCACGTGTGTGTTTTGAGCGTAGGTTTTATTTTATTTCCTTTAATTTTATAATATATTACGTGGCATTTCATATTTTCATAAAATTCACGAAACATTGTTTATATCGATTATATGATTTCATATCATTGAGAATATTATTTCTTGGCACGGAAAATATTTCTTGCATGAAATTATTACCGAGAGTGATGAAGTTACCAAATTGTCCCTAGTTAAATACTTTCTAAAATATTAGGGACTTAATTGCATGATCTCTAAGGACCAAATTGAGCATATTGTAAATTGTTGCATACTTAATTGGATGACTTTAAAAGACAAAGGATTAAATTGGCAAGCTAGCATTTTTTTCACATTTTCCAAAATAATAGATATTATGTCTATCTCTTCCTTAAGCTTCCATAAGCTCATTTCATCCAAGAATTGCCAAACATATCCATCTCTCTCTCGGTATACATTGGAAGGAAAAGGAAGGAGATAATTTTCATCATCAATCATCAAGATTTCAAGAAATCTTTCAAGCAATTAGGAGTTGATCATCACTATCATCCATTTCTTCATTTCTTTCCAATTTCAAGGTTGGTTGGCATGATTTTGATCATATTTGCATAGGTTAGGGTTTGAATGATATTTGCTAGATGGAGTGGTTGAACTTGGAAGCTTGATTATAGGATGAGAACATAAAGTATGGCATGATTCATTCATGAATTTGTTGGAAAATTGAACATGATTGATCAAGTTGGCTAAGAACATGATACCTTGAAATCTTGTTGTTTTTGCATGGTTTAAGTACATAAGTGCTATATTATCATGTATTGAATGGGTATACATCATGTTTCCATAAATTATAGCATTTGGGATCAAAAATGGAATTTTGGGTTGTTTGTTGCTTCTTCCCCGAGAGCATGCCCTGTTTCTGCCTCTGTTTTCATTTACAGAAGCTGGGAACGACCGTTCCCAGCCCTAAGGTTTGGTGGGAACGGGCGTTCCCTCCCCTTTTTCAAATTATGCGCGGCCGACTATGGGAACGGCCGTTCCCACTTTGGCCTTGGACCCGGAAGGGCCGTTCCCGTCTAGGCGCGTTTTTAAAATGGGAAAACGTTTCCGCGTTTCTTTGGGCAACGGGAACGACCGTTCCCAGTTTTCAAAGGAAGCCTGGAACGGCCGTTCCCATGGGGCTGACAGAACAAAATTCACTGCATAAAATTACGAAAATGACCCCTCGATTTAACGACTTCTTTGACCCCGAATTGCTATAATACGTGTTAATATGATGTGAAACCAAAAGTTATAATACCACATTGCATTTTCGAGGTCGTCTCGACACGTTTTCGCCGTTCGTCCTATTTTGGTCATTTTAGTGCATGTCTCATGGTTATGTATTGTATTTGCACAGGTCACGAGGGCGTGGACGAGGAGCAAGCTCCTTAGAACGCTACTTTATTTTATTTTGCAAGAAGGTGAGGTTTTGTTTTGGTAAAATTAACCCTACCATCCGTATGTGCTAGTTTTCGGCCAAAACCTATTATATTTATAACCGTTTTCAAAGTAATAAACATTTCAAGCAAGAATGTATTGATTGTAATGATTTTCAAGCATGTTGGCGAGTACATGATTGCACGTGGGCCCGAGGGTAATTCTTGAGCCAACCGGGAAAGCAAGGGCTGACGGGTAACTCCTGAATTATCCTCACATTGTTGGGATCACCCCCGAAGCCACTAGGAGATTAGTGGTGGAAGGAGTTCCGTGTCTAGAGGGTCATGTCCTCTACACACACCATGTCGTGGATAGTCGAGCCTTGCAAACTCGCTATCACCCGGAGGAAGAAGGAGACTGGGGATTAATCCGGAATGTCGGGTTATCCTCGGGTTATTGCATGTTTTCAAGTATGAAATTGTCTATGTGAGCACTAAAGTATATTGCATGATCACTTATTTATCAAGCAAGCAAGCATGTTCACGTATTGTCCACGATTGGGAGTTCGGTTGGAGATTGCCCTTACTCGCCGGGGCCACATGTTCATGATATTGACAAGAATGATTAATGAAACGTGTTAAAATGGATAGTTGTAACCTCGGGCAAAGGATGAGATTCTTGAACCATGTAACTATTGTTTTCTAAAGGTCCTTACCCGAGGCTACCACTTGCATGTGACGTGTGTTATATATATTTATTGCCCCTCACTCAGTCTTCGGTAGACTGATACTTCACTTTTCAGGTACCTTTTGAGCGTGGTTGTGCTAGGCGGGAGTTGGTCGGGTCTTGCATGTCCACGGGTCTAGTTTCACACCTTCATGTATATTATTTTTAGAACATGTCATGTTTTGGATCGATATTAGTATTTTGGATTCATGGTTATGTATACTATTGAGATATGATATTGTATTGATCGGTAAATGGTACCTATATGTATCTATGGAATAAATATGGTACCTATCTATATATATGAATGACTTTATTGCTTCCGCTTCTATGTTCATGTTTGTTTGATTATGTTGGGGTGAGTGTCCCGCCTAGAGCGTCGTTTTGTTGTCACCCGTTCGCTGTGGTCTTGGTTTATGTATGAACTGTCCATTTCATACGTGGATCGAGGCTACAGTGCGGGGGATGTGGCGCCTTGGGGTCTAGGGTGCTACATGTGGCCTCCTACATTCAAGGCTGGTAAATCAATTATTGTTCCTGTAAACGTGAACCTCTAGCTTCGTAGTTAGATTTGTGATTATGGCTTGGGTTCCTCCTCTGCCACTGTCTTGGTTGAAATGCTGCACACTCGTACTTGTCATATTTATTACTTCATCTTCTGCCTGTAAGTTGGGTTTGTGTATGCGTTCCTGTGTGGTTGTTATGTTTCTGTCAAAGAAATCTTTGCATTTTTAAGTTCGGATAACCTTTGCAGATTTGTTGCTAAACTACCTTCAAATGGCCCCAAACTTAAGGTTACGTTATGTAGCTTGGGTTGAATTTGTACTTAAACGTACGGCTGTGTCCCTTTCGTTGTTGTATTTGTTGTATGTTTGGTATGAGCAAACTGTTCAAAGTGAGAGGCGTTCACGTAGGCGTAGATATTCAATCATTGCTAACCAACCGGATCAGTTAAAACATTTGCGCCGATTTACTGAAGTGAGCAATCAGAACTGCATTGATAATCTTAGAATGGATAGGAATGCGTTTTGCCGTTTGTGCTATCTTATCGAGCATTTCGGTGGTCTGACACAGGAGAGGTTTGTGAGTATTCCGTGTAAGGTTGCCATGTTTTTGAATATCCTAGCACACCATCACAAAAACCGAACGATCAAGGGTGATTTCTATTGTTCCGGATATACCGTTAGCCGGTATTTTCGGCAAACTATAAAGGCAGTGCTTCGGATCAGCAACGTGCTACTAATTGAACCGGTTGGGGTCCCACTGTCTTGCAATACGGAACCTTGGAAACATTTCAAGGTCAGTTTTTGTCGCTTCTCAATGGAATCCATTATGTTTTGGAATATAATTGTGAGTTCATAATCACTCAATGTCAATACAAATGTTTTGTTTGCTGTTAATGTATATGTCCCCGCTGCTGCAAATATTTTTTTGGGGTAATTTTTTTTCTAAGGATGATGTATTGTATTAAAGATCTAAATTGTAGTAAATAACTATTGTCCCATGAACCATTATCACTGTTCTACATTTTTGCAGTCGTCAAGTATTGTACCTAACTGTTATAAACTACTGAGTCGTTCATGATTCGATGCTTCGTACTAAAGTGAATTTTTTTTCCCAATGGCAGGGTTGTCTTGGTGCGTTAGATGGAACGTATGTTGAAGTGATTGTCCGGCAAAAGGACCAACCTAAGTATCACACAAGGAAAGGAACAGTGTGTGTTAATGTTCTTGGAGTTTGCAACCCGCAAATGAACTTCATTTACGTGCTCGCGGGGTGGAAAGGATCGGCTGCTGACAGCAGTGTATTACGTGATGCGGTAAACCGTCCGAACGGCCTTCGGGTCCCAAGTGGTACTAATTTTAATGCAGTTTCTATGAAATTTTATCCACTTTTTTCAATCACAATACAATGTAATGTAATGTTTCTGTTAATTATTTTAGGTTCATATTACCTTGCCGATTGCGGTTATACAAACACAGATGGATTCCTCACGCCGTACAGGGGGACTCGATACCATCTAAAAGAGTGGGGTGCAGGTACGGCTACCCCACAAACTCCCAAAGAACTATTCAACCTACGTCACAGTAAAGTGAGGAACGTGATAGAGCGAGCATTTGGTCTCTTAAAAGAACGTTGGGCCATTTTACACAGTCGGTCGTGGTATCCAATCAAGGTCCAAAATTGGACCATCCTGGCATGTGCGATGCTCCATAACTTCATCCGTGCCCAAATGGAGGTTGACCCTATAGAGGAGGAAGTTCTACGGGACATGGAGGAGAATGATGGGGACGATAGGGAATACATCGGGAGTATTGATGCCACTCCAATATGGACAGATTTCAGAGACAACATGGCTAACAGCATGTTCCAGACTTGGAGACACCATTAAGCTGTTTAATTGCTTATAGGAATTTATGGAGCCTGAGTTGGTGTTGGTTTTTTTTATTTCCTGTTTTTCTAATTTTTTTATTTTTTATTTTTGGTACTGTTGACAAAAGGAAATGGATTTGAATTATGGGGCTGACTTCATGATGTCGGTTTGTAATCCAAAATTTGCTCTGTTATATATGTTACATTGGGTTGATATTTGTTTACTGACTAATTTGCAACTACAAGAATTTCTGTTGCACAGAAAATATGTCCGCACTTTAGTGCTATAATGCAGGATATTTTATTTGGTTTTTGAATAATGCATGCATGTTTATTGTAATAGACCATTATCTTATTGGCTATGATTGATGTTATATGGGTGTCATCCTTGTAGGAAATGGATGCATCACGAGCTACTTCAAAGGTGCGTACTGAAACAGGCAATAGTGTAAATGTACCTCGGAGATTCTGGACAAACAAGGAGGAGGAGTGCTTGCTAGTATCGTTGGAGGTTTTATACGCTGAGGGGATTAAACTGGACAGCTCGTTCCGTGGTGTGTATATGATAAGGCTTGCAAATATGATTGGTGGGATGCTTCCGGGATGTGGGATCGAACCGAAGCACGTGAAGTCCAAGTTAGCAGTTTGGAGGCGAACACATACTGCCATAGTCACTATACTTGGAGCAAGCGGTGGGGTTGGGTTCTCGTTTGATTCGGGCAGCCACATGATCGTACCGGAGAAACCGGATGCCTGGGCCGAACAAGAAAAGGTAATGAATCCGCCAAATGATTATCCATCTGTGTTTGAATCATGTTCTTCCTTCCTGAGTATAATTATGGTTTTTGACAAATTTACAATGCAACTAGGTCTATAAAGAGGGGGTGAAGTTGGTTCGGGGCAAAGCCTTTCCATGGCTAAACAGATGGAATATTGTGTTTGGGACGGACCGGGCCACCGGGAATGCAACGGTCGATGTTGGTGATGCGTATATTGACCTGCATAACCCTTTTACACAAGTTGGAAGCAGCCGAGGAAAGGGTGTAAATGACAGCAACACACCTCATTCGAAGGACCATATTGACTTGGACGATGAAGGAGATGACGCCAGATCAATAACCCCACCAACTACCGACAGAGTGGAGTCCAGGAAAAGATCATCTAAGCGTCGCCGTTTATCTAACATTGACGCGTCCCAGATCAAGGATTTGATGAATGAGTAAATGGAATCTGCTCTAGTGTCTATCAGCACAACCGCTGGACATTTCGCCCCAAGTGCTTCGAGTATCCCCTACACGGTCGTCGATGATATTGCTGCGAAACAGGATGACATATATGCTGCTTTAGTATCTCTTGAAGATCTCAGCAAAGAATAAGTAATGTGGGCTGCACATCACCTCCCAAATAATCACGGTGATCTTCGTGCGTTTTATGGCATGCCGGTCGATGTTTGCAGCACTTTTGTCTGGAGCTTACGGCATTTCATAAATTAATCAGTTTGTTTGATCTTGTAAGCGTATTTTTGCCCAGTGATGATTTGTTCTGTTTTTCCAGTTTTTCTATATGAAGAATTAAAGACTCTTTGGTATGTAACTTGGAACTAGCTGTTTTTTGGTATGTAACTTGGAGCTAGCTGTTTCTGTATGAATATTTAAATACTCTTGGAATGCTAGCTGGCAATACCACTGTTGAATGCTAATGTTCTACATACCGAATGCATAAGTGTTTCCGCTTCAATTTCAAAAGAACCGAATTTATATAAACGAACTTCAGCACTTTCTTTCCACTGGAAACTTTTCAAATTAAAAAACTGAACATACAACAATTTAATAGACGTGGTAGACAATACAACAAGCAGAAATCACAATGGAAAGAACAGATAATCCCCTCAATAGAAAGAAGGTGAGGAGCACAACTCCATAGCAGATACAATGAAAGTGAGGAACCAAACTCCATAGCAGGCGGTAGCAGTCAATGTTTTTTAGTATCCGTTGTCTGAGGACACGTCGGGATCTACGTAGTTCGTCCGGGGCTCATCCGGAAGAAGTGCTGCCTTTGACGCCCGAAACACAAAATGAAGCTCATGATAGTATGGGAAGCCACGACTCCGAAAACGACGATCCTGTTTACTCTCCTGATAGACCAATAGCATCGAAATTATAAAATTGGGATGATAGTGTGCATAAATGTGAATAACATATAGTTAAATTTATAAAAGTCATTACCCGGTCACCGAAATAGCGATAATATTGGTCATCGACTCGGACCACATTTGTAGCACCCCGCACGTGAGGCACCACATCCCCCGCACCAAGGCTCAACACGAGTAACGAAATAGTAAATCCGCACCCGTATCGAACCCTAGCGAACGGGAGACAAACATAAAAACTTTCCTAAGCCAGGCGGAGCTAGACCCTGGAATGAAAACCAATCCACAAAGTATAATGCATAACAAAGCCAAAGTTCAATCATAACAATCATAAACGGAATTTGGGCTCTTCAGGCCTCTTTTAAAACATAACAATACCCCGTAAGAGCAATTCACTAACAATGTCATAATAAATACATAGGTATCAAATTTCGTGACATAACTGAAATGAGTTATACATAATTCCAATACAGATGAGAATGCAGAGACTCTCCTAGCACAACTCGACCCACTTAAAACTCCAAACCTCCGCCTAGCCCGAAATCAGAGCGAAACCTGCACACTAAAGTGTTGGGGAGGGAGAGGGTCAGTCTCTAGAAGACTGAGTGAGCAGGAGCGATAAATATATATAAAACATGCACATGCAAGTCATAAATCCCGAGCAAGGTTTTATTTGAAGTGATCCCCACTAAGGGTAAGAAATAGATAAACAACGCTCGGATTTTACGACTAAAACATCTTAGTTTCATTACCATCATAAATCATACATAAATATAAGGCTCGGCGAGGGAGCGTGCACAATCTCCAACCAACTCCGACCGTGTACGACAATTATCAATAATATATTGGTTAGGTGATCATGCAATATATCATAATACAGGCAGACCATAAATCAAGTCCTAAATATATTGTTTGGGCAATCCGATTCCCGGCCTTCCCGCACAGTGCCTATCAATCGATAATCAATCAGTCAATCAATCATTCAATTATAATTAATTCCAACCTTCTTCCTCCGGGTTGGTGGTGGGTTTGCAAGGCCCGACCACCCTGTCTTTGACCAAAAGGGGTTACATGACTCCCCAGATGGCACTCAGCTCCCTTTCCCCGCCAATCTCCTGACGAGGTCCAGTACCGCTGTTTAAATAGTGGGACTAGTGTGAGGGTTTACCGTCAGCCCTTGCCTCCTCGGGTCCCCACTCACACCAAGCCCCTGGGCCCCAATCAGTGCAATCAATCAATCAATCTTTTCTCGCCAAAACATTTGATTCATAAGAATCATACCATATCTATCATTATCCATTTGAAGAGGGTTTACTCGATCAATCATACTATAAGAAATCATACCTTACCGTGTAATTCGGCATATGCTATCTACGTACCTCTCCGTGTCATCCCAATCCGTAGCTAGCATGAAGACACACGGTTTGGAGCATAGCCTCATTACAAAACCATTTTTAAAGCTTATGTACGCTCATACATATAACTCAGAAGAATTTACTCGATAACTTCATTTGAAAACCATATATATATAATCATAAGGTTTTGGCCAAAGCTTTTCACATAAGGGTTGTAGGGTTTGTACATAGCTAAAACGAAAACCACCCTCACCTGAACCGCGAAGAAACAAGGATCGAGCACCAAGTGCCTGAACGATCAAAAGCTCTCCACCCTGGAGACAACTGTACAACAGATCACAAGACGTGTTCGTGAGACTCAAGACTTAAATGAACCACATATGACGCACGGCAATGCTCAAGCATGATATGAAGGCATAAAGATCATATAACCAATTTATTCACTTGTTCAATCATCACTCATAAATCATTCAATTCATACTTCCAATCCAATAATTCAAGAATCCAAATAAGGGCACAGAACATGTTCAAGCTCTTCTATAATGTTACTATATACTTCATATTACATAACGTAGCATATATTCAAGGTTGGGCAACAAGAAGAAGTGATAAGATATAGAAAATAAGCGAGGCGATTCATAAACGACACATAAACACCCATAACCGGCATTAAGTAAAAGCATGCTTATAACACATCCAAATGCCATGAAATTAAACCAAAATACTCCTAACACATAGTACAACAAGTTCATAGTTCAACATAAAGGGAGATAAAGTCATTAAGGAGGGGAAACAAATCAAAAACCGAAGAGGAAGTAACGAAGATTGCGCATGGGAAGTGACACGGGGGTGTCACCTCCCTTGGCCAAACTGAGCCACGGGCGTGGCTCAGTACAGAACTGAGCAGAGGGTGTGACACGCCCGTGTCTCACTCTTATGAGTAAATGTGACACGGGGGTGTCACGGTACAGAACCAAAACCGTTTACAAGGTTTTTCCGGCAAAGCTGATCCCTTACAAACTCAATCCAAAAGCATATCAAATGAACTCCAAATGCTCTGAAACTTAATATGCAGCATATTTGGCATGTTATGAACATTTTTCATTTAGAGTGCAAAAGCTAAATCACACGTTAAGATCATCGAATCCACGCAACAAAACTGGGTCGCCAAAAACCGTACATAAAGGATCAATTGTTCAATCATGCCTTGTTCAAGTACTTAGGGGTTGAGTTTGGATCTGAAACTTTGGGGCATGCATGCTAACATACAAAACAACTAATATACATCATATCTATGCAAAATGGTACAATTTAAAGCACATTAGGGTGACCAACAACCACGCATAGGCAACAGCAACAAATCTGTTAAAGATCATGCATAAGAACAGGCCATGTCTTGCGATTTTGAGGCTTCAAATGGAACCAAATACTTAAAGCATGAAGGCTAACATATAGAACAATGAGTGTACATCAACTCCATGCATTTTCACACGAAATGGAGGCCATATGATCATGCAACAACACCAAATTTCACACAACGGTCACAAAACAGGGGAATCAAGTAGATCATCAAGTTTGAAGCTCCAAAACTCATAATTTTATAAAAGGAGCAAGAGATGAAATCCTCCTAACATCATATACTATGAGTTAGGAAAGAAATAAGCCAAGAAACAAGTTCATATGATCACATATAAGCAAGAAATTCAGCCACACCAACATATAGGTCACTAGAGCAAAAATCCCCAAAAGTTCATACAAAACCCAACATTCAAACCCTAATCAAATCTGATCCAAATCATGTTTTAAATAGATGAAATCAAGCATAAGTGAGTAGAGAAGACATAAATATTCATACCTTGAAGTTTTGGTGAAGAAAAATGGTGATTTGAGCTCAAAATCACAAAGGATGGCCAAGGTTTTCTTCCTTTCTCCTCTTCTCCCTTCTCTCGATCAGTTGCAGCTGGAAATGGAGGCATATGGTTCGGTTTTCAGAGATAAAGAGGAGATAAAGGGCTTAACTCAAGGTAGATAAGTCATGGTTAATCTTTGGTTAAGTTTGGTTAAGTAAAAAGGGTCCCACCAAGGAGACTAGTCAACATGAAGAGCTCTTCTTGCACGAGTTGTCCGTTACGGTTGGATTTCGGAGGTCTTAATGATTTCAAAAAGGTATGAGGCTTGTTCCATTGTCTCCGAATCGTCGATACGAAGGCAACGGAGTTGACGGAATTCGAATCCGAATTCCCGAGCTCAAGATATCACGTACGGAACCAAGGGTGCGCTAATTGCTCGTTAGCCCCCGATTTGGTTCCACAATCAAAATTAAATTCATAAACACGTCAATTGAATCCGAATTCATAAACCGAGCACATAGGCACGTTCATAACACATATATTTACGACATACTGAATTTTCATACCAATCCGATATCATTACATATATAAACGAAGCACAATTAGAACACTCATGCGCATGAACGAATTCATATTATTATAAATGACTTACTAAAACTCAAATTCCATATTAAATAATTTAAAGCCAACTTATAACATGTTGAAATTAATTAACGAAATTACCGAAATAGTTAAGGTAACACAAAACCTTAATTAAGAATTTAACACTAAATATCAAAGTAGAAATAAAATGAATTAAAGTAAATATTAATAGTTTATAGTTTAAATCAAATAAAACACTTATGAACAAGTAATCATATAATTAAATAATTAAATCGCGAAATTTATAAACAAATACGCCACATTATTTAAACTGAAAAACGGGGCGTTACAACATTACTCCCGCCATGGTACGTGACCCCGACCTTGTAAGTAAACAGGCGGAAGTTGATGTAGATTTCTCGCAGCTTCATGATGTGATGACTAACGTCGTCAGTGGATATCTCGATATCCAACCTCCGGCACATGTTTCGTGCAATTTCCTGAACCGCGAGAGTCATAACAAGTGCTTCACTCATAAAGTTCTGACCGGCAAAATCATACAGCTCCATTATAAGAATACGCTCGGCACAAGCGCAAAATGGCTCAATGTCAGTCAAGAAAACGGGGACGCACTGGCGAGTGGAACGAGACATTACAAATACAAGGGTGAAGATATGATTGATGAGTTCAATATTTGAATGGATTAGCACAACTAATAACCTGTAGGGTGATTATTGATAAGTTTCACTGGAGAATCTCTGATGGACAATTACAGCGAGGTGGGACATTGGCTTGATAAAGCAACTAAGTTATTGATCACTTTGGCAAAGTAGATATTCATGTTGGCAACCGTGAAACTTGAGCATGCCCACTTTATTGCACGCACACTTACTTTGAGATAACAAGACATGCATAAGCATAGGAGAGGCAATCGATAAGGGCAAATCTGTAGAGAATCTTAGTTTGATATACAACCAACATGGATAATTGCCAAAAGTTTCTTAAGTTAAAACCACAAAAACTAGAAACATATCCATGCACGTGAAGGGGCCAATTTGTAGACCCCTGCCGATTAGAACCCTTCAGTGTAATGTCCTATCATTTACAGAATCTTACAGAAGGGCTACTTATATGACCAGCCTGTAACATTCATATGCACCAGAACCTTAGATATTACACAGAACATAATATTGACTAACAATAGTATGAGTTGAAAAAAGAAATCAAACATGGAATTATTGCAAAGGAAATGGTCCAGAAAGAGATCCACAATAATGCAAAGAGTAATGACTACAGGCCGCTTGTAGTATCATCGTCGACGTCGTAATCACCTTCTTGTCCCATGATCTCTGAAGATGTCTGAATGAAGGTCGCAGGGTCTTGATCATGCTCCGGTGGTTCACCGGGAAGGAGGTGGAATTTTCGTCTTTTGATCAAGATATGAAGATCTTTGTAGTAATTAAAGCCGTGCTTCATGAATTTCTTTTCAACGGCATGCTCATTTGGCCAAAACACCCCCTACGGAGACCAAAAATTACCTGAAAGGATAAATTTATTAACAACTAAATTCATATGCAGGCAAAGAAATTTACCCTTGTTCGTTTGTGCTCGTAATAAACCTCGCCCACTGTGAATTTTTTTATTTCGGGGTCGTAGAAGACATCGGTTTTGGCGACAAAGGTCTCGTATCATAGGTATCGCCCTCGAAACTCCATAACGATAGTTTGTATATCCGTACCCGTGAACAAATATCCAAATGCTTCACTCATATGTTCGGCCACTTTTGTTATGGCTCGAAGAGCAGTGGACACGGTACTCACGTCATAAATCTTGGCATGATCTGCGAGCAAACGTAAAACCTCTTTCGCCTTATAATTGTGGCATGGAGATTCATGTGCCTCAAATGAGATTGTGTCTCCACTTCGGTTACTTCTACGCATGTCTTTTGTTTATGTACAAAACCATGTAGGAACCTAATAGAGTTTTACAAATAAAATTCTGGATGCCACAATTAATGCAAGCGAATTTACTATCTATGAAATATTCTTACATCCAAATGATCTATGGTTCCTGTGCAACCCTTTCTTTCAAACTTGGCATGATGTTGCTTCCTTTAAAAAGATGCATGAATAAAGTTCCCTTTTCAGAGATTCTTCTTCTTTTCCAGATATTCTTCTTCTTTTATAGAGTTGATAAAGTTCCCTTTTACAGAGATTCTTATTCGCCTATGCATGGTTGGGTCCCTATATGATAAACTTTACTTTATTGACTCCCATATAGAAAGAAATTGCAAAGAGGTTAATGATGTATATAAATGCCACACAAAGTGCAAAACGAAGACCAAAATATTACATCCACAAATATTAAAAAAAATTTAACAATGAATGCCAACGAGGGTCAAAACCAAAGAAGGTTTCCATACACAGCATGTTTGAAGCAGATCATAATTGGGGAGCTCCACGATTATGTTGGTAATCACGTTATCGTGATAGAGGTTGAGGCAATGATGGCTTGTGGCGTGATCGCACATGATCTTGGCCGTAAATTACGAATTGGGATTACCAAAAACAGGATCCGAAGGGGAATCACAAGTTTGAGGTCAGAGTATATTGCTTTTCGTAACTTTATGAAAATTCCAGGTGTGACGTATGATGCGGGTGATAACCGAATTGAAATAACTGAGGAGTACATTACCTAACACATGCCACAGGTTTACACAAATTAGTACTTTTATTAATTCTGATACACTAAGGACCATTTAATTAAGGTACCATTTTTTATTTTTAAAACAGGAAAATGCTATTGAAGCTAGCTTTCGGCATAATGGATTTGAAAATTGGGGGGAACTGCATGAAATGTTCAGGAAAAGGTTGTTTCCAAACTTCAGAAATGACCCGCGGGCTTTGTTCGTTGATCTTGAAATTTACTCTGACTCCGATGAAGATATCCCATAGGCGGCGCGGTCCAATGGGAAAATAACAAGATGCTGGCAGTGCCATGTTTAGTAATTGTTTGTTGTTTTTATGATCTTCAATGTCAAGTTATGTATTGGTTTCCATTTCAATAATTCTATGTAATGTTGCATGCATGCCATTTGCCATCGCCTTCAATGAACAATGACGCTATGATTATAATTTCAAAGGACTTCGGCCAATTAGATGTCTGATTTCATGGCATATTTTCTACGAAGTGATCCCAGAAAGGATAAACAAATATCTGAACAATGATTAAGCTATAAAGAACAGTCAACAAACTCATTCAAACATGACATATATCTTGGGTTTTCCAATTCGCATATCATGTCAACGGACAAAACTTGGTTGCTGGAGAAGTACAAATTAACTAGCTTCTGCATGTTTATCTATTTATGATGATTACATCCAGAACCCAAAAGAAAAACATGAAATTTTGAAAGACGGTAACACCCCATTGAAAGCAATGGTGGTTGACCTTATTACAAACAGACGAAACCTGACATATATACTATACATGTGGACCGAAGATGCGCACAAGCGAATTCCAAGCCGGCTCATCCCGGTAATAATACCAGAAGCACCTTACCTTCCCCTGCAAATGTCGAAATGAAATCATCACCAAGAGACCACACCTCCACAGATCCAATTACACCATGTAAAATAGGTTAACAAATAAGTACGAACCATACCTCTTCCCGGAGTACATCCCACGTACCGGGAGGGACATGCAACACACCCTCGTCCTCGGAATGAGTAACACCCTACACTGATTTTATATAATCGAAGGTCTCAAACCGCTTTCGTAACACCGACAATCACCTGAGATAGTATTCTTTGTCATTGGACAAACTGAAGACATTATTCATGACGTTGGTTAATCCAGTAACAACATCAGGATTAACATTTGGCCATTGGCCAAGTCCCCTTCGGGCTTCACGTTCAAGTAAAGCTATGAACATGGAGTCGTGCGAGCTTGACCATCGATTATTGTAAAAACGGTTTTCCTGCCTATGTAGTTCTGTAAGTTGTTCAACAGAGTGGCGTGCCATAGCTAACATAAAACGATGTGCATAAATAAGAAGGGTGGAAGCAGTAACTGTGACCTTCAATTCCAATTGGAGGCAGTACATATATAGGCACATGGCCACCTGAAATATGCATATTCCAGGTTGGACTTGACTATTGGACGCGTGACTTACAAACCCAAACAGAATCCCATCCTCATAACAATATATATATTTCCCACAGAACCCTGTTGCTATTATGGATCCCCTCATGATGCCCTTCTTGACAATGCAACAAATTATAGAAAGCAATATGAAAGTTCAGAATGACAATTAATGGACAAGAGCATACAATTACAACAAGTTCAGATAACCTGCTAATTCCATCACAATAACGACAACAAACGAGTTCATATCAAACAACAGATTACAAATTACACTAAGATACCACTCAAGTCTGCAATGTAGTCTCGGAACTCATTCTGACATATAGGAAATCAGAGATATTACATAATTCGTAACAGATTACACTAACATACCACGATAGTTAATATAAGAACGCCTACGAAACACGTATCGTAAAAACTTCCATGATACGAATCAGATCCCACGAGCGAATAGGACACCCAAAATAACACCAACTAGCAATACAACAACGTAGAAGAAAACATAAACATGAACAGCAGGTACGAGAAAACGACCTCCTTCCATCTCCCAGAGATGGTTTACCAAGCGGCCTGTATCCGAGGTACCCGTACTGCGTATGTGATCTGCATTCAGAACAGAAGGACAGGGGCGTTTACGCGACACATGGTTATCTTCCATGTTACACCTTACACCTTGCTTCTTCGAATCTGTGTTCGAGTAACTTGACGAGGATGCATCGCTAGCACAGGGACGACCACCGGACTTTTGATACACATCCCACCACATAAAGAATCCTTTATGCTTCAATTCCAAAGGGCATATGTAGTACAACCTTCCCGGATTGTTAATTGAATGCTATATTCGAAGAAGCATCTCTCCGTGCCCTTTCGGGCAATGTGGAGCTGCAAGAAAGCTCATAACTGCGTAATTTACAACACAAAATGAAACGAGACTATAGTTATATGGCACAACAACTACGCGGCATTCAACACGATAAGCTAAAAATTTAAATGAAGGATAGAGGCTGGTGATGGAAATTACGGTTAAATAGAAACCAATTTTCCAACCGCTATTGTTCCCCCATCTTGGAGAACGAGTGACAATGATGCTAACTAACTACACCCGGAACTCGATAACTAAGTAAACTCAAGAATAACCAACAAAACCACCACCGGAGAATAAACTAATCCTTCGAGTTCACCAGATAAAGTTCATCAGAAAATCTCACATTGCCGTCTACTCCATAAACAAAATGAAATACACATAAATACCACATATTACCTTCGCGTAAGCACATACACATACCTTCGACAAAGAGGCATGCAATGGCAACCGAATCTTCACAATGGAACCGTCACCTCAATGGAATCCCTCGCAACCTTCTCCAGAGTGGTGAAAACCTTGATTTTGAAAATTGGCCAAAGAAGGTATTAACTGTGCCCCCTTTCCAACCCAAGTAAAGGGCAAATGTGTAATTGCCCACATTCACCATATTTTAGTAATGTAGTACCAAACAGGATATTAGATGGGCCAATGAAACTGGGTTTTGTACGGAAATTCCTACCAAACAAAATATTATACACTACTTCAATGAGTTAATGTAGGCTAGTAAGCCCGATTTATATTAAATTGAATTAAGTTTGTAAGGGTACCAAACGCCTCCTTAGTGTATTTTATGTTTCTTAGTAGTTGATCGAACATATATTATAAATAATGTACAATATAATATAAGTTATGATACATATGTCTCGTAATTATACTAGATAAATTATTAATTAATATTTTCTTAAGATGCATGTTTATGTTATTAATTAGTTATTATAGTAAATTGAATCTATTTTTCTCAAATTATTTGTTTTAATAAATATTATATATCGTCATATTACTACGTTAATAGTATTGTATAAAATTATATATTATTGTAACTATTAAATTACAATATTATTAAATTATATTTATTATCATAATAGTAGATAAAAATATATAATATATCATATATAGTATATTACTAAATCATATAAATATATATCATTTACGGTAAATCTACATATATAAATTATTAACTAATTAACATATATATATTTCAGCTGGCGAGTTGGCTTATAAGTTTTGAGTCCCATAAATATAAGTTCAAGATCGATTTGACACATGACTCGAATTCGATTGAACTCATATATATATTTCAGCTCGCGAGCTGGCTTATAAATTTTGAGTCCCACAAATATAAGTTCAAGATCGATTTGACACATGACTCGAATTCGATTGAACTCGATTTGAAACCTACCCATCCAACTTCGAATTGAATCAATTTGAATTCAGCTCATGCAGCTCACAAACTAGCTGAGTTTAGAGCACAACCCTAATCATTATCAAAACTTGCAAAGTAAAAACAAATTTGTGTCTACCTCGTGTGTCTACTTATTCATCTCCCAAGGAAAATGCATAATTTGACTATTGGTGTCGCGCGCATTAGCTTCATAAATTCCATAATTACCTTTCGGGATTTCCAATATTTATTGACTTTTAGCTTGTCCTTTTAATCTTTTATGTTTTCACACCTTATCACTATAATACCAAAAATGTAGTTCTGCTTTATGATTCAATACTGGTGCTTCATAGTTTTCTTTTAAATCTTAGAATTGAAACTACGCAATTTAAATGTTTGTTTGTACGGCTATGCTGAATGCAGAGTTGCTATATTCAAGTATTCTACCCAAAAAGCAAAATAAATAGTAAAGGAATTGCTGTATTGATTACTAATAATTTTAGGGATTCATATATTACGAAAATGAGAAGTATGTTAGTTTACACATGGAATAAAATATTCTAAATATCCATCACAAAATAATCTCAAAAGGTCAAAATAAAAAATTTTACTATTACAATTTACAACATACTATTAGCTGAGCCATAGAATTTCTTTTACTCCAATAATATATATATATATATATATATATACATCAATCACTCCAACTCTTTTATTTATGCATAATAATGTGGAAGCTTTAGTTATCCAATATTATTTTTTTGGAACTAATCTCCAACGTATTTTTTAGTTTTGATTACAACTAAAAAGTATGGAAGAGATTAAGTTCCAAAAAGATAATATTGCATAATTAATGTTTTATAAAGTAATTAATATAGTCTTAACGTTAGCTATAAAAGAAAGTCAAAATTAGACAAGATTCGGTCATTACTCAAACTTCTCCAAAATTGCAAAAATTAGCTCGCATCATATGCTAAAGTTTATTCTAACAAATGAATTAACAATTATATATCGAGCAGCACCTGACAAAATGAGGTGAGAAAGAAAAAATAAAGATAGTTGTCCCAAACTATTATCCCAAAAGATAACAATACCATGAAGATCTTTGCGCAATGAAGGAAAAATGACTTACAACTTACAAGTATGAGATAAGAGTTTTTTTTATCACTATAAAATACACAAGTCCTCCGATGCACATGTAATGTAATGAGTCACGTATATACATTGAATTGATCACAATTCATTCATTATTTAATTAAGAAAATACGTTTAGAATAAAGATAGAATAATCACTCAATTGACTGCACATGTTGGGCCAACACGCACATAGAAAATTTTCTCATTAAATAGTTGAATTTGAAGCGCCGTAGATACTACAGAAATAGATCACTTTAAAAAGTGTCACTATATTTTACCTAATCTATAGTAATGTACACAGTGGGATACATAGAAAAGAACAAAATAAAAATATTCGTATTAATAATTTGAATAGATACGAAGGACAATAATATATATTGTTTAGACTGAAAAGCATTATAAGGCATTCATAGCAAAAGAGAGTAGTGTGTGCAGAGTCTGCAGACAGCGATGAGGAAGCTGAATTTGTGTCTGTTTCCAGTCTCTGCATACGCTTCTTCTTGTCTATGTATGAGAAATGAAAGCAATAATGAAGAACATGAAGAAGAAGAAGAAAAATCACTCATTAATGCCACTAAACTTGTAGCTTCACCATTGAAGCTCAAGGATGTTATTGCCGGACCACCTACTCTTGCCTTCCAGTTGAAGCCTAAGGTAAATACCATTAATAAATACTTGCTTTTATATTCTGGTTGTATTTTATTTTATTACAGTGGCAAGTGGTTTCGAATGATGTGTTGAAAGCATGGACTGGATCGATCAGATGTACCTATTTGCAGTCAAAACTGAAGTTTTGATGATCAAATTCTAATGTAATATGTTTATGCTTGAGGCAAAATGGGTTCTTTTTTCAAGGTGGGATCAGAATCGCAAAGGGATTCTTTAACGCTTTGTTTCGATGCGCTAGATTGTTGGAGAAGAAAACACAAAGAAAAACTCTATTCACTTATTTGTCTAGTAAAAGTAAAGACTAGAGACAATTGCCAAACCTTCTTTTCTCTCGGCCCTCTTCTCTTTCGGTTGAACATGCAATCATAGTGTAAATTGTTTTCACTTTATCAAATTTTGAACAAACTGCGGGTTAGTTTCAAGGCTTAAAGACTATGAGTTGATGCTGATCTAAATATGTAGATGGTGGTGCTAAGAGTTTCTATGCACTGTTATGGCTGCGCAAAAAAGGTAGAGAAACACATATCCAAGTTGGAAGGTAATTTTTCTCTCTCAAATAGTAACTGTCACTCACCACAAATATATATGTGGATTTATGGGCCCTTTTATATACTGGATCTTCTAAAATTTAGTAAACTTACATACACAAAATTTCAAGCTCTAAATGCTTATGAATTGCCTCAATGTACATGCATTTTCTTAAAGAAAATTATTATTTTTGTGGTGAATAGTCTCGTAAGTCCATTTTTATGATGAAAAATGAACAGGAGTAACATCGTACGAAGTAGACTTGGAAACAAAGATGGTGGTCGTAACAGGGGACATTGTTCCTTTTGAAGTGTTGGAGAGTGTTTCTAAAGTAAAATATGCAGAGCTTTGGAACAATGAATGTTGATATCATTAACCCACTGCATGCTGCTTCTCATCCCACTGCAAATCATGTGAGGTAAAGTGGAAAAGAAATTATATATTATTAAGCAATCTCGAGGTTTTCTCCTTGAAAATCATGTGGAGGTAAATTTTATAGGTCGAGTTAATTATTCAACTTTGTAATTTTTGTAATATACCCCTTCATCTCTTAAATATTAATAGGGGGTGGATGATTGTATAATTTCTTTTTCTTTCTTGAAGTGTATTCTACTCTATGTATTTACTTCAGATTCAGACCTTTCAGGTGCCTCTTATCTGTCATATGAAGGTTTAGGCCTCGTTTACATATTTAGAAATGTTTATGCATGTAATGTTTGGAGGGGTTAGTGATAGTAAACTAACCCATGTTTATTGTTCATGTTGGAGAGTTTTAGACGTAGTTTATAAAGTCATTGTCTTGTGTTTACAATTTGAGGGTAACAATCATGATTGTGGATTTTTACATTTTTACCCCAAACTCGAAATTTATAAAATCTCTATAGCTCATTCTTCTATGCAACTGTATTCTAATATATAATATATAAGGCAATATGTATATATTAAAATATATAAAACAAAATGTATATTATAAATTAAAATTATATAATATATGTGTGTATTATATATTATATGCGTATTATAATAATATATATACTTATTATAATATATATATATATACATATATATATATATTATATATATACATATTATATTATGTATAATATATTAATAAAAATATAAAATATATAACAAAGTATATATTGTTAATACACATGTATAATATATAATATATAATACACATATATATATATTAATATAAATATAATAAAATACATATTATAAATTAAAATATATAATATATGCAGGTATTATATATATATATGTAATATATACACGTGATATATGTTATATAAAATATTATAATGCATATATAATACGTATTATATGTTATATATAATATATTATATATATATTTTTTTTTTGGTTCTAATATATATATTCTTTTATGAATAATATGAACTCTTGGTCATATGGGTAATTTCCTCCCCATGTTAAAAGTTCTCTCTTCTAAACACGCCAAATTTGCATGATTAATTAGACCCCTTTTTCATGGAGATCACATGGGTCAGCTGATTAAATCCGGATCAAGAACCAAAATTAATAAACAGCGGTTAAGGCATGATAAAATCCACAAACATGCCTATTTCCAATATGTAAACGAGGCCTTAGAGGTTTGCTTTCGTATAGACTATTAATAATTTAGAACCGCGACTCCTAGCATGCTTTTGGGTCAAGTTTTTCAAAGTTGAGAATAAACATTTGATGCCAAATAGCTAAAACCGGATTGTGGGACCCTCCAATGACACATTGCTCAATAGCTGTCTTTCACAGAACTGGTCTCTTGCAATTATTCCATATATGAGATGAAAATAACATGCAATGTCCTATCATTCACTTCCATACTGGCCCGTATATTGCAGAGCAATGTGGGCCATTTCCTACGATGACTTGTTTTGAGCATAACCCTCACATTCAAAAGATGAAATAGCTCATAACATGCGTCCCCACGTCCTAACTCGACAACAGTGACAGAGTCACATGGTGTTAAAATTATTTTTTATGTAATTTTTTATTATTGACCTCATTCACCAAAGTTAAAATTAATATTAGTGAGGATCAATATAGTAAATTACTAATAATTGAGACCACATCAGAAAAAAAATTTATTGTATTTTTCTTTAGTATTATTCTTTGGTCGAATCCCGTTAATAAAATTTCTGGCTCCACCACTACCCGACAGGACTGTGAAAGAAGATAAATCACGGTAAATCACAATCTATTCTTCAAAGAAACTGTCCAGTAATTTGTGCGCATTGAATATTGCATATCCCGTAGGAATAGGACGTACTGGAAATTGATGCCATGATCTTGTATTTCTTCAGCGTGGAGGTCTGGAGGATGTTTGGCTCAGGTTTTATGCTCATTAAACCAACATATGCGTTGTATTAAATGCCTGTAGACGTTTCCGAGGGTTTTGGAATTCTTTTACGAAAAGAGCTTCAACTCTTAAACTAACATCTTAGAAACTTAGAAATCTCTTTATAATAAGTCGGAGAATACCAGCTTATTTTAAAGATCACAAATCATTCCCTAAACATTCATCAATTAAAACAATATCATTATTAGCAATGTCCTACAAGTTCATAATCTTATTATTATCATGTCTTAATCATCTGTGACGTCTTATAAGCTCCAAAAATATTTATAAGATCTTACGAAGGCTTACAAGCAAGCACATTCAGATAAGCTTCGCAACCGTCTATTAATGATTTATTGGCTAATAATGTCGGCAACATTTGATCTCAACCACAAGTAACAATTCCATTTTGGGGAGGCATTTTTTTATTATCAAGTTAGCTATAATTTCATCAAGCATTGTCAAATTACTAGACAGAAGTGCGCTTCAAAGCATACTAAAAGTGCAAGAAACAACGCACACACATGGATAGCTTGCAGCAAAGAACACACGTGGATACACCTCAGAAATGCATAATTTCATGTGATTTGATTTAAAGTTCCATAAAAAATTTATATAGATTTGCATGTTTAGAAGTCCCCAAAACAATCATCATATAGATAAAAATGCCATGACATTACTAATCTCATGAACACTGAAAATAATCAAGCATTACTAGCATTCCCATGAGTTAAATCCGATGAATTGCAAAGTTAAAGTGTAAATAGAAAGTGATGTGGTTAACAAGCCATCATTATATTAATTTAACCAGATATCTCTAAGACCACAACTACTATTAATAGATAAAGCAAACACCTTAGATGTTCAATCCGAACTCACAAAAAATGAGGCATAGAAAAGAAAAAGAAAAAACGAATGGACGTAGAACCAAATCAAAATGAAAATAAAAGTACCAATCTCCATCTTAATTTTCCATGACAATTTTAGCCGATTGATGAGTTAAGCATACCAATGCGAGAAACCTTGTGACAAGGAGTTTTAAGTTAGATATGAATAATACTAAGCCAACGGCTATTGTACTTGTCTAGATCTAACAAATACATGCCAATCCGAGTTTTTCACTTATTGCAACTTTAATATATTACAACTCCCACTATATACACATCTTAGTAATAGAACACCATCTATAATAATTAAAACATCCAAAACCATTAAACTAGTTTCCCTGAGGCAACAAACTAGTTTCTAGCAGATACAATAAAGGACAGTTTAGAACATCATATGACATGAACTTGGATCATCTGATGACTTGAAGATTAGAACCTCAGGATCTAAAAAGGCAAAAGAAACGAGGAGTTAACAAATAATAAGATGTGCTGTGACAACTATGAAGAGCTATGCCTTGAGTAATGAGTAGAACCATGTAAAATTAGAATATCTAAAATGATGATGTAATTGTGGTTAAAAAAAGAGAAACTGACGCAGTATGCTTTGGACTAATAAAATGGAAAGGAGGAACCAACTTGCTGGAAAATAATTCACAACAGCACCTCAAACTTCAACCATGACAAGGATGTTTAAAACAATATCCAAGAAGAAAAATCATTTATAAATGAGACACCGACTAAAAAATTGAAAAGCAGAAAAGCTTAAAGTTCCAAAATAGAAATGATCAATCAATGTGCAATCCACTAATGACCAAAACCAGAGTTCTTGAATTTCATTTCACTGTATCATCGTTACGTTTGCTTCCTGGATAACATTACATGGACAGAAAAAGAAACTTCAGCAATTTCCTTATTGTGAAAACTGGCTATCTGATGAAGATTGTGGGCACTAATGTTTAGTAATAACAAAAGAGTTAATGGAAACACGGTCAAGAAGAATATTGTGGCATACTTGTAGGGAAATAAACATGATCAAACATATTCTGAAACATACCCATGCTTCAAAGTTCATAAAAACGAGAAGATCTGAAATTTTAAGAAACCAATTTCAAATAGAAGAAAAGAAAGTATGTAATAGCATGCTCCCTGCCACAAAATTATCTAAGCTGTGTTTAATTTTAATAATCGTATTAAATATTGCACTTAATATTCATGGAATCCATATCCTTGTAGTAACGATTACAATAACAAAGGACAGGTCAAGCTTAAGCAAACTGTAAGCATTAAAAACTTTTCGAATTATTTGAATATAAAAAGGCTGCCTTAAAATACAGTCAACATAATTGTGAGTAACCCACCGAAGTCCTCCATCTGCTGCTTAAGTTGTTCAGCCACCAAGTCCTCTATCTTGATAAATCTCAGAATTATTTATAGTTACTATGTACTAGGAATGCATTTCACCAACAATCACTTCCAACAATGTTCAATCATACAGTTTCAGCAACAATCCTAGATCATTTTAATCCTTCATAAATATTCATGATCTAAAATGCTTGCTCAATCAGTTATCAGGATGAGGAACTGATATTCATGATTGAAAATGCTTGTCACATGATAATTTTGTGTTCTTCAGTCAGCAAAACATTTGGCACATTTGCCTGATACTTGCAGAATCTACCACAATGGACATCACAAAAGACATCTCATTAACCTAGAGTAAAGAATTCTAACTACAACCGGGGTTTCATTACAAACAAATTGGGCACTCCTGATGAATGGAACTGTCAAAAAACTTGGGAAAACTGGCTAAGCATGATGAGAAAAAGGTTCCAGTAAGAAAACTATTTACATTTCTTGGAAAAATAAAAGATATTAAGTGCATTCATATCAGATCTTAATTTCAGGTAGTTGAGTTCTGACTTCTGACAAGGAAGCTTAGATGCTGCAGAGGAGCCATGCACCCACAGGCTAATAGTAATTGGGGTTGAAAGATTACCAGTTTCTTTGGAACAAGCAAAAAATCATGGCACGATATGCACTATTTTTATTACAAATTAAGGAACTCAAACTTGTAGAATAAGAGCAGAAGAAATCTCGACACTAAAATGAAGCTTAAAAGCACTATTTAATTACATCATCAACTGATTAATATTTAACTTTAGTAAATACTTACAGAAACTCTTGTGATATGGATCCATAATTTCCTAGTTCAACTATGGTAATTTCAACTGATAAAAATAATACTTGTTAGCCGAAAATTATGAATTCAAGCGCTAAATGGAAAACGGAAACACTTCAGGTAGATGTACATTTCCATATATTATAAAAGTCCTGTCATTCATAAAGTTCCAGAATTGACTTAGAAGCTAAAGTTTACGTTCAGCAATGTTTATCCCAAAAAATATCTCACATACAACTTCCCTAGGGTGGAGAAAGGACAGGAGATGAACTTAGATAAAAACAATGGTGTAACGGGGTGAGAGGAGGTCAATGTTGGCAATATTCTACTTTGCATTCAGATACTAGTAATTATGAAATTTGCATGTATATAGAGTTGTAATAGATACTTTTTTAGCCATTATTAATATAGTTCAATAGTTGAGGATACATGTATATTAATCTTAATGTGAGAAGTTCTGTAAAAAGATTTCTACATCACGGCTGGACTAATTATTTCGAATTCATATAAATTCCTTACAATCTAGACGAGCTGGTAGGAACTACGAAACCCCACAGGACATAAGTCAAAGCTCGAATCTCTTCTATTTTACAAATCAAGGTACCGTTATCAAAGCCTATGTTATCTGTGCATAAGGAAGTCAAAACAACACTTGAAATTGAAGGGAACTAAACATAGTCAACAAATACTCAAGCCAGTTGTCAAACTATGTAAGCTCAAACACGTTTCAACTACAAGGCAAAAAGGATAAGCAGAATCAACTTCACATTTCCATCTTCATAAATATATAAATAAAACAAAAAACTCAAAACAAATAAACCTCCAGATGAATTTTAGACTCCCAGAAAGCTAATTTTTTCATGTTTATGCTTAATGATGATGATGTGGAGCGTTTGAATATGAGCCGTTGGATGATGATATATCAAGACCGTTGGATGAAGTTTAAAGAGAGGAGTCAAAACGATGCCGTAACGACTAATGTTGGGGAAATCTCAGTCGTTGATAGGAATGGTTCTAATCCAAGGGCTGTGATATGTTGGGGAAAGAAAGAAGGCTCAGCTGTTGATACACCTCTTGATCCTAGGGCTGATAAATTATATGAAGAAGCAGCTGTAGGAGGGGACCATCAAGCCATTATGCAGGGACGTTGTGCAACGGATTCTCAGTAGTGGACCTTGGTTTGAGAGTGATGTTTTGGATAGCTGCTAGGGATACTTTTGCATATGATATATTGTTGTTTTAGCTCACTTTGGGAGCAATTAATGAGATGTGTCTAGACTTCTCTCCTAAATTCCTTCTTCCCATCTCATTCTCTCTGTAATTTCTTGAGTTGGAGTACTGTTTTATTCAATCAAAGCTTAATTTCATTTCCAATTGTTAGCTATTTATCTATTATTTTACAAGTGGTATCCAGAGCCACTCGGTCCCGATGGACTGAAGTATGGCAAAAGGCTTACGATCCAAGGATTTACAGGATATGCTCAAGAAACAGGAAGGTAACTTGATTGAAGAGAGAGCTATGAGATTGGCTGCAGAGCAATGCATGGAGGGGAAATTCAATGATCTTTCTGGTGCGCTGGAAAAGATCACGATGCAAATGAGCTCTATTGCTGAGCAAATGCACCAGTATAACAAAAACAAGTCGGTGCTTGGCGAAGGATTGTCTCCAACTATGGAAAAAGGTACTGGTTCTGTGTCAAACAACTCGTTCCAGGAGGATCATCGATCACAGGGGAGCTTTGGAGGTATATCTTCATCCTATAAATATATCGAGTTTCCATATTCGATGGGTCTAGTCCCAGGGCTTGGGTTACGAAAGCTCAGAAATACTTTCAACTCTTGCCTACGGTAGCTTCGATTTATTTTTCTGGGATTACGGAGACGTGGTTGCAAAGCCTTATAGAAACTTCACCTTGTTTAACTTGGGAGCAGTTGATTGAGGAAGTTCTTAAGAGATTTGATGTGGGAGATTAGGCAGATGTGTGAAAGATTATATATGTTCGGCCTAACTCACCTCAAAAGCTAGCTCATGAGGTGAGGGTTGGTTTTACATTTATTAACTAGCACAAGGTTTGATCATTTTCCAATGTGGGATGTGGGATCTCAACACACCCCCCGCACACCCAAGCACGAACAATCGAGGGTCTATCTTGGAGCGTGAAACCCAATTCAATACAGGCCAGACCCGGACAATCGAGGATCTACCTTGGAATGTGAAACCCAAGCCCAATTCAATGCACGCCAGGCCCGAACAATCGTTGAAACATATGTTGGAATAGAGGTTGGGAACTGTTTTGCAACAAAGATGGATCTCCAAATTGTTGGGGTTGGATTATGAAGTGCAATAAGAGAAAGGAGTTGAAAATAAAGTTGCTGATGGGCTTTCTAGGAGGGAACATTTAGAAGGTGAATGTGCACAAATATCAGCAGTGATTCCAGCATGGATAACTGAGATAAGTGAATCTTATGGCAATGATCTGTTATATTCTCAAATCATTCAAGCCAAATCTGTGAATGATAACATGTTTCCTGAGTTTCAGTGGAATGGTGGGTTGCTAAGGAAGAAGGGCCAAATCTATATTGGAGACAGTGTTGAGTTGAAACAAAGAATCATTAAATCCTTGCATGATACATCATTGGGGTGACATTCAAGGATTGTTGGAACTTACCAAAGAGTCAAATCAATATTCACATGGCCTAAACCAAACAAGGATGTGGAACAATGGGTTAAGGAGTGTGATACTTGTCAAAGAACTAAGCATGAAAATGTGAAGTATCCAGGACTGTTGCAGCCTCTTCCAGTCCCAGAACAAGCTTGGACACACATTTTTATGGACTTTATTGAAGGGTTACCTAGCTCAGAAGGAGAAAATGCTATTATGGTTGTAGTGGATAGATTTAGTAAGTACAGCCATTTCCTTGCTATATCTCATCCATTCACTGCTGAAAGCATAGCTAAGTTGTTCTTGGATAACATCTACAAGCTCCATGGAATGCCACATACTATTGTTTCAGACAGAGACAAGGTGTTTACTAGTAAATTTTGGAAAGAACTGTTCAGATTGCTGGGAACTACATTAGCGATGTCATCCTCTTATCATCCACAATCTGATGGACAGACCGAGAGAGTAAATCAATGTCTGGAAAGTTATCTCAGGTGCATGTGTCACTTCAAACCTAAGATGTGGAAGAAATGTATCATTCCAGCTTAAAAATCACACCCTTCCAGGCTCTGTATGGATACTCTGCAAGGAAACATATATTGGGGCCATATGATGATAGTGATAACACTGATGTTACTGTAATGCTACAGGAAAGGGATAAATTCAACAAAGTCTTGAAAGAAACCTTGGAATCTGCTCAAAACAGGATTAAGACATATGCCAATAAAAACAAAAGTGAAAGAACATTTGAAGTAGGGGACATGGTCTATCTTAAGTTGCAACCCTATAGACAGTCTTCGGTGGAGTTGAGAAAGAATTTGAAATTTGCTCCAAGATACGTTGGACCTTATGAGGTGGAAGAAAAGATTGGAATGGTTGCTTACAAGTTGAAGTTACCTACTGGAAGCCTCATACAACATCCCATTTTTCATGTATCATTGCTCAAAAGAAAGATAGGAACTAAGAAACTGGTGAATGCTGAACTTCCAGAAGCAACTGAGGATGGGAATTTCAAGATCTATCCTGCAGCAGTGTTGGAAAGAAGGATCATACCCAGGAATAATCGACCGGTGGCCCAACTCCTCATTCAATGGATACATTCCAGAGCAGAGAATGCAACTTGGGAGGATTATAATACCATTGCTCGTAAATTTCCAGATTTTGATCCTTGTGGACAAGGATCTAAAAATGGGAGAGGTAATGTCATGTTTATGCTTAATGATGATGATGTGGAGCGTTTGGATATGAGCCGTTGGATGATGATATATCAAGACCGTTGGATGAAGTTTAAAGAGAGGAGTCAAAACGATGCCATAACGAATAATGCTGGGGAAATCTCAGTCGTTGATAGGAATGGCTCTAATCCAAGGGCTGTGATATGTTGGGGAAAGAAAGAAGGCTCAGCCGCTGCCGTTCATACACCTCTTGATCCTAGGGCTGATAAATTATATGAAGAAGCAGCTGTAGGAGGGGACCATCAAGCCATTATGCAGGGACGTTGTGCAACGGATTCTCAGTAGTGGACCTTGGTTTGAGAGTGATGTTCTGAATAGCTGCTAGGCATACTTTTGCATATGATATATTGTTGTTTTAGCTCACTTTGGGAGCAAGTAATGAGATATGTCTAACTTCTCTTCTAAATTCCTTCTTCCCATCTCATTCTCTCTGTAATTTCCTGAGTTGGAGTACTGTTTTATTCAATCAAAGCTTAATTTCATTTCCAATTGTTAGCTATTTATCTATTATTTTACAAATTTCTAGACTATAATGCACCGATATAGCAAAAATTCATAATGCAGAAAAATCGCAACAGTTAAAAGATGAAAATCACCAACCTCTACGAAGAAGAACTTCTGCCCTCGCAGCTAGGAGACACATCGAAATTCTTGGAAGGGTATTTGGCAGTAACCATGCCAACCTCGAAGACCAAATTCTGTCCACTGGATCTGATGCCAGTAATGGCCCACCACTTGAAGAACGCCCTAACGCTTATCCCGTCGAGTTCCGCAATGCGATTCTCGACGATCTTGCCGGTGATTTTGGGCGAGTAGGTAGCCAAGTAGTTGTCAGGAGGCAGCGTCACGCGGCAATTTTCCCCCAATCTGACCGCGAAAAGACCAGAGGTTTTGTTTAGAGTGTAAGATTCCACGCTGTTGGGGAGAAGGCCAATTGGGAAACCATATTTTATCAACTCGTCGTGAGCGGTGCTGCCATCGGATGAAACTGAGACGGCGAGGAGGGACAGACATAGGAGAAAGGGGGTTGTAGGCGTCGGCATCGGAGGACTACAAGTGTGAGACTGCGATGAGTGATAACTGATCGAGTTCAGTCGTGAGTTTCGAGGGTATGAATTATGCTGCAATATTGCAAGGGATTGAGGGGAAAGGATAGGGAGGTGCTGAAAATATCAACGTGCAACGCTTTGGTGCTTGAATCTCTTACCGCCACGTGTGTTCTTAAAGAAATAAGTCAACAATATTTTATCAGAACCACGATATATCATATATGATTGATACAATCACAATGGGAGTTCGCTAACTATTATCGATGAAAAGTTAAAGATTTTTTTTTTGGTTATTTAACCAAGACATATCTTTATTTTGTCAGTTATGTATTTTCTTTAAATAACTCAATTTAATGGATCTTTTACCTTGGTGGGTTAATTCCAACTTTTGCTTGCATGATGACCAATTTACCCTTATTTTGAAAAATGTGTCCAACGTTCCAAAATAAAATCTACTCCCATACCTTATATTTCATCAGTTCTCATACCTTATATTTCATCAGAATTTTGCTCTC